>JAPPVO010000007.1:19840477-20440477 GCA_030407325.1 Camellia japonica
AGAGACAAGTTAACCCTCACACACACACACACACACACACACACACACACACACACACACTCTCTCTCTCTCTCTCTCTCTCTCATATTATTAAAAATAGTAATTTTTTTTTCATGTTTAGGTGATAAATTATAAGGGTTTATTTATTTTTCCTAAGACAATCACCTCAGTATGTATTTTCTTAATTACATATAATAGAGTTCTATACAAATCCAAACTTAATTTAAATTATACTAATTTTATCTATTTTGTATGGACTCTATTTGACAAATATTTTTTTCCCATATATTTTTTATGATAAATTGAGATAATTTACAAACTTAATACCAATTTTGCGTTTCATGTTTTTCTTCTTAATTTTTTCAAAGGTATTACGATATTTTTTAATGCTAAATTATTTTTTTTTCCTTCTTATTTTTCTGTGCATTATTCTAAATCCAATACCAATTTATATTATTCTACATTATAGATTTGTTGTTGAAATTTTATAGTGATTCTATATATGAAACTATATTTCATTTTCTATATTATTTTATATAATCACAACTCACAAAAATAAAAAGCTGTACAATAATGATATTCTTAGAACCTCTAAAGTTTAAATTTACTGCTTGAGTTACTTTTTCAATTATTGAACAATAAGTTCTTTTATGTTTTGACATCATGTTACAGATGATTAATCATTTCACACACTGAAATGTATCTATCGTTTGGATGTTTTTATTATTTTTTATTTTTGGGTTTAGATATTGTTATGTGATTCTTTATTGGTTAATCGTTATTAAATTTCTTTTATATAGTTAGTATTTTAATACAATTAAAAGTGTTTATCTTAGAATCTTATAATTTAATATCTATATATATGATAATCTAACTACAACATATTTATATTTAATTTTTTTAATAAATTTTTATTTTCCAAATGAATATAAAAGAAAATTAAATAGTTAGAATTATTTTTAATTTTATGTTACTAATTCTTCTTGTATTATTTTTAATATCAAAATGAATATTTATTTTGTTATTTTATAATTTAATATATATTCTACAAAATTATTATATGATAATTACACTTTTATAATATGATAGAATTAAAATTATCAAAATACATAAATAATTTAACTAAAATTAATATATATAAGTACAAGTAAAAATTTCATAGAACAATAGCGTAAATATTATCGAAATAAATAATTAAAATTATACTTTAATTTTAATTTAAAATTAAAATTATTCTTTTATAACACAAATTAAATTATCAATTTTTTTTAAAAAAAAAAAAATAATACATGCACTACACAGGTCAATTGCTAGTGTACAATTAAAATAAGTAATAAAGATTGAGATTTATAACTTAAATTTCATAATTTTATTCGTAATTATATGACAAGTTATGTATCAATTTTGATTTGTATCAAACTCGACATGTAAATCCAAACTCTCATTGTAGATAAATTGTAAATTTTTAGTATTTCTTTTAAAATAACTTGATGAAACTTTTTTTTGAGTGAATAACTTGATGAAACTTTCTACCCCTAATACTGCAAAATTTAAATTTTTAATGCTATAACAACTTTAATTGATTAAATGCTCTTAAAACACTTCTTGTTAGGTTATTGTAAGAGAAATGCTAGAAATATCAAAAATTTTATCAAATTTTTTATCAAATGTCTCATATGGGTGTGGGACCCACATCACATGGGTGTGAGACCCACATTTTTGTTATTGTAATTTGGCCACATTTGGTAGAATTTTTAGAATCTTTAGCATTTTTGTTATTGTAATCTGGCCAAGTTGGGTTATGAAAATGAGATTATTGTAATCTTTATTAGCAATGCTAGGTATCATGAAAAGTCTTTCATGAAAATGGTCATGAAATATTTGTGACATTTGGATTACACTTACAATAAAGTATCATACACTAATCAAGGTAATCTAAGGGTCACAAATTTTTCATAATCATTTTCATGAAAAAATTTTCATGGTCCCTAACATTTCTCAATCTTTATTAGTTGCAAATGAAAGCTAAGTTTGGCTGTCTTTGTTTAGCATTCGTTTGAAATATGGGTTGACTTTTTGACTATTCTAGAGCTTTGTGTGGGATAGATTTTTTGATTTTTTTTTTTACTTTTGTGAGAGAAAAAATAAAATGATTATAGTTTAGATGTGACATTTTATTTTATTAATTTTTAAATTTATTTTATCTTTTTGTGACTAAAATAATCATAAAATAAGAAGCCAATCATATATTTCATGTCAAATTGCAAGAAATTTAAGTGGGAATACTCTTCTTGGTTGGACGAGATTTTTTGTTTTTTAAATGGGAAAAGTTAGAATCTCGTTACTGTAGACATTTCATTTTGATCGGCTCTAAAATTTGGTCATTTTTTTTTGAACACTCCATGATAAAAATTGAAATATGCTATTTTATGAATTTCTTAGCAGAAAAATAAAATTGAAGCTTTAATCCTAAACCTCACTTATTTTGGCCAAATTATTTTATATTACTAAAATATTTTTATTTTATTAATTTGTAATATTTTATGATTTAATGTGTTTGTATATATTTTTAGCTGTTTATTAGATATTTTATAAATAAAAAATAATAAAAAAAAGAAAGGTGGTGGTGATTATTTGGCGTGTATCGTCAGTACGAGGATAATATTTTTGAGGTGGTGGAAAATTACCTGAGAGAGAGGCTAAGAAAAATTTGAGTGAGAAAGGTTCTTGTAATCTCTCTCTCTCTCATATTAGTGAGAGTGGTTACATTCCAGCTGGGGGCGTGCTGGCTTTCGGTGGGAAAATGATTAAAAAAAAAAAAATCAATGGGACATGGGCCCTTTCTCTCTCTCTTCAAAATGCTCGGGGGTGGGTAGGCATAAGGGGATGAATATTTGATTTTGAGAAAAGTTAAGAATGGTGAAATTTTTTTTTATGAAAATAATTATTAAAAATTTATAATTCTTAAATTATCTTAGTTAGTGTGTGGTGTTCTTTATTCGGTAGATACATACACAGAGGGACAAGGGATCAGTGCACTATCTCTCGCTCTCTCAGAGAGATAATAAAAAAAGGCCCCAAAGTGACTTATCCGGGGAGCCATAACAGTAGTCCTCTTCACAATCATCCCTCTCTACTACCCTTTACTGGGTACACTCCCAAGAACATTTCACAACCAACTTCTCCATATGACCCTATTGTTGATGATTCAGATTCAATAAAAACAGTCACAAATGAAAAGTGTGACATCTTCAGTGGTGAATGGGTTTCAAACCCAGATGCACCATACTACACAAACACAGCATGTTGGGCAATCCATGAGCACCAAAATTGCATGAAGTATGGGAGACCAGACAATGGGTTCATGAAATGGAAGTGGAAACCAGATGGGTGTGATCTTCCCGTTTTCAACCCATTTCAGTTCTTGGACATTGTTAGAGAGATGACTCTGCAGAGCGCTGCAAAGAGGCCGAGGACGATCACGACTACTGCTGAATCCTCCATGAGGGACGCTTTCGCCAAAAACGCAGATTGTCTCAATGAACTCGTTGTGATGATCCGATGGCAGAACTACCTGCAGTTGCGCTCAATGCAGTCCACAGCGGCTGTAAATATCTCTCTCCATGCATGACCACGACAGCTCTCTCTCGGTGTGCATGGGCAGAGAGCCATTGATCTGAGCTAAACAACATACACCCACAATTCATCAACCTCTCTCTCTCTATAGTTCTCTTTCGGGTTAGAGCACACAGCAGCACACACACGCAGAGGGAGGATCACACAGGGGGACACAACACACACTGCCACATCTCTCTCTCGCTGCTATCACACACGACACACACTGATAGCTTCAACACGGACACACACACACAGCACACACAACACACACAGCACACACGGCACAGACTGGGACATCAACACACATGCATCTACTGACTCTCTCTCTCTCTCGACAGATTTTGGGAGTGAAAAAGATCAACACAGATCTCTCTCTCTCTAGCTGAAAAACACACAAAATATATCTCTCTCTCTCTCTGGTGAGGGATAAAAAAAAGGAAAAAGTTAGGGATCATGAAAATTTTGTCATGAAAATGATCATGAAAAATTTATGATCCTTGGATTACCTTGTTTAGTGTGGTGCTTTATTCTAAGTGTAATCCAAGAATCACAAAACTTTCATGATTATTTTCATGAAAAAATTTTCATGATACCTAGCATTGCTGTAAAAAAAAAAGGGAGGGGATAGACACACAATAAAAAAAACATTTTAGTGACACCATACTAGTGATATGTTCTTAAAAAATGTCACAAAAAGAATATTTGGTGGCATTTTTTAAAAAAATGTCATAGAGTCACAAACATACAAGGCTCTAGTGGCATTTCAATTAAAAAAAATGTCACTTCATTATAACAAAAATGTCACTACAACAAATTTATACTTTAGTGACACTACACTAGTGACATGTTTTTAGAGAATGCCACAAAAATAAAAATTGGCATTAAATGTTTTAGAAAAATGCCACAGAACCACAAATATATAAGGCTCTAGTGGCATTTCAATAAAGAAATGTCATATCAATTTTATGGCATTTTATAAAATAATGATACAAAAAATTATGTTCGTGACATTTACCAACAGATGCCACTAAACTTTAGTCGCAATGGCATTTTTTAAAAAATATCAGGACACTAGGTATGTGCAAATTACTTTTTATGACACTTAGGTGAAAAGTGTCATAAACAAATATTTTATAGCATTTTGAGAAATGCCATTAAGCCAAAAACTTTTCAAGTTTATAATGACATTTTTGAAAAAATAAAAAATGCCGATATATTTTCTAAAATTTTAAAATGCAGTAAATGATTAAAAATAAATAAATTAAACTCAATATACACTATAAGAAAAAGCACATTCGGCGACTAAATTTCTTGACCAAAAAAAATTTGGCAGCTTTCAGCGACCAAAACAATATTAGTTGCCAAAAGTAAAGTTTTTTGGCGACTAAACAATTTTAGTAGCAAAAAGTGTACAATTGGCGACTAAAACTAAGTTTGGTCGCTGATTATATGGATTTTAGTAACTAAAAAATTTTTAGTAGCTCAAAGTAAAGCTTTTGGACGACTAAAAAAATTTAGTAGTCAAAAGTCTACAATTGGCGACTAAAAATAAGTTTGGTCGCTGATTATATGGGTTTTACTGACTAAAAAAATTTTAGTAACCAAAAGTAAAGTTTTTTGGTGCCAAAAAAAAATTTTAGTAGCCAAAAGTCTACAATTGGCGACTAAAAAATAAGTTTAGTTGCCAAAAGTGGTCATTTTAAGCGCGGGAGATCTAAAATCCTAAGGCGGGAAATAAATTTTTTGGCGACCAAAATTTTGGTAGCTGAAAGTGCATCTTCGGCGACCAAATCCGATTTTGGTCGGCAAAAGTTAAGTTTTTTAGCAACTAAAAAATAATTAGTAGCCAAAAGTATAGAATTGGCTACTAAAAAATATTTTTAGTCGCCAAAAGTGGTCTTTTTTATTTTGCTAGTAAATAGTTTATTTTACATAAATAATGTTCAATAAAATAATTTTGTTTATACATATACTTTTTTATTAATATGGATGTATATACTATATAAATAATATATGTTGCATATATAATCATGCGGTGCTATAGAGGTGTAATGGGAAGAGTGTGGTGTATAAGGTTTATGGTGCTGGAGGTTGGCGATTCGAGTCTCCGCAAAAGCGGATCAAATTGTTTTACAACGAATTATCGTCACGAATGGCACTTGATAGCATCACGAATAGTGCCTACCATGACATTAGAGTGTCACTGAAAGGTTTTAGTCTTGATGGTATAATGACACTTATAAGTGTCACTAACTCTTTTTTTTAATGGCGTTTGATAGTGCCACAAATAATATATACCATGACATCAAAATGTCATTGAAAGTTTTTAGCCATGATGGTGTAATGACACTTGTAAGTATCTACCGTGGCACTAGTATCTACCATGGCACGGATACAAATGGCACTTGTTCAAAATGACACAAGACTAAAAAATGTCATTAAACCAATAGTTTTGTGGCACTTTCAAATGTCACTAAACTAAGAAAATGTTGTAATGGCTCTCTCTCTCTCTTCTGATGGCTGTGAGTACAGGGAACTGCAATGCAAGAATCAATAAAGTGCACCATCTCTACCCCACCACTCTCTATTGGACATTCTTCACTCCATTTCTCTAATCAAAGACATCGATTTTGTTCACTGTCCATGAATGGTTGCTAAGGTCACCTTGGAGTTGCTCCTCCCATTAGAACCACTAAAACTCGCCCTTTTCCCGCTGTCTTGACATCTACATTGGCCATGGACCGCATTAACTCTGCCATCTCCGACATGAAATTTCAGCAGGATGATCATAGAGCTGGGATGGTCATATACTACGGCCAGAATCATAAACCAAAGTCGGACAATAAACCGTTAACAACCGAACCATCTGGGACAGCTTGAGATCTTTTTTTTATTTTATTTTATTTTTATTTTGAGTGTTTGTGAGTTTTCGTTTTATTTTATTATTCCCTCATCTCTCTCTCATTTGGATTTGTAATATATTAAAGTGTTGTAATAATTCCCCCACCCCGTTTCTTTCTATCTTATTTTTTAATTGTTTTCCCTAAATGTACATATGTATATATCTAACATGCCATGCATATCCATGCTTTGCATCCATTATTCATGCCTAGATCTGGCTAAATTTGCATCTTTGTACTTTAATTGATTCTTATTTGATTTTGTGTGCTATTGCAAGTGTTGTAATGTTTCACATGTCATGTTTTAGAAGCCGGATCTTTAGAAGCATTCTTGTGTATGAATTGCATTAGGATTTGTATATATGATCATGCATATTTTACTTGTTCGCGAGATGTCGGTAAATATGTGAGTTTTTATGTTTTAGCATCCCGCTTGTACATAATTTTCTTATTATGTTTAACATCCTACCATGAGGCTAATTGCTTAAATGATAAACTGTTTGAATGCCTGTAGATGAAGGCTTGTTGCTTGAATTGGAATGATTTAACGAATGTACGTTTTAAGCCCACTTTGTAGTGGCAAATTCACTTTCTTTAAGCCTACTTGAGGTGGCAAATTCAAACCCCTTTCGACAAACAAACATGAAATTAAATTGTTCCAATTTGAGCAAATTAGTCTATACTTGTATGCTTTACATAATAAATTTTAAGATTTACTAAATAATCAGAACATGAACATATAAAGAAAATAAAATTCATATCATGGTTTAGTAGAGGCCGATCTTTGATCGGGTGAGCGGGGGTGCTCATTATTGACCTTCCCCTCTCATACCTAAGGTTCCAAGCCAAACATCCTTGGTTACGACGAACAGTGGCCTTGGCACGAGTCATGGGTTTCCTAATTTCCCAAAATATTAGGTGGTGACTCTGAGATCTGATGACGCAGTTCATTTTTGACAAAATTGCAATAAAATGGATTTTCAATAAAAGTTGCCAAATCTGGACTCTCATTTACGTTTCACATTGCACTCGTGAGATTAGATCAAAGAGATCTTGAGGGTCCGCACTGTTTAACGCGCGTAGGTACCCCTGGACATGTTACACTTACTCATTTAGAATTTTTTAGGTGCGTGGTTATGTGATAGAGATTAAATTTGTATAATGTAGGGTTTGTGTATAAAATAAATCTGAATCACAAAATGATAATACTGAGTAATTTTTGGATAGTTAAATTTGAGTTTGTAATATTACTGTTTTAAAATTTTCTATTTTCTTGTCTTAGAACAACCATAGGCTTGTTTTGGAAAGTAAGAAAAAAACTAACTTATAGATTATTTTTTTACTTTTTTGAAAAAATATGTAAAAAAAGATAGAGAGGTAATATGACTCAAATAAATCAATATGCCAATAATCATTAAATTATATCTCAAAATTTTTGTGTCTCAAGATTCTTATATAATTCAATAATTATGAGTATTTTAAAATTAAAAAACACAATAATTTAGAGATAAAAAATTCTTAAGTTTTTGGGATTAGTTATAAATAACATAATATCAAAATTCAAATTGAAAAAAGCCAATTCCCAAAGCTTATCTTGGAAATTAGTTTTTTTAATATTTTTTAAATTTTTTATGAAAAGAAGCATTCATACAAAATAATAATAATAATAATAATAATAATAATAATATTTTTATAGTGACTTTTTACGTAAAATAATAAATTTTCAAAATAAGTCTTCAAGTTAGAAAAATTCTATTTCCACATACTTGATTAACTCAGTGCACATCTTTTCTCAATATACACATCTATTAATTTATTTATTGATTAATTTTCTCAATCTACACACTAAAAATTACAATTATATCATTCACTCATAACTATTATATACACACCACTTAACCCTCATTTTCACACACTTTTGATTTACCCAATTTCCACATTTGTAGAGCCATCCATAGTGAAACTAGTAACTTCCACAGTCATAGTCACAGCCACTGTCACGACCCAAACCCGCCCCTATGGGTTTAGCACCGTAACCGGCCAGTAATCCGTGATTACCAAAGGCTTGCAGACAGTATTACAGAGTATAGGGGCTGGCGGAAGCCAAAACAGTAATTAAACAATGTCCAATGAGCTGTGACAATCTGTATGCAAAAAGACTTTTCATACGTATATACAATTAGTGCAAAACAATATGTACAATATTACAATCATTCAGGACAGAGACTTAATCCCTATTAAAACAGTACAGTAACAGTCTAAACAGTTATTACAAAACAGATGCAAAGACGGACGGGGGAAATAAGACACCCCTAAGCCATAGCTTGAACGGGCTCGGAACCTCGCAGTGAGGCATAGTGGTTGGCTTGACAAAAAGGGAAGTCTAACCCACGCTCCTAGCTCTGGTCTGGTGCCTGAACACCTACATATATATATATATATATAAATAGTGAGCTAAAGCCCAGTGAATAACATAATGCGTAAAGAGGTTAAGAATGAATGCCCTTACAGTAATGAGAACAGTTCATTGATTTAGTATATCAGTCATTCAGTCATAACAGTCATATGTGGTACATCCATTAGCATAGCAGTACAGTAAACAGTAGGTCTTAAAAGACCAAGCAGTCAATGATGGCCATCATATCAGTAAACAGTAGTGGTTCCAACATGGGAACCGACAGAGATCTCTGTAACAGTAGCAGTAACAGTAACAGTAGTTGCTATGGATGCCACAATATAGTTCAGAATAGAGGACATACATTCATTCAGTTAACAGTGACAATTCAGAAAGCAGTTCAGTTAACAGTCAGAAAATATTCATCCTTGAACATATCTTTACGACATCGTTACTCACAGAGTTCTGGGCTATAAGCAGCTAGAGCGCGTCTCCGAAAGCCAACCCTATACAGTGACAGAACGAACACACACTAAGTTCATATTCGGGAATCAAAGACTTAGTCCCTACTTAGACTCGGTGTGGTTCTACATCTATATCCTCATTAAGATGCCTTAAACTAGGCCTAAGAATGCCTAGGATGGAATGAGGATGCAAAAATGCACTTTAAAACATCTTTCAAAATTTTCAGAAAACAGGGGATCCGCTTGAGCGTAGGTTACCCCGCTCGAGCGTAAAGGCAAACAAAATAATCCGCTCGAGCGGATTGTAAAATATGCCAAAAGTACTGGATGTGTGAAAATCACGCTCGATGGACGCTCGATAGCTGCTCGAGCGTGAGACACAAGTTCCCGCTCGAGCGGACTGCAAAACAGTGCAAAGTGCTGGGAGCACGAATTTCACGCTCGAGCGCCAGTCACCCCACTCGAGCGTGAGTTCAAAATCTGGAATTCCCAGATTTGAACCTTAAGCTTAAAATCAAGTTTCAATGAATCAAATTCGATTCCTTTGGGCCCATTTCCTAGAAAACACTTCAAAATTCAAAATATTACATGATTCCAAGCTCAATTGTAAAACCAAAGCCCCAAAGGAAGATCAATTAAATCCAATTTCAAACAACATTTTAATGAACATAATTCAAACATGACATGCATGAGTTTAAACCAATTCAAAGCTTCCAATACTTGCTCTAATGAGCCAATTCTTTCAAAAACATGAGGAATTCATGAACTAGGACTATAATATGAACATGCATGTACAATTTCATGGACAAAAATCCTCAAAACTCAAGAATGAAGGCATGCATGCAAGATATATGCTATAATTCAACATCATAAGACCAAGTCTTGACTCCAAACTCCAATATGACAAGAGCCATGCAAAACCTAACTCAATTACATGAACAAGAAGGTGAAGACTCTACCTTAAGTCTTGAATTTCAAGAAGGAAGCTCAATTATGCAATGAATCCTTCAATCTCTTAAGCCTCCAAGCCAAATCAAGATGAAAACAAGTTCTCTCTCTCTCACTCTCCTCTCACTCGGCTAAAGCAAGGAAAAAATGGCTGAGCAAAAGTGTGACTAAGTGCATACAAGCCCCAATATGTCTAGGGTAGTGGCCCACTAAGTGGCATGTTGGTAATTAAGCCAACTATTGCAATTTATCGTCATTTAATCTAATTTAATCATACCAAGTCACATTTTAATTAAATATGCCATAAAATCACATAAATTATGATTAACACATATCACTAATCAATTTCAGATTCGGTCGCCGATAAGGCCTTCAATTTGCAATTTAAAGCATAAAACATTAACAGATAATTCGACAGTCAAACAGATAGAAATGCATTCAACTAGCACATTCAATCAACCAGTTTAGTATTTCAGTCGGTTCAATTACTTATCATAATCAGTCTCAGTTTAGCAGTAATCAGTGGTTAATCGGTAACAGTGGTGAGGGTTGTTACAGCCACTGCCACTGCTATTGCTATGGCTCGAGTTCTCCAAGCTTCATGGAGATCACTTCTCTCTTTCTTGCAGAACCCTAAAGCCTCAGTTTCTACAACATCAATTTTCTTGCCAACCAAACAGACACATACCCAATTTTCTCGCCCAATCCCGGACCCAAATGTCATCTAACACCCTTCAAAAATCACCCTTTGAGTCCAACATCATCAGGATACTAACGAGATCCAATGCCAGTCTGAATACGCCCCTCCCTACTTGGTAACCTTCCTCCATTTTGTTTGGTTCCTAAGAAAGTAGAATAAAAAGAGGAGAAATTTTTAGAAGATTTATGGTTTTAAGAACCCAATGTTTATTTTTCTGTTTTCTAGTTTTGGGTTTCTAAATGTTCTTATTAATTTGGATTCTTTATCTAGATTTTGTTATTTTGCATAAAAATGAAGGAATTGGAAGATAATACGATGGTTTATAGTGAATTAATTTTATATTCCTGGTAAATTGAATTAGCTAAGCCAGTTAAATAATAAATTGAATATGTTATAGGTACGTGTTTGGTGGGTTAAGAAATGAAAAGAGAAGAAGGAAATTTTGAAAAAAACAAATAGAATTTGATCTTAGATAATGCGGATTTATGTTGTAATTTAAGAATATCTTGACTCCACTTATTCAAAGTGATAACAATAGAAAAATTAGGATTTATTTTTTTAACTCAAAAAGTGTACATTGAGATTTTTTTTATTCTTAAAAGATGTATACAGAGAATTTTTTCATATAATATTATGGGTGTTGCTGGATATCTATTATGATCATTTTAATTTAGAATATAATTATTATTAAATTAAAATTTCATTAAATATGTACCCTGAATTAATTTGATGTGTAACAATAGAATTTCCCATCGAGTCAAGTCAATTCAAATCTCTCATTGGATAATTGTTCTCCATTTACGTTTTAGTCAAGTCAATTCAAATTTTGAAAAAAACAAATTGAATTTGATCTTAGCTAATGCGAATTTATGTTGTAATTTAATGAATATCTTGACTCCACTTATTCAAAGTGATAACAACGGAAAAATTAGGATTTATTTTTTTTAACTCAAAAGGTGTACATTGAGATTTTTTTTGTTTTTAAAAGATGTATACAGAGATTTTTTTCATATAATATTATGGGTGTTGGTGGATATCTATTATGGTCATTTTAATTTAGGATATAATTATCATTAAATTAAAATTTCATTAAGTATGTGCCCTGAATTAATTTGTTGTGTGAAAATAGAATTTCCCTTCAAGTCAAGTCAATTCAAATCTCTCCTTGGGTAATTGTTCTTCATTCACGTATTATTTTCCGGACAATATATTTGGTTTGAGTTTTTTGGATTAAGTTTTTTGAAAATTAAGTTTTTTGTTTTTTGTATTTTTTTGTTTTTAGAAAATATTTTTAAAATTTTAAGCATTTTTTTTAAAACTTTTTTTAGATGCACCTTACCTAGATGTATCTAAAAAGTAAAAAAATCGTGAAAAAATATTAAAAAAAATTAATAAATACATAAAAATACGAAAAATATAATGAATTCTCATTTTTTTTTTGTATTTTTGGTATTTAGTGAATTTTTAAAAGATTTTTTTCACAAAAATTATACTTTTTATGTGTATTTATGTTAGGTGTGTCTAAAAATTAAAAAAATTGCTTAAAATATTAAAAAAATTCAGTTAAAACAAAAAAATACGGAAAATAAGAAAGTAAAATTTTCTAAAAAGTGTTTTTGGAAAACCAAAAACAAGCGAAGTGTCAAAAATTAATTACTAATTAATGAAAAAACTTATGACTTTATATTTTAATTAATGTAAAATTTCTCACTAATTTAATTTTTTTAATATATTTACTATGAACTGATATTTTCCCTTTATTTTTCTTTATTTGAATGAGTGCATCTCCACTATATCCTACCTTTAAAAGCAACAAAACTTGATTCTAATACCAATGCATCTAAGACCATCTCTAATGGTTAATCAAACCTATCATCAAATTTGAATTTGATGAAAAATTGTTCATTTTTCTGCTTCAACAGTTTCATCACATATGTATCAAATCTAGGATTTCACTTTTCTTTCATCAAATTGAGAACCAATGTATTTTTCATCAAATCATTGTTTATAACCATTTGATTTTCACCATCGGATGTTCCCCGGATGTCCACCTCAAGGCAAAAATTTGTGAAAAAATTACACTAGCTGGTCGACCCCTCGGTCGTCCACCCAATTGACTCCCCAAATGACCACCTCAAGGCTAAAATTTGTGAAAATTTTATACTGGCCGGTCAACCAGCCGAACATCTGCTTGGTAGTCCGCCTGGTCAACTAGTATTTTGATGAAGGTTCAAAAACCTCCATTGGAACACTTGATATCAAATAGAATTTTTACTCAAATTTGATGCACCGTTGAAGATACTTTAACAAATAGATAATTTTGATATCACCCATGTTAAAGATTGTTGGGCAAGCTACAATGACCCCAGCCTTTCTTCTTGGCTATCACCTGCAAATGGGAAATATATGGCGTTTAACTAGTAGTCTACTTGTGAGATTCAACAATGCATCAAAACAAAGGAAAGTTGCTTACCGTGGAGACATCGGCGGACAAGTGCTCCGTGGGCTCTCGCAGCAAGATGTCCTCGTCTATCCCGGGGATGAGGCCATCGAATCTCAAAATACCACCCGAGGGTGGAGCATGTGTGCGTGGTTGGTATGTGGCCGCGTCGAATGGCCTATCAACGAGGGGAGGCAATGCGGGAGCGTCCTTAGCCTCCATGTCTGCGCCTAGAGCAGCCCCAATACCAATGGCGGTTTTCGGGATGGGCACTTCGTCACTAGCCATGGAGAAGAGTAAAGAAAATGAAGAGAAAACAAGAAAAATGTAAGAGGCTAAACCCTAGGAGAGAGAAAATGAGAGGGGAAAGTGAAAATACGAGAATGAGTACCCAAAAAAACCAAGAAAACTTGTGAGAAACAAGGCAAAACAATGAGAAATCCAAAAACTTGATCGAATCAAAATCCAATCTGTTCAAAACATAGAGAAGGGGAAGGGTTTCGAAGAAAAAATGGCGAGGGTTATTGGGTATTGCAAGGAAAAGAGGAAATCTAGAGAGAGAGGAAAGCTAGAGAGAGAGAGAGGAAGGGATTTCAGATGGGAAGATGTGAGGAAATAGGGTTTGAGTTTGTTTTAAACAAATAAATCGCGAGGAAAGGCCGAAACTGCCCCTGCCGTTATTGAAGCCCGACGGCTGTCGTGATGCCCGGCCATGCTTCATTGAGGCTCGGCCAGCTCTTAGTGTAAACCCAGTCTAGTTTTTGTTTTTCTTTGCTTTATTTTATTTCTTGTGTTATGTAATTAAAAAAAAAAAGCAAAGAGAGAAAAACAGTAAAAAAAAAAAAGAAGAAAAAACAAACAAAAAAGGGAAAGAAAAAGTAAAGAAAATTAGAAAAGAAAGAAGCAGAGAGTTCAAAAAAAAAAAAAAAAAAAAAAAAAAAAAGAGCAAAGAAAGCAAAAAAACAAGTAAAAAGAAAAGAGAAAAGAAAATATAAAGATAGTGGAAAAGAAAAGAAAGGATTTTTGTTCATTTTGTTTTTATTGTGTGAACGTATTTGTTTGATTTTTGATTTATTTGTTTAAGCTTGCTTGTTTAAACTCATTTGTTCAAAACTTTTAATTTGTTTAAACTATTCCGAGTAGTTTATAATTTGCTTTGTCTGAGTCATAGTTCATTCTGTTATTATGTTCTGCTGTAACTAGACGGTATTGTATGTACGGTTCATTCAGAGGAGTTCCAGATAAAATCATTCGTGCCATAGTAAAATCTTCGTCCATTTTACAACCAAATTGAAACACGGTGCACTGTGTTCATTGTTTTAACACGTGGGTAAATTGGCTTCCACTTTACTACACCGCTTTGATTGTTTTGATTTTTACTTCTCTCTGTGTAGAATTCATGTTTATTTCTAATTCCTACTTATGCGA
The DNA here is from genome assembly GCA_030407325.1 of Camellia japonica. Taxonomy (NCBI): domain Eukaryota; kingdom Viridiplantae; phylum Streptophyta; class Magnoliopsida; order Ericales; family Theaceae; genus Camellia; species Camellia japonica. The sequence continues at coordinate 19,855,371 of JAPPVO010000007.1, forward strand.
TTCGTTTGTTCTTTTTTCAATCCCTTTTCCACCTCTCACGTGTGACGCGTTAGGATTGTACCTCGGTTAAAAACATCGGGTGCTCCAGTGTTCACACCACCTTTCCTCCTCTCGCGTGTGATACGTTAGGATTGTACCCCGGTTAAAAACATCAGATGTGCCTGTTTGTTCACACCACATTTCCTCTTCTCGCATGTGACATGTTAGGATTGTACCCTCGGTTAAAAACAGTGGGTGCGCCCGTTGTTCACACCACTTTTCCTCCTCTCGCATGTGACGCGTTAGGATTGTACCCTCGGTTAAAAATATCAGGTGCGCCTATTTTTTTACACCACTCTTTCTCCTATCGCGTGAGACGCGTTAGGATCTCGGTTGAGACCTCAGGTGCGCTTGATGGTTACGTCGCCCTTCCCTCTTCCTACGCGAGGCGTAGTTAGGTTTGCATTTTCTTACATCCTTTCTACGTGAGACGTAGGTTGGTTTGTGCTTTTCATGCAACGCGTGCCTGTTTATTTACTTCGTTCTGTATGAAACACGGCGAGGTTTAATTGGCTTTGTTTTGCATTTTTATTCAAACGTTGCATTCTTGTCTAGATCGTAGCGTTGTTTCATTGCTTCATTTACATTATGTTTCATTGCATTGCTTCATTGCATGATCATAAGTTATTCGCTGCATTTCATGTTGCATTTTGCCCTCAAGTTCAATCTTTTATGTCTTGATTTCTTGCTCGAGTCTTGCGGCCTCATCAAATGGGTTGTCTTTGGGCTTTGACATTCACTCACGTCACGTTATGACTTCGAGCAATTATGGACACCCCATTTTTGACTGCCCGCAAGGCTCGAGCGCTTTGTCCGGTACACTCGATGATGAAAGTGATGTTGTGCGTGGTTCGAGGTCTCAACGAAGGAGCCTTGTTTAAGCTCCGAAACAATCCCAAATCTTCAATTTTCTCATTGATTATACCCAAGAAATCCTCTTTTATCCTTTCCCTATGTTGAGGCTGAAACAGAAAAACAGGGAAATACATTAAGGCTTGGTCGTGCCTCAGTGAGGGCCGGCTATGGCTATTGAGGGCCGGCTGGGCCTTGATAGCGAGAAACATTGTTTTGGGCGGGAGACCGCTAGCTGTCCATTTTTGAAGATATTTTTGATATTTCTGGCTCAAATTCTATAAAAATGACCATATATCTCTGTTTTGAGGGTTGAAGAATTTGAAGAAAGCCATTATACCACCTTGAGAGCTTCTTGTCGTCCTTCTTCTTGTGCAAGCAACACTTTGAGTTAACCTACCACCTTGAACCTATATTCATACACCATACACGCCTTCATACCTTGGTCTAGGAACCTTGGTTGAGCCTTGAACACCATAATTCAAGCTTGAGAGTGTGTTGAAGCTTAGTTTGATCACAAACAAAAAGCTTACTCCCTTGAGAGGTATAAGCTTGTTATCTTCTCTTTTACTTTCATTTTTTTCATTGGCTACATAATTCGTATTGTTTTGTTGTTTTGATCCTATTTTAAGTGTTTAAGTTTGAGGTTTGAAGAGCTACCAAAAGGGTAGAGAAAGTTTGCTCTTTCTACACCTTTACCTATAGCTCAAACCCTTACTTTTACACTCTTTTTCTTTGTTCTCTACACTGATTTTCAGAGTTTAAAATAGGCTAAAAACCATGCTTTGAGGTTTCAAAAGTGAATGGGTTAGCTACCTCTCCTTGTTCTTGTTTATTAGCCTTGTTTCCTCTCTTTGTTGTTTAGCTTTTTAGGCTCCTTTCATGCATTTTTAGCCACTATTTTTCATCACTTGAAGGTTGTTTTAGGGCTGTTCTAAGTTGTTTAAATAGTTCATGCATTGATTATCTTGGTTGTTGTCTCATAAGTTTACATACATAGCTTGTTGTCCATTGTTCTAAGCTTTTCTTCAATTCATTTCCATGTTTAAGAACCTCATTTTAATAATTAACTTACTATTCATCTCTTTCATTTGAGAGTTGTTTCAATCGGTTGACGGTTTTCAAAACGTAAACTAGAGATTTACGCTTAATGGTTCAATCTCTATGATGGTTCATTACCAACAGTGTAATCTCTCTTTCACGTTGAGAATCACCTCCCAATTGACATATTTCTCACTTAGTGGACGTAATCCCCAACTGACGTAACAATCTTCTTGGACTTAATGGATTAAAGGATGGCAAAGACTAATGAATTTGGCTTAAAACGAACCAACTCACATAAAGAAAATGAGTTATCTTGCTTGGGGTTCGGCCGGACGTTATGCCAAATCCGTTGTGTCAAGAGTTGTCTAACATTAATTCATGATGTTTTGATGGATCTTGAAGCGTCTCTACCTCCCTCTTTGAGTTCACTCCATGATAGGAGGGAGGTGTGGTTGTTGTTCATTTCATTTATTGATTTTTGTCCAAAATTGTGCATCGAAATCATCAAGCAATCAATTTGCTCATTGATGGTTTTGGAAACAATTCTAACATTCTCTCGAGGCTTTCTCATGATAGAGAAGTGTGAGAGGGACAAACAGAGTCCAAAACACTCTGTCTGCACTGTTTTCACTTCAGAGCACAAAATAGAATTTGGCATGAAATTGAGGCACAGCCAGTCCTCAATGTTTGGTCAGCAGTGTATTTTTGCAGAAAATAGAAAGCAGTGGCTAAAGGTGAAACAGTATGCTCTGGGCAGACAGTGCTGTTCTTGGACGCTGCGCATGTGAACATTATGCATCCTTATGCAATTTTGTTTGATGATTAAATTATTAGTTATTATTTTGTAATTAATTATCATTATCGTAATTAGTTATTGTTATTATGATTAACCTTGTTTATTTGTAATTGTTATAGTTAATTAGCTTGAATAGTTAGTTTATTTCTCATTATTACCCTTGTTGTAATAGCATAGTTAGCTAGTTAATGCTTTAATGATTTCATTCGGTTTTGTAATAAGTAGTTTAATTCAAACTTTCGGACTTTGATTTGCACCCTCTTGCACAAGGGTAATGTTGTGATAAGTTGTATGTCTTCCAACCCTACGTCTGTCTCCCATTTACTTACTTGCTTATGATGGTTAGTATAGGACATTACGTTTCATTAGCATTCTTATGCTTTGTATCCATTGTCTTCCATGCATCTAAGGTTCGGCTCATCACACTAACCCGATGTCAAATGTTCAAATTCATTACTTGAAAACGTGCTTTATCGCATGTCTTGAATGGAATCAAATGCCATGCTCAAAGCCAAGCCTATAAAAATACATAATGTGTGAGTTGCATTAGTTATATTGCATTTAATTAGGAACATGCATATTTTCCTAATAATTTTGCTTTATTTTGGCTTGGAGAACTAGGTGAGTAACTTTATGTTTTAGCATCTTGTATCGAATGTTTTTGTTGCCATGTTAAAGCATGAATACCATGAGGCTAATTGCTTACATGATATAATTGTTTGAATGCCTGTGGATGAAGGCTAGTTGCTTGAATTGGGATGGTTTGATTAAATGTCCATTTTAGCCCACTTTTTTGAGTGGCAAATTCACAAAACAATTTCGAAACAAAACATGAAATCAAGTGTTTCAAATCTTGTAAACTAGTCTGTACCTTATGTGCGCATCACATAGTAAAAATAGCTAATAAATTGGAACAAGAGCATATAATGTAAATAAGAAACACATCATGATTAGTAGAGGCCGATCTTTGATCAGGCGAGTGGGGTGCTCAATTCATGACCTTTCCTTTCGTACCTAAGTTCCCGAGCTGAGACACTTTGGTGATGATGGACTAATGGCCTTTGGCAGGAGTCTCGAGTTTCCTAGATTTTCCAAAAATATTTAGGTGATGACTCTGAAATCTGGCAAAGCAGTCCATTTTTGGCATTTGATTCAAACATCAATTTTCCAAAAAGAATTGTCGGATTTGGACTCTTTTTGTGTTTTCATTGTTTCACACTGTACTTGTGAAATTAGATTCAGAACCATAGGTGGAGTTCGAATTGTAGGGCTATTCGCCTTCCGAAAGGAGCGCGGAAAGTCGGGCTACAGTTTCTGGCGACTCTGTTGGGGATTTAGAGAACTTGACTTGAACTCATGATGTGAATTTTTATTTACACTTATATGATCTTGGCATTTGCATTTGCATTGGTGCGCTTAAGTCACTGTATTTGCCGACTGCTATTCTTGGACGGTTTGCTGAAAAGGCTTTCCAAAAGGCTGATCGGTCATGGGCTCTGCTATGTTGGAAACACAACCCTTAGATTTGGATTACTGCTGTACTGCTTGATCCACCTTTTACTTCTCGGTATTAGGTATGAGAGGTATATTAGGTATTCTTACTGAGGTACCCTTTTGACCATTCGACCTAGTTGCATATAGTGAAGTTATAATAACTATTCCAACTTAGGACAGGATGCCATCCATTTGCAGGATGTTGTGAAAATTCGTTGTTTGAAATAGTGTAGCCTAGATCATGCCAAAAATCTAGGACAGGGTAACCCTACCCCCTCATAGGGGTGTTTTGGTTCTTTTTACATGATATGTGCTTTTACAGTGAGACTGTACATGATGGTTTATCTCAGTATAAAGTTTGAAAACAGAGTTCGGTGAGGATTACAGTTCAGTTATGTGTTATGACTGTTGAGAATTGGGGCCGAAGTGCTGTCTGATTTTGATTTTGTATTTTTTCTTTCTTACTTTTTGCTAGGTAGTTTGCCATCATAGCTTCAGAAAGACCCGACATTCCCCAAGTTGTATGGACCCGCTTCGGTAGGCTGTGTAAAGCTCAAGACCTTGTTAGTGGTTAGCCCGTGTTTGTCATACTTCCTCCAGTCACTCGACAGAGAAGGAACAGACAGTCAATAGCATCAGTGCAAAGCACTCCACAAATATCTACTCGTTCTCACTCAATCGGTTCGCTGGCATCTAGTTCACTCAGATTAGCAATGGCATAGAATACAGCACAAAACGTAGAGGAATTCGCTGCTATGATGACTGCCTTCCAAAGGACTATGGACACTGTAAACAAGAGGATGACTGCACAAGACGAAGTCATTGCCGACCTACGACATACATCTGGGGCATCAGCATCAACCGTACACCCGATCCCTACTGCTCAGCCAAACCCGAATCTATTCCCACTAGTAGAAAATCTACTAGTCCCGGATCCTTAGAACATGTTTCTCCTGGCTCCAGTTTATCGACCTCTGGTTCAACCTCCTGCAGTGATTTTTCTTTTTGATATCAATGAAATTGATCCAGCCTTAGTCAAGATTGCCAGATTGGAGAAAGCATTGAAGAAATCCCAGGGCTTCAACTCCATTCCAAATATCGAAGATGGGTACACTGAGGCTTCGGTCAAATTACCGGAGAAATTTAAGATGCCCCACATCGACAGATTCGATGGGAGTAGGGATCTAATTGTGTATGTCTGGTTGTTTTCAGACGTATTGAGGCCCATGGATTTGTCTCACGCACAGAAGCTTTCGTTGTTTGGGAGAACCCTGTCTGATGTAACGGTCATCTGGTACGCTAAATTGGAGGACTCAACAAAACGAAATTTGGAGGAGCTATCTGAGGCATTTGTTAATCAGTATTCATATAACACCCAGATAGAAGTAACCATCAGTGAGCTGGAGGCTACTACTCAGAACCCCAAAGAATCATTCATCGATTTTGTTGTCCGGTGGAGAGCCAAGGCAGCCCGAATGACAAATAAGCCTGCCGAAAAAGAACAAGTCCGACTAGTGGTCCAGAACCTTAAACTGGACATGCTGCAGAGGATGATAATGGTGCCGTTGTCCACATTTGCTTCCTTACATGAGCTAGGGGTCTAGATCGAGAGTGCATTCAAAAAGGGTATCATCCACAGAACAAGTGAACCCGCAAGAAGGCCATTCTTCCGGAATACCAATGCTAGCAGTAGCACTATTCCATGGCCTGCAGATACTAGCACTGTTGTTTCGATGGCCAAGATGGCTGATCCCTTTGTTACTGTCACAACTTCACAACCTTCACAAAGTACCGGTGCACCCCGGAATCGAAGAGTTTTTACTCCCTTCCATATGAGCCCAACCTACGCCCTCAAGCTATTAATGCAAAAGGGGCATCTCAAGCCTCTCGATCCTCGTTCACTTCCAGACCCACTGCCACCTAAACATGACCTTACCTAGTATTGTATCTTCCACCAACAACATGGCCATCCCACGGACATGTGCTACTGTCTACGTCATGAGATCTAGGATCTCATTGACAACAAAGTCATCGCCCGACCTTCCAAACCCAATGTAACAACCAATCCACTTTCTGCACAAAACCAAGTCCCTCTACCTAGAAATATTAACCACATCCATACACTACTGTCCACCTTCAACCCTAGCACATACATTACCCCATCCCACCTACCAAAATTGGAGGTGTGTCACGACCCAAACCCGCCCCGATAGGTTTAGCATCGTAATCGGCTAGTAATCCTTGGATTACCGAAGGCCTCTGAACTAATTAACGAAATTAAAGGGCTAGAGGAAGCAAATACATAAACATAATCGTCCAATGAGCTGCGTTGACTTATATGAAACAGAGATTTTAAAACTTCATATACATATCCAAAAGTCATTCTTACATTATACCCACACACACATTAGAGCATATTAACTACAGCCAACAAAAACAAACAAGTCTCATATACAGAAACAACCAGATCTTATGACACGTGACACTTCTGGAACCTCCACGTGAGGCACAATGGTTGGCTGACAACGAGACATAGATCCAGACAAAAGTCTTCAGGCCTGATCTCCAAAACGCTCACCTATACATATATATATACACACAGTGAGCTAAAGCCCAGTGAATAACATCAATGTAAAGAGGTTAGTGAACGAATTCCGAACATTTCATAATTATAAAACAGATTATAACATAATCATCCTCATATCCGAACATAATAATGGTACATCCCTATAGAACACATCAATTATTGTTTTCCGACTAGAGTAATCAGTTCTGGATATCGATTAAACACATATCACCATAAAGAAGTGGCTAACGAGATTTCGTAATTACATATATGTCATGGACCCGCATTAACATATCGTCCCCCATGACTTGGGACTATCTATGGATGCCATAATAGATTTCAAACATAGGACATTCGTTCATGTAAACAAATATCATTTCAGAAATCATAACTTATCAAATCACATTTGGAACATAATTCATATGAACATATCTTTACAATAATGTTACTCACAGTGGGCTTCCAGAAATGGTTGGTCAGTCTTCAAGTCTTGACCTACAAACATAAATGTACATAGCACAAAACATGTCTCATTATTACTCATTCATGTGGCCATACATGGCTTAGCTTTCTTGCTTTAACTTCCTATTCATTCCATGTCACATAGCTTGTTCATAAAGAACCACATACTCGGATTCGACACATAATTTCTAATTCACTTACGTATGTTGTTTCTTGGCTTATTAATCCTTAATGGCTCATAAATCATGCCTAAGAATGCCCGAAAAGAGATGGGAGTGAAGATATGTACTTAAAACATCTTTTGAAAACATGCTGAAAATAAGCTGGTGGCTAGAGCTAGTGGAAGGCAAAAACTGAGCTCGCTCGAGCCACCACTCCTTCGCTCGAGCTAGCTTTTGCAGAGTTCAAAATACTGGGAGCTTATAATGTTGGCTCGAGCCACCACTTCTTTGCTCGAGCCAACTGTGAATTTCTGGGCACCAAGCTTAACAAAAATGGCTTCCAAACAACTTTCAAAACTTGGGGTCTTGCATGATTTGATCAAACATATAAAATAGCTTTAGAAAACTTTAATACAAGACCCTTAAAACATCTTTTATTCAAAAACTCATCAATTCTTGAAAGATTTGAATCAAAACTCCTTCATGCAAGATTTTTCAACTCTTTTCATGGTTTTTCATAACATGCAAATGGTGATCAACAAACTCATAAATTTATGAAACAATGGACATGATTTAACTCACATGCATGCAAGGACTTTAAAACTCAAACTCAAAACGATAAAATCAAAGATGATCTACCATGAATACACATGAAAGTAATCTACATGTTCAAAGACCCATTTCTTGCACTCTCATGAAAGTAGCTTAAAGCTTGATAAAATCATGATGCATAGAGGAATAGCTATAGAGATTAGACATAGAATCCTTACCCAAGGATTTAATTTCAGAAATGTGAGATGAATTTTCCTAGTTTTCTTCTCCTTCTTCAAACTTTTGAGCTCTCTCTCACTAAGGCCAAACTCTCTCTCTCTCTCCCTCTCTCTTAAGCTTGAACTCTCTCAACACAAAGAACCAAATAAGCAAATGAATGATACAAACACTCCCTCACTCAGCTGAATATACACAACACACAAACTCACTTCTTGAGCACAATACACGTGCACACATATGCAAAACTCTAACACACATACACACAAGGGTTTTAATCCTCTACACCCAACATTACAAAATGCCTCAACACATAATACACTTAATCACATCTTGGATCATGAATAGGAGTAGATTAGGCATAAATCATGCATCATCTTAATTAAACATAAGTAACCTTCATTAATCAAGGTTAGCACATGACTCAATTAATCCAAAATAGTTCCAATTAAGGCTCAATTTAATCAGATGCGATTTTACTGAACTGAATCAATTTTTAACAAAACTTCTCATATGGTTCCAAATATTCTAGTTAGTCAATCCATGAACTCAAATTCGGTTTCTAAAAGCATTTAGGCTAACAATTTCAGATTCAAAGTAGAAATCATGACAAATAATTCTCAAATTAGATAGATATGCACAAATTACTACAAAACAAATATCACAATTAATAATAACACATAATTCCATTCTAAACACTTAGTTAGCTTTCTTAATTACGAATTAGTAGTTATTTACGAATCGGGGTCGTTACAAGGTGGTCATTCCAGAAGGCACAGACATATGCATGATGGATCTAACACCACAAACCCAACCCAGGTCCGTGGTAGTAGAAACGGAGAAAGAGAAGAATGCACTGAAGGCAGGGTCGTCTGATACCTGTGTCATAGAGAAGGGGATCTCGCTCGCAGAGGAGTACGATTGATGGGTCGTTGAACACACCAAAAATAAATACTAAACTATACCAAATTCAATTAGAATAATGGCAAGTCCAGGTATCGATCCACAGGGACTATTGTGAAATCAAACTAATTTAATTGTCAAATTCCTAAATTAATTTTGATAAAAAGATTGGTTGTTTATAACCTAATTTAATAACGAATAAATTAAACTAAGGAATTGAATTATCAAGAATAATTGAAATTGGGTTTACTGAATTGGGGAAAAATCCTAGGGTAGAGAATTCACCACTAACCACATAATTAGGGTTTCCAATTGAAATAAATTATGCTATGGTTTGAACGGATTAATGTTTTGCAACTACAAGTTCGAAGCATTTGACAAGAAGATCATCACATTCAATGTACGAGCACGAACCATCTCAAGTAATACGAATCGTTTACTCTAAACTAAGGTAGTGATACGACTCGTTCCTCGTAGCATGGTTCGTCTCATACCTTGAATGTGAAGGAATAGAAAACACATGTATGGATAACATTCAACAATCACAGAAAGTCAAATATTCGAAGGAATAATGAAAATTATATAAAAGAAACTTCTAAAACACCATACAAATGTTCAAACCTTTACATAATTTAAAATCAAAAAGAAAACTAAATAATTACATGGCTAGGGTTTCATCAAAACCCTAGAAAATGAGACTAGCCACTCATGGAGGAGTGGGAGGAGGTAGATGGAGAAGGAACCACCATGGGAGACATCTTTGAAGCTTCTTGTTCCCTTCTCTCTCCCAAACCCTAGCCTCTCTCTTTAGGTCAAAACAATTTTAGAACCCTAGAAAAGCCTTCTCCTTTTCTTTTTATACTTCTACTCACTTCCAAACAGGTTTAAAACATCGGTTTGACTTTTCCAGAAAAAGTCAACTCTGTCCAAATTTTGTCTTTTTGCCCATTTTATGCTCCGACGATGTACAATCTGATTGACATTCAACACACATAAAATATACGGTTTGACCAGCAAATGAAGTTAAGAGATTCTAATTAACGGCCTCAATGATGTACATTTCGGCCTTAATCACATCCCCCAACTTACTACTTGCTAGTCCTCAAGCAAGTAAAATAAAATAAAATAAAATAAAATAAAACAAAATCTATCTATTTCCTCTTTCGTGGGAAAAACGGTTACATTTAGCATATGCAACAAGCCTTTAAACCACAAGGTTACCCCAAGTGGACGAGTAAAGTCTCGTGAGGGTTTCCAGAAATGATACCCACAAACATTAACATATTCATATATACTCAACAACAAATGACTACACTACTCCACTTAACAATCAACTTATGTGCCACTACAGTGTGATATTGAGACATCATGAGTCATTAAAGGCACAGTGGACAAGCATGAAGGAACCTATTGAGTCAAAACCACAATTCAGTTAATACAAAAGTAAAGTCCCTGTACTTGTGCATGCTAGTAAACAAGTCATGAGTACCTTGGTGTAAAGTGCAACCTCCATATTAGTTAACTATCCACTATAATAGCCCAGTGTAACTCATAATAACACCCAACATATACAGAAAAACAACCTGTTGCAGCCAAGATTCTTAAAAGTAGTTTTTTTTTTTTTTTTTTAAATGACTGTGCAATGTCCTGATCCATTAAGCTTTCTAATCAACCCATGTAACAAGCATTGGGCCAATAACTCCCAACCAGACGGTTTTAGGGCACTAGGTGTAAAGACACCCCTACGGGCTTAATAACTCGAGTTGAAAAGGCTACGAATCCGAACAAGTCATTCTTCTTATTTTTCCTTAACTGTGCAATGTCCAAGTCCCTTAAGCTTTCTAATCAACCCATGTAGCAAGTTTTGGGCCAATGACTCCCAAACCAGACGGTTTTAGGGCATTAGGTGTAGAGACACCCTACGGGCTTAATAACTCGAGTTAAAAAGGCTACGAACCCAAACAAGTCAAGTTTTTTTTTTTTTTTTTTTTAAGAATCTTGGCTCCTCATTTATTCTTTTCTGCAACTCTAGCTATTATCAATGATGTACACCAGGGATTATAATAAAAAGATCACCGCTATGATAGTGTGTTCATGTGAATTAAGGCATACTCATGACAAGTGTACTAAAACCACAAACACAGACAACTCTCCTCGTGTAAACATCGCATGCAAGTATCTACCCAATAAACCCTTTTCATACAAGTCTACTATGATCTCCAATTAACATATGCAAATATCATCACCCTACTAGCAAAAAGTCACATCAAGTGAAGTAATGCAATCAAGTGAAACAGGTATAAGCATGAATTATGAGCCAAATAGAAATGCACAAAAGAAAATATAACCCTCATCCCCCAACTTGAATATGACATTGTCCTCAATGGAAAAGGAAAGAGAAATGAGAGAATATTACCAGAATTGTAGGTGCACATCCAGGTAGGCAGAGAGTAACATATACACACTTCACCCTTTCTTTTTTTTTTTTGGAAGAAAAGAAAGAACTAGAAAAAAAAATAAAAAAAATAAAAATAAAAATAAAAATAAATGAGAGAAAGCAATATACAGGCGGGTACTACGGGGAAGCCGGTGGTGGTGGTGGCGGCGGGAAATGCTGGGCAAACAAAGCTTGCATCAAAGAGCGCGTCTCAAAGGCGTCATCCTGAACCCGTTGCTGGTGCGCGAGCAGCTGGTCGAAGGTCGCCCGGGAATAGTCGCAATGCGCCTGAAAATCCATGCGCAACTCTATGAGACTCTGGTGATGATCACGAAGAGTATTGTGGACCTGATCCACAGAGTGCTGAAGGTGTAAGTACTCCTCGCGAGTCATGTAGACGGGTCCCCTTGGGAGGCACGGGGGAAACAGGATGTGGTGGGTGGTCATGTACGGGCTCGTGGGCCTCATCAACTGGGGCACCAACCGGCTGCGGGATACGAGATATGCTATGTTGCCATTCCGCTGGCCGAAAGTCGGATACCCTCTATCAATCCTCATCCTCAGCAATGTGGAGGTGGTTCAGCTGAAACACAAGTGTCAACAGATTGGCAAATGGTAGTGGCCAAGTTCAGGTTTTGCATAGGATCAGGCCGAACTGCCTCTCGTAGAAATTTCTGCAAGTGCATCAAGATGATACGCGCAAGCGGGACCTGATAGCCATATTGATACCCGTGTAGAACCCGAACAAACTCCAATCGTCGCTCAGCTCGATGCCCAAGTGGAAGGACATTCTTATAGACCACGGAATTTAGGAATAGCAAGCGGCTAGGCAGCTTGCTCCGCCGCAAGCATGTGAAACTGAGGTCACCGTGGGCCCCCGGGAAGTATTGCTGGATGAGGCTATGGATGGGCTGTCGATCCTCAACTTCCGGGAAGGGCTGATATTCCGGCTTGGCGAAAAACCCTAACACTGTGGCAATCATGGATGAGGTGATGTGGACAGCCTGACCATCAATGTTAGAGAGCAGTCCATCCTCGGTGGGTGACTCATATAGGTTCTGGTAGAAGAGTCGTACCAGACGAGGATAAGTGGGCGCTGTCACAGTGCAAATGCCCAACTGTTGCCGGAGTGCTGCTCAACGGCCCAAGTAGTGTCTGCCTCACCCTGAAAAAATTGCAGGTTGAACTGCGTGAGCTTGTGAAGAGGGCGTGAAGCCCACTCCGGCCGGGGTAGTCACCCGGTGGTGGTGGCGAGGATGGTGGTGACGGTGGCGGTGGTGGCGCCGAAGAGGGAACCTCTGGCCTTCTTGGAGGCCCGAGCAACACGTCGACTCATATCCTGCACACACCAAAACAAATAGACACAACCCGTGGAACCAATCATGAGAATAAAATAAAATATGAAAGCACAAGTTTGCCCACTAATGTACCACATGCAATTCCCCCTTTTTTTTTTTGTAATGTAAAAACGAAAATAATTAATAAATGAATAAAAATGACATTAAATTAAATTAACTAAACTAGAAAATAAATTACACTAAACTAAACTAAACTAAACTATAAAAAGTAAACTACAAAAGAGACTAAAGTATAGAATAAAATAGCCTACTAAACACATTTTTTTTTTTGAATTACTTAATAATAATAATAAAAAAAACTAAACTAGTTAATAATAAAAAAAAACTAGTTAATAATAAAAAAAACAATTACATCAAACAGAATAAAAAATAAAAAATATCACTAACTAAACAAAAAAAATAAAATAAAAATAAAACCTAAACATTCATGAACTAATTAAACTGATGAGAATACTAACTAAACAATTTAATAAACAATAAAGGAAATAAAAAAAAGAAAATTAGGATTAGTATAGCACCATGATTTCTGAGGTTTTTTTTTTTTTTTTTTCATTGCTTGAGCCCGCACGTGCGGTTTCATCTTCTTCATGCGCAGGCAGATTGTGGTCCTGGTTTTTTTTTTTTTTAAGATAAACAACAAACTAAGTAAACATGCATTCTACAACTCAGGAAAAACAAATAAAATTAAAACAAAACATAACATAAAAGAAAGAATGAACATAAGAATAACAATAAAAAAAAAAAAAAATAAAGCACTTATGAACATTTTTTTTTTTTTTTTTTTTTGAACACTAGATCACAAAATTAAAAACTACAATCAAAATCTCACAATGATTCCTATAGCACAAATCTATACATAGAAGGAGAGAAAAAAAATTACCTTGAAAAAGTGGAGAAAGAGAGAAAAAGAATGGAGGTCCGCCGGAAAAAAATGGTGGTCGCCGGAGTTTCGTCGGACGGAGAAGGAAGTGATGCCGGCGGTGAGATGATGGGGTGAGGAAGAAGAAAGAAGAGAAAACAAAAAAAAAGAAGAAGAAGAAGAAGGAAAGAAAGTAAGAAGAAGGTGGGTTTGTGTGGGGTTGTGAAAGAGAGAGATAAGGTAAGGAGAGAGAGAGTGAAATCTGAGAGTGAGAGGGATTGGGAGAGAGAGAGTGTTAGATAAGGTTTTTTTTTTTTTAACGAAAATAGAAAATAAAAATAAATAATAAAAAAAAACGAATTTATTTATTAAAATTATTTATGTATTTATTAAAATATATTTACATATTTATTTGTTTTGAAATCAGTAAATAAATAAAATAAATAAAAAAATATGAAATTAAAAGAAGAAGAAAACAAAACAAATTTTTTTTCGGAAATTCCCGCACGTGCGGGGCCCAGGCGCACGTGCGGCGGCCTCCGCACCTGCTTTTATAGCAGTGTGCGATTCAATCTTTGCCAAATTTGCACGTGCGGGGCCCATGCCGCACGTGCGGCGATTTTTCTCTTTTTTTTTTTTTGGAAATCGGGTCCGCACGTGCGGGAGTCAAGCGCACGTGCGGCTGGTCAACGCACGAGCCCCGCCGCACCTGCTTATTAAGCAGTGCGCAAATTTGTTTTGCCCATTTTTCCCGCACGTGCGTTTTTTTTTTTTGGCATTATTATTTATTTATTTATTTATTTTTTTAATTTGAACAAGTATAAACACACTTTTTTTTACACAGAAATAAAATGAAAGCATGCTTTTAAACACAGAAAATAAACATTTCTACCTTCAATTGACATCCGGAATAAATATAGCACAAAGAACATACGGAATGCCCACTAAAGGTATAATCTTCACGCGAAAACCACGGGTACTACTTTTCTCCCTAACTGTGTTTGTAACTTTCCCTATTCTCCAACAGGGTGACAGACTAGGTTGATTCGGTATCCAGAATCGAGGCGCATAAAGCTACCTCAACCTATGGGGCTGCCATACAGAGTTCAAGCCGAGGTAGTTTTGAAGCAATCTCCACACCCCTGGGTATTTAAACCAGACTCTAGTCTCGGAAATCCCAAACCTTTGTGTTCTAGGCTTTGCCATTCGAACTCTAGTTTCCACCGTCTCAGTTGGTCTCCTAGGAACTCACTACAAACACGGTTAGGTGGCTATACCAGACCGTCAGATGCCGTTCGGGCACGGCTAACACCAAAGGAATTACACCTTTAGAGGATTTAAAGTCTCCTAGACGCAAGTAAAGCATGACGAGAACAAAGAAAAACAAAATAGCATAGAAGGGAAAGAAAAGAGAACAAGAAATTAATCTATCAATCGTAGTAAAATGGGTCCATCAAAGCAATGGACTCAATCATATCCCCATTCCCAATCCCCTCTATATATGGTTTCAATCTTTGGCCATTCACTTTGAAAGTGTGGCCAGTCTTTGGATCTCGCACCTCAACGGCGCCATGAATGAATGCCTCAACAACTACAAAGGGCCATCCCATCTAGATCTTAGCTTACCCGGAAAGAGTCTCAATTTTGAATTAAAAAGCCACACTTTTTGGTCGGGTTCAAAGGATTTCCTATTAATGTGCTTGTCATGGAATTCTTTAGTCCGAGCTTTAAAAACTCTCGAACTCTCATATGCATCATTCCGGATTTCCTCCAACTCATTGAGTTGCAATTTCCGGTTGAGCCCAGCGCGGCCATATCGAAGTTAAACTTCTTTATGGCCCACAATGCTCGGTGCTCAAGTTCAACCGGGAGATGGCAAGCTTTGCCGAACACCGCTCTATATGGTGACATCCCAATGGGTGTCTTATAAGCAGTGCGGTAAGCCCATAATGCATCAATTAACCGTTGTGACCAATCTTTCCTATCCGGTCTCACAGTTTTCTCAATTATGTGCTTTACCTCCCTATTTGAGACTTCCACTTGGCCACTAGTTTGAGGGTGGTATGGAGTGCCAACTTTATGAGTGATAGAGTATTTCTTAACTACCGACTCAAAGAACCGGTTACAAAAATGTGTACCCTGATCACTTATTATGGCTCTAGGAAACCCAAAACGACTAAAGATGTTTTCATGCAAAAACTTGATTACCACTCTATGATCGTTTGTTCGGGTAGCTATTGCCTCCACCCACTTAGACACATAATCTACTGCCAAGAGAATGTACTCAAACCCGAATGACGACGGGAAAGGGCCCATAAAATCAATCCCCCAAACATCAAATATTTCTACCACAAAAATCAATTCCCCAAACATCAAATATTTCTATCCACAAGAATAGGGGACATTGGCATCATGTCAGCGTAGATCATTGAACCATTTGCTGACAGCGCAAACAGTTCTACAAAATTGATGGCATCTTTAAAATTGTGGGCCAATAAATACCACTCTGTAGAATCTTGGCGGCCGTTTTATGCCCACTAAAATGACTGCCACATGCAGAAGAATGACAAAATGTAAGAATGCTATGCCCTCACTCTCCGGCACACACCGTCGGATCACTTGGTCGGAGCAATATTTAAACAACTCCGGATCCTCCAAAAGTAATACCTGACCTGCGAAAAGAATCGGTCTTTGTCTTGCTTAGACCAATTTCTGTGGAATTTGCCAATGGCAAGTAATTCACAATATGTGCAAACCACGGGGGGCTTCGCTTGTGACAGCTCAAAGAGTTGTTCGTCCGGAAACGAATCATGCAAAATAAGAGGGTCACTATTATACTACAACAAGGATTCGGGAGAGGTGATCCGCCACCACATTCTCAGATCCCTTTTATCACGGATCTCTAAGTCAAATTCCTGAAGCAACAAAATCCATCTAATCAACCTAGGTTTAGTCTCTTTCTTAGATAGTAAATACCGCAAAGCGGCATGATCAGTGAAGACTATGACCTTGGAACCTAGGAGATAAGACCGGAATTTGTCTAAGGCAAAGACCACAGCTAGCAACTCTTTCTCGGTAGTAGTGTAGTTCAATTGAGCATCCGAGAGAGTGCGACTAGCATAATATATAGCAAATGGTGCCTTATTGACCCTTTGGCCAATACAGCCCCGACAGCATAATCAGAGGCATCACACATGATTTCAAAGGGAAGTGACCAATCTGGTGATTTCATGATTGGGGCAGTGGTCAAGGCCATTCTCAGTGTTTCAAATGCCTTTAAGCATGCCTCATCAAAGACAAAAGGCGCGTCCTTAACTAGTAAACTACACAAAGGACGTGATATCTTACTGAAGTCTTTAATGAACCTACGGTAAAAACCTGCATGCCCTAAGAACGACCTGATTTGACGCACGGAATTGGGTGGAGGAAGGCCTGCAATGAGGTCAACCTTAGCCTTGTCAACCTCTATACCTCGAGGGGACACAATGTGTCCCAACACTATACCCTCACGAACCATAAAATGGCTTTTTCCCAACTCAAGATTAGGTTTGCCTCAATACATCGTTCTAACACTCTAGTCAAGTTCCTAAGGCATTCCTCAAAAGACGGTCCAAACACCGAAAAGTCATCCATAAAAACCTCTAAGAATTTCTCCACCATATCGGAGAAAATGGCCATCATACACCGTTGAAAGGTCGCCGGTGCATTACATAGCCCGAAGGCATGCGCCTGTAAGCAAAAGTGCCAAAAGGGCATGTGAATGTGGTCTTTTCCTGGTCAGCGGGTACAACTTGATTATACCCGAGTAGCCATCAAGAAAACAATTTAACCGCTCTAGGATTTGGTCAATGAAAGGTAAGGGAAAATGGTCCTTCCTAGTCGAGGAATTTAGTCTCCTATAATCAATGCACACTCGCCACCCAGTAGTGGTTCGTGTGGGGACTAACTCTCCTCCCTCATTCTCAACAACAGTGATGCCCGATTTCTTGGGCACCACTGTGTGGGACTCACCCACTTGCTATCTGAGATGGGGTATATGATACCCGCATCCAACAATTTCAAAACCTCCTTCTTCACCACCTCTTTCATGTTAGGATTCAGTCTCCGTTGCATTTCGCGAGAAGGTTTGGTGTCCTCCTCTAGATGTATATAATGCATGCACACGGAGGGATCTATCCCTTTCAAATCAGCCACTGACCACCCTATAGCACTCCGATGTGCCACGAGAACACTCATTAACTGACTCTCCTGCTCCGCAGTCAAGTCAGATGCAATGATAACTGGTAAAGTCTCCTGGGGCCCTAAAAATGCATACTTGAGTGTGGCCGGAAGTGGCTTCAACTCAAGTGTAGGTGGTGTGACCAAAGATGGTGTGGCAGGCTCTCTCGACAGAGGAGGAAGTGACTCAAACCGGGCTTTCCATGGAGGAAAATCCGGTGTAGAAGAAGAATTAAGCAAGACATTCACCTCCTCAACTGACCCATCTATATCAAAATTTTCAAACCCAAAATGAGCTAGACAAGCCTCTAAAGGGTCCTCTACAAGAATGGAGGGCAAAGCCTCCTCAACAATCTCATCCACAACATCCACTAATAAGCACTCCTCTCTCTCATGAGGTTGTTGTGATGCTTGGAAAACATTAAGTTTCACTTGCATGTTACCAAATGAAACTTCCATAACCCCGGTCCGACAATTAATGCATGCATTGGCCGTAGCCAAGAAAGGTCGACCCAAAATCACCGGGATTTGTTTCCTCAAACTGGCTACCGGTTCCATATCTAAAACCAAAAAGTCAACAGGGAAGTAGAACCTATCAACCTTAACTAGCACATCCTCAATCATGCCTCGTGGCACTTTGAGGGACGGTCAGCCAACTGAAGAGTAACAGTAGTGGGCTTCAACTCGCCAAGCCCAAATTCCTCGTACACAGAGTACGGCAACAATTAACACTAGCCTCTAAATCCAATAAGGCCCTATCAATGAAGTGGTCCCCTATAATGCATGCAATGGTTGGGGCACCTAGGTCCTTAAGCTTAGGAGGTGTGTCATTCAACAAGATGGAGCTTACTTGCTCCGTGAGTAGGACCTTTTGGGACACATGTGTCCTAGATTTACGCTTTTGCGTACAAAGGTCCTTCAGAAATTTGGCATATGATGGTACTTGCTTAATTGCCTCCAACAGGGGGAGGTTGATTTTTACCTGTTTAAAGACCTCCATCATTGCCTCCATAGATGCCGCCTTCTTATTAAAAGGGGACGGTGTATCAAGGCACTGGGGAAAGGGTGCCTTAGGCACATATGGTGCCTTGGGCTCAAGTGAAGTACTAGGGACTAAGTCATCCCTCTTAATTGTTTCCCTTTCACCCTTGCTCTCATTAGGTGAACCTCCGTGGTCACCCTTCCTAACTCTAGTTGCATTCCTAACTCTAGTTGCATCAGACGCAACTGACTGAGGCTCTAACTTCCTACCACTTCTTAAAGCAACCACCGCCTGCACTTGCTCATGTTGCTTTCCATTCCCACCCGAACTCTCTGCCCCGTATTGTCCCTTAGGGTTGGCCACAGTTTGACTTGGTAATTTTCCCTCATCTCTCCGATTCATATTGTTAGCCATTTGACCCAATTGGGTCTCTATCTTGGCAATAGAGTGAGTGTGGGAGTGAACTATCGGTGCTAACCCCTTAAGTTCTGAGAGAACTTCCAACACCTGAGTCTCAAAGGCAGAGTTGCCCTGAGGAACAGGCGGGGGTTGTGGTTGTGGTTGCCGTATGGTTGTGGGGGTCTATAAGGTTGCGGTGGTCGGTAAGATGATTGGTTGGCAAAATTATTGAAATTCTGCCTTGGTGGTGGAGGATTGTAAGAAGTGCCTTGTGAAGGGGGTCTCCATGAGAAATTAGGGTGATTTCTCCATCCCGGATTGTATGTGTTGGAGTATGGATCATTACCCGGGTTGGAGAATCCTTGAGCCGCATTCACATGCTCTTGGACTAACTCCGGAAATTGTGATGCCGAAGGGCACTCACTCAAGTCATGAGCAGGGCTCGCACAAATAACACATGCCTCGTGAAATTGAGGCTGATCTTGCTGGGTAGGGGCATGTCCCGTAGCTAATAATTGGTCCATCTTGCGGGACAATGCCTCTACTTGTTGGGCTAACTCTAGGTTTTGCCCGACCTCATAAATGCCCCCTCTTTTCGGGGCTCCAACTACGGGTTGCCGGACTTGCCGGGCTGCGGAGGCATGGTGAAGGGAATTATCACTTAAGTTCTCAAACAATTGCCATGCCTCGGCATCATTTTTAGACATAAATGTCCCACCACAGGACGAATCCACCATTTGGCGGTGTGGCTCAGTTAAGCCATAATAGAATGTTTGAACAAGTTGCCAATCAGGCACTTGGTGGTGGGGACACTGTTGGAGAAGGTCTCTAAGTCTTTCCCACGTCTCATGGAATTGCTCGCCATCCATTTGAGCAAAGTTTGTGATGGCTCGCCTAAGTTGGTTGGTTTTACCTATGGGAAAGTACTTCTCCAAGAACCGTTGCTGTAATTGGTCCCAAGTTGTGATTGAATTAGCAGGTAAAGAATTTAGCCAGTGTTTGGCTTTATCCTTTAACGAGAATGGAAACAATCGCAACATTAAGGCCTCATTTGTGAAATTCTGGATCCTCACTGTCGAGCAAATTTCCAGAAATTCATTCAAATGCTTATAAGGGTCATCATGAGTTAGTCCATGGAATGATGGGAGCATTTGTATGGTGCTGGACTTAATCTCATAATGAGCAGCAGTGGTGTTGGGCAATTGGATGCATGATGGTGATGTATATGCAGTGGGTGTAAAATAATCCTTAAGGGTTCGGTTAGGCACATTCGGGACATTAGGATCTGCCATCTCTAATGGCTCAATGTATGGATATGAATACTCAAGCCTAGGAACACGGGCAGAAGCCCTAAGTCTCCTAAGGGTCCTTTCTAGTTCAAGGTCCAAACACACAATTCAGGGCGACAAGAACGACGCCCGTGCATACACTACCCACACACACACAATAAGTTCGACTCTGTGCACTAAGTATGAAAGCAAAATACCAAAGGAAGAAATACTCACAGCGGTTTAACGAAAACGCTTTACTCGTCTTGCGGATGCTTGACGTGTAGACGTTGTCTCCAACCCCCAATTGAGCTTTGACTTTCGTTTTAGCACTTTGGTGCTTTGCTTGTGAGTGTTTGCTTCTGTTTACTCACTTTAGTGCTGCGGTTTTTTTTTTTTTTTTTTAAAGCTCGGCTGCGCTCCGCTTGCACTTCAATGATAGCTCCAATTTCAAACGCTCTGCACACTTAGCAACACCAAAAGCATAAAATCCTAAACTAAAAATTAAAATAAGAATGTAACTTTAAATTAACTAATTTCGCCAGAAGTCCCCGGCAACGACGCCAAAATTTGATGGGTCGTTAAACACACCAAAAATAAATACTAAACTATACCAAATTCAATTAGAATAATGGCAAGTCCAGGTATCGATCCACAGGGACTATTGTGAAATAAACTAATTTAATTGTCAAATTCCTAAATTAATTTTGATAAAAAGATTGGTTGTTTATAACCTAATTTAATAACGAATAAATTAAACTAAGGAATTGAATTATCAAGAATAATTGAAATTGGGTTTACTGAATTGGGGAAAAATCCTAGGGTAGAGAATTCACCACTAACCACATAATTAGGGTTTCCAATTGAAATCAATTATGCTATGGTTTGAACGGATTAATGTTTCGCAACTACAAGTTCGAAGCATTTGACAAGAAGATCATCACATTCAATGTACGAGCACGAACCATCTCAAGTAATACGAATCGTTCACTCTAAACTAAGGTAGTGATACGACTCGTTCCTCGTAGCATGGTTCGTCTCATACCTTGAATGTGAAGGAATAGAAAACACATGTATGGATAACATTCAACAATCACAGAAAGTCAAATATTTGAAGGAATAATGAAAATTATATAAAAGAAACTTCTAAAACACCATACAAATGTTCAAACCTTTACATAATTTAAAATCAAAAAGAAAACTAAATAATTACATGGCTAGGGTTTCATCAAAACCCTAGAAAAGGAGACTAGCCACTCATGGAGGAGTGGGAGGAGGTAGATGGAGAAGGAACCACCATGGGAGACATCTTTGAAGCTTCTTGTTCCCTTCTCTCTCCAAACCCTAGCCTCTCCCTTTAGGTCAAAACAATTTAGAACCCTAGAAAAGCCTTCTCCTTTTCTTTTTATACTTCTACTCACTTCCAAACAGGTTTAAAACATCGGTTTGACTTTTCCAGAAAAAGTCAACTCTGTCCAAATTTTGTCTTTTTGCCCATTTTATGCTCCGACGATGTACAACCTGATTGACATTCAACACACATAAAATATACGGTTTGACCAGCAAATGAAGTTAAGAGATTCTAATTAACGGCCTCAATGATGTACATTTTGGCCTTAATCAATGATTCCAATTTATACATTGTTGCCATTGGTCGACCGAAGCCAGTAGTTATACTACTGGACTTTCTCAGCATTAATACTATCGGGGAAGACCAAATGGCGTAGAATCAGAATGAGTGGCCCGAGCAAGGCCTGAATGACTTAGCAAATCTAGAGGAGGATCTGGCAGAATTAGAAGAGGATCTGGAGGATCTTTACTTCTTCGAGAAAGAAGATACAAGCTGTGTGCAGATGGGATGGTGGGATCCGAGCCAGCCAGAAACAAGCAATAGATGGTTGAGTGAGGAAGAGTCCGATGTAGAGGAACAAACAGGAGAGACTGTGATAGAAGAGAAAATTACTGTTAGTGGCAAAGCTAAAGCTGAACCTCTGACTGAGAAAGAACAAGCACAAGAACAATTTCAAAGGGAAAGGATAGAGGAGATCTAAGCGAAGATAGCTCTGGAACAGAAAAAGGGAAAGGAGAAAAAAGAGGTTGAGTCCAGAACCAGCGGTGTTCAAAACGCTAAAAAAATCAAGTGGGAACCCAGTGATTGGAAGAGAATGTTAAGGAAACTCAGAAAATACCGGGATATTGAAATCCGAGTTGTGGTGGAAGAAGAATGGTATGATGATGGGGTGCGTGATGTTAATATGCTACAGATATAACCCGATGCTAGTCCGGTCATGACTTTAGGAGAGTGGTGGGAAGACAAGAAACTTAGAAAATACCAAGATGTTGAAACCCGAGCTGTGGTGGAAGAAGAATGGTATGACGATGGGGTGCATGATGTTAATATGCTCCAGATAGAACCCAATGCCAGTCCGGTCATGACTCCGGGAGAGTGGTGGGAAGTCAACGACCTAAGTCATGCATACACTGACAAAGGTTGGAAAACTGATACCTCGGATGACACTTGGTATGCCGATGAGATCAATCATATGACGTAGAGCGGTCAGTACTTCAAACCTGCAGCGGTAGACTAGCCAGCGACCTCTAGAAAGGAGGTTGAGAGAGCAAAAGAGAAGGATGTTTAGGAAAACATGGTCTTAAAATAGTTCAAGAAGATTCAGGCCGACATATCCATCTGGGGACTGATAATGGCGTCTCGGGAGCATAGACAAGCCCTGCTCGAAGTAATGAATCGAACAAAATTTCCCATTGACACCACTGCTGACCAATTGGTGTCGTTGGTTACCTCTAGAGACGTTATGCTAGTAATATCCTTCACGGATAAAGAATTGCCTCTCGAAGGTCCCAACCACAACCGTCCCTTGTTTGTAACCTTGGAAAGTCGAAAAAAGTGGATTCCGGTGGTATTAGTAGATACCGGATCATCGATCAATGTGTGCCTAGTGAGAACTGTCTATGCCATCGGTTTGAGGTTGATTAACTTTACACCCACGACCCAAGCTGTCCGGGCTTATGACAATACGAGTCGAGATGTTATTGGAACGTTCAAGAGCAATATCCTAATCGGCCCGTCCGAACATGAGGTGGAATTCCATGTCATGGACGTTCCGGCCACATTCGACCTACTACTGGGAAGGCCCTGGCTACATCAGATGAAGACTGTATCATTAACAATCCATCTGTTAGTAAAGTAACCCTTCAAAGGTGGGATTGCCATTGTGTATGGTAACTCTACGATCCATCCTTCCCAGGGAACCACCGCACCATTATTGGAAATCATACATGGGAAAGAAGACGTGTTCCTTTTCGGCTTCTCTCTGGCTGAAGCTCGGATGGTCCAAACCTTCATGACAGAAGATGAAGGGAATTATGTGGGTGCGCAATCCATATATATGATGAACAAACAGGGTCATATACCCGGGTTAGGACTAGGTTGAAGTGGTAGACAGGGAGATACTGTTGTTAAAAAGATGAGTCATAATCCCCACGCTTTTGGGCTGGGATACAAACCTACCACTGTAGATTGGCAAAGGAAAGGGCAGGAGCTGAGAGAAAGACTGAAACAAAGAGGACTAGAAGGCAGTACGAGTTAGTCCACAAACCAATAAACAGAACCTTGAACGGACGTTTTGTCCACCAAGGGAAAGACTTCCCCTTTTGTGGATTCCCTGAGTCTTGGTATGATTGGGAAACAAAAGCAAGGTATCCGTGGTTCAAGATCTTTTTCGGACACCAGCTACCAGAAGAGAAGGATGAGCAGGTAGATCTAAGTATTGGTACAGATCAATGCAGGACTGCAAACCTGAACATCAAAGAAGATGAGCTGTTAGGAAGAGCGCTAGCTAACTTACTGATAAGTTCTACTGCTGGAGCTGAGACCACTAACTTGGGGGATAGTTTTACTATCTTAATGATTGGGGATAACCCAGCAGTGGATTTCTCTAATTTTATCGTGGATGCATCTGAGGCTCCACGCCTGGTCTGAAAGTTTGAGCAAGGCGTCATCGACAGTTCTGAATCAGATAGTGAGTTCGGATCTGATTTCACTGAGTCTGTGGAGTCAGAGTCAGATTCGAGTTCCTCTGAGTCTGGTACTTCTGGGAGTGGTAACCCCGGATACCAAAGTCTTGTCTAGGTTGTCTTTTAGCTTTTCTTTTGAGTCCACTGCAACTGAAGATCCAGACTTTTTGAATGGGAATACTGTGAATGTTGTCTACTTCTCTGTGCCTTTGGTTTGTTGTACTGGTCTTAATTTTCAAAATTTTGACATGAATGAAGAGGAAGAAATTCCTCAGGTTTTGAAAATTTTGGTTGATCATGAGGAGGACAAGCGTATTAAGCCTTGTACAGATGAAATTGTATCAATTAACGTGCATACTGAGGAAGATCCTCGCTTGGTCCAGATCGGGTCCACGCTGTCTTCGGAGGAACGTGAGCGTTTAATCACTTTATTTAAAGATTTCAAAGATGTTTTTGCGTGGTCCTATGAAGACATGCCTAGAATCGATCTTGAGATTGTACAGCACCGAATCCCTCTTGACCCTGAGGCCCGGCCAGTTAAGCAGAAGCTGCGCAGAGTTCACCCAGATTGGGTTTTGAAGATCAAGGAAAAAGTTACTAAACAGATTGAGGCAGGGTTCTTGCTTGTATCTGAGTATCCGACGTGGTTGGCCAATATTGTTCCAGTCTCAAAGAAGGATGGCAGAATCAGAGTCTATGTCGACTTCAGGGATCTGAATAAGGATAGTCCGAAGGATGATTTTCTACTGCCGCATGTTGATGAGTTGGTAGACTTCATCGCGAGCCATGCATTACTCTCATTCATGGTTGGGTTTTCCGGGTATAACCAGATTCTTATGGCACCCAAGGATAGGGAGAAGATTGCTTTCACTACTTCGTGGGGCACCTATTGCTACCGAGTCATGCCATTTGGGTTGAAGAATGTTGGGGCCACTTATCAAAGGGCTGAAACTACCATTCTGCATGACATGATCCACAAAGAGGTTGAGGTGTATGTGGACGATATGATTGTCAAGTCCAAAGATCAAGAGAGTATAGGTTGAGGTTGAACCCGTAAAAATGTACTTTCGGCGTAACAATAGGAAAAATGCTTGGATTCCTGATTACACAGAGATGAATTGAAGTAGATCCTTCCAAAATCAAAGCCATCTTAGAAATGCCACCACCAATTACTGAAAAGGATGTGCGCGACTTTCTGGGTAAAGTGCAATTCATAAGGCGGTTTATTTCAAAACTAACTTTGACTTGTGAACCACTATTTGGTCTCCTGAAGCAAAGAAAGAAGTTCCAAGGGGACGATCGCTGTCAGTTTTCTTTTGAACAAGTCAAGCAATACCTGCAGAATCCGCCTGTGTTATTACCACCAGAACTGGGAAAACCATTGATTTTGTACCTGTCGGTGACAAACTTAACCATGGAGTGTATGTTAGCTCAAGAGTCGGAGGCCAAGGTGGAGAAAGCCATTTATTACTTGAGCAAGAAAATGCTAGATTACGAGACCCGTTACACTCTCCTTGAGAAATCTTGTCTAGCCTTGGTATGGGTTACTCGGAAGTTGAGGCACTACCTGTTAGCTCACTCTGTAATCCTAGTTTCAAGATTAGATCCCATCAAATATCTCTTTGAGAAACCAGCGCTTACAGGTAGGCTAACCCGTAGGTTGTTTCTTCTCTCCGAATTTGATCTTGTATATGTTACACATAAGTTGGTTAAAGGGAGAGTTGTAGTGGAATTCTTGGCAGATCACCCAGTAGAGGGAGACGAAGCGGTGGAGTACTTGTTCCTAGATGAAGATATTCTGCAAATAGAGGAGAAACATGGACAATGTACTTTGATGGAGTAGCCAATCAATATGGTTATGGGATCGGTGTGTTGCTGATATCACCTGATGATTCTCATATACCCTTAGCCTTCAAACTCCGGTTCAAAGTATCCAAGAACGAAGCAGAATATGAGGCGTGTATTGCTGGTTTAGAAGCCGCCCTAGAACTAGGGGCAAAAAAGTTGTACGTCATTGGGGATTCGAGCTTGGTTGTGTCTCAAGCCAACGAAGATTGGCGGGTTAAAGAGGAGAAAATAAAGGTTTACCATCAGGTCTTAGATATGCTGATTCCGAGGTTTGAAAAGTTAACATTTACCCATCTGCTAAGAGAGAATAACCGATTCGTTGATGCACTAGCAACTCTATTTTCTATGGTAGACATTCCATTGGGAGTCAGGATACGTCCGATCATTATTGAACAGAAGTACACGCCGGCCTATGAAACCATTGCCGCAATAGACGATGCTTCAGACAAGAACCCCTGGTACTATGATATCTGGAATTTCCTGGAAAAAGAGGTGTATCCACCAGGAACAAATACCAAGGACAAAAGGGGAATACGGCGTCTGGCCATTCAATTTATCATCTGCGGAGGCAAGTTGTACAAAAGAGGCCATCTAGGAATACATAAACTATGCGTAGAGGAAGAGGAATCAAAGCGCCTTATGGAGGCCATCCACGGAGGAGAGTGTGGAGCCCACATGAACGGTGTGATGCTCGCCCGGAAAATCCTTAGGCAAGGCTACTACTGGTCAACCATGGAAGAGGATTGTATTGGTTTTGTTCGGTGATGCCATAAATGCCAGATTCATGCCAATCGTATAAACATCTCGCCGCCGAAGCTCTACAACATGACTTTACCATGGCCATTTTCTATTTGGAGTATAGATGTTATCGGTGCAGTTACGCCAAAGGGGTCAAATCGGCATGAGTTTATTTTGCTAGCAATCAACTACTTCACAAAATGGGTAGAGGCCCAGTACTACTCTGTGCTAAAAGCATCGCATGTGGCTAAGTTCATCATGAACAATATCATATGCCGGTATGGGGTGTCCAATGAGATTATCTCCGATAATGGGACGCCCTTTAAAAAAGAGGTGATAGACTTGCTTGAGAAATATAACGTGGCTTTCCATAAGTCATCGACCTACAGGCCACAGACCAATGGAGCTGTCGAAGCTACGAACAAAAATATCAAGAGAATTCTGCAAAAGATGGTGGAAACCTACAGGGACTGGCTAGATAAATTTCCATTTGCGCTCTAGGGCTATAGAACCTCAATCCGAACATCTACAGGGGCAACCCTTTATTCTCTTGTCTACGGAATGAAGGATGTTTTGCCGATCAAAATTGAAGTGCCCTCACTATGAGTTATGGCTGAGTGTCAAATAATAGAGGCAGATTGGCAGCAAAGTAGGTTTGAAGAGTTGATGTTGTTTGATGAAAGAAGACTAAGAGCATTGTATCATGTCCAGGGCTACCAACGCCGAATTGCCAGGGCTTTTAATAAGAAAGTTAAGTCCAGAAGTCTTCAAGAAGGGGACATGGTACTGAAAGACAACCGAGCTCTCATCCATGACCCTAGGGGCAAGTTCAAACCCAACTGAACTGGTCCTTACATCATCAAGTCAATCTGGTCAGGAGAGGCGGTTATTCTTATGGACTTGGATGGCTAGGAGTTCTCGCAACCGATTAACATGGACAAGTTGAAAAAATACTACCCCTGAGAGGCTCGCTAAGCCGAAAACGCAAAAGGGCGACCTAGGCAAAAGTTAGAGCATGAAAAATTAGAAATAAAGAAAAAATGAGCTTGCAAGGTTGAAAACCCTAAAGGGCGACTTTGGCAAAAGTTACAGCGCAAAATGAGAGAGTTAATACTCGAGTGAACCTGAACCGAACTACGTAAGGCCTGATTCTTATTTTTGGTATACGTAGGCAATTTCACCCTGAAGTTCGGCCGTAACTATCTCTGATTCAACTGTCCTATCCGCTTTCTTGATCAGGTCATCCTTGTTCACATTAGTTTGGTTGCGCTCTTTATCTTGGGAAGAAAAGCTTAGTATAGTGCAGAGCAGCAGTAATATGCAATCAGGGGCAGTGATGATTTCTTTTGATTCAGGACTGTACATCTTGAGGATCGATTATGTGCATGTCAAGTGTTGATCGTTTCCGAAAATTGTTTTGAAAAGTTTTAATAAAAGCTGATTTTGTTCAAAATTTTACCCTTTTACAACTTGGACCATTTTTGGGACGGAAAGGAAAATTTTCAGTACTCACAACTTTAATTTTATTGATTTTAACACAAGTACATTCTTCAAACTCTTTGATTTAGATCAAAGTTGCTTTTTACATTTTAAAACTTGAAAAGAAAATATCAAAGCAGTAAAACTAGGGGCACAGCTAAGTCAGGTGACCCTATGCCAAAGATGGCCCGACCTCTGCCTCCTATTCAAGCCAAGCCAAACACTCCTCGAACAAGGTGTAACTGAAACTAATGGTAGGGGCCAGAATCTCTCTCGTCCTCCAGACCGCTAGATACCGGGGTAGGTGTGAGGCGTGAACTGGAAATGAAACAGTGTATTCCACTCCCTCATCTGGTCGTATCTGATCATGCCCAAATCGGCGTCAGAACTGGAGAGGAAAATAGAATACGCAATATGTGAGGCCTATCAACTCTACACTCGACTGTCGGGACATATTGTAGCTCATCTCTGCCAAATTAAGCCAGGGGCAATGCCAAGTTATGTCAGCTGCGGATAGGCTGCATATCCAATTACACCATAAACCCTCTGAGGGGAAATCGACTAGCCGTTGACAAAAGAAGTAAGCTCAGGCAGAGTACTCAGGGCAACGGTCCACTACTTGTAGTTTATCCATCAACCATACCTGGGGAGGGATAAAAAAATAAGAGAGATTAAAAAATAGAAAGGTGTACGATGAGAGAAAAGCAAGGAAAAGGGTTTTAAGAGAAAAACAAAGGATGTGTGTTGAGTGATGTAAGAATCATAATCATAAATTAGAAGGGTGGAAAATAATACCTGGAGAAGTAGCGAACTCCTTACCAGCTAGGTGGTCTCTCCTTGGCAGAAAGCATCTAAACCCATCAAGGTTTCAGCCAGTGCCAAACCCATGTAACTCTTATCATCTTTTAGACGTTGAGCTACTTCGATCAACCAGATACTAGCTCTGCCGAAACTAAGGGCAATGAGGAATTGTGCGAGAAGGCATAAACAGGGAGCATGTTGCTGGCGGCTTCTCCAAAGAAAGTCACTCCTATCTCCAATAACGAAAAATCGATGAACTAAATTGGGGATGTCAAGCTCCCCATCATGTGCTAAAAACCGAGCCTCGTGTAATGATAACCCATACATCCGTCCCAAGGCTTGGGCATGGCCAAAACGGGGCTGCGGTATGATTTCTTCATCACGCCGGGACTCCATCAAAGCTTGAAATTCCTCGAGTGTCAGACACACCTCTTGTGATCCAAATTGAAACACATGTGTGATCGGATTCCAACATCGAATAGTGACGTGAAGCAATGGAAAGCAAAAAGAAGTGTAACTCAAAGGAAAAAGGGCATTTAGACCAAAACTGTGAAAATTCACCTTTTCCAAGCCGTCCAAAATGGCTATCCAGTCTTGGAACCTATTGTTGCATAATGTCTCCATCTTAAGAGCAAAATATCAAAAGCTTGCTATTCTACCAGAAAACAGCATGGGAGCATTATTTATAGAGGATAAGAAGGAGCAGTGCATGACAGCTGGACAACACTGATCGACCTCACACTGAGGCCTAACCGTGCCTCAGTGAAGCTCGGCCGTGCATATTTAGGCTCGGCTGGGTCGAAATGATGGCTCAGATCAGTGCAGTTGCAAGAAAAGCTGACCTTTGCCTTGACGTACCACAGTTGTATTTTGAGTCTTATTTTGTTTGTACCAAGTGTTTTTTAGTATTTTTGAGTTGTTTTTGTTTTGTTTTCCTGTTATCGAGTTGTATTTCGCATTTTGTCCGGTTGTGGGTTGTTATCCGATTCAAGAATGAATACAAGAACAGATATTCGTTGTTTCAAGTCTTATGCAAAGTTACCATGCAAAGGTTATGCCATTCATCACATGCAAATATCATTCATCACATTGTGCAAGGAAATCATTTAACAAATACTTGTCTTTTATAATTAGCGGGTCCAACCCCGATCATTGTTTTACAGAGCAACAAAACAAAAGAAAATCCTTCAAAACAAAACAAAACAAAAGGGCCTATTTGAAGCTAGTCTTTAACTACAAAGCAAAAACAAAAACAAAAACAAAATCGTTGCTCTCATCAATAGCCCATCCTTGCCCTTTTCCTCCTCAATTGTGGGGGAGGTGCATCACTATCGTCGCTAGGGCTGCTGGACTGCAAATCAACCTCCTCTCCCTCGTCTTCGGGGGTCGTAGACCCATCAAAAGACTCCTCGGAAGGTGAGCGCTGCCTCACTCAGCCTCTCTCTCGATCGGCTCCTCTCTTGATCGGCTCCTCCTCGGCCCCTCATTGGACCCCGTCTCTGTCTACTGGCTACAGAAGGTCCTGCAAGCACTGCTGGTACTGGCTCAAGCTGAAAAGAGTACGGGTATTAGTATGAACTAACAGGAATATAAACAGTATGGCAGTAACAGTGAACTATAGATAGAATGCACCTCGATCCCATGAGTGACTAAGGCGGTCTGCCTCCTCCATACCATAAGGAGCAATCGATCGATCGATCGTTCAGAGGAGGTCATCGGCATACGCCTGGGGTACTTGCAAAAGGAATAGAATTTTAGAAAGGTAGACAAAGGTAACAGAAAACAATGAACAGAAATAGTAGAAAACAAAACAAGACAAAGTGTAGTGAGTAGAAGCATAAAGAAATGTGTATCTGCTCGAGGCCAGGAGCGAACACTAGCTTGTGGTCCCTCTCCTCGATGCGCTCAAGCGAGATCTACTCGATCACTCCATCTGGACGCATGTACATGATCTCAGTGGGAATCGTAAGAAATCCAAGAATGGGAGCAACGGTAAGGGCACCTCCAGCAGGCGTATCACCAGCCGCAACAACAGTAGCAGCAGCAACCTCTAGCACAACACGAATCACACTCGGGGTAAGAGGCGCCATCACCTGAGTATATAAGAAGGTAGTGAAGTCGTCAGGCTCATGATGATGATCACCATTCTCACCCAACATCAAGAGGTCGATCTGAGGACCGTCCTGCAGCTCATCAACCACCTTCATGACTAAAGGAGGAGGATGTGAAATGTTGGGGTCAGCGACGCCCCACGTCTGGTGGATGAAACTCTCCCCCAGGTAGTAAGCCCGGCCAAAGGGGCCCTCGAATAGAATCTGCATGGGAGAGGTATGCCATGCCGCAACATAGGTCATCCTCGACACCTAGGGAATGCCCGCACAGGGATGCCAGTCAACCTGTGGAGGCAGACGCAAGAATTAGTGCAGTGTCAGAAATCAGTGTAGTGTGAGAAATCAATGCAGTGTCAGAAATCAGTGTAGTGTGAGAAATCAGTGCAGTATGAGAATGACAGTGCGGTATAAAAGTAACAGTATGAAAATGACCGTGTAGTGTAGGAAACAGTGCAGTATGCTTATGGTATGTAATAGTTAAAGGTTGGTATTTCGTTACTTGGTCCACATTGATCGTGTCAAAGAAGCGGTGAAAGTAGGGGAAATCTCGGTCTACGCAGCGATGGCGCTCAAATCAGGAGTTGTAGTACTGTGAGCTGGGTACTGCCAACTCGATCGACCTCACCGGGATCGGAACCAAAGAGGTGAAGTATATATAAACCTAGAGCTACAAATAGAAAAAGATGGATGAAATAAATAAGCAGAAAATGAAATGTAAATGAGCAGAAAATGTAGAAGGAACAGAATGCGCAGAAAAGATAAGTATGAGGCATACCTCCCAAACCTCCAGTAGCCGCCTAGTGAATCCGCCTTGCGGCGGGAGACGGAGCTCATGTAGTAATATAAGGTGGCCAAACCAGCGCCACCTCAATCATACTCTGTCACCTGGGGGAGGTGCACCAGTGCCCCCAGAAGGTATAACCCCACGGTATTTTCCCTGTTCGCAAATAAGGTAGTACCGAGGAGATATATGAGGAAGCTGCAGGTGTACTGGCGACCTTATCCAGAGTAGTGGGCTGGGACTCGGAGAAATGATCGTAGAACCAGCTGTACCTGACCATCCCGTGACTGGTGATGTTTGGGATCGCCCCAAGAAGCTGACGCTGTGCGGCTCTCCACTGCGTCATGTCAGGATCACATGGAATCGGGCTGCCAACTCCAACCCGTAGGCCGGTAAGCATCGAAAAGTCGTACGGGGTCAGAGTCAGCTCTCCGATTAATGAGAAGTGGAATGAGTCTGTGGTGTCCCACCATCTCTCGACCAGGGCCTCGTATAACAGTGACTCGGCCCTCATTTGTATAAGCCCTGAGCAGAAGGGCCCAAAGTCGGCTACATCAACTAGTGTGTGGACCTCCGTGGGCAGTCTCTCATACCAGCGCCGGGGGCCAGATATGGATCCGTATCTGCCAATCCTCCTGGCTATCACCTGCAAATGGGAAATATATGGCGTTTAACTAGTAGTCTACTTGTGAGATTCAACAATGCATCAAAACAAAGGAAAGTTGCTTACCGTGGAGGCATCGGTGGACAAGTGCTCCGCGGGCTCTCGCAGCAAGATGTCCTTGTCTATCCCAGGGATGAGGCCATCGAATTTTCAAAATACCACCCGGGGGTGGAGCATGTGTGCGTGGTCGTTATGTGGCCGAGTCAAATGGCCTATCAACGAGGGGAGGCAATGCGGGAGCATCCTCGGCCTCCATGTCTGCGCCTAGGGTAGCCCCAATACCAATGGCGGGGTCCGGGATGGGCACTTTGTCACTAGCCATGGAGAAGAGTGAAGGAAATGAAGAGAAATCAAGAAAAATGTAAGGAGCTAAACCTAGGAGAGAGAAAATGAGAGGGGAAAGTGAAAACATGAGAATGAGTACCAAAAAAAACCAAGAAAACCCGTGAGAAACAAGGCAAAACAATGAGAAATCCAAAAACTTGACTGAATCAAAATCCAATTGGTTCAAAATATAGCGGAGGGGAAGGGTTTTGAAGAAAAAAATGGCGAGGGTTGTTGGGCATTGCAAGGAAAAGAGAAAATCTAGAGAGAGGAAAGCTAGAGAGAGTGAGGAAGGGATTTCGGATGGGAAGATGTGAGGAAATAGGGTTTGAGTTTGTTTTAAACAAATAAAACACAAGGAAAGGCCGAAACTGCCTTGCTGCTATTGAAGCCCGGCCGACTGTCGTGATGCCCGGCTGTGCTTCATTGAGGCCCGCCGGCTCTCAGTGTAAACCTAATCTAGTTTTGGTTTTCTTTGCTTTATTTTGTTTCTTGTATTATGGAATTAAAAAAAAAAAAGCAAAGAGAGAAAAACAATAAAAAAAAAAAAAAAGAAGAAGAAGCAAACAAAAAAGGGGAAGAAAAAGCAAAGAAAAGCAGAAAAGAAAGAAACAGAGAGTTCAAAAAAAAAAAAAAGAGAGAGAGAGAGAGAGAAAAGAAAGCAAAAAAGCAAGTAAAAAGAAAAGAGAAAAGAAAATATAAAGAGAGTGGAAAAGAAAATAAAGGATTTTTGTTCATTTTGTTTTTATTATGTGAACGCATTTATTTGATTTTTGATTTATTTGTTTAAGCTTGCTTGTTTAAACTTATTTGTTTAAAACTTTTAATTTGTTTAAACTATTCTGAGTAGTTTATAATTTGCTTTGTTTGAGTCATAGTTCATTTTGTTATTATGTTCTGTTGTAACCAGACTGTATTGTATGTACTGTTCATTCAGAGGAGTTCCAGATAAAATTATTCGTGCCATAGTAAAATCATCGTCCATTTTACAACCAAATTGAAACACGGTGCACTGTGTTCATTGTTTTAACACGTGGGTAAATTGGTTTCCACTTTACTACACCACTTTAATTGTTTTGATTTTTACATCTCTCTGTGTAGAATTCTTGTTTATTTCTAATTCCTACTTATGAGATTTGTTTGTTCTTTTATCAATCCCTTTTCCTTCTCTTGCGTGTGACGTGTTAGGATTGTACCTCAGTTAAAAACATCGAGTGCGTCCGTTGTTCACACCACCTTTCCTCCTTTGTGTGTGACGCGTTAGGATTGTGCCCCGGTTAAAAACATCAGGTGCACCTATTTGTTCACACCACCTTTCCTCTTCTCGCGTGTGACGCATTAGGATTGTACCCCGGTTAAAAACATCAGGTGCACCAGGTGTTCACAACACCTTTCTTCCTCTCGCGTGTGACGCGTTAGGATTGTACCCCGGTTAAAAACATTAGGTGTGCCTGTTTCTTCACACCACATTTCCTCCTCTCGCGTGTGACGCGTTAGGATTGTACCCCGGTTAAAAACATCAGGTGCGCCTGTTTGTTCACACCACCTTTCCTCCTTTCGCGTATGACGCATTAGGATTGTACCTCGGTTAAAAACATCAGGTGCGCCTGTTTGTTCACACCACCTTTCCTCTTCTCGCGTGTGACGCATTAGGATTGTACCTCGATTAAAAACATCGGGTGCGCCCAATGTTCACACCACTTTTCCTCCTCTTGCGTGTGACACGTTAGGATTGTACTTCGGTTAAAAACATCAGGTGCACTTGTTTGTTCACACCACCTTTCCTCCTCTTGCGTGTGACGCGTTAGGATTGTATCCTCGGTTAAAAACAGTGGGTGTGCCGTTGTTCACACCACCTTTCCTCCTCTCACGTGTGACGCGTTAGGATTGTACCCTCAGTTAAAAATAACAAGTGCGCTAGAAACGCTGTTCAGGGCGAGAGGCCGCCAACTGTCCATTTTTGAAGATATTTATGATATTTCTGGCTTAAATTCTATAAAAACGACCATATATCTCTGTTTTGAGGGTTGAAGAATTTGAAGAAAGCTATTATATCACCTTGAGAGCTCCTTGTCTTCTTTCTTCTTGTGCAAACAACACTTTGAGTTAACCTACCACCTTGAACCTATATTCATACACCATAAACACCTTCACACCTTGGTCTAAGAACATTGGTTGAGCCTTGAACACCATAATTCAAGCTTGAGAGTGTGTTGGAGATTAGTTTGATCACAAACAAAAAGCCTACTCTCTTGAGAGGTATAAGCTTGCTATCTTCTCTCTTACTTTCATTTCTTTCATTTGCTACATAATTCTTATTGTTTTGTGTTGTTTTGATCCTATTTTAAGTGTTTAAGTTTGAGGTTTGAAGAGCTACCAAAAGGGTAGAGAGAGTTTGCTCTTTTTACACCTTTGCCTATAGCTCGAACCCTTACTTTTACACTCTTTTTCTCTGTTCTCTACACTGATTTTCAAAATTTAAAAAAGGCTAAAAACCATGCTTTGAGGTTTCAAAAGTGGAGGGGTTAGCCACCTCTCCTTGTTCTTGTTTACTAGCCTTGTTTCCTCTCTTTGTTGTTTAGCTTTTTAGGCTCTTTTCATATATTTTTAGCCACTGTTTTTCATTACTTGAAGGCTGTTTTAGGGCTGTTCTAAGTTGTTTAAATAGTTCATGCATTGATTAACTTGGTTGTTGTCTCATAAGTTTGCATACATAGCTTGTTGTCCATTGTTCTAAGCTTTTCTTCAATTCATTTCCATGTTTAAGAACCTCATTTTAATGATCAACTTACTATTCATCTCTTTCATTTGAGAGTTGTTTCAATCGGTTGATGGTCATTCAAAACGTGAACTAGAGATTTACGCTTTAATGGCTTAATCTCTACGAAGGTTCATTGCCAATGGTGTAATCTCTCTTTCACGTTGAGAATCACTTCCCAATTGACATATTTCTCACTTAGTGGACGTAATCCCCAACTGACATAACAATCTCCTTGGACTTAATGGATTAAAGGATGGCAAAGACTAATGAATTTGGCTTAAAATGAACCAACTCACATAAAGAAAATGAGTTATCTTGCTTGGGGTTCGGCCGGACGTTATGCCAAATCTGTTGTGTCAAGAGTTATTTAACATCAATTCATGATGTTTTGATGGATCTTGAAGCGTTCTACCTCCCTCTTTGAGTTCACTCCATGATAGAGGGAGGGGTGGTTATTGTTCATTTCATTTATTGATTTTTGTCCAAAATTATGCGTCGAAATCATCAAGCAATCAATTTTCTCATTGATGCTTTTGGAAACAATTCTAACTTTCTCTCGAGGCTTTCCCATAATAGAGAAGTGTAAGAGGGACAAACAGAGTCCAAAACACTCTGTTTGCACTGTTTTCACTTCAGAGCACAAAACAAAATTTGGCATGAAATTGAGGCACGACCGACCTTCTTTAGGCCCGGCCGGGCTTCATTGAGGGTCGGCCAGTCCTCAATGTTTGGTTAGCAATGTATTTTTGCAGAAAACAGAAAGCAGTGGCTGAAGGTGAAACAGAATGCTCTGGGCAGATAGTGCTATTCTTGGACGCTGCGCATGCAAACATTATGCATCCTTATGCAATTTTGTTTGATGATTAAATTATTAGTTGTTATTGTTGTAATTAATTATCATTATTGTAATTAGTTATTGTTATTATAATTAACCTTATTTATTTGTAATTGTTGTAATTAATTAGCTTGAATAGCTAGTTTATTTCTCATTATTACCCTTGTTATAATGACATAGTTAGCTAGTTAATGCTTTAATAACTTCATTCGGTTTTGTAATAAGTAGTTTAATTCAAACTTTCAGACTTTGATTCGCACCCTCTTGCATGAGGGTAATGTTGTAATAAGTTGTATGTCTTCTAACCCCACATCTTTCTCCCATTTACTTACTTGCTTATGATGGTTAGTATAGGACATTACATTTCATTAGCATTCTTATGCTTTGCATCCATTGTCTTCCATGCATCCAAGGTTCGGCTCATCACACTAACCTGATATCAAATGTTCAAATTCATTACTTGAATACATGCTTTATCGCATGTCTTGAATGGAATCATATGCCATGTTCAAAGCTGAGCCTATAAAAATACATAATATATGTGTTGCATTAGTCATATTGCATTTAATTAGGAACATGCATATTTTCCTAATAATTTTGCTTTGTTTTGGCTTGGAGAACTAGGTGAGTAATTTTATGTTTTAGCATCTTGCATCGAATAATTGTGTTGCCATGTTAAAGCATGAATACCATGAGGCTAATTGCTTAAATGATATAATTGTTTGAATGCCTGTGGATGAAGGTTAGTTGCATGAATTGGGATAGTTTGATTATATGTCCATTTTAGCCTACTTTTTCGAGTGGCAAATTCACAAAACAATTTCGAAACAAAACATGAAATCAAGTGTTCCAAATCTTGCAAACTAATATATACCTTGTGTGCGCATCACATAGTAAAAATAGCTAATAAATTGGAACAAGAGCATATAATATAAATAAGAAACACATCATGATTAGTAGAGGCCGATCTTTGATCAGGCGAGCGGGGTGCTCAATTCATGACCTTGCCCTCTCGTACCTAAGTTCCCGAGCCGAGACACTTTGGTGATGACGGATTAATGGCCTTTGGCACGAGTCTTGGGTTTCCTAAATTTCTCAAAAAATATTTAGGTGGCGACTCTAAAATTTGGCAAAGTAGTCCATTTTTGGCATTTGATTCAAACATCGATTTTTCAAAAAGAATTGCTAGATTTGGACTCTTTTTGTGTTTTCATTATTTCACACTGCACTTGTGAAATCAAATTCAGAACCATAGGCGGAGTCCGAACTGTAGGGCTATTTGCCTTCCGAAAGGAACGCGGAAAGTCGGGCTACAAGTATTGGGTGGTCTAAGGGAAGTGCTTGCTACCAAGGTAAAACTACTATTTTTCTTGAAATTATAATGATTTTTTTGTTGGGTTATGTTTGTATATATCTTTAAGGATAGTGCTATTGATATACATGATGAAATTTGAAAATCTAAGTTGAGGGTGCTTGTGCGAGTACCTGGTTTTATGGACATCCTTTGCTTGAATTCGAATTGTGTTTGTTTGAAGTGGACATTAGTCCACTACTAGGATAGTGCTTGTTTTATATCTACTATTGCACTTTAGAATGAATATGGTACTTAGTTTCCTGAGAAAATACGATTTTCCTTCAAATGCAAATTTGTAATGGATTCACTAAGGTTTTGTTTTGTTTAAGCATGCATAACCTACATTGAACTAACACTTCAGTTTTCCGCTTGTAAGAGCGGTTAACTTGAGCCTACTAAATTAATTGGACCCATTCAAAATCCAATCAAAAAGCCCAAAAATTGGTGAGCTTGGAAAAATTATTGCCAAATGGGCTCAAGTGAATTCTATTGAACGGGCCCACAAAAAAGTCAACAAATTGAGCTGAGGAGGTTAACTGTTGCTTTCAGAAGAGATGAAACCCTCGGAGGAGATCTATTCTCTGAGGTATTGCCTTAGTCTTGAAAGGGTTCAGAACCACGAACCTAGAGACCTATTTGAGCTCAGACTCGAAAGGGTTCGGATCTACGAACCTAGAGATCTGAAGCACGTGGCTTCGAACGGATTCAGACATAATCTAGAAGCCGCTCCATTAATGAGTCCCAGAACACTTGCGGGCTTGGAGCTTTCGGGATCTACGCCCCAGAACCATGGGTGTAACGGAGTCCAAACAAAGGACCCGATCTTGAGGATGGTGAGTGGAGACAAATTCACTCTTTGGTTAAACTAGCCTATATCC
Source organism: Camellia japonica (assembly GCA_030407325.1). Classification (NCBI taxonomy): domain Eukaryota; kingdom Viridiplantae; phylum Streptophyta; class Magnoliopsida; order Ericales; family Theaceae; genus Camellia; species Camellia japonica. The sequence continues at coordinate 19,894,586 of JAPPVO010000007.1, forward strand.
AGGTCGAGGTGGCATGATCTAGAGGGTCCCCGAGACTCGAAAATATTTGCGGCAAGGCTTTCTCTTGAACTACCTCTAACCCTTCTGCGACAGGGCATCCTCTAGGACTACCCCTGACCCTTTGGGATGATTGGGGATCATTGGTTAGGTGTGATTAAGAAGAAGGATTCTCTGAGATGTTGATCTCCTCTTCAAGGTTTTCCTAATCCTCAGAGAGGTCACCTCCTCGGAGAAGGTAGTTAGAGGGAATATTTCCCGTTTGCCTTGCACATGGGTTCCATCTTACATTATGAGGTGCCTATAAATAGCACCTATCCATAGCTTTACAAGGGAGGGATTTTGGAGAGACAACTCTTGGAAAAGAACTAATTTCCCTTCTCCATTATCTACCTTGAGAGTGAAAGTGAGAGATCCATAGGAGAGCCTTGCCATTATTCTCTCTCTAATTACTTTGCCTTCTTCTTCACCCAATCTCTTATCTCCATCATCTCTTTATTATTGTGTTTCTAGTTGCGACCGTTGAAGAATCTAAGCCTTTCATCATTTCTAGAGAATTTGAGTTTTTTTCGAAGATCTTCGAATTTCTAAACCACATTCTTGAACCCTTTCATACATTTTGGCGACTCTATTAGGGAGGCGGATTGGTTAATGGTCTCAACAAGATCCGGAATCTACACAACTCCAGTGAAGATGGCGGAAGAAGAAGAAGTTCATCAACAAGGCTCTTCCAATGGTGGTAATGAGAGGACTCAAGTTCAAGACTCACCTCTTATCCTTGAAGCCATTCAAGGACCCCAACACACTCAACAAGAGATTCTCACGACCCTTCAAAATCTCACCTACACCATGTTGGTGATGGGTTCACATTTCGCACCACCAATAACAAATTGAGGTCAAGTCGGCACCGACAAGCATCAACAACTTTATGATGATGTTGGGAATGGTAAAAATCATCAAGACCCATCCCAAATTCTCCTTGAAGTTGCTCAAAATGGTGTACAAAATCAAGTGCTAGGAGGAACAAATCATGGCCAACTTGTGTCCCATGGAGCGCAAAATCACGCAATCGGAGGATTGAGCCGTGGTCCATCGGTGGTTAGAGGAGTCTCCGACGCAATGAATGGTGTTCCAGCGGTGGTGGAGGTTCAAGAAAGGCCCACGGAAATTTCTTTACCAAATGGTGCTCCACCCATGCCTAATTTTGTTCCACCAATTGTAAATTCTACTCATGTACCGAACGAGTCTTTTTTGGTTCTACCGTTGAGTTTGCAAGTCTAACTCGGTATAGCAGCGACGTGTAATAAACTTTATGGGACCCAATTCAATGTCCCATCATCAAATGGCTTGTCTATAACTGACGACGGCCAATATCGTCATGTGCCTTCACCAATGGTGAATTCTCAACACGTAAATGGCCAAGTCACTCCAAGCTCGGTCTTCAGGCCTACAAGCCAAGTTTCGGGAATACCACCATCAAGTTCTCTCCCTCAACAATTTCTCACTCTCGCCGATGTGCAAGCCATGTTCGTTCTCAAAAGGAGCAAGAGGACTTTACCTTTTTGCCCGATTCGGATGTCAAGCCACCATACTCTATCGAGATGTGGGATTATCCATACCCAGGGGGATACATAGTGCTGAAGTTCATCAAATTTGATGGCAAACGAGGAAATGCTCGAGAACATGTTGTTCGGTTCATCGAGACTTTGGGGATTCATGGTTCAAATCATGTCCTCCGACTGAGAGAATTCTCCAAGTCCCTCACCGACCGAGCATATAGTTGGTATGTTAACTTGACCCCAAACTCTATTCGGAGTTGGGAGGAGATGGTCAACAAATTCCACGTCAAATTCTTTCAAGTGGCTGAGAAGGTAACCACACTTACCCTATGTAAGGAAAAGCAACGAGAGGGGGAAGACATTTTCGAATATGTGAAGAGGTTCCAAGACAAAGCCGTGGATTGTCATGAGGCTGTGGAGGAAAGCTACTTGGTCCAAATCTGTGTTGAAGGGGCATTGAACGGGTACAAGATGCTTCTTGTTAATCACAAGATACCCACCTTCTCGGTACTAATTGAAGCATCTCGGAACACAACATACCCTAATCTCAGGAGATCGGGTTCGAGACTAGTTATAAACCAGCTTCAAGTCATCCCGAGGACCTTCTGTCACTGCGACTTTCGCGTTTTTTACCTGAAAGTCGCAAGGGGAGGAATTCAGAGGTCAGAAGAGGAAAAACTACAAAGATGATACTTCTTTTCCATGTAGTGTTGAGGAGGTGAAGGCCTTAATTAAAGAATGGATGGCAAACGAGGAACTGAAGTTGCCTCATGTTGAAGAGCTTTTGCCGAAGAAGGATCGTAAGGGCCCTAATTATTATGTTTTCCACCAATCACTAGGACATCCTACAGAAAAGTGTTGGACGCTTAAGAAGATCTTTAGAAAGAAAGTCGAAGCAGATGAGCTAGAGTTCAAAGAACAAGGGCCTCAGGATATCTTAGAAGACATGGCTATGATGGCGTATGACGGCCACAACCCGAGCAGCTGGTGAAAGTTTTTCGAATGACCTTGCAACTCTAGGGGCAAATGTCAATATTCTGTAAAAGAAGTCTATCTATGTCATTTACAATTTGTATTTACTACATTGTCCAAGAAGTTTTATCTTTCTTTCTTATGTTATGAAGAAATTTATTTTCTCCACATTGTGTATCTTCATTATTTTATGTTGCTTAAGACTGTTTTCATTTGTCACCCCTCGACGAAGAAAGAGAAGTAGTAGACTCGATTGCCCACCAGAAAGGATCTTTCTTGAAGTAGAGTGCGTGCTTCCACTCGAACTTCCTCGATTGCCCACTAGAAAGGATCTTTCTTGTTGAAGTAGAGTGTGTGCTCCCATTCGGATTTCCGAAGAGCAACTGTGACAACCCTACTCTGTGTTATGTTAATTAATCTTAATTATGCTTATAATTATATGCTTGATATGATTTGGGTGCTAATTATATGATTATATGTGTTTTTGAGTTTTTATCTATTCACTGTAGGAAAATCTGTTTGATTTTTTGTTATAAAATTTAAATTGAAGGTCGTAGACGTGACTGAAAGCGAAATTGACTGTCCCATTATGATTAACATAATTTTTAGAGCCTACGGTGAAATTTAATTAAAGATTGATTCGGATCAAAATAATTAGATTAATTTGATTTAATTAAGTCCATTTGATTAGGCCTAAGCCTTGATTAGTCAATATGATTAGTGAGACCTATATATGTGCTAATTAGGGGCTTAGCTCATATCTTTGAGCTCATTTCCTACCTCTTGGCTGAGTTATACACCTTAGAGAGGGAAAACATTTGATTTAGAGAGAGAGGGACCAAATTCTTGAAGAATTGACTTCAAGGTTGAAGAATTGAGAAACCAGGCTCAAGAATTTGCTAGAGTTAGAAGGACTGAAGGCTCCAAGTGAATATTTGAACTCTAATTCATGAGTTAAAGTTCATGAATATGTGTATTCAAGAAGAATTGGTGAATTGTTGTAGAATACAAACTTAATATGAAGAATTTGGTGCTAAATTACACATGCATGCATAATTTTGTTGAGCCATATGATTTTGACCATAATTTCTACCATTTGAAATGGTATTAGAGTCTATATTACACATGCATGCATAATCCATGTAGTTATGAAGCTTGGTTACATGTGTTTTGAAGTTGTCAAGAAGATTATGAAATGATTTGAGATTTGGATCATGATTTTGGACAATTGGTCTCAAATTACCTATGTTTTCATGCTTTATAATGTCTTTCCATGTTTTTGTACCAAAAGCACGAGCTTTGGAACTTTGAACATCAAGTTTGAGCTTCAAACACAATTCTGGAAATTCTAGAATTCGGCCTGTTTGCTCGAGCGAGGAAAATGTCACTCAAGCGTAAAAACCAAGCTCCCAGAAGTTTTACAGAGAATTGCACGGTAGCTCGAGCAGAAAACCTTGCGCTCGAGCGAACCCTATTTTTATAGCTTGTCGCTCGAGCAACAGAAGTCTAGCTCGAGCGTAAAATTCATGCATCCAGTACTTTTACAGAGTTTTACAGACTGCTCGAGCGACCAAAGCTTTGCTCGAGCGAGGTACCTTGTTTTAAAATTTTTGAAAAGTTGTATTATGTTCCAATTTCCATTCTCTTCCATTTCTGAGTATTCTTAGGCACACATTGAGCATCCTAAATGACTTAAAGGACATGAAAGAAGCCTAAGAACATTAAGCAAATTAAATGACAGATTGAATTGTACTATGACCTAATGTGTTATGAATTATGTAGGGTCAAGTGCAAGGGAGAATCAAGCACCAAAACACTGTAAGTAATATCTTAGTAAGGATAATTTGTGTATATATTATTTTCTAAGCGTAACCTTTATGGTAAGTTTCTAAACTTCTGATTTGATATTGTGAATGAGTATTCTATCCGCTTGGTTCGCGCTAAAATATGTGAAGTAAATGATGTACAAGTATGAGATGGGCCCAAGGCCGTTCGGTTTACTTAAAAAGGATATAAAATAGGTCTAAGGCTGTTATGTATAACTGTTGAATGGGCCCAAGGCCGTTCTGAATAAGGAAATGATTGGACCTAAGATCATTTTGAATATGAAGGTGAATGTGAACATGATCATGGATCATGGGTGTGCACTAATGTGAATATGGATTGGCTGGACCCAAGGTCGTTTAGTACATGAATTGGATCCAAGGTTGTTTTACGAATGGTGGACCCAAGGTCGTTCCGTATATGTCGGACCGAAGGTCGTTTAGTCTATGAATTGGACCCAAGGTCAATTTGCATATAATGGACCAAAGGTCGTTTTGCAAAGTACGAGTTGGACCTGAGGTCGTTTGGTATGTGAACATGGATGTGATATGAGATGGGTTGGACCTAAGGTCGTTTTGCGTTGATATTGATCATCAAGTTCAGTTTATAACTTATGATTTAACGAATCTCATTCATGAACTCCTTTACTCTGATGTTATTCACTGGCGTTAGCTCACTCTTTATTTATATGTATGTAAGTGAGCAGCGGGATGTCCAGCCCTAGCCCTGGTGAGCTTTGAGAAACCGAGTTTTGAAGAGTCAACCAAGGTCGTCTCACGCAAGAGGCCTTACTTTTGTTTTGCTTTTTCTTTTGTTCTTTTGTGGTCACGTATAACCAAATCTGTGTATAACCTTAGTTTTTGTTAATACTGACTCTTGAATGATCGTGGACTTATGTAATACAGAATGTGGATGTTTGTATAGTGTAAGTTATTATAGATATGAGAAAGTTTTTGATTAAGTCATGTATGCACAGCTTATTGGACGACCTTTATAAGTTTTGCTTTTGCTACTAGCCCCTATTTATAAAAATGACTTGATTTTTGATTGAGGTCGTAGGTAATCTCATGATTATTGGTTGGTTATGACTTTAATCCATAGGGGCGGGTTTGGGTCATGACAGCAACCCTTACTTCCATCAATGCAAGCTTCGAGGATCATTCTTGCTAAAGAAAAGAGTGTGCTTCCACCTGGACTTCCGAAGGACAACCCTTGCTTCCATTAGTGCGGGTTTCGAGGATCTTTCTTGTCGAAAAAGGGAATGTGCTCCCACTTGGACTTATGAGGGACAACCCTTACTTCTATTTGGACTTCCAAGGGACAACCCTTGTTTCCATTAGTGCGAGCTTCGATGATCTTTTTTTACTGAAGTAGAGTGTGTGCTCCCATTCAGACTTTCGAAGAACAACCTTTACTTTCATCAGTGCAAGCTTCGAGGGTCTTTCTTGTTGAAGCAGAGTGTGTGTTCCCACTTAGAGTTCTGAAAAATAGCCTTTGCTTCCATTAGTACGAGTTTCGAGGATCTTTCTTGCCAAAGTAGGGTGTGTGCTACTATTTGGACTCTTGAAGGACAGCCTCGAACTTTTAAGGGATAGCCTTGCTTCCGCTCGGACTTCCGAGAGACAATCTTTACTTCTGTTGGTGAAAGCTTGGTAGACTCGGTTGCCTTCCAGAGGGATCTTTCTTGCCGAAGTAGGGTGCGTGCTACTATTCAGACTCTTGAGGGACAACCTTGCTTCTGTTCAGACTTCCGAGGGATAACCCTTACTCTCATTATAGTGCGAGTTTTGAGGGCCTCGAGGTCGTGGACTTTGCTTCCATTAGCTACTGAAGTAGAAGTGTGCATCCACTTGGACTTCCGAAAAACAACCCTTACTTCTAACAGTGCAAGCTTTGAAGGTCTTTCTTGTTAAAGTAGAGTGTACTCCTACTCAAACTTTCGAGGGACAGTTTTTGCTTCCATTGGTTGCCGAAGAAGAGAGTGTACATCCACTCGGACTTCCGAGGGATAGTGTTGCCTCCGCTCGAACTTCCAAGGAACAATCTTTACTTCCGTTAGTACGAGCTTGGTAAACTCGGTCGCCTGCTAGAAGGGATCTTTCTTGTCGAACTAGGGTATATGCTACTTTCGGACTCCTGAGGGACAGTTTTGCTTTTGTTCAGTCTTCCGAGGGACAGCCCTTGCTCTTATTAGTGCAGGTTCTAAAGGCCCCGGGGTCATGGATTTCGCACAAGAATTTATTTTCCTGAAATAGTAAAGCCGACAAACAAAACAACAATCAATCATTCAACAACAAGATTTATATACAATATAAGGGGCTCATTTCCTCAGGTTTTGTTTGCAACAACATTTTTTTGCTCTACAAATTTCAAGACGAGCAAGTCTAACAAAATTTTTAGTAGCACTACCAATCCTTCATTTTCAACATCAGGCCTCCATGTATGTCAAGATTATCGATACAGGTTCAAGATTCAACAAGGAACATTAGTTATTTCAAGACAAAAAATTGCAGGATTCAAGATCCAAATAAAATTTCCATCGAAGTTCACAAATTTAGAGTTCATCAGAGTATGAGGTTCATCAGAAGGTTCATCAGAATTACAGATCCTCAGACCATTAGACAAAATGTGACAGTGTGATTATGAGCTCTACAACAATATCAATATTGCTCTCCTTCTCAACAAGAGGGTTTCAAATTTTGATTTCATAAACATTAGGTTTTATACAAATAAAGCATTCCAGGTTCCGGCTCCAAAGTCACAAATGTCAAGATCAACAAATCAAAAGCTCAAAGCATATAGAAAGATAAAATAATACACGAAGAGAAAAGAGGGTTTTAAGCATTTACCTAGAGACTCACAGAAGCAAAGGAAAAATGGAGCTAGTCTAGGAAGGGTTTGAATCAACACAAACCAAAATCGACAAGAGGAAGCTAGTTAAAAGACAGCACCTGTGAGCACTGGTATGGTTTGAGGTCGGCGCGGATAACCGCGACTGAGTTGAAATCGGCAAAGCAATGCAAGCTAGAAGGCGCATGAAGGTGCGAGTTGAACCGCAGCACAGCAGCAGCTGGAGTAAGTCAGCGGCATAATGTACTGATGGTCATGAGCAAGTTGATGAGGCCGGTAGGCTGCACCACTGAGTTGTCACGATGTCGGCGAGTGGGTTGGTGAAAACGGTGCTGATTAGCGAACCAGCGGCGACTCGGGTCGCGGTGTCGGCGTGTTCAGAGTTGCTGCGGTTGGCGGCATGCAAACGGCAGTGATCCTCGGCAGTGGCGGAAGATAGACGATGCACCGGTTTGATGCTTGTTTTCTTGTTATAAGAAAAAAAAATGGTTTTCTTGGTCTTTTTCGTCTTCAAACAGAAAGATGGGTTTTCTAAGCATTCTAGAAAGAGAGAATGAAAAGTGAATCTTGGAAGTGGATATTTATAAAAATTATAAAAAAAAGGGGGGGGTTAGGCGGTGATGGTCCTCAGTGATACAAAAATTCTGACGTGTTGTTTTGAGAAGGGTTGATTTTTCAAATAAACTTGGAGAGAGAAAATTTGGCCTTCACCTTTTTCAGTAATAAAAAAAATGAGATTATTAATTTATTTGACTTGGGAATCTTAGGGGTGAGTAGCGGATATATCGATCCGCCCAAACCAATCGAACTAAACCGATCCACCGCATTTTGGACGGATGCATGATGACGAGTGGACGGTTGCGGATTGATTTTTTTCAATCCGCCTAATTTTGGACGAATGGCAGATTTGAGGTTCCTTTGGCAGCAACAGAACCGCCAAACCTCGAGCACCCTTAGTAATTTGAAAGACTTTGTATTTTCAATTTGTTTAGATATTTTATTTGTGTTTTCAACTAAAAAAGAGTTTAAATATTTTGTTGAATACATTCTGTTGAAAAAGAGTTTTTAACTTAAATATATTTTTTGAATTGAAAAAAATAAATGTATTATTCACCTATATTTTTTGATTTTTAAATCTAACTCTAAAAATAATAAATAAAAAAGATGATATATGCTGGTTGGTTTTTGTTTTCAAAAACAGATATAGATATAACAATACAGAGGCATACAATCTCTACTAATGCTCTATTAATGGTTTTGGTGGTTTAAATTGTTTTTATATTTTAAAAATTGTAATACTTTATGTAGATGAGGCATGCTGTAATTGTAATATGTGGATGAAGCATGTAGTGATTGTAATATTCTAAAATTTCAAACTTTCTTTCTTTGGATGAGGCATGCAATGATTGTAATACTTTTTAAAGTCATTGACTGTAATATATATATATATATATATATATTTGAGGAAGTGTACAAATTGAATTATGTTGAAAATTTATAAAATTTTAAACCGCCAAACCGATTCGCATCCATTCGCCAATCCGCTCGATCCATATCCGCCAGATTGACAGACGGATGCAGATTATTTTCTTCAATCTGCCAATTTGGCGGACGGATGGCAGATTAAAGATTCCGTGGCAAAAACCGACCCGCGCCCACCCCTTCCTGGGATGGAAAAAAGGTTATTTGGATATTCTAGAAGGATGAAAGTTTTGGAGTCATCCAGTTTATTGAAGATTAAATATCAAGGCCTAACTATTTCTTGGGAGAGGAATTTAATTCTTGATCATTCTTGGTGGGTGGATTATTAAATATTTAAAATTTTGTTTTATTTTGTTTTGTTTTGTTTTTTTTTTTGAGAGAATAAATCAAAAGTATGAAAGTGTATATGGGCCAAACGTGGCATAAAGATAAAAAAGATTTCTTATTATCTTTGTTAGTTGTCAATCTTATTCATAAGTTATGATGAGTCATCAATCTTATCTAAAAGCCACATGAAGACAAAATATTCCCGAGGGCATGATGCGAAGCATGGCCGAAGAAGTGGAAATATGCATGTCCGAGAAATTCAAAAAATTTCATACATGCAAGGGGCAAAATGTAAGAGGGGTTAACTTGAGCCCACTAAATTAATTGGGCCCATTCGAAGCCTAATCAAAAAACCAAAAAATTGGTGAGCTTGGAGAAATTATTGCCAAATGGGCCCAAGTGAATTCTATTAAACGGGTCCACAAAAAAGTCAACAAATTGAGCCAAGGAGGTTAACTGTTGCTTTCAAAAGAAATGAAACCCTCGGAGTAGATCTATTCTCTGAGGTATTGGCTTAGTCTTGAAAGGGTTTGGAACCACGAACCAAGAGACCTACTTGAGCTCGGATCGAAAGGGTTCAGATCTACGAACCTAGAGATCTGAAGTGCTTGGCTTCGAACAGATTCGGACGCAATCTAGAAGCCGCTCCATTAATGAGTCCCAAAACACTTGCGGGCTCGGAGTTTTTCGGGATCTACGCACCAGAACCATGGGCGTAACAGAGTCCGAATAAAGAACCCGATCTCAAGGACAATGAGTGGAGGCAAATTCACTTTTCGGTTAAACTAGCCTATACCTGGGTCGAGGTGGCATGATCTAGGGGGTCTCTAAGACTTGACAATATTTGCGACAGAGCGTTCTCTTGAACTACCCCTGACCCTTCTGCGGCAGGGTGTCCTTTAGGACTACCCTTGACCCTTTGGGATGACTGGAGATCATTGGTTAGGTGTGGCTAAGAAAAAGGGTTCTCTGAGAGGTTGATCTCCTCTTCAGAGTTTTCCTCATCTTCAGAGAGGTTACCTCCTCAAACAAGGTAGTTAGAGGGAATATTCCCCATGTGCCTTACACATGGGCTCCATCCTACATCATGAGGTGCCTATTAATAGCACCCACCCATAGCTTTACGAGGGAGGGATTTTGAAGAGACAACTCTTAGGAAAGAACTAATTTCCCTTCTCCATTATCTACCTTGAGAGTGAAAGTGAGAGATCTATGGGAGAGCCTTGCCATTATTCTCTCTCTAATTACTTTTCCTTCTTCTTTACCCAATCTCTTATCTCCATCATCTCTTTATTATTGTATTTCTAGTTGCGACCGTTGAAGAATCTAAGCCTCTCATCATTTCTTAGAATTTGAGTTTTCTTTGAAGATCTTCGAATTTCTAGACCACATTCTTGAACCCTTTCATATACCGCTAATTGCACGATACTACTGCTGCTGTATAATCGAGGCCACTTTTCTACAAGTGGGTGTTGGCTTATCGAAGCATTGCAAAGACAATGATTTTAGGGGGGGAAAAGGCCTTCAAATTTGAAATTCTTAATAGGATTTCTATCTCATCTTACATGTTTAATTTCTCTGATAAATGGTACTACTTATGCTAGATGGCCTCTTGTTAGTAATTTCAAATTTTTATTTTGTATTTGCAAACTGGAAGTGATGGGAAAGAAGGCAAATAATGCAACTTTTATCTTTGGAACTGAAGCTACAAAGATATCAAAAGAGATCCAAAAAGTATAGAAGTGAAGGATTGTTAAAAGCACACTCTGAAACGAGCGAAGCTCTCGAAGCCACTGCATGGTTTCATTCTATAAAAAGATTTTCCCCTCTACGATAGATACACCATTACTTTTTTTTTTATTTTTTTGTGCAGTCTTATTTCAACTTGAACTTACATTTCTCTCTAAACTTGTGCAGATAATTCTTGACGTCCCAACAGTAGGAGGTTGGCTTATACCTGTTGACATGGTTGGTTCTGAAAATATTGAGCAAGATGGTCAAACTGGTTTGGAAGCAAAAATGCAGGTACACTTTGTCCATTAATTAGGATTCTTCTGTGAAATTATGAACATCTTTTTTCCTACTAATTTTAGTTTTTGATTGTTTCCTAATAATAAAATTATCAATTTTGTGATTCCCTTGATTACAGATAGTGAAGATCAACCAAGGAAATATAGCACTGAAGAGTGTGGTTCAGTCCATTGCAAATGGTGATTCTCATGTGCCATTCAGAGACAACATGTTAACCATGCTTTTGCATGTAAATTTGCATTATTGTTGATATGATTTTCAATGATTTTGTTGTTCCCTTTCCATCCCCTCTATTGATTTTGATATCTGAGAATGTATGAGAGGGTTCAGGAAAGTTGTTGGAAAATTCGAAGATCTTCGAAGATCCTTGAAAAAAAATTCGAATTCTCTAGAAGATGATGAGAGGCTTAGATTCTTCAATAGTCTCAACTAAGAACACAAAATCAAAGAGATGATGGAGATAAGAGATTGGGTGAAGAAGAAGGCAAAATAGTTAGAGAAAGAATAATGACAAGGCTCTCCCATGGATCTCCCATTTTCACTCTCAAGGTTGATAATGAAGAAGGGAAATTAGTTCTTTCCCAAGAGTTATCTCTCCAAAATCCATCCCTTGTAAAGCTATGGGTGGGTGCTATTTATAGGCACCTCATGATGTAGGATGGAGCCCATGTGCAAGGCACATGGGGAATATTCTCTCTAACAATCTTGTCCGAGGAGGTGACCTCTCCGAGGATGAGGATAACCCCGAAGAGGAGATCAATCTCTCGGCGAATCCTTCTTCTTAGCTACACCTAACCAATGATCCCCAATCATCCCAAAGGGTCAGAGGTAGTCCCAGAAGACGTCGTGCCGCAGAAGGGTCAGGGGTAGTTCAAGAGAACGCCCTGCCGCAAATATTGCCGAGTCTCAGGGACCCCCTAGATCGTGCCACCTCGACCCAGGTATAGACTAGTTTAACCGAAGAGTGAATTTATCTCCACTCACCGTCCTCGGGATCAGGTCCTTTGTTCGAACTCCATTATACCCATGGTTCTGGTGCGTAGATCCCAGAAAGCTCCGAGCCCGCAAGTGTTCTGGGACTCATTAACGGAGCGACTTCTAGATTGCGTCTAAATCCGTTCGAAGCTAAGTGCTTAAAACCTCTAGGTTCGTGGATCTGAACCCTTTCGAGTCCGAGTGCCTCGGATCTCTAGGCTTGCTTAATACCCTTTCGAGTCCGGGCCCGAATAAGTCTCTAAGTTCGTGGATCCGAACCCTTTCGAGGCTTAGAGTCATTCAGCCCGTTTGATGGCAATAAATCCGGGCCCACCAATCTTGGACTTGCGATAGATTTGGGCCCACCAATCTTGGGCTATTGGGCCTAATTAATTTAGCGGACTCAAATTAGCTCCTCTTACAGAGAGTTTTTTGTTCATTTTGTATTTTGGATTCATTTGAGGATGACAAGTCAAAATTTTTGATGATATTGTGTGCTAGCCCAGACCCAAAGAGATGAACAAGACAATCTCTACTTTGGAATATGGTGCAAAAGAGAAATGCATGGTTCGTGGTCCTCATACACCACTTAAGGACAAATAAGGCAATGAAGATTCCTCATCAGCAGTTATTTTATATCGATTACGATCATGTTTTCTTCTTTGCTTATTTTGTGGTTCTTACCTTGCTACCTTGACCCACATTTTATTCAACTTTCTTTCTTGTGGCACCTTCTATGTGAATCAAAGCATTTGTCATCCTAATGTTTTCCTTCGCTTATTCTATTTTTGTCAAATTATCGCACATGACACTAGGAAGAGATGCTTGAGCCACACATAACTCTAAAAATACTGGAAGGAAAAAGTAGAGTTTCTTTAACATAATGCATGAATCATTTGGCTAAATTATTGTGTTATTGGCCCTTTTTCCATTTCCTGCACTTCATTTTTTTAAAACTTAAATAAGCAAGCATATAGACACGTTGACATGAGAATAAGCATTGCAACTACTGTAAAGAAAAGTAAGGTAATATATTATTGAATCCATTTCCAAATAATTTAAAGACTGGGAATAGCTGCTTGGAAGTAGGTATTTATCTATACAGTAGTATTATATAAGAGGGAGTTGATTATGTATGCTACAGTGTTAGTGGCTCTCTTTTTTCTTTGCCTGTTTTGTCCCTTTGTTTTGTTCTATTTTCCAAGCCAGTTCATGGTTCTTTATGAAAAAATGCTTGAGACCCCATTTTTTAGAGAGCCTCACAACTCCCTTTGATCTCTACTATTGATGTATATGTAGGACCTACTCACGTATGTGTGGGGCCCACACCATCAATGGTAGAGATCCAAAGAAGATTGTGAGGGTCTCCAAAAAATGAGGGTCTCAATCATTGTTGGTTGTTTATGATGTTGTTTTTGCTAAACTCTAAATTTTTTGTTTCTGCCATACTTTGGCTTTCAGAGATGGAGTTTGAAGTAGCAACGAAACTCTAAGTAATTTCTGCACACAAGCTCTATAGCAGATAGCAATAAAATCTGTTTTAGTTAGTAAGTACACTTTCTTTATTCAGTTTTTAGTATTTCAAGTTGATGGGTTTCTTCAACTTCAAAGACTTATGAAATGGTTTATTAGGATGACTGGAAAGTAGAATTTTAATGTTCTATCTGGTTCTTCAGTCTTTCTCTGGGTTCTTCAATATGACACAACGGGGCCACGAAATATAGAGAAACTTCTAAAAGTAGGGTTTCCTCCCAAATTGGCAGAAATTCATTTTGTTCCTTCCCAGTTGAAAGGATTTTTGTTAGAGGAGAACAATTATTTGTCAATTAATTCCATTTCTTTTGTTTGTGATGACCAAATATATATCCTTGGGACTAGACTATTTATTCTTACGATGTTTGCTGAGAAACTCTTCACTTCATGCTCTTCTTGGTTTTTTTTTTTTACAATAAAATTGAATTGTTCCGTTGACTTAAAAATGCTTATGAATACACTTCATTCTAAGACATTTTCTCCTCATGCTTTGAACCTGGTGTCATTACAAAATATCTAACTCTTACCCCTGTTTTACTATATACACAAGTCCAGAAAGGAGATAATACAAGATTCTCCATTTCAATCACTTCCATGTTTTTCCTTGGAAACCAATTGAAACATGAGTATTTCATCTTTTTTCTTAGTATACATTTTTTTTTTTTTGGGTGGGCGGGGTCATAAATTGTTTTACTTTTTTGGCTTGTAGGGCTATGGCATGGCTGAATAAACTGCTGTAGGCACCTGTGGTTCAAATACTGCAAAGATCTGTGCAATTATTCCCCCAGGGGCCTTCAGGCTCCAAACATGCAAGCTAAAGTGGTACATTTGGGTTTCTGATTCCTTGTTGCTTGCCTCCTAGGACTGGTGAACTGTTGCTACAAAGACTTGCTATGAATGTTAATATATTAGTTTGCTTTAAAAAATTTATTAAACTTGTGACATTGGGAAGTTTTAGATGCTTAAGCATAATTTTTAATCCTACTTAAGAATTATTTTTCTTAAATTTCTTTGTAGGTATAGTTACGGTTTTATAGGTTGTTCAAATTTGTCGATTTTGAGTTTGTGTTCCTTGTGATTGAATTTTTGTTTGATTACTCATGGTTTGTGTTCATAATGGCTTGTTTTGTAAGTGCAAGGATTTCAAACGTAACCATGTTCCTTCTGTAAATTTTGATTGCTGCTCATCTATGTTTAAGGCATTTTCAGGTTTATCTCTTTCTTTTTTTCTTTTTTCCTTTTGGCTTCCTGATTGTTCTTTTTCCATTTCTCTTGGTGATCAACTCTGTTTGACTTGAGGCTCCACAAGTTAATTTTTATCTATGATTTTGAAAATATATTGTTTATTTTTTAAAGACAAAAATGATAAAATTTATGTAGTTATATATGACTGATTATTATTTTTTATCTATTTAAGTTTCCCTTTCTTATTTATTTTTCTGTCTAATTAACTTTGGTTCTTTCTTTATTGGGATCACGATCAACTTTCTTATGCCATTATCACGTTTCTAGTTTTGCTGATATTTTTTTCCTCTCTCCCTATCCTTTAACTTCTTTTCACACGACTATTTTTTGTTCCTAGCTGACATTGATTATGATTTCATTGTTTTTTTGTCTTGTTTGTTTGTTAGTGTTTTTTTTTTTTTTTTTAATTGTCTGTCTGTTTATTATTATTATTATTTTTATAGAGCTTCATTTTCTCTAAGCTTGTTCTTTTTTTAATCTTTCTTGCCTCTTTGGTATTCTCCCCCTTTCAAGGTTTTCTTGGAATTTTTTCTTTCAGTATTTTGAATTTTTTTTTTCTATGCCATAAGAAAGGAAGAAAAAAGATTCTTTTTGCTTGCCGGTTGTGTTTGGTTCATTCATTGTATCTCCTATTATATGCATTACTTAGTGTTGTGTTCAATGGATGTTTCCACCATCATGTGCTTGGTCCTTGGGATGGTGAAATCCTTTGTGAGCTACAAAACTAGCCATTTCTTGAGATCTTCTGGTCTTCTATTCAAAAGGGATTTCATTATATTTCCATTTGAACCCCTGAATAGATTCTCTTTTGTCTTGAATTGACTATTTTTTTCTTCTTCTTGGATTTCTGTCTCAGTCAACGCATATGGACTTGTTTCTTTCCTTTCTAACTTCACTCTAAATTCTTATCTAAGAGAATGCATGATCTGTGCTGATTGACGATCATTTGATTTGCAGGAAGACGAGTGATCTCTTTGGTTGCAACCACTCAATACAAGAGTTGGGTTGGTGAGAATCCATGATCGTAATGGATCAATTTCCTTCAGCACGTTGCTCACCGATTCTTCCACCTCTTCCGCTTATTCTTCTTCAGATCCTCATTAATTTGCTTATATCTTTGTACTTTCTGTTAATGTGTTTATTTTTGTCCAGCAATATAGAATATAGAAACAAGCCAATATGCTATTTAAAATTTTTCTTTTCCTAAAGTTTTTAGCTTTTGTCCCCTCTGTTTTTATCCAAGTTGTTTTTCTCAATTGAGTTTATTATTGAGGCTTCAAAATTGATATATATATATATATTAAATTAGCCCAAATGAAGGCCAATTTTTTCCTAACAAACTTGGTAAGAATGTAGACAGATTAGTACTTCATTTAATGCATTCTAGCATTTTTCTTGTGGGGTTTTTAAAAAAATTGATTACGGTATGATTAAGTAAAACAATATGAATTTGAGTATGGTTCTCTATGGAGTTCCATGACAATTTTATTGAGAATTTCTAAGCCAATTCGAGAAACTTGGAAATTAATGTTTAATTTACAATTTCATTGTGAGATTAAGTGCTAGGATCATATGTATTGTTGATTTTGGTGTGGTTTTAGCTCTCTCTTGCTGGAATTGTCTATCATATACTCGAAAAACCAAACAGATTTGACTTTCTCAAGCTTCATCACCACCTCCTCCTTCGGGTTTTCTTTTTTGTACATCCTACTTGTATCAATGTTGATTTAGGTGCTTAAGTTTTTAATCTTTGAATCATAGATTGCTATATTCATATATAGATTGTGGAATCAACTTGATGCGGGGAAGAATGATATCCTCAAAACATTATAAAACTAGGTGAATTTTTAATTAGTGATGGTATGAAAATTTGTGTGGAAAAAAATGTGTTGATTTCTAACTATATATTTATATTTATGGGGCCAGCAGGATTTGACTGTTATTCTGAATTATTTTTGTTGTGGTTCTCCATTTCTATGTCTTTGAATTGACATCTAAATAGCCTTTTATATTTAAGTTTGTCCATTATTGATGCTTACTTCTTCCAATCTTCAGGCTATTTAGTGAAAAATCATTTAATCAAAAATACTCATATGGTGTTTTTTTTGTTTGTGCATCTGATATGCATGCTAGAATTCATTGCCTAATACAAAGAACAAAACTCAAAACTTAGGTTCTACTCTATGTTCAAATCAACTGCTTGACTAAAGTTTTTCAATTAGCTATAAAAATTATATAGACTGATTTGTTTTGCACCATCTTCATAGTGTTTCAACATCTTTTTTACAAAATATCATGATGTTTGCCTCTTCTTTTTTTTCTTTTTTAATTTTAAAAATGAGTTTGAAATTGACTTTATGCTTTGATCCAAGTCTTGACAATTAATTTTATTATTGTTAACTCTTTGTATCGTGAGGATTTGATCTTGTCTAAATTAGGGGCTCTTACTCCAATTTGTGGTCTTCACTGTTTAAATCTGTTTCTTGTAGGTGGATTGTGATATTTCACAATTTTTCTGATGATGGGTAAATGGTCGAAGAGTAATTGGTACAAGACTGTGTTCTATCAGCTCCTCAAGGATAGTGCAAAGAACCATGTTCATGATCTCCCAGGCATGTTAATGAGTTTTGAAGTTAAGGCTTCCTTTCTGTGGAATGTTCTAGGTGTAGTTTTGATTTTTTGTTAGATTTTTTATGCCGTGTAGTTGACATTAACTAACTGTGTTGTATTTGTTAAAAGCTAGAGACAGTATATTGTTGATGCTTGTTGATGCTAGAGAGGGTATTTGTTACGTGTTTCATAAAAGTTATATTTTTGTTGATAAAATAAAAATAGTAATATATGGATTCTACACATGGATTCGTTTCGTATTCATTTATGATTCATTAGCAGCTTTCAAATCCCATCTTGTTGCAATTGTCACAGATTTTGCAACCTTGGATTCAAAAGAAAATAGAGGAACATGAATGCAGAACCAACTAATATCGCAAATTTTAGTACATATTCAAAGGTTGGCAATACCCTAGCAGAAGACGGAACATCGATACACAAACCATCAAAAGGTTAGTGCTTTTATTTTTCGTTTTCTTCATATTTTATTTTATTTGGAAAACAAAACAAGAAAAAGTTCAAACCAAGTTAGTATCTATTTTCTATTTTCATTTTCCTGAAAACGCTTCCTCATTTACTATTCTCTCTTTTCATTTGCTGTAAAACACTCGCTAATCTTTATTATTCCTGATCAATGTTATAGCGAAGCATATCAAATGAACAAAAAACACACAAAAATAAGAATATTATACAAAAAAATTTATATGAGTTTTGTCACTCAAATCTGATGATACTGAGTGCTCCAGATGGAACGGGTTGGATTGATCCACGCTTCCCACACCATTGCCCGAGTGTCGAGCCCGCAGAGAGACCTACACAAGAGTTCAACGGGAAACGGGAAGTCCCTCAGCGAACTCTCCGACGATCAAGTTAGAGAAGAGAGAGGATGATGGAATCTAGAGACAGGATGGTGATAGAGAACTTAACCTTTTCTTCGTCTCAGAGGCCTACTTATATCATTTGCTCATCATTTCATTGTCCACTCCGAGCCGTCATGTTGGCCGAAAGTCTATGTTCTAGCTTGCCTTGTTCATGGTGAGGTTGTTTTGTTCCGATGTGAAGGGTTATTGTAATAAATGCTGCAGGGGAACTCATTAATGGCTGATGTGTGGTGTAATAACTTTGCAGGATCTTTGTTTGCTGATGTGGCTGGTTCTTCACTTGCCAAGTGTTTAGGTGTTATTGGTGCTTGGTGTAACGATGGGTTCCAAGAATGTTGAGCTTTAGTATTTGAGTAATGGATTGGGCCTTAAGTGGTGGGTCATATCCTTAATGGGCTTACCCATGTCAATAGTCCCACATTCCCAAGTACAGCTTCAGTCCAACGAAGGGAATAAGGAAGAAAACGAGGGTTGTGAGGGTGGCCGAGTGGAGGGACCGACCATGAGGAGGGCCGACCGCGAGGGGTGGCCGAGGGAAAGAACCGACTATGAGGAGGGCCGACCGCGAAGGGTGGTCGAGTGAAGGAACCAACCGTTAGGAGGGTCGACCGTAAAGGGTGACCGAATGGAGGGACCGACCATGAGGAGGGCTGACCGCGAAGGGTGGCCGAATGAAGGGACCGACCGTTAGGAAGGCTGACCGCGAAGGGTGGCCGAATGAAGGGACCGACCGTTAGGAAGGCTGACCGCAAAGGGTGACCGAATGGAGGGACCGACCATGAGGAGGGCCGACCGCGAAGGGTGACCGAATGGAGAGACCGACCATGAGGAGGGCCGCCCGTGAAGGGTGACCGAGTGAGAGGGGGAAATGGCGGTGCGCGGGGCTCGAGGAGCGGCGGGGCACGTGGTAAAATGAAATGGAATGGACAGGGAAAGGGAAGGGAGTAGTGGATCGTGGGCATACACGTGGTGTAATCCTTTAATGGGGGAGGTGACGCGTTGGTAAGAAGTGAAGGGACAGGGTAATATAGGGTAGTGAAAAGGCAGGGGCGGGAGTTTTCAAAAAAATTTCAAACTGGCGAAATTTAATCTTGACCCTTGGAATATAGATAAGCCGTGGGCATTTGGAGTTATTCGTTTTACCTACCTTATCACCAAAAACCAACACATCCCTAAGGTGAGCTCATTTGTCTCGTGTGACATACCTCTGCAACACTTTGCGAACTTCCTTGTGCCAGCGTTCGAAACAATACGTAGATACGCAGGAGAGATGGCCCGAGAGGAAGTGCCAGCTGCCAAGCTTGACTCGTTGGGCGATGACGACGCGGTGGAATTGGCGGAACAGTATCGGGTGGAGCGAAGGGAGGGGAGGGGAGCTGGTCAAGTGGTGCGGGCTCGCCTGATGACGATGATTGCGGCCGCGAGGCCCATTAGCCAAGTGGAGCCGGACCACTGGCACACCAAGCCAGACAAATCCACGTTTACGGCGGAGGAGTTGGAGGGGATACGGAGGAAGTACCAGATTCCCGCGGAAATAAGGTTGAGGCTGCCCACGTCCAAGGAGAGGGCGTCGGATGTACGGTCGGACGAGTTTAGCCTATACGAGGAGGCGCTACCGGGGGGGGGGTCTGAGGTTACCCCTCTCCCAAATTGTGGTGGACGTGCTCAATAGATTAGAAGTGGCACCCGGGCAGCTGATACTGAATGCCTAGAAGATAGTGATGGCCTGTGCGAGCACCTGGGCGCAGGCGACCGGAGGGGCGGCCATGACGGTGGAGGAATTCTTCTCGTGCTACAAGGCCTCCGGTCAACAGGAAACGTAGGTGACCTTGCAGGCTGTGGCGGGCTGGGATCTAGTGGCAGGCTTGCCATCTTCGGTGAAGGGGTGGAGACCGAGATGGTTCTTTGTGTCAGCGAACGGTGGAAGGGGAGTTCGCACAACGTGGAAAGTCCCCACAAAATCAGTTGAGCCGAAATTGGATGTGGCAGCTGAAGACCGGGTGAAGAAGGTGAGAGAGGAGAAAGGGGTGAGGTGGGACGAGTTGGTCCTTCCTTCGACGTTGTTTGCCCTAAACTTGGGACCGCAGCCGTCGGAGGGGGATCCGGCAAGGGAGGAATTGGAGGTACGTAGGAAGGCGGACGAGGAGGAGGAGAGGAGATTGTTCGCCAGAGCGAACAAATACAAGGAGGCACAATTGGGGCTTGCCCCAAAGCTGGTGATGAGGGAGCGGGTCCGACCGCGTCCTAAGCCACTAGGGGACAAAGACTTAGCTGGTTTTGCCCCACTGTTGCCCCCAGTAAACCTGTTGAAGGCGAGGGGTAAGCAGGAGGTGGAGGCAGTTGTAAAGAAGCCAAGGAAGAAGAGGGGGGCGTAGAGGGGGGGAAAGAGGCCCCTGCCTTGAAAAAGATGAAGGTTGAGGGCAAGGGTGCCTCTTCGGTGGGAGAGATGAAGGAGGGAAGGGTAGAGGCGGCGCCAGAGGGGGCGAAGGAGACCGCCCAAGTGGCGAAGGAAGATGAGGGTCTGAGTGCCCAAGTACCGAAAGAACGCTTGGGTCCAACTGCCCCTATGGCGACGATGGTGGTATCTGCGCCAGAAGGAACCCCCAGTCCTAGTGAAGGGAAGGCTAGGATCGGCAAGCAAAAGATGAGTGTCGCGCTGGCGACCGCGTTGTACCACGCGCTTGCGCTAGCAAGTTGCTCGGTAGAAGGGGAGGAAGCCAGGGTCGCAGCCGATCGCCTGGTTAGAGTTGTGGAAGATGCGGCTGTACGGTCACTGACGCGATTAACAGAGGCCGACCTCCTGAAGGGGTTCTGTTCAGCCCAGATGGAGGCAGCGACCCTGGCGACTGCCCTGATGAACAAAGCAACGCGCTCGAAGATGGAAATAGAGCTGCTGAGGACCCAATTGGAAGAGGCAAAGGTACAGTTGTACAAGCTGAGGGTAGAGATGGCGGGGTGGAGGAAGGCCGCTCGGAGTGCGTGCGCCAAGGGGCTAGAATATGGGCGAAGGGCGAAGGGCGAAGAGCATGGAGGTGTTGGCACTGGTGCAGAGCTACTTAGCGGACCGAGCTAGTGCCAAGCTCCTCGCAACCAAGTCAGAGCTGGAGGCGGAACGCCGCAAGGCGATATCGTTAGAGTTCGAGTTGGCGGGCGAGAAGAGGAAACTAGAGGAGGTCCAGAGAGCCTGCACCATTGCCAACGAAAGATGGGAGGAGGCCATGGCCAGCAACGAAGCTCTGGTTAAGGACAAGGAAGAGGCGGATAGTCAGATTGTGGCATTGGAGAAGGAAATGGCGGAGGAAAATGCGAAGTTGGCATCTGAGAGGGCGGCGTACCCCGACCTGTGTATGGCGGCGGTGGAGCAATTCAAGGGGTCCGCCGACTTCCAGATGGCCATAGATGCCGCGATCGCGAGCAACCTGGCTAAGGAGGGTAGTAGGGGGGCTAGGCCGTCGGGAGCGGCCGCTGGAGGTAGAAGCGAAGAGGAAGTTATCCAGAGCTTCCAGCGGTCTAACTTCTACAAGCATGAAATGAGCGAGTTCTGGGACAACGGCTGGATGACCTTTAAACGTAAGGCGCATGAGCTGTTTCCAGACGTGGATTTCAGCTTGGTGAAGGTGGGTGAAGACGACGTCGCCCAGACCTCCCTGGACAAAGGTATTGAAGAGGAGAACCTGGCCTCTACTGAGGAAGAGTGATCTTCGTAAAATTTTGTGTTTGTGTGTTTTGTTTATTTTTTGTTATGTGTAATTTCTGCAGTGAATCGTATGTAACTATAAGTTTGTAAATAAAACAACAAGTTTTCCCCTGTACTGTTGTCGTTATTTTTTCTGAGTTGTAAATTCAAAAATAATGAAAATGGCAGAGCTGAATTTAATGAAGAATGGTTGTAAAAGTAAGACTTGTGCGTGAATTGTGAAACTGGCTAGTAGATTGTGATGTAAAAAGTTTAGAAATGGGCAGCCAGCCTAACTTGTGAGAAAACCATGATGCAAATTGGCTTGGACGACTATGGACCTAGGTTGTAAATGGAAAAAATGTAAAGTTAAAACTGTAAAGAATGTTAAAAGAGGTCGTAGTATGGGCCTGGATTTTAACTAAATATGGCAACCATGCTGTAATATGAAATTATGAAAATGGGCCGGTCGAACTCTTCGTTCGTGCTCAGTCTGGTTGGGGCTTTAATTAACTCAGTCTGGCTGAGCCCTTCGTGCTCAGTCTGGCTGAAGCTTTAATTGAGGCTTTAATTAACTCAGTCTAGCTAAGCCCTTCGTGCTCAGTCTGGCTGAGGCTTTAATTAACTCAATCTTAACAAGTCGTTATCGAAACACAACGCAGATAATGGAGATACAAAGTCATTGTCATTTAAAGCGTGGCCTATTGATCAGAAATTTACACCATGTATGAAAAGGACAAAAATAACCAAGTGTGTAGATTGTCATACAACAATCGATCAATACAAAAATAGGGCATGGTACTTTACTGGAAATAACGCTTCTAAGTGTTCGGCATTCCACGGGTGGGGGCAGTCGCGACCTTCCATATCCTGGAGTCGGTAAGTGCCCGGGTGAGGTCTGGCCTTAACAACGTAAGGTCCTTCTCACTTGGCTGCCAGCTTTCCCTCGACAGGATTTTTGGTGGCGAGAGTTGCTTCGCACAAAACTAGGTCCCCAACAGCGAACTCCCTCGGTCGGACTTTGCGGTTGTAGTGTGCTCTCATTTTTTGTTGATACGAGGCTCGTCTGACAACAGTGGTCTCTCGGAGCTCTTCAATCAGGTCTAAGTCAACCCGACGTAATTTTTTGGTGAGTTGAGGATTCGTGTGCAAAACCCTTGGGGTTGGCAGGCTGATTTCCACTGGAATAACCGCCTCAGCGCCGTATGTTAAACGAAAGGGGGTCTCCCCAGTGGGGGTTCGGGCGGTAGTGCGGTAGGCCCAAAGTACATTTGGCAATTCCTCAGCCCAAAGTCCCTTAGCGGCTTCCAACTTAGTTTTGATGGTTTTCAGGAGAGAACGGTTGGTAACCTCGACTTGCCCATTGGCTTAGGGATGACCTGGGGAACAAAAACATGGCTGAATGTAAAGCTCTGCACAGAATTTTCTGAATTTGGCGTTGTCGAATTACTTGCCGTTGTCTAAGACGATAGCTTGAGGGATTCCAAATCGACATACGATCGACTGCCAGATGAATCTGGTTGTGCTCCGTTAGGTGATTTTGGCGAGGGGTTCCGCTTCCACCCATTTAGTGAAGTAGTCAATGGCGATGATAGCAAACTTGGTTTGACCCCTGCCGGTGGGCAACGGGCCAACTAAGTCGATCCCCCATTTGGCGAATGGGTAGGGACTGCAAAGTGTAATTAGTTCTGTAGGAGGAGCATGGAGGATGTTGGCAAAGCGTTGGCACTTATCACATTTAAGCACGAATTCAGTGGCATCTTGGTTGAGAGTAGGCCAGAAGTAGCCGATGCGAAGTATTTTATGGGCTAGTGACCGGGCGCCCGAATGATTACCACATACACCCTCGTGGACTTCCCTCATCACATAGGTCACTTGAGCAGGATTGAGGCATCTGAGGTATGGTCGTGAAAATCCTCGTTTGTACAGGAGGCCACTGATAAGGATATAATTGGACGACCGGACCCTGACTTTGGCGGCCTGCTGTTTGTCGTCTGGTAACTCCCCACTTGTCAAAAATAAAAGGATGTCTGCCGCCCATGGGATAGGTTCATTTTGGAAGAAGTGGACCTCCAGCTGGGTTGGCGAAGTGGCTAGGTGGGCCAGGTATTCAAGATGAACTCCATGACTGAGGTCCGACTGGTCAGCCGAGGCTAATTGGGCCATTTTATCTGCGTTGGAGTTTTCTGATCGAAGGATGTGTTTGATGTGGAAAGTGTTGAAAAGGCGAACAAGGGGGAGTGCAATATCCCTATAGGCTCGCATTGTGTCGTCCTCGGCTTCGAATTCCCTTATGATTTGTCCGACGATCAATTGGGAATCGTTGAACACTCGGATATGGCTCACACCAATGTCTCTAGCTAGGCGGAGACCTGCTATCAAGGCCTCATACTCGGCCTCATTATTGCTTGCATTAAACAGCAAGCGGAGAGCACACTTGAAATAACCACCTCGGGGGTGGTGAGGATGAGACCAGCCCCACTGCCTTCTTTGCGGGATGATCCATCGACATTGAGGGTCCAAGAGTGGGGATCGTCTACCTCAGTGTTGAAGTGCTTGGGTGGAGGGGCCATTGTTGGAGTGGGATTAGTGAATTCTAAGATAAAATCGGCGACAGCTTGTTCTTTGATCGTTGTTCGAGGTCGGTAGGAGATTTCAAACTGGCTGAGCTCAACTGACCATTACATAAGTTTACCGGACAGCTCTGATTGTTGCATTATCTTCTTCAAAGGTTGGTCAATGAGGACCACTATGGAGTGAGCTTGGAAGTAAGGTCGGAGTCGTCTTGAGGCTATGACCAAGGCCAAAGCCATTTTTTCCAGCAACGGGTAGTTCTGTTCTGCTCCTTGAGAGCCCGGCTAATGTAATAAACCGGGCGTTGTATTGAGCCGTCTTCCCTGATGAGGGCCGCACTGACTGCGGTGCTCGATACGGCTAAGTAGAGAAAAAGAGGTTCACCCGTGAGCGCCTGAGAGAGTAGAGGGGTTGGCCATGCACTGCTTCAATTGTTGGAAAGCCTCTTCGGATTCGATCGTCCACTCAAAAGCCTGCCGAAGGACTTTAAAAAATGGGAGGCACTTGTCCGTTGTATGGGAAATGAAGCGGTTAAGGGCGGCGACTCTGCCAGTAAGCCTTTGAACCTCTTTAACCGTTCTAGGTGACTGCATTTCTATCAGGGTCTTGATCTTTTCGGGGTTGGCCTCGATACCTCGCTGACTGACCATGAAACCCAAAAACTACCCAGATCCTACGCCGAAGGCGCATTTCTCCGGATTGAGCTTCATTTGATACTGACGTAGGGTGCCGAAGGTCTCCCGCAGGTCTGTCAGATGATCAAAGGAGAGTTTTCTCTTGACTAGCATGTCATCGACGTACACTTCCATATTCCGACCTATCTGGTGATGAAAAACGGCATTGACTAACCATTAGTAGGTTGCTCCGGCATTTTTCAACCCAAATGGCATGATACGGTAGTGGTAGGTTCCCCGGTCAGTGATGAAGGAGGTATGTTCCTGGTCTGACAGGTGCATCAGAATTTGATTGTAGCCAGAGAAGGCGTCCATGAAACTGAGCATTTGATATCTGGTCGTGGCGTCGACAAGCAGATCTATGCGGGGAAGGGGATAACTATCTTTAGGGCAAGCTCGATTGAGATCGGAGTAGTCGACACAGAGTCGCCATTTACCATTGTTTTTACGGACCAAGACCACATTTGACAGTCATCTAGGGTAGTCCACGTTCTTGACAAACTGTGCCTCCAGTAGTTTATTTACTCAGAAGTAATAAGGGCATTGCGTTTCGGGTGAAAGATGCGCTGCTTCTGGCGGAAGGGTCTGAAATGGGGCTCGATGCTGAGACGATGAGTGATGAAGGAGGGATCAATACCCGGTATGTCGGAATGGGTCCAGGTAAACACATCATTGAGCTCGGTCAAGAGGGTTGTAAGGTCGGACTTGGCCTGGGGGGATAATTGGCTGCCGATCTTGGCCGTTTTTGTTGGGTTGGTGGGGTCGATGGGGACTTTAACAAGTTCTTCCACTAGTTCCCCTCTGACTAACTCGTCTTCATCTCTGACGTCGAGTCCTTCGATGATCATAGTCTCCTTCAGCTTGACCTCTTTGAGTGAAGCAACGTAACATTCTCTGGCCACAGTCTGCTCTCCCCTCACGGTGCCGACTCCAAGGTCGGTAGGAAACTTCATGGCCAGATGATACGTAGATGTAACAGCTTGAAAAGCGTTAAGGGCGGTGCGGCCGAGGATAATGTTGTAAGCAGAGGGACAGTCGACAACGAGGAAAGTGAGCAACTTAGTGGTCTGCCGGGAGTATTCTCCAATGGTGATGGGAAGATCGATGGAGCCTATGGAGGTCACCCGATCTCCAGTGAAGCCGACCAGTGGGGTTTGGAGAGGGGACAGACTTTCTTCCCCGACCTTGAGCTGGCGATAGGCGTTTAGGAAGATTATGTCAGAAGAGCTACCATTGTCGACAAGCACCTGTCTGACTTTGTAATTGGACAGGAGAGCAGAGATGACGAGGGGGTCGTCATGGGGGTAACGGATGCCTGTGCAATTGGCCTCCGTAAAGGTGATGGGCTCCATCCACTGCTTGGGGTGTTTAAAGAGGCGGTCCAATGTTGCGACCTCCTTATCGGCGCCCTGTCAAATTTTTTTGAGTTCTGCTCGTTGGGCCAAACGGGATGGTCCACTACATGCGAGCCCGCCGGCAATAACTCTGATCTCTCCAATCGGGGGGCCAGGGTTGCCTTGTGCTCGGGGTTGCTATGGGGGTCGATCATTACCTTGGTTTCAGCGATGAGGGGTGTGTTGGTGGTTGTTTTTTGTAGGTTCGGTCCTTGGCCGTTGATGAGGGCTGGCCGCCGTGAACCGACTGAGATGTCCCTGGCGTATCAAGCTCTCGACCTGGTCCTTAAGCTTAACACACTCCTCGGTATTGTAGCCATGGTCCTGATGGAAACGGCAGTACTTGGATTGGTCTCACCGATTGGAAGGAGACCATGATGGTTGTGGCCATTTCAGGGGATAATCACGTTGGATTTGGTTCAAGACTTGTTCCATGGGGGAATTAAGGGGAGTGTACCGTTCGAACCGCCCGGGCGGTCGGGCAGGTGCCTACCAGTCGGCCCGAGCAGGTCGGTCAGTATATTGAAGTGTTTGCTATGTGTACTGGGTGGTTCTGGTTTCAGAGTCCTTTCTCTTCTCTCTGGGGGTAAGGTTTTTGGTTGTGAAGTATTGTCGAGCGGCTAGGGAATTTTCGTCGTTCATATATTTTTGGGCTTTGGAGAGGAGGGTTGCCATGGAGGTTGGAGGGTTTTTGGAGAGGGAGAAAAGGAAATCGGATGATCGTAGACCGGCCATGAAAGCCGTGAGGATGACCATGTCATCGTTTTCCGCCACCTGCAAGGATTCGGTGTTGAAGCGGGTGATGAAGCTGCGCAGCGACTCCCTTTCCGTCTGATGGATGTTGAGGAGTTGAGTTGTCGGACGCCATTGGCGCTGGGCACCAATGAAGTGGTTGAGGAAGGAGTCACTTAGGTGCTGAAAAGCAGAGACAGAGTCCATCGGCAGCTAACTAAACCACAGTCGGGCCGACCCTGTAAGTGTTACGGGGAAAGCCCGACACATAATCTCATTAAGGAATGCATGGAAGATCATGAGGGTCCTGTAGGTCTCCAAGTGATCGACTAGGTCCGTTATACCATCGAAAGAGTCGATCGATGGCATTTTGAACTTAGTAGGTAGGGATTTGTCCCTGATGGAGGCAACGAATGGTGAGTTGGCTATGGTAGAGGGTTTATTTTGTATGTTCTGCATGACTCCTTGAAGCTGGAGTTTCATGGCTCAGAGTTCTACATCTCAAAGAGGAGCGTTGTCACCACCGAAATGCAATGAAGGCTGGACGCTACTGGCCTCTCCCTCGGGGGCAGGTGCTTGGGCCGATGGAAGTGGGGCCTGAGGTGGCGGGTTCATATCTGGGGGAGGGGATCGCAAGCCCTCCGAGTTAGATAGATGGGATTATTGGATGAGATGGCTCGAGGCTCGTTCTCGGTTGGGTGGGATATCTTGAGGTGGTGGAGGAGGAATGTGAAGGTCTCTTTGAAGCAAAGCATTGATCAGGGCTTAGTTTTGTTCGGCTAAGCGGTTAATGTTGTTGATAAGTTCTGTGAAATACTGCGGTGGGTTGTTTGGGTTAGGAGGGTCAGCTTGGGGGTCGGCAACGTTGTGTTGAGAAGCCATGGATCTAGTTGTGACCACCTACCTTGGAGGGTGACAGGTAGGGATTATCGGGAATGAGTCTCCGGCGTTAATGAGCACAATTGCCACACGGAGCAAAAAGGTTCCCACAAACAGTGCCAGGCTGATGATACTGAGTGCACCAAATGGAACGGGTCGGATTGATCCACGCTTCCTACACCGTTGCCCGAGTGTCGAGCCCGCAGAGAGACCTACACAAGAGTTCAACGGGGAACGGGGAGTCCCCCAGCGAACCCTCCGACGATCAAGTTAGAGAAGAGAGAGGATGATGGAATCTAGAGACAGGATGGTGATAGAGAACTTAACCTTTTCTTCGTCTCAGAGGCCTGCTTATATCCTTTGCTCATCATTTCTTTGTCCACTCCGAGCCGTCATGTTGGCCAAAAGTCTATGTTCTAGCTTGCCTTGTTCATGGTGAGGCTGTTCTGTTCCGTTCCGACGTGAAGGGTTATCGTAATAAATGCTGCAGGGGAACTCATTAATGGCTGATGTGTGGTGCAATGACTTTGCAGGATCTTTCTTTGCTGATGTGGCTGGTTCTTCACTTGCCTAGTGTTTAGATGTTATTGGTACTTGGTGTAACGTTGGGTTCCAAGAATGTTAAGCTTTAGTATTTGAGTCATGAATTGGGCTTTAAGTGGTGGGTCATATCCTTAATAGGCTTACCCATGTCAAAATCAATAATTGATTTCCCTTAAAGGCTTACAACCTAATTTGTAATAAACATTACAAGGTCACTATGGTGGCCAAAAAATACTACCTTATTAGCAATGGGTCCAGTCTAAACAATGGAGCCCATCAAGTAAATATCACACCCCCATTTATAAAATGAGGACATCCCATGGAATGAAGGTATGCTTCATATCTTTACACCACACTACACTCTCACTCTCACTCTCAGGAGTTGATGATCTTCTCTATTTGATTGAAGTTGCTAACTTTATCATCGGAGAGTCTCCGGCCAGCAATCCCGGTTGGCGCCGACTATATTCATCTTTGCAGATCTACAGGGGCAAAGCTCATCTCTTTCATTGAATCTCTACAATCCATGTGGGAAGATTTTTCTGATCTCATAATTGGTACCGTCTGTGGGAATCGTCTGCCAGAATTCAACGAAGGAGATAATAAACACAACACTCAAGATGCTTAGATCATCATTACACGTTACTAGAAACAAGACTCACGGCTGATCCTGTCTTTTTCCTCTCTGTTTAAATTTATCTTTGAAGTTCAATCTTGCTGTCTATATGTATATATTTATATATTTATGCTCATAGATTTGGTCCAAACACTTGTTTAATATCTATCTCGACATTCTCTATAGAAGAGTAATTGGCACATATTAGTTGGATTACTTTTGCATTTTCATTTTTTCTCTCTCTAAAAATAGGTTTCATACTTTTCTTGGTAAAAGCATCTTTTCGGCATTACAAACGGGGTTGCTCAGCCAAATTCATATGTGGTCTATCCATTTATTTATTTATTCTTTATTTCTCAAAACTTATCTTGAAGTTGATTCTTAACGTGTACATGTACCTATGCTAAAAAAGCTGGTCTTCACTTTTTCTCTCTCTAGACGAAATTGACATAAATAAGGCCTTGAGTTATTAGAAAAAATAATTTAAGATTTTTACTTCATAATTTGTGCTAGTCTGAGGCAATCTATATATATATACACATAAGAATTTAATTGTCGCGAATGGCTCATGTTGATGCCGAACTGAAAATGTTCATGTGTAAAGAAGTCTTACCGACCAAGCTCTCGGCAAAGTCATAGCAAATGAGACGGATCCATGTATTTTGGCACTAGTTACTCGGCACACAACTCAAGTTCCTCGACTTTCCAATCAGTTAGGTTAACACTAGAATCACAAGTATTCCAACAAAGGTTGTTCGGCAAACCAACAACGGAGCTGTTCGGCAGCTCTTCCACCCTTCTCGACATCACTACAGTCCCCAAGATGCCCATCATTACAACACAACTCGGCATCTCGACATCTCGACAACCGAGTCTAGTCGCGGCGAACCTTGCAGAAGGCTACTCAGCATGACAATGCATGGACCTTCGCACTACTCGGCAACCATTCCGCGTTAACCGGCCGCTCAAATAACAACATGTCCCCATTTATCAATTCGGTACTCAAACCATGCACTGTTTTCTGAACTACGATGCCAAGAAGATGACAACACCAAACAAGTGTCACTGTAACAACCCAGATTTTTAATTATGCTATAGAATTTATACTAATATTATTTGATCTCAGTTCAAAAAATATATAATTTATTATATATTATTATGTGTAATTTTGTAAAATAATATAATTATTAAAAGTTTAGGGGTCAAAAATATAAATAATAATAATATAGATAATATTAATAATAATAATAATGAGTGTGGTATTAAAATAAATAATTAATTTTATGTTGGTATACGATAAAATGTAGTTTATTTAAGAATTAAATTATTTATATAATTATATTAAAATATTGGGTCAAAAAGTAATTATCTTAAATATCTATTAAGGATAAGAACGAATCTATATAATTATAGTCGAATCTGCAGATTGAATTGGCCGGAGGTAACCTCAGTTACTGGCCATCACGATACTTAGCCCTTGGGTACGGGGAGCGGGTCGTGACAAATGGTATCAGAGCAATGGTTTATAAAAATTAAAAAAAAAATCATCATTGGAGCATAGGACACATGCACATTTAAGAAGTAAGATGGCGGGTAATTAATACCGAATTATTATATTTTGTTCGTCGATTTAATTATATTATAATTTTATATGGTTATATAGATATAATAAATTTTTTTTAGTGTGCCTAATTTGTGAAGGATATTAGATATAATTTATATTTGTTATAGTAAAAGAAGGGCAAGAAAAAAAGGATGTCGGGCTCAAGCACTCACCAAAATTATAATATAATTAAATATATATATATATATATATAATTTTCAGTTCAGTATTGAAAAAAAAAATTATTTATTTTGATGTTTTTTTAAAAAAAAAGTGGGTTCAAATTTTAAAGATACTAATTTTGAAACTATTTCCCATCAATGAAAAGTTCATTTCAAATGTTTCAATTCTTGCATATAATTCTGTCAGTGTGTTCTCATTTTTATTTATTTTTATCGTAAATAAAACGAGTGAAATTTTTTTTAAAGTCGCCCATTATTTCTCATTTTGGCCCAAATCCATTTTTGACAACTAGACATGGAGCTATTTTTGGTAAAGTTTTTTTTTTTTTTTGAGGTACTATTTTCTATCAGATTAATCATTTAATATATGTTTATCAGAGTGCGCAGCGGATAACTTACACATATGACAAATTTCGAGGACGAAATTTTTAAAAGGGGGGAAGATTGTAACAACCCAGATTTTTAATTATGCTATAGAATTTATACTAATATTATTTGATCTCAGTTCAGAAAATATATAATTTATTATATATTATTATGTGTAATTTTGTAAAATAATATAATTATTAAAAGTTTTGGGGTCAAAAATATAAATAATAATAATATAGATAATATTAATAATAATAATAATAATGAGTGTGGTATTAAAATAAATAATTAATTTTATGTTGGTATACGATAAAATGTAATTTATTTAAGAATTAAATTATTTATATAATTATATTAAAATATTGGGTCAAAAAGTAATTATCTTAAATATCTATTAAGGATAAGAACGAATCTATATAATTATAGTCGAATCTGCAGATTGAATTGGCCGGAGGTAACTTCAGTTACTGGCCATCACGATGCTTAACCCTTGGGTACGGGGAGCGAGTCGTGACAGTCACTGAGTACATCTCGGTGCTATAACTCAGTCCTCTAGCTCGTCGGCAATGATAACCACCACGAGCAATGCATCTTTAATTGTTAGCTATAATGCCGAGAATCAAGTGTTTCGGCTAGTTAAAGCGTCACCGATCGCGTTTACGTTCCCATTTTCCCTCTCTACAAACTGGGTCTATATTCTTCTTCATGCGCACAATTTTTTGGCAATACAACAAGAATTACTTGGCCAACCGAAAGGTTAATGTTGACTAGAGGAGTCCAGACTCACCAATAAAGCCTAAATTTAACCGAAGTCCGCCGATAGTGGCGAAATGGACCACATGTTTAGAAAATTCAAATTTCCAAACTTGTCGGAATCAAGTTTTAGCCATACCAGTGTGAAGTACTCATTAAGACGAGTCCAACACAACAAACCGCGTCAAAATCAGAGCTAAAACGAAGCCGTACGAGCCAGTTGAAGTTTGCCTAGAAATTCACTATTTTTTTCCAGAGAAGACGACCCAGTGTTGGAAACATAACAAATTATTCGGTGCATTGTGGCTAAGTTACATCCCGTAAGAGCCGAACACCACTCATGTTCAAATATATAACTTGCAAAATACAAACACAAGGCTCTTTCTTGACATAGTGGTTCAGTGCTCTTTCTTCCTTCCAAAGGCAAGGGTTCAAAGTCTTGTTGGTACCATTTTTCTTTATTTCTTATTTTTTGCCAAAGTCACCAAGCCAAGCCGAGCTGAGCCAGCCCACTCAGCATATATCAGAGCAATTATCCAGTGCTTCGCAGAGCACCAGTCCCCACCAATCTGAGCTGTCAAATCCATTTTGGCTACAACGACGCCATCAGGAGTCCAATTACAACGATCCAATAGTCGTTTCCAACTATTTGGAGCCTTTTGAACACATCCGTTTGGTTTGATTTTGCCAATTCCATACCACAAATTTGTCAATTTGTGCCACATCCTTCGTTGCCGCTTAAACAATACTTTTGCTCAAGTCTATTCCGAATTCCTTCCTAATAACAACTTTCATTTGACAACAATGGGACACAGAATCTATGTCACCAATTTGTTCTCGGCTTACTCCTCTTCAATGTTGGCCAACGTCTACTCTGAATTCCTTCCGCATACCAACTGTCATTCGCAAGCAATGGTGTAACTATACGTTGGAGAACAAAGCAACAAGAAAAAGCAACTTGAATAAATCAACAATCTACTTCAATCTGCTTCCAAACTATACTCGACAATTCCTTATAACAGAGCAATGCTATTTTTTAATGCTCTACCATTGGTGTACTTTTCCACTTTCCACTTATTTGTGATTAACAAGTGTACCTCATTCAGTACAGGCAATCAATGACATGGAATGTATTATTCAAAATCCTTGCAATGTTGGTAATTGATCGCCACTTAAAATCAACAAGAGTCTCCGAACACGGCGCAAAATCTTCTCACTCGGCACGGAGCACCATTAGCAAAAGTCTCCGAATTCAAAGCAAAACATACATATAGTAATTGTGGCATCCTTAGTGTAGCCCTCTCCTAGGGGTACCAATACCATGGCCTATGTTATATGACCCTTGCTCAAGGGTCATAATACCGCGGCCTAATACCCTTACCGGGGGGTAATAATACCACAGCCTACAACCTTTGCCCTGGGGTCATAATACCGCGACTTACGACCTTTGCCCGAGGGTAATAATACCGCGGCCTACGACCCTTGCCCAGGGGCAATAATACCACAGCCTACGACCCTCGCCCGGGAGTAACAATACGTGGCCCATCGTTATAGAAATCTTGGATGTAGACCCAAGGGGTCCCTATGTTAGACATCATTCATTTAACCTCTATACTAGTATTACTCACTGAGCTTTAGCTCATCCCTCTCCCTTATATACATATAGTTATACATATATTTGCACATATATTCAAGCATACATGCATTCATATAGTCGTTCATTCATTCATTTTATTCATTTATCCAGAATGTTCTTTATCAAGAAACCTTACATCTATTTGAACAGTGTAATTTGACAACAAAAACTCTTATTCCTTCTACAGCAGACAATGAAAGTTTTGGGGGCAATTGTGGTGGCCAAAAAATACTATCTTATTAACAATGAACCCAGGCCAAACAAAGGAGCCCATCAAGTAAATATCACACCCCCATCTATAAAAAAACGGCATCCCATGGAATGAAGGTATGCCTCATATCTCTACACCACAACGCACTCTCACTCTCTGGAATTGATGATCTTCTCTATTTGATTGAAGTTGCTAACTTTATCATTAGAGAGTCTCCGGTCGGGAACCCCGGTTGGGTGACGCGTATTCATCTTTGCATATCTACAAGGGCAAAGCTCATCTTTGTATTGAATCTCTACAATCCATGTGGGAAGAATTTCCTGGTCTCACAGTCACCAAATCACAATACAGATCAAATCAACCCAAAATTACCCAAATTCACTTCCCACAAAAATCAAAATTCAAAATGGATTATCTGCACCTCAAAATATTTTATTATATATTTAGTTTGTTTATCTTAAAGTTTTTCAACTTGGTTTATCTTTTTGTTAATCTACCTTCTTTTTGTTAAAATTTTGCATTAAGGAGACAAACGGACTTTGTAGATATTTTACAGCTGGAAATATTGTTTGCTCTTGGCGGCAAGGAGAGGAAGATCAGCTAGGTCATGGTGATGCTAAAGATAGACTTTTTCCTACTCAACTAAGTGCATTAGATGGTCATGAAATAGTATCCGTTACTTGTGGAGCTAATCATACAATTGCATTTTCTGAATCAAGTATGTAAGTGTACAGTTTAAGGTTTTTTTTTATTTGTCTATCAAGATACAAAAAGAAAACTTTTGAATCCATGTAATGATCAAGTATCCTGTGTCATGGTTAGGTAAAATTTGACAACTTCGCTTTTTTGGGAACAACTTTGAATCATAAAAGCCTATTTTCCATCGTTTTGTTTGTCCGCACTAAGAAATTATTCAATAATCCTAAAATACCACGTGGCCATATTTCAAATCAATCACCAATTACTTAACTCCATATTGTTCCTTCATCCCTAACATAAATCGTGAGCCTCTACCTCTCTCTACCAATCAAAACTTTATAGAGCACCACATATCCATATTCTGATAATACTGAATAATTACCTGTCGGCACTTGATCTCAACTTAAGTTTATTTAGGAAGGATAAGTTGCTTGAACAATTGACATTGGCTATTGTGCGAAGCACAACGCCTCGCAACTAGTCAATCTTGATAACATATGAAAGCTGTGAAAACATTTTAATTATAATAACTTCTCATCCAATCGTATATAGCTTCTTAGTTCTGAGTCCCACAAGCCCAAAGACTCGGAATAAGCTAAGAGCCATTATTTATGCATTACATCTGTTACAATACATTGATAAATCTCCCTCTCATACGCATTAACTAGCTACGCATAACTTTTTTATTTATTTTTTTTTATAACTACGCATCCATACCAGTTTGTAGGCATCTTGACGAATCAAGCAGGTTCATATCTCACGGGGTAGTAATACCTGCAAAGATAAATAAAAAAATATAATTAGCCACACAATTATGTCTTGAAATTTATATATATAATCAGTCACATATTTAGAAAATTTATCTTAGTTCAAAGTTTAAAATGTTTGAATCCAATTAATCTTGGAAAATTCTGTTCCAAAAAATAAAAAATTAATCTAGAAAAATTTAGTCAAACCTTCTCTATTGGACCTTTGTTTGGTGAAAAGTATAATCTCAATTTATTTTGTTTCATAAACACCCTAAGGAGAAGACGCATAATTGAGTAAGGACAAAATAAAATGCTTTTTTTTTTCTTGGACAATATTGTCAGAGTAACATATTATTTACATCAATTTTGACGGTAATAATTTTTATTTAAGAATTTCATAGTCGAATGGATCTTATTTGATAGATTTTAATGAGAAGATTCTAGAAATACTAATTTTATTAGAAATTGATATCTATATCAAAAGTTATTTTAAAGTTTAATATTTTGATAATAATGGTTTGTGTTGGATTTTTCAAGATTTTTTTTTTTTTTTTACTTGCCCTTAATACATTAAACTTTTATTATGGAGGGTTTTAACCAAATCCTCCATTAATCTACACCATCTAATTTGAAACTTATATGTACATTTTGTTAATGTATTTTTTGAATATATAATATTTTTATTATAAAATTGTTTTTCTCCAATAGAATCTATTGGAGGAAAGAAGCTATTCTTGATGGGTGATTATTCAATACTCCCGGAGTATAGACACGTAGTGCTCCATAATGTTTTGATTGGTGGGAAAACGCAAGGACCCACGATTTATATTAAGAATGGGGGAACAATATGAGGCAAAGTAATTAATAATTGGCTTAGAATATGAACACATAATGATCTAGGAGTATTGAATAATTTCCTATTCTTGATTGATACATGAGTAACTACTTTTGTACCGATTTCATACCAAGCTAATGCTAATTCATGTAAATTCACATTTTTTTTTAAGTGCTTTTATTTCTTTTGCTCAACTTATAAGTTGACTTCTTTTTTCCAAATTCAAAAAAAAATTCAAAAAAAAAATATTTTTGACTCAAATTGAAAAGATGAGGTAAGGTCATCAATAGTCGTCCCCCCCCCCCCCCCCCCCCCCACACACACACCAAAAAAAAAAAAAAAAAAAAAAAAAAAAAAAAAAAAAAAAAGACCTCTGTTTAGTTGAATTTTCAGATTCTTTATTTATTTATTTATTAGATAAATTACAAATACACTTCTGAAGTTTGATTAAAATATGAATCGATCCTTGTAACTCTGAAATTACATTCTATCCCTTAAGGTTTCTAATTTCATAACAAATCGTCCATTTTATTAATAAATTATCAAGTCAATAACAGTTTTTAATAGTATTAGAAATATATTTCAATTAGTAATTTAAGTAATTTTATTATTGTATAAGAAAGCAATTATGAATTTCATTTTTTTAAGTTAATTTTGTTAAATAAAAAATTTCGACAAGGATATATTTATAATTTTTCAAATCACAATAGACAATCTGTATTTTAAACAAACCTTAGAGAGTGTATTTGTAATTTACTCCTTTTTTTTTTTGAAAATTAGAAACTAGTTTGATAATAAACTTTCAAAAAACAAAAAAAAAAAAAAACTATATTTTGATTTTTTAACTAAATTAACTTTAATTTTTTGTTTTTAAACTAGAAATTCTATGCACACACTCTAAATATGCACATTTGATTATGACATTTGTGATTTTTAATTATAATATATTGTGATGTTAGTCATAATTTATTATAATATTAGTTATGACATTATTATTTAAGAATTTTTTAGTTATACTTTATGTAGTATGATTGAATTATGGGTCCAGCTTGTCTCAAGTTGAGATCAAGACTGGACCCGTCCAGCTCGGCCCATGGGGTCCATTTTTTAGGCCCATTTTGATAATCCGAACCGTTCAATGTGTAGAACTCGTTGAGTACTACATGCTTATAAAAAATCACGTTAATCGGATATCAATAGCTATGTGATCAAATCAGTTTTGTATAATAAAAAAAATAAACGGAGAAAAAATTAACGGTTGATAAAAAACTGTTTTGTTCACATAGCTATCGATATCCGATCAACGTGATTTTTTACAGGTATATAGTACTCGACGAGTTCTACACATTGAACGGTTCGGATTATCAAAACAGGACTCGTGATGAGCCCCCACAGATCCAACAACACGGTTCAGTCCGATCTTGGACTGGACCAAAGCCACTGCCTTGAATTATAATATCTATAATAATCAAGTCACTATAATTCTATTAAGCAATGGAAAGATCATGAATTGAACTATTCCTAAGGCACTTAAATTAAGAAACAAACACTTAATACGACGAGAAAGCTAATTCTCATAAATATTAATTCAACAACTAACAACTAATTTTCGCCAATTAAAAAAATTTACATATAATATACACCGTTTTGTATTATAAAATTAGCAATAATCCTATAAATCCACTTTTATCAATCTAAAAATCATTCAAAAATTACTTACAATTCAAATTTATTCTATATATAAACTTCGCATGATAAATTACAATCACTCTTCCAGAATTTTATGATTAATCTAGTCCCTATATTAATTCTAACATTAGCCTTCTAGCACTCAACCACACACATATACATCTATCTACCTGACTGAGAGAGAGAGAGAGAGAGAGAGAGAGAGAGAGGGGGGTGACTTACTTCCACACTTGAAGTGACGAGGAACCCTCCTGCCACAGCCTTCGACAAGGCGTACGGCTCGATTGACGTCGATGAGTGCAGCCAACTTGGGAGTAATGACAGGACACACGCACTCTATATGGCTCACTCTCACTCGCTCGCAACACTCCGGTGTTGGAAGCTTGCCGTACACCACTGGCTTGCAAGCATTGATCCCAACCCTCCTCTCCTCCTTGCACTCGGCTGCGCTCAGTGTTGCACTTGCAGGTGCAGGACCACCCACCACCACCACCACTACCATCACCCAAATCACCCATGACCTTATTAGATCACTCATGTTCTCTATCTCTCTCTCTCTCACAGTTCTTCTAGAGCTACCCACCCCCACAACTAACACAAATCAAACACCTACCTATATATAGAGGGGATATGAAAATTTGACTATTTTAGGGTTGGTTTGGGATATTCTAAAAAAGTGTACTTTTTGATTTATTGACTTATATGAGTTGGATTTGGGTTGGATTTGATGTGATGTGTTAGAGAGGTGATGTGATTTAAATAAGATAATATAACTTAAATAGGATAGTGACTTTTTAACTTTTTGTATCATTTAGTAGATGTCAATTTTTTTTAGCTCTTTTAATTTGGTTAAAAAGATATGTTTGAAAAAGTTATTGATTTTTTTATAATTGATTTTATGATGGTGACAAAAAAAAAATAAAATAATTATAGTTTAAATATAATATTTTATTTTATTTTATTAATTATTTTAATTTATTTTATTTTTAGGCCTCGTTTGGGAAGTATCCCGTTTAGTCAAAAAGTCATTAAAAAAATCAAAAAGCCAATAACCCATACCAAAAAGTCAAAGATTCTCTTTTCTCTCTACTTTTTGCACATCTTTTCATAAAAAGTCAAAAAGTCATCCAAACATACTAGTTTTTTTTAGCTCATATTTTAGCCAAATAATCAAAAAATTATTAAATTAGCTTATTCCCAAACGAGGCCTTATTGACTATTTTAATTAAAAAAATCTTCTCCCCAAACATGGTCCTAGTGGAGTTGCTTGGAGTAGGAGTACTCACTGTTTCTCTTCCTTTTGCGCCATACTTCGTTTACTTTGACTTACAGGTTGTACATGAAAAATTGTGTGAAAAAAGTAAGGAGGTACTCAGCTAGTTTGGTTTCATAATTCGTGATTTATTTTTTTTTAAATTGAAATTTTTTATTTTTTTTATTTTTTTGTTTTTATTAAATTTTTAAAAGTATTTTAAGTAATTTTTAAAATTTTTTGATGTACTTAACATAAATATATTTAAAAAGTATAATATTTGTAATTCAAAAAAAATCACTAAATACCAAAAATAAAAAAATAAAAATTTAGTATATTTTTCATATTCTTGTGTATTTATTAATTTTTATAAATATTTTACTTTTTAGATACATCTAAGTAATGTGTATCTAATAAAGTACAAAAATTGATTAAAATTTAAAAAACATTCACAAAAAAACAAAAAAAAAATAAAAAATAAAAAACTCAATTTTCAGAAAATTAAATTTAGAAAATTAAAACCAAACACACTAAATATGATCCAAAAATAAAAAATATAAAAATATAAAAAATATATTTTTTTAGCCTATTCCCAAACGAGGCCTTATTGACTATTTTAGTTAAAAAAATCTTCCCCCAAACATGGTCCTGGTGGAGTCGCTTGGAGGAGGAGTACTCATTGTTTCTCTTCCTTTTGCGCCATACTTCGTTTACTTTGACTTACAGGTTGTATATGAAAAATTGTGTAAAAAAAGTAAGGAGGTACTCAGCTAGTTTGGTTTCTTAATTCGAGATTTATTTTTTTTTAAATTGAAATTTTTATTTTTTGTTTTTATTAAATTTTTTAAAGTATTTTAAGTAATTTTTAAAATTTTTAGATGTATTTAACATAAATATATTTAAAAAGTATAATATTTGTAATTTTTTTTTAAAAAAAAATCACTAAATACTAAAAATAAAAAAAATAAAAATTTAGTATATTTTTCATATTCTTGTGTATTTATTAATTTTTATAAATATTTTACTTTTTAAATACATCTAAGTAATGTGTATCTAATAAAGTACAAAAATTGATTAAAATTTAAAAAATATTCACAAAAAAACAAAAATAAAATAAAAAATAAAAAACTCAATTTTCAGAAAATTAAATTTAGAGAAATTAAAACCAAACACACTAAATATGATTCCAAAAATATATATATATATATATATAAAATATATTGTTTTAGTATATACCAAACATCACCTTCTCATCACCACCTTACCTATAATCTTATCCGCAAATCAAAAGTGGCTTATGAGTACTAGGATGAAAAAAAGTTTTTGCTTATGTTAATTGACGGAGGAGAGATAAAACAACATGATAAAAGGTGATTTGCAATATATTAGCTGCAGGCAATTACTAATAGAAGATAATTATTTGTTTTGTTTTGTTTTTTTTTTTTTTAAATGATGCTCTGAGGTGTCATTGTCCATAGTGTGATCACAAGTTGAAGGAAGCTTCATGATGGTCTTCATTTTCAGCCATGGGATGATTCTGTAGTGTTTTGGAGTGATGGTAAAAAATTGATTTTTTATTTTATTATTAATTTTTTTATGTAAAAAAATAAAGAGAATAAATTTTTAAAAAAAAGTTAAAAAGTAAGTCTTTTCAAATATATTCATACATATATATATATATATATATTCACATTAATTGATTGGAATTGTTAAACACTGGAATGTTAGGCTGGCATAGACTTTGGTGTCTCTTTATCTTTCATTTTTCTATGTCAAAAACGGTAGTTGATTTCTACTTACTTTGACATTCACTTCTTGCTATCCAACCCAGAAATCGAATTTGTCTTTCAGACCAAAGTCTTTCTCTTAAGGCTGGCATGTGATTTTGGAGTTATTTTAGTTATAAAATGATAAAATAGATTAAAAAATTAATAAAATAAAATGACACATCCAAATCATAATCATTTCATTTTTTCTTTTACAAAAGTTAAAAAAATCAAAAAATTCATTCAAAACGAAACTTTTTAATCTCAGACTAAAATAGTTAAAAAACTAAAAAACTAAAAAGTTAACTTACATTACAAACGAATGCTAAGTCTAATTTTTGTAAATTTAGCAACGCAAAAATTGCATTGCTTGTGTGCGTTGACTCAACCCCAATATTGGACTTAGGCCCTCGGTCTGTCATATCGAATTCGATATTTTTAAGATTTTAAAATAAATATTTAGTTTTAAAAATGAGATTAAGAAAAGATTTTAGATTTATTTAATTTTTTTTACTAGACTTTAGATGAGAAGTTCTAATCCGATCCGGCTATCTTATAAAATATTAATTTTAAATTGTATATTAATTAGCTACATAGGAAACTAGAAAATTAATTAAAGATAAGAAAACTATACATATGCTATTTCTAGGACTCAAATTGAAATATTTGTTAAAAGACTCAATTCAAATATTTGTTTAAAAACTCAAATTTATTGTATAATTGAATTTGTCAATATATCAAATTCAAATAATTATTAAAAGATTCTAATTCATTTAATAGTTCTTTAACGTAATTATAAATAATAATAATAATAAAAAGTTCATATATATTAAGTTAAGTAGGCAGGTTTAATATGGACTTGGGACTTGTTTAATTTTCAAAAATTAGTTTTGTATGAGAGAGTGTAAACTAGAGCTTCTTGTGTGTGATTGTGTGGAATATTGGCAATAATGGAAAGAAGTGACTGAAGAATTGTTAATGGTTGAGCGTTAAAAATTTAAAAATAAATTTAAAATTTTGAGTTCACGTCATTTTAAAACATTATTAAATGTTTGGTTGATCCTTAATTTTAAAATTTTCGAATTAGTCAAAGTACACACAAATTGAAAAATATCCAATTACCA
Organism: Camellia japonica; assembly: GCA_030407325.1. Lineage (NCBI taxonomy): Eukaryota > Viridiplantae > Streptophyta > Magnoliopsida > Ericales > Theaceae > Camellia > Camellia japonica. The sequence continues at coordinate 19,936,828 of JAPPVO010000007.1, forward strand.
TCAACAATAACAAAAGGATTGTTCATACACAAAAAAAATTGAATGTCACTTGTGGACTTGAGATGCTGCTGTGACTTAGCTACAGTAGTGATCTGTTGTGAATTTGTGGAGGGTGTTTTTGAGTCTTTTTTTGATAATTCAAATTGTTCATATTGTAAGATTTGTCGAGCATATTATTCATATAAAAAATCAAGTTAATCAGAAATCCGTAACCTCTTGATCAGATTCAAATTGTTTTACAACAACTTACAAGATAATGTCAACCATTTATTTTTTAAGAAACAAATATGCTCTTGTTACAAAATTATAGACTTTCAATCAATTTAATTTTTTGTATGGATGATCTACTCAACAAACTCTACAATATGAACGATTCAAATTATCAAAAAGATTTCGAAAAAAGAATCCATGACAGATCGTTGTTATCCCACCTCCATCTTAATCCCCACTTATTTATTTAACCCAAAACAAACGTGATTGGTTGTGAGTAGTGGAGCCCCCTGAAATCAAATCACAGAACGGTATTTTTGACTTTTATTTTCCAATGTGAACGGAACACTACTAATGGTTTTACCGAAAAAACAAAAGGATAATACTTGAGACCCCTTTTGGGGCACCCCTCACCCCCCTTTGTCATGTGTCAGGGGGTGATTGGATGTGCAAAAAAGGGAACCAATGAGAAAAGAGAGGGGGTCAAAAGGGGGTTTAAAAAAGGGGTCTAAATCACCACCCAAAACAAAAAGCGGAATTACTTGACACTATATACTAAAAACAAATATTCCAATTTGGATCGTTATGCCGAATAAAAGGACTTACAGAAGCTAAAATTCAAAATATTGGAAGAAAGGGAAAAATGTTTTCAAGATAGGAGACATATTTTCGAGATTAGTGAAAGCTATGAAGATTTTCTTTTCTTTTTTTTTCTTTTTTTTTTTTCTAATTTAAGAAGCTATGGGGAATTATTCACTTAAAGGTGGAAAGAGTGAATATTTAGTGTAAATTACACAAATACATTTTAAAATTTTTTTAAAATATAAATTACTCCTTATAATTTAAAAAATTATAAATATTTTATTGTTAAAATTTTTAATTTAATAAAATTAACTGAAAAAATAAAATTTATAACTGTTATTCTATGTAATGATAAAATTATCCGAATTATTAATTGAAATAAACTTTTGACAATATTAAAAACTGTTAATTGACTTGATGATTTATTAATAAAAGTGATGACAAGTAATTTCTAGAATTATATGGGATAAATCTTATTTTAAATTATCTAAATATTTTAAATAACTTGATGAATTAAATAATAATAATCATAATAAATAAATAAATAAATGGGCAACCCCCCAAACAAAAACAAAAAAACCATGGGTTGGTTGATAGTGAGATGAACAAAAAAAACCATGGGTTGGTTGATAGGGAGATGGTTTTGTGGAAACTTGGATATGAAAATTTCTTACGTAGTGTTTGGTTTCCAAAATTTAATTTTATTTTTAAAGTTTGGTTTACTTTTCAAAATTTTATTTTATTTTTAAATTATAATTTGAATGAAATATATTAATTAAACATATTTTTAAAATACAATTCAAAATTACTTTCAAAATTTTTCTCATCTCTTTTTATAATTATTATTAATTAATCAATCAATCACTTTTCCTCTTCCATCTCTCATATCTCTTTTTTTCTCTCACATTCTTTACATTCTCTCACATTAGGTATATTAATAAATTAAAAAAAAATTACGAATCATCCCAAACTTATTTTTAAAACTCATAATCAAACAAATTTTCTCTTTTTAAATCATGATTCAAAAACTGAAAACTGAAAACACAACTCACACTCAAATCATAATTCTAAAACTAAACCAAACGGGACCTTAGTATCATGTAGTGCGACTATTTTGCCTTTCAGAAACTGTTTGGTTTTGATTGATTTTTTAAAAATTGAGTTTTTTATTTTTTTAAAATTTTTAGTGAATCTTTTAAAATATTTTAGATGTACATAATTTAGATGCATCCAAAAAATGAAGTATTTGTAAAAAGATATTTCAAATTTTCAATAAATACACAAGAATATGAAAATGTAATAAATTTTTATATTTTTTATATTTGATGAATTTTTTAAAGATATTTTCCATAAATATTATACTTTTTAAGTGTATTTAGGTTAAGTACATCTAAAAAAAATTCTTAAAATGTTAAATTTTTTGACTAAAAACATAAAAAATGGGTTCAATTTTCTGAATTTTTTTATTAAATTCTTAAAATAAAAAATATATATATAATTTTCTGAAAAATGGGTTCAATTTTCTTAAAGAAAGAAAGCTTTGACACTTTGTACCCAGTTGGGAATTTGGGCCATGAATGAAATCAGTTTAAGGCATGTTTCTAAACACAAATGTTTGGATCAAAGCCCATAAAGCTGTTTTGAGTCAAAGCCCATAGAAACCCATCAAACCCAATATTACTGCACTAGTCAAGTCTGTCATGAAAAATTCCAATACCAAGAAAAAAGGTAACGATAAAAATATGAAAAATGTCGGAGATTTTAAAAGTTCTATCAAAATTTATATTAAATATCTCATATAAATGTGAGACTCATATCATATGAATTCCACGTGAAATATTTAGTAAAAATTTTAATACAACTTTTAAGATTTCTAATATTACTCTAAAAATATTAAAGCTGAGCGTGCTACTAACGCCGAACAATTTCACAGATGAGACAAAAATAAATAAATAAATAAATAAAATAAAAGCAGGTGGGTCTGACTTCTGAGTCCCACACAGATGGGTCATACCCTTTGAATCTTACCTGTGAATAAATAATTTTGGTTACGTTTGATAGAGTTTTGTAAATATGATTTGAGAGTATAAGTTGTATTTTGAGTTTGTGAGTTGTGAAATTATGATTTAGATGTAGAAAATTTGTATTTTTAACTTTTCTCATTTGAAACTACTAGAATATTTTGAAGTATTAAACCATTCAGATCATGTTTGGTTTGAAGGACATGATTAGTATTGAATTAATAATTCAATCAAACTTAATACTTTTTTATTGAGCTTAGAAAATTGAGGTTCTGACTAATGATCTATTCAAATGTAATATTTTTCCTACAAGAAATTATTAAATCTTGATGAGAAGGTGTGATATCAAACGAAATAGTTAAAATGTTTGGGTTGATTTGATAAATTACAAAATTGATGTGATTTTGTCAAATCATTTTTCATAATTTTGGATCAATCCAAATTTAAAAATAATATACGCAATTGAAATGAATTGATACAACCAAACTTTTTTGAGAACTAGCTTCTAGAATTTTGAAAACATTGTTCCATCTAGAAAAATCCTAGTAGATTTTTCCTAGTAGATTTTTAGACGCTATGCGTATAAAGAAAAGGAAAAAATATCATAAAATAAAAAAATAATAAATAATATCGTTTTAGTATACACAAATTTTAAAATTTCAAAAATATTTGTAGGAGGAAAAAATATAATATGGAATGCATGGAGTCATTTTTTATGGGACAAAAATGTTCTTCCCATATAATCAATTCATTTACTATCAGTGACGGAACTAAAAAATTAAATTAGAAGGGACACTTATTAATTATAACATTAAAAATTTTTATAAAAATATTTTACATAAATTTTTACGATTGACTTCAAAAAAGATATATATATATATATATATTATTTGAAACTAGTATATCATGGACAATATAAAAAAAAAGTCATGGATATAAGTTTTAAAATAAATTATATAATGATAAAGTAACTTTTTATACAAAATTTCAGTAAAAATTCAATATAATAGTAATATCATATCATCATTGACCTATGATATCACCAAGCAATAGTAAAGAACATACAGGATGAGCCCCAAATGTCAAATGTAACTAGTAATTCAATAAATTTCATATCTTCATTGAGATTAATTATAATTATATGTCAATAATGATAGACATCACCATTCTATTGAAATCTCCATAGATAATAATATGACTTATCGTAATATCTTTATTTTTAATATAAAAAAAAAAAAACAACCATTATTATTCTCATAATTTTAAAAATGTCATTGACATTTCACTTTAAATAATATTTTATATTTTTTTATTTAAAATATTTTCTTTATGTTTACAAAAAAAAAAAAAAATTTCAAAACTTGGAGGGCACGTAACCCCTGAATCCACTGTGGCTCCGCCATTGTTTACGATCTACAAAATAAATATATAATTAATCTAAACAAAATATAATCATTTTTTTTTTCACCTAGACGAAACAGTCAATTTTTTTATTTTTTTTTTCTTCCACTACAATTCAAATAGAGTGTTATAGAGAACATAAATAATTGAAATAATAGAAAAATATTAGACTCACAAAAGTCACGTTGGAGATTGTCAAAAATTACGGAGAGTTGCTTGTATTTTTGTCACATTATTATTTATTTTTTTACTCATTTAAACATAATAGTGAAAAATATAATATATATATATATATATTTACCTAGATAAGTGACTGTATCCAAATTATTATTATTTTCGTATTTATTTTTTTTTTTAAAAAATCTTTTTCTCACGCTACAATTCAAGCCAAGTGTTATGGGGGGACATGAGTAAAGAATAATAGAAATTATTGGACCCAAAAGAGAGTCACGTCAAAAATTTTAATGCCAAAAATTGCGGAGACTCCTAAGTCTAAGAAAAAGTAATTTTGAAGGGGTTAAAAAATAATAAATAAATGAAGGAGGATTCAACTTTTATCCGAACAAAAATATAAGACATTCTAAAAATTTTATTAAAAATTTTATCAAATGTCTCACGTGAGTGTGAGATTCACATGAGACTCACATTGTGTAAATCTTACACCCATATGAGATATTTAATAAAAATTTTGATAGAATTTTTAAGATCTCTAATATTACTCTTATTCAAATGCTTCATTGTTTTGCAGTTTTTTGGGGGCCTCATAACCTTCAATTTAATGGGAAATTACTTCTTAGCATGCCTTTCGCACTTAAATAACTTAAATATATATTTTTTTAAATGATTTTTTACATTTTAATAATCAAATTTTAATTTCCAAAAAAATTACATTAAACATGTCTAAGTTTCTGTCATTGTATCATAATCAATGCACTACTATGATCAAGCAACTTAAAATACAAAATTAATAAATAAATCCCTGACTATCAATATAAAAGTGGTCAATTAAAATTATATTACAGTACTTTTTTTTTTTTGTTGTTAAAATTATTTGAAAATTGATAAATAGAGAATGATTGGTGGTGACAACTGAGAAAAACCTATTCCTAAATTTTTAACAAATAATAGATGTCTATTTTAGATTAGAGATATAGTGATATTATTGCTTAGTCAAAATCATTGACAATAATTTCATCAACAACAGATATGCTACTTTTCAATGAGAATTAAAATAGAAGTTTATTTTGACTTTTATTTGCTATTATTATTTGGGCACTTAGTTGAAAAAACCCAAATTTAAATTTGTTTGGTCAAACAGTCCACACGTTAAAATATTGGAAAAATTATTGATAAATCTCATTTAGAAGTGTTTTAATCCAAGAAGTTTATGAAGGAATTTTTTAACCCATTTAGTCTCATGTATGTATAGTTTTATTCCATAAAATCCTTTTTCTTGATTTACACTATTTTCTTGGACACTTATGCCCTTACATTTAATTTTGATACCCTTATAAATATTTTTTGAACGGTTAGCAATTTTATGATGTGAACATTCATATTTTAAAATTCACATTGGTAGGAATGTAAAATTGGCTCGTGGGCGGCTCGAAACCCGCCCGCGAGCCGGGGCGGGCCCGACCCGTTGACAATGTGAATATTCACATTGACATGTTAACATTCACATTAATAGGAGTGTAAAATTGGCCCGCGTTCCGTGGCGGCGCAAAACCCGCCCGCGACCCATGGGCGGCTCGGGGTGGGCCCGGTCCGGCCCGTTGACAATATGAATATTCACATTGACATATTAACATTCACATTGATAAGAGTATAAAATTGGCCCGCGGCCCATGGGCGGCCAAAAGCCAACCCGCGACCCGGGGCAGGCCCGGCCCGGCCTGTTAACAATGTGAATATTCACATTGGCATGTTAACATTCACATTGATAGGAGTGTAAAATTAGTCCGTGCCCCGTGGCTGCCCGAAACCCACCCACGGCCCGTGGGATGCCCGGGGCGGGCCCGGCTTGGCCTGTTAACAATGTGAATATTCATATTGACATGTTAACATTTACATTGATAGGAGTGTAAAATTAGCCCGCGCCTCGTGGCTGTCCAAAACCCGCCCATGGCTCGCGGGCGGGCCCGGCCCGGCCTGTTAACAACGTGAATATTCACATTGACATGTTAACATTCACATTGATAAGAGTATAAAATTGGCCAGCAGCCCAGGGTGGGCCCGACCCGGCCCGTTGACAATGTGAATATTCACATTGAGATGTTAACATTCACATTGATAAGAGTGTAAAATTGGTCCGCAACCCATGGGCGGCCCGAAGCCCGACCGCAGCCCGAGGCGGGTTTGGCCCGACCCGTGACAATGTGAATATTCACATGGACATGTTAACATTAACATTGATAGGAGTGTAAAATTTGCCCGTTGCCTGAAGCTTGCCCGCAACCCGGGGTATGCCCGGCCCGGCCCGTTGACAATGTGAATATTCACATTGACATGTTAAAATACACATTGATAGGAATGTAGAATTGGCCCGCGGCCCGTGGGCTGCCTGAAGCCCGCCCACGGCCCGGGGCAGGCTCGTTTGGGTCCGGGCCTAATGTCACGACCCCAAACCCGCCCCTATGGGTTTAGCACCGTAACCGGCCAGTAATCCTAGATTACCGAAGGCCTACTTAACAGTAATACAGTAAAACAGAGTACAAGGGCTTGGCGGAAGCCAATACAGTAAATAAACAATGTCCAATGAGCTGTGACAGTCTGTATGCCAAAAAGATTTTTCATACATTTATACAGAACAGTACGAAACAGTATGCATATCATATACAACCAGTCAGAAACAGGGACTTAATCCCCGATAAACAGTACAGTGCAAAACGTTTAGTCTATACAGTGTTATACAGTGTTACAAAACAGTACGGAGACAGACGGGGAAATAAAAACACCCCTAAGCCATAGCTTAGCAGGTTCAGAACCTCGCAGTGAGGCACATTGGTTGGCTTGACAAAACTGGAGTTTACCCCGACGCCTCTAGCTTTGATCCGGTGCCTGTACACCTACATATATATATGAGCAGTGAGCTAAAACCCAGTGAATAACATAAAGCGTAAAGGGGTTTAGAATGAATGTCCTTACAGTAGTGAAAACAGTTCATTTCAATCAGTATTTCAGTTGTTCAGTACATTCAGTCATATGTGGTACATCCATTAGCATAACAGTACAGTAAGCAGTAGGTCTTAAAGACCGAACAGTAATTATGGCCATCAATCAGTAAACAGTAGTGGTTCCACAAGGGAACCGACAGAGATCTCTGTAACAGTAACAGTAAACAGTAGGTGCTAAGGATGCCACAGTACAGTTCAGAATATAGGACATACATTCATTCAGTAAACAATATCAGTTCAGTAGCAGTTCAGTTCAGTGTTCAGAAGATAATCATTTTGAACATATCTTTACACAATTGTTACTCACAGAGTTCTGGACTACAGTGAACTAGAGCGTCTCCTCGGAAAGCCAACCCTACACAGTTTACAGATTGAACACACTAAGCTACGCAATTGGGAAAGATAATAACTTAATCCCTAATTTGTCTCGGTGTGTTCTACATCTATATCCTCATTAAGATGTCTTAAACTAGGCCTAAGAATGCCTAGGATGAAATGAGGATGCAAAGATGCACTTAGAAACACTTTACAAAATTTTCAGAAAACAGGGGTCTCGCTCGAGCGAGGATTCCTTCGCTCGAGCGGACATGCAGACAAAGGATCTCCGCTCGAGCGTGAATCCCGTCGCTCGAGCGGACCATGTGATACAGTAAAAATACTGGATGCTTAGAATTTACGCTCGATGCTCGCTCGAGCGTAAGACACAGCTCTCCGCTCGAGCGTAGGTCCCTCCGCTCGAGCGTACGCCTGCGCGCACCAAGATTCTGAGAGCTTGCAATTTACGCTCGAGCCACCATTCCGTCGCTTGAGCGTATCTCAGAGTAAACAGTGGTCGCTCGAGTGTAGAATTCTTCGCTCGAGCGTAGAAGCCAAATTCTGGAATTTCCAAATTTGCCTCCCAAGCTCAAACCAAGCATTCTACAGCTCTAAACTCGACCTCTTGGGCCCAATTTCTTGAAAACACATCCAAACTCAAAATACAACAAGTTTCAAAGCTCAATTTGTAAATTTAAAGCCCAAGGGTGAGTCAATTAAATCCAAATTTCAAACCCATTTTCATGAATATGAAGAACATGCAAATATGCATGAATTTAAATCATTTCAAAGCTTCAATTTGTTGCTCTAGTGAGCCAATTGTTCCAAAAACAAGTTGAAAACATGGACCATTGCAAAATGATGAACATGCATGTACCAAATTCTATGTAATCAACCTCAAAACGCAAGGATATAGCCATGCATGTAACATTTAAGCTTCTAATGCAACACTTTCAACCATTCCTAGGCTCAATTCTTCAAATTAGCATGAAACATGCAAGAATCAACTCAAAGGCACAAAGAAGAAGATGAATTTCCTTACCTAAGTCTTGAATTAGAGGTATGGAGGCTCAATTGACAATCTACACTTTAATTTCCTTAAGATCACCAAGCAATTTGCAAGAACAATTCAACTCTCTTACTTTCACTCTCTCTAGTTCGACTATGCACTCAAAATAGGCTGATGAGATGTGTTGAAATAAAGCTCAAGTGATGTATACAAGTGATTAAACAAGTCTAGATTTGTCCACTAAGGGGCAAAGTTGTAATTAAGGCCACTTCTTGTAATTGGCTTATTTTAATCTAAGTTAAACATACCTAATCGATTTTCAATCAAGTATACCATAAAATCACATAAAATCTAAGGATCATAGAACATCAATCAATTTCAGATTCGGCCGCCGATAAGGCCTTCAATTTGCAGTTTAAACATATAAACATAAACAGATAATCAAACAGTCAAACAGATAGGAATGCAATTAAACAGATACAGTCAATCGATTCAGTTTCAAATCTCAGTCAGTCAGTCCAGTATTTCAATTACTTCAATTATCAATCTCAATCAGTCTCAGTTTAGCCATAATCGGTAATTAATCGGTAATCAGTGTGAGGGTCATTACATCCAAGCATGTCCGAGACCCTAGGTTAGGGCCTAGGTCATCACTTTGAAGCCCGGCCCGGCCCATCGGTCCGCTTAAGGCCCATTCAAGGCTCGATCCGAGGCCCAGCCAACCCGAGGCGCAATGTATTTTTTTGTGGAAAATAATAAAATTTTGATAGAAAAAATTAAAAAGAATTAAAAAAAAATGGCCAGGCCCGCCTAAGCTCGAGGCTAGGCCCAAGCCCACCGGCCTGACCCGAGGCTCGATCCATCGGCCCGACCCGAGGCTCGATCCATCGGCCCATCCAAAGCTCGAATACCCTTGTGCCAGGGCTAGGACCTGGGCCTAATTTTTTGGCCCGTGGCCGACCCGACCCGGCCCGAGAAAGGCTCGTTTGGGCCCAGGCTCGAGCCTAGTCCGAGACCCTAGGCTAGGGCCAGGACATCAGTTTGAAGCCCGGCCCGGCCCATCGGCCCGGTTAAGGCTCATTCAAGGCTCGGTCCGAGGCCCGGCCCGCGCCGAGGCCTAGTGTCTTTTTTTGTGGAAAATAATAAAATTTTGGTAGAAAAAATTAAAAGAATTAAAAAAAAATAGCCAGGCTCGCCCCGGGCCGCCCACGGGCCGTGGGCGGGTTTCGAGCAGCCACGAGACACGGGCTAATTTTACACTCCTATGAATGTGAATGTTAACATGTCAATGTGAATATTCACATTGTCAACGGGCCGGGCCGGGCCAGCCCTGGGCTGCTAGCCAATTTTATACTCTTATCAATGTGAATGTTAACATGTCAATGTGAATATTCACATTGTCAACAGACCGGGCCGGGCCCGCCCCGGGCCGCCCACGGGCCGTGGGCGGGTTTCGGGCAGCCACGAGGCGCGGGCTAATTTTACACTCCTATCAATGTGAATGTTAACATGTCAATGTGAATATTCACATTGTCAACGGGCCGGGCTGGGCCCGCCCGGGCCGCGGGCCGGCTTTTGGCCGCCCATGGGCCGTGGTCCAATTTTATACTCTTATCAATGTGAATGTTAACATGTCAATGTGAATATTCACATTGTCAACGGATCGGACCGGGTCCGCCCCGGGCCGCCCATGGGCTGCGGGTGGGTTTCGCGCCGCCACGGGACGCGGCCAATTTTACACTCCTATTAATGTGAATGTTAACATGTCAATGTGAATATTCACATTGTCAATGGGCCGGGCCCGCCCCGACCCGACTCGAATTTTTTGGGCAACCACGAGGATCGACATGGGACGGGCCCCTACACATTGACGATATGAACATTCACATTGACGGTGTGAACATTCACATTAGGGGTATTTTGGTAATTATGTCACCCATAGGACTTATTGAAATATAAGAAAATAATGTGAACTAAATGGAACATAAGTAGATGAAAAAGAGTATTTTGGTCTTCTTATCTCAAATAGGACCTAATGGAATAATCAAAAAGAATATGGGTTGGATGGAATAAAACTCTTAGAAAGTGGATTTATCAAAAAAGCTCCCTAAAATATTTTGTCTAAAAGGATAAATTTAGATAAAATAACTAAAATATTCCTTTACACATATCATGTACACGGACTCACCAAAATCTTACCAGTCTTCTCTCTCTCTCAATCCAAATTTAAATTTGTTTGGTCGAACAGTCCACACACAAAAATATTTGGCCCAAAAAGACAAACTTATATAAAATGACTAAAATATCCCTTTATATATATCATATACACGAACTCACCAAAATCTTACCCGGCTTCTCTCTCTCTCTCTCTCTCTCTCTCTCTCTTCATTTCTTGTTTCTAATGCCTCCTACGCCATCGCATCCTCTTCTAACGCCTACCACACCGTCACTTCCTCCGACGTCACCGTGACTGCCGCGTAGCCTCCTTGGTCTCTCCGCCACCGAAAACCACCGCCATATCCGTCAGCGTCCAAATGTATGCTCCGAACCATCACCGTGACGGAAATAACGAACTATCCAATATCCGAACCCGACAATGCACGGTAACGATCGACTTCCAAAACCGTCATCTCGATCGAGTCTTCAGATCTACTGGATCTTCAAATCTTATATGTAAGGGCTCTTTATCTGCCGATGGCTCTTCATACGCGTCGCCTCCTTCTCGATCAAGGCTTGTGAAGATTTCTCTCCGCGTCCCTTCGATCGAGATGATGCCTTGGCCTCTTTTTAAGATCGAGATCCCTCTTTTCTAGGTTCTCTCTCTATGTATATGTATATGTATATGTATATGTACATATATAATTTTTTTTCATTATCTATGATAAAACTCCATGATTGAAAGATTGAAAGAAATAGAGAAATCGATCAGTGACAGAGAAGAGGATCAAAGTGGGTTTTTGTTGATAGTGGAGATGTGATCTGAAATGGGAGTCTGAAAAATGAAAAAGTGGTATTTTTCTAGGTTCCCTCTCTGTGGTGTGTTGATTTAGTAATTTTTGAATGAGATCAAATAAAGAAATTGGAAAGAGAATGGTAGTAGATCCAACACAGATCTGTGGGATTTTTAACAGATAGTAGGAATCCTGTCTGTTGGATTTTTAACGGATAGGAATTTTGGATTTTTTATATCTGGTTTTTGATTATCTATTTTTAGTTGTTGTTGTTGTTTATGATGATAATGATGATTGCAACAGATAAAAAAATGTAACAATATTTTAATAGATAAAAAAAATGACACAGATATTTCAACAGATAAGAACAAACAAATTAAAATTTTGACAGATAGAGAGAGACAGATAAATAGATAAAAAATGATGAAAGAGACAGAGAGAGAAGAAAGATTTGAATAGCTAATAAAATATGTTTAAAATTTAAACAGATAAAAAAATTAAATACATAAAAAAATTAAACAGATAAAAAATTGAACAGATAATAAAATTTGGACAGATATTTAAACAGATAAGGAAAAAAATTGAACATATAGGAAAAAATATTAAATAGATAGAAAAAAAATTTGAACAGATAGTCAACGAGCGTCAACAGATAAATTAAGGAGTAAAATTAAAAACAAAATGTCTTCCAAAACTAATAAGGATTTCTCACTAAACTATTTCACATATAATGAATCTTTCACCAACAAAAAATATGTATTGAATCTAATATCTTATACCCTCCTTAACTTAAACTTTTCAATAATTTTCTCTTATTATTTTTATTTTTGGTGGTACAACTTACAAGTGACTGCACCACCATAGCTTGAATTTTGAGGATAACGTTTTTTACTTGAAATGGATTTTTTTAATTTTTTTTGAGTTATCAATTTAACAACTAGTTTCCTGGATTGGACTTTTATTGTATTAAAAATTATTTCATAGTATCCCCACCAATTTTCTCTTATTATTTTTATTTTTATTTTTGGTGATACAACTTACAAGTGGAAGCACCATCATAGCTTGAATTTTGAGGATAATGTTTTTTTTACTTGAAAATGGATTTTTAAATTTTTTTTGAGTTGTAAATTTAACAACTAGTTTCCTAGATTGGACTTTTACTGTATTAAAAAATTATTTCATGGTATCCCCACTTTCTTGAAATTATTGTATTATAAACTAGAGTCGGATGCACTGCTTTGTGACCTTTAGTTTAGATACAAATTTTAAAATAGAATTTACGATTTGGATAAATTACATGAATTTCTCTTAATATTTGAAGAAAACATAATAAATTTTATAATTTTAACATAATTACATCAAACTGCTTGAAATAACACTTAGGTCATTTTTTATTAATAATTCGTTGGTCATATCGATAGAAAAATATTAGGGAACTTACGTATAGGTTCTAATAGGTAGACTTATTATCCAATATGGGTAATGATAATTAATCACATTTTTATAAAACACTATTAAAAAGCGTCACCAATTGTTAATTTTCAGCAACAATTTGAAAACTTTATCACACAAAATATTACTAATTATAAGTTTTAGCATCAGTTTTTTTTTTAAAAAAAAAATCGTCACTAAAAAAGTCGCTAATTTTCAACATTCAACGACAATTTGAAAAAATCGTCACAAAAAATCGTCACTAATTATAAGTTTTAGCAATAATTTATAAAAATCGTGACAAAAAAGTCACTAATTGTCAATTTTTAGCGACACATGCAAAAAATATAACAAAAAATTATTTTTAATAACTATTTTATTAGAACTTATTTTCAATAGATTTGACAGGAGTTAAATCCAACTATTAGGATCTATTGGTAGTTTACCTAAAATATTATTGTCAAAATATATATATATATATATATTATTTATCTTTATATTTTCACACTATTTTTATTAGTTCTAATATCTTTATCTTATTAAAAGACGAGTGATTATAATTATGCCAAAATTATGAAATTAATAGTATTTTCTTTAAATTTAAAGAGAAATTAATGTAATATATTCTTAAAATTTTTATCATGAGGAGATTAAAATAATAATTTAAAATACAATATTTGGAATCTTTCATATTTTTTAATTTTTTTGGTTTATTACGAAAAGACGTACAAAAAAATCGATAGATAATGTTACTGAAATAAATAAAAAAATAGCTTATTTATTGCGTTCCCAAGCCACCTTTAATTTATAGCTACAAACACAGAAATAATAGACAAAATGGATCACAAACAAGACACAAAGAATGAATCCCATATGTAGATCCGACTATAGCGATTCTGGTCTAGACCCTACCCATTTGATATTTTTGATCCAAGTTTCATTGTCTTATATAGTTATTCATGTCTTGTTTCCCTTATTCCTTTTTGAGTTTGGCTATTGGAATGTGTTGGTTGCGTTTGAAACAGGTTGGTAACTTGTTTTTCAAACTGTTGTTGTCCAGAATTTTACTTCTTCGCTCAAACGACAATTCTTGCGCTTGAGCGGTCTTTAAGAACTCTCGGTATTTTTGCAGGCTTACAAAACTACTAGAAATTGGTATTCTTCGCTCAAGCGATCATTCTTGCGCTCGAGCGATGTTGGCTCAAACGGTCTTTCTTGAGCTCGAGCGATGGTTGTCTGTCTGTAAAACTTATGAGAGTTTGTATTCTTCGCTCGAGCGGTCACTTATTACGCTCTAGCGGTGTGACAACCCTCACCTCTGATTAGTGCTAATCTATGATTAAGCATGATAAGTAACTAAACAAACTGAAATCCTAAACTGATCGTATGAGTATGTTGCTTGATTGCATTTTCTATCTGTTTGTCATAAATTGATCTGTTCATGTTTTAATTTCGAACTACAAATTGAAGGCCTTATCGGCGGCGGAATCTGAAATTGATTGGTATTTTGTGTTAATTAGAATTTATGTGATTTTATGGTGGATTTAATTGAAATGTGATTTGGAATGATTAAATTAGATTAAATAAAGCTAAATTACATTAGTTCAAGTTAATTACACTTTTGTTACTTAGTGGCCTAATTCACCAACACTCCTCACACCCTATATTTGTTGATGCACCACTTTTATTCATCTTCTTGACCCCAAAACCGTGAGCAAGAGAGGGAGAGTAGGAGAAGTTTGGCTTCAACAAGAGTTAGCTTGGAAAATTAGAAGACTTGATGAGTGATTGCAAAAATTAGACCTCCATACTTGGAATTCAAGACCTAGGTAAGGAATTCAACCTCTCAATTGTGTATTTAAGTTGTTACTTGCATGGTCCATAGTAAATTGGTGATCTAAGTCAAAAATTAATTTGTAAGAGTTGAATTGTGAGCTAATTCATGCATGCATGTCTTTATATTGAAGTCTTGAGGTTGTTTTCATGGAAATTCCTACATGCATGTTTACATTTTGGTTGAAGTCCATGGATTCATCATGTTTTTCCATCAAATTGCCAATTTAATCTTGTTTTGAAGTGTTGGATTTTAAAGGAGATCATGCATGTTGTGTTTGAGCTTTGTTCTTGAAGTTTATTTGAATGTGGTGTTCAATTGACTCACCCTTGGGCTTTGATTTTACAAATTGATCTTCAAAACATGTTATATTATGGGTTTAAGGTGTTTTTCCAGAAAATGGGCCCAAGAGGTTGAGTTTTGAGGTGTTGAATGCTTGGTTTGAGCTTGGGAGGCAAATCTAGAAATTCCAGATTTTGGCTTCCTCACTCGAGCGAAGGATTCCACGCTCGAGCGACCATCGTTTGCTCAGAGCCCCGCTCGAGCGAAGGAATGATGGCTCGAGCATAAATTGCAAGCTCTCAGGTTTTTGGTGCACGCAGACGCACGCTCGAGCGAGAGAACCTACGCTCGAGCGAGGACTATGTCTTATGCTCGAGCGAGCGTCGAGCGGGCGTCGAGAAGAGATTTTCAACATCCAGCACTTTTTGCATTTTTACAGACCGCTCAAGCGAGTAAGTCCACGCTCGAGCAACCCCACTGTTTTGACAAGCTCGCTCGAGCGAAGAAAGCCACGCTCGAGCGAGACCCCTGTTTTCTGAAAATTTGGAAAAGTGTTTTAAAGTACATCTTTGCATCCTCATTTCATCCTAGGCATTCCTAGGCCTAGTTTAAGGCATCTTAATGAGGCTATTGATGTAGAACCACACCGAGTCAAGATAGGGACTAAGTTGTTGATTCCCAAGTATGTAACTTAGTGTGTGTTCGTTCTGTAACTGTGTAGGGTTGGCATCCGAGGACGCTCTTTAGCTGCTATTAGCCCAGTGCTCTGTGAGTAACAATGTTGTAAAGATATGTTCAATTATGAATATTTTCTGAATGATCAACTGTTCTGTTTACTGAAACGTTATTGTTTAATGAATAAATGCTTGTCCTATTTGTAAACTGTATTCGTGGCATCCATAGCAATTTACTGTTACTGTACTGTTACTGCTACTGTCACTGAGATCTCTGTCGGTTCCCATGTTTGGAACCACTATTGTTTACTGTCATGATGGCCATCAACTGACTGTTCGGTCTGTTAAGACCTACTGTACTGTTTTCTATTGGATGTACCACATATAACTGCTATGGTTTCTAAATGACCGATATGACTGTTTAATGACTGAAAGGACATTCATTCTTAACCTCTTTACACAACTGTTATTCACTGGGCTTTAGCTCACTGTTTATATTTATATGCAGGTGTCCAGGCACCGGATCGGAGCTAGGAGCGTCGGGTTAACTCCCTTTTTGTCAAGCCAACCATTGTGCCTCATCTCGAGGTCCCAAGTCTGACCGAGCTAAGGCTGTTTTAGGGTGTCTCAGTTTCACCCTTCCGTCTCTGTTTTGTAATACTGTTTAAGACTTGTACTGTACTATGCTAATTAGGGATTTGGTCCCTAACCTGAATGTTGTACATATGGTGTATATATGTTTTGCTTATGAATGTGAGTATGTTACAGAAAAGTCTTTTTGCATACATACTGTCACAACTCATTGGACATCTTTTACTACTGTTTTGGCTTTCGCCAGCCCCTATACTCTGTATTACTGTCTTTACTGTTAAGCAGGCCTGCGGTAATCACGGATTACTGGCCGGTTACGGTACTAAACCCATAGGGGCGGGTTTGGGTCATGATAGAGTGGTATCAGAGCGATATCAAACCACGAGTTATGCCGCACACACGCATCCAAATGAGCTATAGGATGTCCTCGAAAAGTGAATAGGGCATTGCATGAGCATTGAAAAAAAAGTGTGTGTGGCCATGACATGAACATATGTGCTAATGTGTTTAAGTAAGCAATTCCTATGTTTATTATTACTGTATTGTATATAGTGAAATGGACAATGCAAGGAATGCCGATGAAACAGAATCATCTGATGCCAGAATGGCAAGATTAGAAAGAACAGTTGAACTGTTGACTGAAGCTTTAAGACAACAACAGAACCACTAGCCCCCACCTCCTCCAATACAACCCGCAAATAATGTTAATGAGGATATAATTGCTCTAACACAGAAGTTCAGCAAAATGAAACCACCATCCTTCCAAGGAGGCCTTGAACCATTAAAGGCCGAAGCATGGGTGCTAGAAACGGAGAAGTTGTTTGAAGTGTTTCCGTGTTCTGAGGCACACAAGGTATTGCTGGCTACCTTTACGTTACAAGAAGAGGCCAGATGGTGGTGGATGCTTGTCCGTGACACCGGCAATGTTATGACTTGGGCTCAGTTTAAGGGAGCCTTCTTTGAGAAATATTTTCCTCAGTGTGTCAGGGATCGTAAAGTAACTGAATTTGAACAGTTAAAGCAGGGTACCATGTCAGTAGCAGAGTATGAATCAAAGTTTACCGAACTCGCCAGATATGCACCACACATGGTGGACACTGATTACAAAAAGGCCAGGAAGTTTGAAGGTGGCCTTAATGTAGAGATACTTGACATAATCAATGTGTTGAAATTGCTGAAATATGTAGATGTTCTTGACCGAGCAATAATGGCCGAGTCAAATATCGAAGCATTAAAACAGACCGAAACACCAGCGACTGAATGGCGTGGTAAGAAACGGGGTTTTAAGTTTAAGAAAGGTCGAAATAACTCATCGAACAAAAAGCAAAATACAGGGTCAACGACCAGTGCTAGTCAGGGAAGTGGTTCAATACCACCCTGCTCCGAATGTGGGAAAAGACATAAAGGGGTTTGTTATAAAATTTCTGGTGCTTGTTACAGGTGTGCCAAGGTAGGACACATGGTTAAAGATTGCCCTTCTACTTCCCAAGGCAATAGTAAAGCTGCAGCAAGCGCAGCAGCATCAACTGCCCCACCAAAACCCAACCCCAAAGCAACCGGAAAAGAGCCTATGAGGCAAGGCCGAGTGTTCGCACTTGTACCGGGAGATGTGTAGAATACCAAAACCGTTGTGTCAGGTATACTCTCAATTTGTGCTCAAAATGCTTATGTTCTGATTGATTCGGGGTCTACACATTCATATATCTCGCATGCTTTTTCGCAAAAACTAAATAGACCGTTGGAACCCATGAATTATTTGTTAACTGTATCTTCACCTGTTGGGGGATCCATGACTTGTGCTTATATGTACCCTGCATGTGAAATTATTGTTGGGGATGTGCATCTGTATATTGATTTACTACCTTTGAATATCGACCATTTTGATGTAATATTGGGAATGGACTGGTTAACAAAATATCATGCTACCATAGACTGTGTAACAAAACAAGTTGTTTTCTGTCCACCTGGATTGCCTGAATTTGTATTTAACGGAGTTGGTGTAGTACCTCCCCCATACCTGATTTCATCCATGAAAGCTTTTAAACTGATTAAGAAGGGGTGTAAAGGGTACCTATGTTGTATATTGACTGTACCTACTGATGTTAAAGCTAATGTGGACAGTATTCCTATAGTCAGAGAATTCCCAGATGTTTTTCCAGATGATTTGCCAGGGGATTTGATTGACAGGGACATTGAGTTCACCATTGATGTGATTCCGGGTACATAACCAGTTTCCAAAGCTCCGTACAGAATGGCACCTACCGAACTGAAAGAATTGAAAATTCAGCTGCAAGAACTGTTGGATAAGAAGTTCATCAGACCTAGTACTTCGCCATGGGGCGCTCCAGTTTTGTTTGTGAAAAAGAAAGACGGCTCACTGAGACTTTGCATTGACTACCGTGAACTGAACAAGGTAACAGTAAAAAACAGATATCCATTGCCTCGTATTGACGATTTGTTTGACCAGTTACAGGGTGGCCAGGTTTTCTCTAAAATTGACCTTAGATCTGGATACCACCAGTTGAAAGTCAAACCTGAGGACATTGAAAAGACTGCCTTTCGAACGAGGTATGGACATTACGAATTCCTTGTTATGCCTTTCGGAGTTACTAATGCACCTGCTGCATTTATGAACCTTATGAACAGAATTTTTAAACCGTTCCTCGATGAATTTGTAGTTGTTTTCATAGATGACATTTTGATTTATTCCAAAAGCACGGAAGAACATGAACATCATTTGAACATTGCCTTACAGACCTTAAGAGAACAGAAACTGTATGCAAAACTAACAAAGTGTGAATTTTGGCTAGACAATGTAATGTTTTTGGGACATATGATCATAAGGATGGCATTTCAGTTGACCCGCAAAAAATTGAAGCAGTAGTGAATTGGCCTCGACCGACGAATGTTACTGAAGTCTGAAGTTTCTTAGGCTTAGCTGGATACTACAGAAGATTTTGAAAGACTTCTCCAAAATTGCCCTACCGTTGACTCAGTTGACTCAAAAAGGGATATCATTTGACTGGACTGACCAGAGAGAATCAGCGTTTCAAGAATTGAAAACTTGACTTGTGACTGCACCGATTCTCACCTTACCCTCAGGTACGGATGGATTTACCATATTTAGTGATGCTTCTTATAAGGGTTTGGGATGTGTTTTGATGCAGAATGGTAAAGTTATTGCATATGCTTCCCGACAATTGAGACCGCATGAAAAGAACTACCCGACCCATGACTTAGAACTTGCCGCAGTGATATTTGCATTGAAGATTTGGCGTCACTACCTTTATGGGGGCAACATGTGAAGTGTATACAGATCACAAGAGCTTGAAATATTTCTTCACATAGAAAGAATTGAACATGAGGCAGCGGAGATGGTTAGAACTGATAAAATATTAAGACTT
Organism: Camellia japonica; assembly: GCA_030407325.1. Classification (NCBI taxonomy): domain Eukaryota; kingdom Viridiplantae; phylum Streptophyta; class Magnoliopsida; order Ericales; family Theaceae; genus Camellia; species Camellia japonica. The sequence continues at coordinate 19,956,709 of JAPPVO010000007.1, forward strand.
GCAAATTTTGTACCATCCGGAGAAAGCTAACACCGTTGCTGATGCACTGAGTCGGAAATCAATTGGAAATTTAGCCTGTGTACTCACCGGGCAGAAAGAATTGCTATGTGACCTTGAAAAATTTGAAGTTGAGATTGTTTTGCATGAACAAGGCGGAACCTTAGCCGCTATTTCCGCTCAACCAGCACTGATTGAGGAGATTAAAGAGAAACAGCAACAGGATGACTTTCTGAAAAAGATTATTGATGAACGGGAATCCAAACCGAGGCCGGACTTTAAATTTGAGAACAATGTGCTGAAATTCCAGGGAAGGTTGTGTGTACCGAATGATTCTAAATTGAAAAGACGAATTCTGCAAGAGGGCCACAATTCGAAACTGTCTATCCATCCAGGAAATACAAAAATGTACCAAGACTTGAAACTGAATTTCTGGTGGCCGGGAATGAAAAAGGAAATTGCGGAGTTTGTATCAAAATGCTTACATTGCCAACAAGTCAAGGCTAAACATCAACGACCCGTAGGTTTACTGCAACCCTTACCAATACCAGAGTGGAAATGGGAACATATCACTATGGATTTCATTGTTGGTTTACCTCGCTCCAGTAAAGGTATGGACTCAATTTGGGTTATTGTCGATAGATTGACTAAATCTGCTCACTTCTTATCTGTCAAACAATTTACAATGCGGACAAATTGGCTATAATTTATATTGATGAGATTGTTAGATTGCATGGAGTGCCTGTGTCCATTGTTTCTGATAGGGACTCGAAGTTTACATCGAGATTTTGGCAAAGCCTACAGACAGCATTGGGTACTGAACTGAGACTGAGTAGTGCATACCATCCTCAGACAGATGGCCAGTCAGAAAGAACCATCCAAACTCTGGAAGATTTACTGCGGATGTGTGTTCTTGATTTCAAGGGAAATTGGGAAAGTCATCTACCTTTAGCTGAATTTGCCTAGAACAACAGCTTTCACTCGAGTATTGGGATGGCGCCTTTCGAGGCTTTATATGGCAGGAAATGTCGATCTCCTGTCTGCTGGGCAGAAGTTGGAGATGGGCCTTAGCTTGGGCCCGAGATTGTACAGGAGACTACGGAAAAGGTAAAACTGATTCAATAGAGATTGAAAACTGCACAAAGCCGACAGAAAAGCTATGCGGATGTCCGAAGGCGAGACAGGGAATATGAAGTGGGTGATCATGTTTTTGTTAAAGTGACACCAATGAAGGGTCAGACTCGTTTTGGAGTCAAGGGTAAGCTAGCGCCGAGATATGTCGGGCCGTATGAAATCATTGAAAAGATTAATCCGGTGGCGTATCAAGTAGCGCTTCCTCCTGAAATGGAACATATGCATAATGTTTTCCATATTTTGATGTTGAGGGATTATCTTCGGGATCCCTTCCACGTGATTGAGCCTACCCGTGTAGTGCTAAGCGATGACTACACTTATGAAGAATGGCCTATTCAGGTTGTAAACCGACGAATCAAGAAGTTGAGGAATAAAGAAATTTCGTTAGTAAAAGTGGACTGGCAGAACTATGGTGGCGTATATGCCACTTGGGAAAGAGAAGACGATATGATGAAACGGTATCCTGAACTATTTCCCCTGAATCCAGTAGTCTACCAAAATGAAGGTAATTCAAGTTTGGGGACCAAACTCTTTTAAGGGGGGAAGACTGTGACAACCCTCACCTCTGATTAGTGCTAATCTATGATTAAGCATGATAAGTAATTGAACAGTCTGAAATCCTAAATTGATCGCATGAGTATGTTGCTTGATTGCATTTTCTATCTGTTTGTCATAAATTGATCTGTTTATGTTTTAATTTCGAACTGCAAATTGAAGGCCTTATCGGCGGCGGAATCTGAAATTGATTGGTATTTTGTGTTAATTAGAATTTATGTGATTTTATGGTGGATTTAATTTAAATGTGATTTGAAATGATTAAATTAGATTAAATAAAGCTAAATTACATTAGTTCAAGTTAATTACACTTTTGCCACTTAGTGACCTAATTCACCAACACTCCTCACACCCTATATTTGTTGATGCACCACTTTTATTCATCTTCTTGACCCCAAAACCGTGAGCAAGAGAGGGAGAGTAGGAGAAGTTTGGCTTCAACAAGAGTTAGCTTGGAAAATTAGAAGACTTGATGAGTGATTGCAAAAATTAGACCTCCATACTTGGAATTCAAGACCTAGGTAAGGAATTCAACCTCTCAATTGTGTATTTAAGTTGTTACTTGCATGGTCCATAGTAAATTGGTGATCTAGGTCAAAAATTAATTTGTAAGAGTTGAATTGTGAGCTAATTCATGCATACATGTCCTTATATTGAAGTCTTGAGGTTTTTTTCATGGAAATTCCTACATGCATGTTTACATTTTGGTTGAAGTCCATGGATTCATCATGTTTTTCCATCAAATTGCCAATTTAATCTTGTTTTGAAGTGTTGGATTTTAAAGGAGATCATGCATGTTGTGTTTGAGCTTTGTTCTTGAAGTTTATTTGAATATGGTGTTCAATTGACTCACCCTTGGGCTTTGATTTTACAAATTGATCTTCAAAACATGTTATATTATGGGTTTAAGGTGTTTTTCCAGAAAATGGGCCCAAGAGGTTGAGTTTTGAGGTGTTGAATGCTTGGTTTGAGCTTGGGAGGCAAATCTGAAAATTCCAGATTTTGGCTTCCTCACTCGAGCGAAGGATTCCACGCTCGAGCGATTCTCAGACGCTCGAGCGAAGGAATGATGGCTCGAGCGTAAATTGCAAGCTCTCAGGTTTTTGGTGCACGCAGACGCACGCTCGAGCGAGAGAACCTACGTTCGAGCGAGGACTGTGTCTCACGCTCGAGCGAGCGTCGAGTGGAGATTTTCAACATCCAGCACTTTTTGCATTTTTACAGACCGCTCGAGCGAGTAAGTCCACGCTCGAGCGACCCTACTATTTTGACAAGCTCGCTCGAGCGAGACCCTTGTTTTCTGAAAATTAGGAAAAGTGTTTTAAAGTACATCTTTGCATCCTCATTACATCCTAGTTTAAGGCATCTTAGTGAGGCTATTGATGTAGAACCACACCGAGTCAAGATAGGGACTAAGTTGTCAATTCCCAAGTGTGTAACTTAGTGTGTGTTCGTTCTGTAACTGTGTAGGGTTGGCATCCGAGGACGCTCTTTAGCTGCTATTAGCCCAGTGCTCTGTGAGTAACAATGTTGTAAAGATATGTTCAATTATGAATATTTTCTGAATGATCAACTGTTCTGTTTACTGAAACGTTATTGTTTAATGAATGAATGCTTGTCTTATTTGTAAACTGTATTCGTGGCATTCATAGCAATTTACTGTTACTGTACTGTTACTGCTACTGTCACTGAGATCTCTGTCGGTTCCCATGTTTGGAACCACTATTGTTTACTGTCATGATGGCCATCAACTGACTGTTCGGTCTGTTAAGACCTACTGTACTGTTTTCTATTGGATGTACCACATATAACTGCTATGGTTTCTAAATGACCGATATGACTATTTAATGACTGAAAGGACATTCATTCTTAACCTCTTTACACAACTGTTATTCACTGGGCTTTAGCTCACTGTTTATATTTATATGCAGGTGTCCAGGCACCGGATCAGAGCTAGGAGCGTCGGGTTAACTCCCTTTTTGTCAAGCCAACCATTGTGCCTCATCTCGAGGTCCCAAGTCTGACCGAGCTAAGGCTGTTTTAGGGTGTCTCAGTTTCACCTTTCCGTCTCTGTTTTGTAATACTGTTTAAGACTTGTACTGTACTATGCTAATTAGGGATTTGGTCCCTAACCTGAATGTTGTACATATGGTGTATATATGTTTTGCTTATGAATGTGAATATGTTACAGAAAAGTCTTTTGCATACAGACTGTCACAGCTCATTGGACATCTTTTACTACTGTTTTGGCTTCCGCCAACCCCTATACTCTGTATTACTGTCTTTACTATTAAGCAGCCTGCGGTAATCACGGATTACTGGCCGGTTACGGTACTAAACCCATAGGGGCGGGTTTGGGTCGTGACAAGCGGTCATACTTATTGTGTCTGTTAGTTTGAGCGACACTTTTTGCGCTCGAGCAGTCTGCGCGTATATTAGTTTGTAAAAGTCACTTTGTAGATCACTTTTTCATGTCTCTCTCTCTCTCTCTACATTCTAAAAACCCTAGATCTACACATGCTCTCTCTCTCTCTAAAACTCTATTTTTCTTATAAATACACCTAGATCCGTTGAGTTCTTCACCCGTGTCCTCTGATTAAAAAGGTAAAGCACGTCGTGGGCTTCCTTTTGATTCGAACGAAGTTGGATTAGGCCGTTGTTGAAGTTCTTTCACATTTTCCCTCATCTTCTAAGCTTGAGGTAGGGATTCTCCGTATTTTTTTTAATGATTTTTAACTTAGATTTTTGTCTTTTTAAAACAACATTGTGATTTAGAGGAATTTTGGACAAACCTAAGGTTTGACTTGATTTCAAAATAGGGGTTTTTAAATGCTTTATTAGAAATGATTAAGAGAATTTATTTATTATTGAGTTATGATGAATTAGTGAATTTTTACCCTTGAAATTGGTTTATAAAGAAATTGGGGTTTTACCTTAAATATATCAAATGTTGATTTTGAAAGGATAAATAAAATTGATGTTGGAAATGTAGAATTGGATTGGTATTGATGAAGACGGTGGAGTTGGATATGTATTATCACTCACATCTTGAAATTTGAAAAGTTTATCTTTATTGAAAATTATTTATCTATTTAGAAATATCTATTTTGGGCTATCGGTGGAGGATATCTATGATTGTTGTAAAAATGACATGAGAATTAAGAGAATTGAAACTATTGTCTCATCCATTTGCATCAAGCATTATTTCATATTTATACATTGGAAATGTTTATCGTTTTGAGAAAAATAGGTGAATCTGGGAAGTATGTGTTGTCTCGTTGAAATAAGTTGGCTTGAGTGTCCATGGTGAAAGTCCTAAAAACTGCATATATATATGGGTATCGATCCTGCGGACGAAATTTTCGTGAAATGGCAATAGTAGTGCTTGTAGAGCTTACGTTTACACGGGTGCCGGTTTACGTAGGGGTGTGCATGGTCCGGATTGGACCGGATTGGGATAAAATCAGGACCAATCCGTTATCTACGGTTCTTGAAAAATTGGAACCAATCCAATCCGTTTAAATTATGGAACCACTCCGAACCAATCCATTTAAATACGGATTGGATCGGTTTAGGACCATGTATTTACATAATTAAATAACAAACAAATATATATAACACTTTAATTTCATAAAAATATTAATATAGCATCATATTAATTTCATAATAGCAACATATATTTTCATAATAATGACATACAGTTCTAGAATTAAAACAACCATAAAAAAACTGGTTCCGCCATAAGTATTTAGACCATTATAAATTAACACTAAAAACTAGCAAACAAAAGTAATAAAAGAAGATACTATGCGAGTTTAGATTTGGTTTTAAGTTTTATATGAAATAAGAGAAGATATTATGCAGGAGGGTGTATAATAAAAATATAGACTATTTGTCTACGGTTCGGATCGGTTCCAATCCGGAACCGTGGGGTTCAATCCGGAACCAATCCGTGAACTACGGATTTTTTATTTTTCAATCCAGAATCGAACCACGGATTCAAAAAACTAATCCAAACCTACTGGATTGGACTGGACTAGATCGGATTACGGATTTCACGGATTCCTTGCTCAGCCCTAGGTTTATGGTTTCCCACAGACGAAATTTCGTTGAAATGTTGGAATTGTTTTGAGATTCCTAAAGTGTGATTCAGTGCCCTATTTTCTATTGTAAAGGGAGTGATTTATGAATTCTGATATTAACTTGGCATTTCACGGTTTTAGAAAAAATATAAAATATTTTGGTACGAGCATTGTATGTGCATCTATCTTATATCTTTGTTAAGATTCATATACTTTGTTGGATTATTTTTATTGGGTTTTGGCTCATCCTATATGGGAAAAATATTTTCTGGTACTGATGAAATGCCTTCACCAAGGCAATAGCTTGAGAAGATTTTTCATTTTGTTTGATTGTTGTATATGTTTTGTACAGGCCAAGTCCTTTAACTGTATTGAATTTAAATTCACTTTTGTTGTAATCAAGTATTGTCTTGGAAAGTTGTAATCCTTTAGGGCATTTATTATCTGTTTTACTTTTATATCGTATCTTTTGTTATAACACATGCTACAGATTCAGGTTTAGAGCTTGTGAATGTGTAAATGCATAAGTTATCTTTTGTATAATTCAAATCATATATGAATGGAAAAGATATTCATTTTGGAAATGCACTATCTTATTTGGTTACACGTCATGAGCTATCATTATATTTTCAGAGCATTACACCGACACGGGTAAAACCCACAATTTGTTCCTTATCTTTGACCCATTTGATGTACTATTTCTATAGATGTGATGTCCCGAGTCATTTTAAAGTAATCTGAGTATATTAATTTGTAAGTTTTGTCTCTTTTAATTGTTCTTGTCACCATTAAGCCCTTTGAGTCTCGTGTTATTGCCTATTCTTTTCCTCGTGGTTGTTCATATACATGTGTGTTTCAAGGTGTCATTTTGCTTCTTTGGTTGTTGGAGTGAATCCAGGAATAGTGAGAATGCTTTAAGGTTGTTTTGTCTCATTTTGAATATGCTCGAGCGGTATTTTCGTCGCTCGGGCGGTAACATTATCCTTCCAAAACTTTGTTCTAAAATCTGAAATACTGGGGTATGCTTTCACTACTCGAGTGAAGGTTCTACCGCTCAAGCAATCTGTTTACAGAGGAGAGAGATTCTAAGAATTTGAATCCACCGCTCGAGCGATCTATTCGCAGTCAGTTTCGAAAAATGTGTTCAATTACTTAAAAGTTGTGTTCTTACACTCTTCTCCTTCATTTTTCATTTCCTCTTTCTCCCAATTTCATTTTTTTCTCTTTTCTCTCATCTCTCTCTAGAAAACACCCACCAACCTCATTAATTCCTTGATTTTTCTTAATTCATTATGATTTTGACCTTAGTACCTTCATTAATATTGGAGAACTCGTCAAGGGCTATGTTGTGTGCGGTGGAAATCGGATTTTAACACTATCGATTTTGAAGTTTTTGTGGCACTCGAATTTTTACCATGATTATATTAATAATAAATAAACAAATAAATAAAATAAAATAATAAAAATAAAAATAAATAAATAAATGCATAGTTTATGAAATTGGGAATTAATCGATTAAATTGTTAAGGAAATTGATTGTGGGACACCGCATTTTGAATATTAAATATTTTAGAAAGTGGTAAGTGATGTTTTATAGTTTGGTCATGAGGTTTTTAGACGTGAACCTAACTTATAATCATACGTAATTTTAGGGATCATTATGAATTACCAAAGAGAGTGATAACCCTTAGAATTATATAAAGCCAAATATAATTAACTTAGGTGACTCATGAGGTAAGGGTCGAGGGGTAGGACAGGTGGCATCACTCACAATAAAAACGTGGGAAAAACGTGTCAACAGATGGCCTTGTAACCTTGTGTTGGAAAATTGGTTTTATATAGGCTTATTTTGGGCCATCTTTAAGCCCAAAATTGAGTGGGCCCCAAACGTCTTTTGGGGTGGGTTCGAAGAGGTGACGTGTTCCTTGTCGCATGGCAAGTCACATGGTAAAAACGGTATGTCAAAACCATTTATGAGTGAATGGGAACTTGACGTCGTTTTCGGGTTTGTGGAATAGACATTTAAAGAATTAAATGTGAGTTTCCTTGAAATGGGTTGTCCCACATTAAAACTTTAAGAGAGCTTTTGTGAGTATATAAGCTCTTAGTGTACTAACTTGCGTTGGGCTCCAAGAGGCACCCCAAGTTTGTAGAAGGGAGTGGTTATGGACAATGTGAACCCTAGCCCAAACCATCACACATGTGCACGTATTGTTGCCGTCTGGCCGAGCCGCTCCGAGCCGGGCGCCGATATGGGTTGTGGGTCAGGTTAGTTCTAATATTAATTTTTTGGACAAAATTTATTTGAATTTTTTCCAAAATTCAAGCGGGAAAATTTAATTTTCTGAATCGAAATTAATTCAAACTTGAATTTATTTTTCTGTCTAACGTTAAACTCCTCCAGTCCATTTTTTCCGAACAGATTAAAACTGTCCAAACAGTTTTTTGCACCCGGACAGATTCTATTTTCTCAAACAGATTTAAATCTGCCCAGGCAAATTTGAACAGATTGAAAACTGGGTTTTAACAGGTCTGAGTTTGGGTTGTACCTGTTTATTTGATTTCTTAACAGATTAAAACTTTGAACAAATTTAAAACTGTTTTTTGACAGGTTTATAACTGCCAGAAATTGCCCAGCAATTCCCAGCAGTTTACAGTTTAAACAGTGACCAGATCTGTTCAAATTTTGAATCTGTATCTGTTCAAAACAATATGTACCTGTTCATTCAAAATCTGTAGCTATTCGGACAGATCTTTTGGCCTATAAATTCCAACATTTTCCAGCAGTTTGGGGGTTGGAAAATATCCAAAAAAATTCTTTTTGTTGTCTTTATTTTTGCTTTTTTGCATCATTATTCTTCATACTAGTTTTAGAATAAAATTCAGAGAGTTAAGAACATAGGTTTTATTCACCGTACAAATTGTTTAGAGTGCTATTACAATTTGTGAAGATCATTGTATCCTGGGAAATAGACGCCTTTTATCCGTAAGTACCGTAACGGGGCAAATCTGTCTTAAGGACAGAGTGTCACACAAGCAACTTGATCTTTTGATTTTTCTTTCGGTTCGGTAAAATAAATTCTGTAAGTTATTTATTTTACTTTGTTTGATTTGGTTTCAAATTATTTATTTTACACAGAAGATTGTCCCAACAATCTTAAACAAATTCGAATTATTCTGTTATACAAAATTTTTCGTTTATTTCCTTTTATCTTTCTTCTTCTTACAAAAATTATTTTATGTGGTTTTACAAAATAATATTATGATTAGAAAAACAAATAGTAGTTATATACTGTTTGACAGATAGTAGTAATACACTGTCTATTTTCTTTAACAACTAGTAATAATATACTAGTGTCATTAACAATTCAGAATATTTATTTGTTGAATTTTGTGAGAAATTAATTTTGGTTTTCAGAAATTATTTCTGAGTATTCATTAATTAAAATTCTATTTTAGTATGTTAATTATTGAAGTGTTACAGAAATTTATTTTCTGTGTGGAATTAGTTTGTTTAAATAAAATTTTATTTTATTTTCAAATTAATTGGAAATAAAAGTTACAATTCTTGTTTCTTTTATTTTTACAGAATTTTCTGTGTGGAATTAATTTGTTTAAATAAAAATTTTATTTTCAAATTAATTGGAAATAAAAGTTACATTTGTGACAAAGAGGGACATCGGGCTAAAGATTGCCGTAGCAAAGGCAAAGGCAAAGGCAAAAGCAAAAGCAAAAGCAAAAGCAAAAGAAGAAGAAGAACAAGCAAGAAGTCTGCTCAAGCCAATATGACGGAAGTGGACAAAATTTCCAATGGTGTCGATGACATAAATCTTTCTGCAGTTGTTTCCGAGGCAAACCTTGTCGGAAATCTTAAAGAATGGTGGGTAAACATTGGTACTACTCGCCACATCTATGCCGACAAAATGATGTTCACATCTTATTCTACAGTGGACAACGATGAACAATTTTTTATGGGCAACTCCTCAACTTCCAAAGTTGAAGGACAAGAAAAGATTATTCTGAAGATGACATCTGGAAAGGAACTCACTCTCAACAATGTGCTGCATGTACCGAACATTTGCAAGAATCTTGTTTTCCGGATCTTTGTTGAGTAAAAATGGGTTTAGGCTAAGTTTTGAAAGTGACAAGTTTGTACTTATAAAAAACGGGATGTATGTAGGAAAAGGTTACATGTCTAATGGCCTTTTCAAAATGAATGTAATGACTGTTGTACCCTCTGTTATTAACAAAAATACATCTTCTTATTACTTGCTTGAGTCTTCAAATTTATGACATGGTAGACTTGGACATATTAATTATGGATCTTTGCGCAGATTAATTAATATGAAATGTTTATGTAAATTTGACATTGATTCAAATCATAAATGTGAAATTTGCGTTGAGGCAAAATTATCCAAAATTTCTTTTCATTCAATTGAAAGAAGTACGGAACCACTTGAATTAATTTATAGTGACATTTGTGATTTTAAATCAATTCAAACTAGAGGTGGGAAAAAATATTTTATCACTTTTATAGATGACTATACTAGATATAGTTATGTTTATTTAATTCGAACCAAGGATGACACTTTGAAAACTTTCATTCAATATAAGAATGAAATTGAAAATTAACTTGGTAAGAAAATTAAGAAACTTAGAAGTGATAGAGGTGGTGAATTTGAATCACCTTTTTGGTGAATTTTGTAAAGAATATAGAATAATTCATCAAACCACCGCTTCTTACTCACCTCAGCAAAATGGAATTGCTGAAAGGAAAAATAGAACTTTAAAAGAAATGATGAATGCCATATTAATCAGTTCTGGATTACCTCAGAACTTGTGGGGGAAAGCAATACTTTCTGCTAATTATATTTTAAATAAAGTACCTTGGAAGAAAGTGAATCAAACACCTTATGAAATGTGGCATGGGAGAGTACAATCCTACAAATACTTAAAAGTGTGGGGGTGTTTGGCTAAAGTAGCTATTCCTAGTCCTAAAAGACTAAGATAGGTCCTAAAACCATTGATTGCATTTTCATAGGTTATGCCAAGAATAGTAGTGCATATCGATTTTTAATTCATAAATCAGAACATACCGAAATGCATGTAAATACTATTATTGAGTCTCGAAATGTATCATTCTTTGAACATGTATTTCCAAATAAGACTGGACAAGAGACTAATACTAACAAAAGATCTTATGATGCTATTACTAGTTACAATCAAGAACATGATCAAGAACAAAAGCAAGAGATAGATCAAAACGAGGAAGAGGAACCTAGGCATAGTAAACGTGCTAGAACCTCAAAATCTTTTAGTCCAGATTTTCTAACATTTTTGTTAGAAAATGAGCCTTTAACTTTTAAAAAAGCTATGTCCAGTCCTGAAGCTCTTTTATAGAAAGAGGTTGTCAATAGTGAAGTTGAATTCATCTTGCAAAATCACACTTGGGAATTAGTGGATTTGCTACCAGATTGTAAACCTCTTGGGTACAAGTGGATTTTTAAAACAAAAATGAAATCGGATGGATCAATTGACAAATACAAGCCAAGACTTGTGGTCAACGGGTATAGACAAAAAGAAGGTCTTGATTACTTTGACATATACTCACCGGTTAATAGAATAACATCTATCAAATGCTAATTGCTATTGCATCGTTGTACAATCTAGAAATTCATTAAATGGATGTGAAAACTGCTTTCTTAATTGGTAAGTTAGATGAAGAAATTTACATGGAACAACCAGAAGAATTTTCTGTTCTAGGAAAAGAAAAGAAAAGAAAGTGTGTAAATTGATTAAATCATTATATGGTTTAAAACAAACGCCAAAGCAATGGCATGAGAAATTTGACAAGGCAATGATGTCAAATGGATTTAAAATTAATGAGTGTGACAAATGTGTTTATATTAAAAACACAGACAAAGGTTATGTCATTGCATGTCTTTATGTAGATGATATACTCATCATAGGTAGTAATAATGACATGATTAAAACTACCAAGAAAATGTTGAATAAACATTTTGACATGAAGGACATGGGCATTGCTGATGTAATCCTTGGTATGAAAATTACCAAAACATCAGAAGGATATGCTTTGTCATAATCTCATTACATTGAGAAAATACTTGACAAATTCAGCAAAGATGATGATCAACTTGCTAGAACACCTGTAGATGTTAATTTGTTTCTTTCTAAGAATGTACATGAAAGTATTTCTCAATTAAAGTATGCGCAAATTATTGGAAGCTTAATGTATTTGATGAATTGCACTCACTCAGATATAGCTTACGCAGTAAATAAATTAAGTAGATATACGAGTAATCCAGGAGTAGAATACTGGAAAGAAATTATAAGGGTTCTAAGATACCTTTGATTTACTCGTAGCATTGGGTTGAATTATACTAGATATCTAGCAGTACTTGAAGGGTACTGTGATGCAAACTGAATATCGGATACTAGAGACTCAAAATCCACCAGTGGGTATGTCTTTACTCTTGGTGGTGTGGCTGTACCTTGGAAATCTTCCAAACAGACTTGCATTGCTAGGTCTACTATGGAATCAGAATTTATAGCTTTAGATAAAGTTAGGGAAGAAACAGAATGGCTTCACCACTTCTTTGAAGATATTTCAATGTGGCCAAAACTGTTGCCTACTATATGCATACATTGTGATAGTCAATCAGCAATTGGTAAAACACAGAGTCATATGTATAACGGTAAGTCAAGACATATTCGTCGTCGACGTAACACCGTGAGACAACTACTCTCTAATGGAATTATTTCTATTGAATATGTGAAGTCTAAAGACAACATAGCAAATCCACTAACCAAAGGGTTAGCAAGAGAGTTAGTTGAAAACTCATCGAGGGAAATGGGACTTAAGTCTATTAAATAAGAGTTATCACAATGGTAACCCAACCTAGTTGACTGGAGATTCCAAGATCTAGGTTCAAAGGGACAACCGAGTTGTGAATGATTTAGAAGGATCACTGGGGAGTCGAACTCCTGCCCATTTCTATGATGAAATAGTGATGTTTGCAGCATTTTATGTTAAATAATACTTTTAATGATTCTTATATCTAGGTATACCTAGTGGACCTAGATACCTAGTGGAGTATGGCAGGATACTCTTTATAAGAATTGTGACGCCCCAAAAATCGGGAATATCAGATAATATATTAACCATTGAATACAAGGTTTATTTAAGGTTACATGAGTAGGAAACGTCACTAATGAGTCCTTTGGCTAATAACCAAGCAAGATCTCATGAAGGTCGGAGGAGTCAAAATAGCCTCCTTTCTGAGTCCAACCACCTTAGAAAGCAAAGCTACCTTTTTGACAGATCTTGACAAGGTATTAACACAAGGCCTACATGAGTTGACGGAGTATAAGGATAGGTTACAAATGTTATATATATACAAATTACAAATCATGTCTTAAATACAACATAGGATCTATTACTTACAATCTCAAAACACGTTTAAAATAACTAGTTCCTAATTCTCATAGGATAGCCATACGTCCTCAAATACTTCAGCTTTGCCTTCGACCAGCCTAATAGTCTTCAATACCTGGCATGAAACGCCATGAGCTTTGAATGCCTAGTAAATGCACACACACCCCGTCCCTTTTTCCCAATCCAAGACACCATCATATTTATAGCAAGCAAGTAGTGAAGCATGATATTCAAGTCAATAACAGCAATTTCAATAATAGAGAAAAGGAACATGTCATTCAAACAGATAATAAAGGTTATAATGTTAGTGGTTAGTATTCTAGAAATCCCCCAAAGAGATTTCATCCTCCCAACCACAAGAATTGGACACCGGACTATTTGGAACTCCCCTTTTTGCTGCTTTGTTGCAGAACTAACCTCGGATGCCTACCAACGGTTATATACCGCGTAGTGCCAACTGCAGGGCCTCAAAAGAGGCAGCGAAAAGAAAAAAGGTTTTATCTCCTGAATCCAACCTTATCCTTCCAAAAAAGTTTTATCTTCCTGAATGTCCCATCTGGACCCAACCTTATCTCACCAATCAAACCATCGCAAAGAGTCCAAATATGTCCGTTCCATTCTAGGGTTTACGCGACAACTGCTTGCACAAGACTTAACCTTCAATCAGGGAGCACATCCCATCAATCCATACATAACACATTATCATCTCTTCATTATTCAAGTGATCAAAAAACCCAATACCATCCCAATTAAGTTTTCCGTTTGGATCAATGTTTTAAGTCAAGTTAGAACAAACTCAACAAGATAGTAATATCCACATAAGCATGAGCATCATTAAAATGAAGAAGATAAGGAACATAACCATAACACATGAAATACCATACCAAGACATGATCATAAACTAATAAGCATATTCATGAACACAAGAGCATAAAACACCCATGCAAAACTAAATTTCCAGATTCAATACCATTTAAAGATTAAAATCAAAAGGGCTATTTCAGATATTTCCCGAACCTAGCCTTCTTATGGTTCGTAGAGATTTCAATCTAGTTTTCAGAACATATTTCGGAAATGTGATAGCCTTTCTAGATTTTTAGTTATTTAAGAAATGCTCCAGCGCTGTTCAGATTCGTCGACTATTACGAAAATTTGATTTTCTTACAAACCGCTCACTATTTTTCAATGAAACCAATTTTAGTTGAAAGCTAACTCCTTAAGGAAGATTTTGACATAAAATTGAGGTCCAGAATAATTTTCTACATTTTTCTAGAAATTTTGAAAGTTGGCTGTGAAAATAAATTTTTAAAGCACAATGCCCGAAACAAGAAGATTTGTGAGAAAGGGATCCACTAAGGGAAAATTTTCATTTCTTTTGTGATGAAAACATGCTAAATAATATATATTAAACTCAGAAAATTATCTTGAAGGTGTGCCTTTGGAAAGTTTGAGAGATTGGTATGAAAAAGATAGTTTTGTACCGAAATGAGAGGAACTACAAGAGGGGTAGAATCATGGCTCAACTCTTATCATTTTTAACACAAGGAAATCATTAATAATACATCTGAAAACAATGGGTAGAACCCTTAAGAACATGTATTTGAAAAAGGAAAATAAAAGAGAGAGTTGTGCTGTGGCTTACTTGCTAGGCTAGGCCAAGTTAAACAAGATTGCTCTCCTCTTCCTTACTCTCCCTCTCAAGACTTTTCTCTTGCTCTCCTTTCTCTCCTCTAGGCCGAATGTAGGTGTGTGTGTGTGTTGTTTGTGTATGCTATGCTAAGTGGGTGGTTGTATATATAGGCAAATTTGGTGTGAAAAGACACAAAGGCCCATTAGTTGGAATTGGTTTGAAAAGTTTGGATTTACTTGGAGTCTAATGGAATAGGGAGTGATTAGGGGACTTAATTATGTGATTAGACAAGATTTAGTTGGCCTCTAGTTGGAATGGAACTAGGTTGGGAACACAACCCTTGTACTTGGTACTTTGCTTCTAGAATGTCATAATTACAAGTCTTGAAAATTGGTCCCTCACACTCTCCTAGGTTGGCCGGCCATGGGGAAGAGAAATGGGGAATATTTTATTCAATTTTTGAGTACTATGGACATATTCCCAATGTATATAGATAGATCCACAAATTGATTTGATGGTACTATAGTATAAAAAGTACATGTACTAGTTTGGGGCAAATTTTGAAAAAGAAGTGAGGGCTTGGAATTAAACTCATGTATTGGAACCTTATTTGTGTATTTAATTATGATCTAGTTAGGTTTAGGGCTAATTTAAATACCTTCTAGTTAGAAGTACACTCATAGCAAATCTTTATAGGTACCAAGGTCATCATTGCTCCAAGATTTCAAGGGATTTGTTTGTACTAAAGTACAATGATTATAGCCTAGGAGATATGATGTCTAGCCATGTGCTCAAGATTTGGAGAGATTTTCCTATTTATTTTGTGTACAAATTCCATAGATATTGTGTACAAAAAGATTTGATGAATAAGAGGTACAAATATATATATATACAAGGTACTAACTTGGGGTCAATTTGTGATTTAAGTAAAATATGAGGGCTAAGGCCTTAATTTATGAATTGGAACATTTATTTTAGAATAGAATTTAACTAAGTTAGGGTTAGAGAATCTAATTCGGTTTAAATTTCTTGTTTCGAACAAAAACGCGATCAACCAACGAACGTGATAAAGACCGGAAAAAACCTAGGGTTTTCAAGTGGTAATTTCATATTTAGGGAGTCAATTAGAGTATTTGAAATTATTTCCAAGTTTCCAAAATCGATTAGGGTTTGCGGGTTTTCAGTTGGTGCATGTATTTTGATCATAGGGTTAAAATTGTAATTAATTAAGAAGTTGAGCGATTTCAAAGAAATAATTTAAAAGTAAGGGACCTAATAGGGTTTACAAAAGTTAGGGATCTCACAAGAATCACCTATATGAGTGTGAATTGGGCCAGTTCTATGAGATTTTTGAAGGGCTACAATTCTCTAGAGCACTCATGAAAGACCAGGTTGTTCAGGGCCAAAATGAACACAATAATGAGAACTAAACTGTGTTTGGTAATATGCTGTGTGAGTTCTATTGTCTAGGTTTACACAAACGGCTGAATAGTTCAAGACATCATATTCACTGGTTAGTTAGTAAATCCGATAGTGTCTCACAAGGGAAGGTTCAAAGCCAAAAGCTACCTATCCTTTGCAGAATATTTCCAATTTTTGTACTCTCTGTAATTAGATAATGTTGTTGCATTTTCTCTCCGTTAAATTCTATTCATGTAGGGGATTATTGGAAAATTGGTTTTATATAGGTTTATTTTAGGCCAGCTTTGAGCCCAAAATTGAGTGGGCCCCAAACGTCTTTTAGGGTGGGTCCGAAGAGGTGACGTGTTCCTTGTCGCATGGCAAGTCATATGGTAAAGACGGTATGTCAAAACCATTTATGAGTGAATGAGAACTTGACGTTGTTTTCGGGTTCGTGGAATGGACATTTAAAGAATTAAATGTGGGTTTCCTGGAAATGGATTGTCCCACATTGAAACTTTAAGAGAGTTTTTGTGAGTATATAAGCTCTTAGTGTACTAACTTGGGTTGGGTCCTAAGGGGCACCTAAGTTTGTAGAAGGGAGGGGTTATGGACAATGTGAACCTTAGCCCAAACCACCACACACGCGCGCGCATTGCCGCCGTCCGTCCGGCCGACCAGCACCGCGCCGCGCCGAGCCGTGCGCGAGTGTGGGTTGTGGGTCGGGTTGGTTCTAATATTAATTTTTTGGACAAAATTTATTTGAATTTTTTCCAAAATTCTTGCGAAAAAATTTAATTTTCTGAACCGAAATTAATTCAAACTAGAATTTATTTTCCTGTCCAATGTTAAACTCCTCCAGTTCATTTTTTTCGAAAAGATTAAAACTGTCCAAACAGTTTTTTGCACCCGGACAGATTCTGTTTTCTCAAACAGATTTAAATCTACCCAGGTAGATTTGAACAGATTGAAAACTAGGTTTTAACAAGTCTGAGTTTGGGTTGTACATGTTCATTTAATTCCCTAACAGATTAAAAATTTGAACAAATTTAAAACTGTTTTTTGACAAGTTTATAACTGCCAGAAATTGCCCAGTAGTTCCCAGCAGTTTACAATTTAAATAGTGACCAGATTTGTTCAAATTTTGAATTTGTATATGTTCAAAACAGTGTATACTTGTTCATTCAAAATCTGTACCTGTTCGGACAGATCTTTTGGCCTATAAATTCCAGCATTTTCCAGCAGTTTAGGGGTTAGAAAATATCTAGAAAAAATTCTTTTTGTTGCCTTCATTTTTGCTTTCTTGCATCATTATTCTTCATACTAGTTTTAGAATAAAATTCAGAGAGTTAAGAACATAGGTTTTGTTCGCCGTACAAATTGTTTGGAGTGCTACTACAATTTGTGAAGATCATTGTATCCGGGGAGATAGACGCCTTTTATCCGTAAGCACCGTAGTAGGGCGAATCTATCTTAGAGACAGAGTGTCACACAGTCAACTTGATCTTTTAATTTTTCTTTCGATTCGGTAAAATAAATTCTGTAAGTTATTTATTTTATTTTGTTTGATTTGATTTCAAATTATTTATTTTACGTAGAAGATTGTCCCAACACCTTGAGTGGTATGCAAGAAATCGGGGCTATAAATAGTGAAGTGCTAGTCTAAGCAAAGCAAGGAATTGAAATTTATAACGTGAGTTTCGAAAAGAAATGAAGTAGATCGATCAGATTGATAGTAGCTAGGAGTTTGTAGTAGGAAAAATAAAGGCTAAGGGTCAATCTCAAGGTGAGTTATATTATACCTTGAGTCACCATAACATATTTTACATATGTTTTGAGTTACCATAATTTATTTTATATAATTTATGTTTTATGGTTATGTTAATGTTTAAATTACGTAGATTATTTTCTAAACTCCATTTGTTTAAATTGAAACCCATAAATATGTTTGTTTAAATTTTAGAAATTATTTGACAATAATCTTGTGAACAATTATTTTCTATAAGTACCACCATGGGAATCCCATGCCTTGGGGGACTTAAAAAAACCATTGGTCTCTGTTTGGCCACTTTGTGATCCTCTATTTGTCATGGATCCATTGACCCCTGTTCTGATTGTCACTCCAATGACCCTTGTTTTGTTCTGTTCTATTTTATACCGTGGTTATAGTCATTTACGTAATTTCTGTATTTCAGTTTCTGCCATTTAAATAATTTATTTATGCAACTTAAATTATGTTAATATTTTAACTTAAATAACTATCCATGACTATTTTGTTCCCTTATACTCATAGTATAATGTTTCTCACTCTGCCATGTGCTTATAGCTGTTACCCCTTTCAGGTGACGAGACTTAGCAGGATCAAGATGGGGGATAAACCACAGTGTTTTCTTTTCTTTCTTTTTTTTTTTTTGTACTGTCTACATTTCTAATTGGACACCTGGAATAAAATAAAAGCCCAAATAACTATGTTTGTTTCCTTTTAATAAACATTCGGTACCCAATTATTTTATTTTAATTTATTTAATTTATCCGCTTGCGCTACGACTACAAAATTATTTGAATTATTTTATTTTCATCTTGTTGCGACACTAAGCCTTTGGGTATCGGGTTTGGGTCGTGACAGTTTTTCTCATCATTTCTTCCTAAAACTTGAAGTAGGGAGTTTTTTTGAGTTATATATATGGTTTTAGCATATATTTTTTTATTTTTATCTTTGCTAAGATTTTGTGTAGAGGGTTTAAGATTTGAAATGTGAAATTTTGAAAATGTTGAAAAATGACTTTTATCATGATAAAGTTCAAATAAAAATGGTTTTATGTACTTGTGAACCTCTTGGGAGCCCATAGAGGAAAATGTCTTGAAAATGAAGGAAAAATAATCTTTTACTCAAATCCTAGATTTGGGAGAAATTATGAAAAACTAGATTTTTGTGAAATAATTATGAAATTAATGGAAATTTCCTATAAAAGAATAATGAAATTTCTTTTGTTATTGTTGGATTGAGATATCCATGGGATAGACAAGCTTTGTATTGAGAAATTTATATGATTGCATGATTTGTATATATTTAGATTATGAAATGCAAGTGAATATTGATTGTGAATATGAAATGATATCATATATCACATGGATATAGATTTTTGGCTATGATTTGAGCTAATGTTAAGAATTGTAAAATGTAACGATAAAATTTTATAACTGCATCTCATTTCATTCATTTTGCATAACTTTGAATATCATTTATTATGGCTATGCCTTGGGAATTGATTTATTATTTGAGAAAATAATTGAAAATCTCATAATGTTTTAGGGGTAAATACGTTTGGTAAGTTCAGATAGGGGATGTAGATGGTATTATTTAAGTTGGCCTTAGTGTCCAAAGTGAAAGACCGAAAATATACGAGAATGAGGTACCACGTGTGTCATGACCCAAACCCGCCCCTCTGGATTAGAGTCATAACCGGCCAGTAATCATGAGAGTACCTACGGCCTCAGTCAGAAATCAAAGCATACTTAAAAATAGGGGGGCAAACTGCAGAAGCAATACTTGCAAAAATTGTCCAATGAGCTGTGCATACATGGTTCAATCAAAAATTTTCTCATATACATATAATAACTCACACCATGCAATATTTACATTATGTATGTACCACGTACATCCAGGATCATTCAAAACAGTATCAACACCAAAATCCAAGGTTATACACAAGGTTGGTCATACATGACCAAAAGAGAACAAAAACAAAAGTAAGCTTCCTGCGTGAGGCGACCTTGGTTGACTCCTCAAAACACGGTTTCTCATGGCTCACTGGGGTTGAGGCTAGACATCCTGCTGCTCACCTACATACATATAAATAAAGAGTGAGCTAACGCTTAGTGAATAATACCAAAGTAAAGGAGTTCATGAATGAGATTCATTTAATTCATAGATTATAACCCAAACTTGTCGATCAATACCAACGCAAAACGACCTTAGGTCCAACATATCATATTTCTCATCCATATTCATATACTAAACGACCTCGGTCCAACTCATATTGCAAAATGACTCTTGGTCCATAACATGCAAAACGACATTGGGTCCAATTCATAGGCAAAACGACCTTCGGTCCAATATATGCTAAACGACCTTAGGTCTATCATATGTAAAGCAACCTTGGATCCAATTTACACACAAAACGACCTTGGGTCCAACTAATCCATTTCCGTATTTATTCGTACTCATGATCCATGATCATGTTCACATTCATTTCCGCATTTAATTCAAAACGACCTCAGGTCCAATCATTCCCTTATTCGGAATGGCCTCTAGCCCATTCAACAATTATACAAAACGGCCTTAGGCCCATTTTTTATTCATTCAAAATGACCTTTGGTCCATTCAGGTGATTTCATACTTATCAATTGCGTTATAGTCTTACATAATCAGACGAGGAGAATACTCATTCATAATTCGAATTCACAAATCCATAACACTTACACATGAGTGGTATTAAACAAAAATAGCATATACGAACATGTCTTTACTAAAGTATTACTCACTGCGTTCCGGTGCTTGATTCGTTCTTGCACTTGACCCTATATAATTCATAACACATTGGGTCATAATACAATTCAATCTGTTCTTTAATTTGTTTAATGCTCTTAGATTTCTTCTGTGTCCTTTAATTCATTTAGAATGTCCAACGCATGCCTAAGAGTGCTTAGAAATAAAAGAGAATGGAAAATGAATCATAAAATTACTTTCAAAATTTCTGAAACAGGGCTCTCCACTAGAGCGCAGCTTTGGTTGCTCGAGCGGACTGCAAAACTCTGTAATAGTGCTGGTTACATGCATTTCATGCTCGAGCGAGATATCTGATGCTCGAGCAGGGAGTCTTGCAAAACAGGGTTCGCTCAAGCGGGGAGTCTTGCAAAACAAGGTTCGCTTGAGCTTAGAGTTTGCCACTCGAGCCACTGTGCAAATTTCTGCAAAACTTCTAAGAGCTTGACTTTCAAGCTCGAGCGACGCTTTTCTCGCTCGAGCGGACAAGTCGAATTCTGAGTTTTCCAGAACTCTGTTTGAAGCTCAAAACTTGATTTCAATGGCTCAAAGCTTGCAAGTTGATGCCAATAACATGGTAAAACGTTGTGTAACATGAAAACACTCTCAATTTGAAACCAATTACTCAAAATCATGAATTGTTGTCCCAAATTCAAGCTTAAATCATGAGGTTGAAACCATGTATGATATGAATTTCACTTATTTCTTTTCAAATCTTTTCAAAACTCTCATGCATGAGATGAAAAGTGGTAAGACTATAAAACATCTCCAAAAATGTCAAATGTAGCTTCATGCATGTAGATAATTCCATGAAATTCAAGCTGAACTTGGTGATTCATGCATGCATGTACACAATTCAACTTAATTCTTCCAATTCAAAGTAATTCATGCTCTCATTGGAAAATTACATGTAAATGAACTCAAAAATTAGATGAATTCAACCTCTACATGTCTTAATTACAAAAATCAAAGTTGAAAATCATACCTAAGGCTTGAATCCAAGTGTATCCTAGTCCAATTCTTCAAATCTCCTCAATTCCTTCACAATTCTTCTCTCTCTCTCTCTTTCTCTCTCTCTCTAAGTGTTGAGTTCTCTCCCTAGAGTGTATGAACTTAGCCAAGAGATGAAAATGAGCTTAAGGTTCTTGAGCCTAAGCATTAACTATACACATATATAGTGGTGATTAGTTTAACTAATCATATTTGCTTAGAGTTAATCAATTGTACTTAATTTAATCAATTTAATCTAATTATTTTAATCCAAATCAGTTTTCAATTAAATTTCACCATAGGCTCTAAAAATTATGTTAATCGCAATAATACTGTCAATTTCAGTTTCAGTCACCTCTACAGCCTTTAATTTAAATTTTATAACAGGAAATCAAATAGATTTTCCTACGGTGAATAGATAGAAATTCAAAAATACATATAATCATATAATTAGCATTCAAATCATATCAAGCTCATAATTATAAGCATAATTAAGATTAATTAACATAATCCAGAGTTGGGTTGTCATAACATGCCTTTCGGTTAGGAGTCGGTAAAGTGAGGGATTGGTAGTGCTTGTTATGCCTATTTGCAAATACCAGCTTAAGGATTACCAGAATTGTATTTACAATCCCGTATTTAAATTTTGGAATTTATTGAGATAATGAATTGTTTTGAAAAGATCATTGCATATGATTTTCTTTCAAAGAAATCAAACTTGTGATTTTAGAGCATTGCATGGTGTTCCATTCACGTGATTATGACTACTTAAACATATATACTTTATTAAGATATTTCTACTGTGTTTTGTGCTCACCCCTAGTGGATTTGTGCAGTAAATGATGTGGTGATCTCGCCTAGCTAAAGGCAATGAAATATATTTTGAAAGTACGAGACTCTTTTATATTTTATTGTATATTTTGACAAGCCAAAGACTTTAATTGTATGGGTTTTGAGATAACCATTTTTTGTGTAACCGAACTTAAGCCTTGAAACTTGTAACATTTGGGCATTTATTTTGTTTTATTTAATCGTCAGACATGTTATGGATTCACCCTTTAAGAAGTTTGAATATGTATCACATGTGGACCCCTTCTGTAAATCTCTCAAACTATAATTCCACCCCTACATTCCAATGTCATGTTTGGATACATCTTTCAAATTATATTTCCACAAACAAAAAGAAAACTCTGCAGGATTTTTTGTGTCAGGTGGGATTTTTTTTTTTTTTGAAATTTGGCTTAACCGATCATTCGGCCGGTCAACCGGAACAAGGCAAGTTTTTTTTTGTATGTGTGTGTGTGTGCGCGCGCGCAATTGGCACTTGTTTTTTTTTTAATTTATTTATATATTTTTAATAAAACAATATTTTTGAAATTTTTAAATTTTTTTTTATGAACTTTTAATAGATTTTTGAGTTGTATATTTGGTTATGAGTTGTAAGTTTTTATATCAGATATTATATGTCACATCAAAAATTTCCCACTCAATTCAAAACTTTTTTCAAACTCATAATCAAACAAATTTTATATACTCAAAACATAATTCCAAAACACACAAACTCAAAATACAACTCTATTCTCAAATCATATTTCCAAAACTCTTTCAAACACTACCTTAATTTTTCTCCTAAATTTAGCATCACTTCAATCCAACCAATTGATTACATTTTAAAAAATGTACCCTTCATTCATGTTGATACACATAACAACATGTACATTCCCAAAGTAACCAAACAAGGGCATGTGGTCAACTGGACCATTTCTTAATCTAATAGATAATTCAAATATTTAAAAAATAATAATTAATTAATAAAAAAATATGCAAAGAAGTAGATCAGATAAGACACATGAGCTAATTAATTAATTAATTAATTACATGCCTAATCTTTTATTTTTTGGCAATTTATTATTATGGGCCTGACTCTTTAGGGATATGCTTATCCAACCTACCATCAACAAATTTAAAATTCCTTTGACACATTCGGGCCTCGTTAGAGCTTTGGTGTTGATAATCCTTGACCACAAAACCATCCAACAGTAAAATGATTTGTACTAACCATGCTTTTTTTTTAGTTTGGATATATTTTGTTTTTAACAATAAGGAAGAGGTGAATGAAGAAACCGAAAGCTACATTGCATAGTAATAAATTTCAAATACGAACATTACATTAAATAAGGAATCACCTTAAGTCAATTCTTAGTAGCCCGATCTATTTTAAGTAAGCTCAAAATTTAATTTCTAAATATTCAAACCTTTAAAACAATTTCGAGGTAACTTGTTGCAGTACCAAAAATATGTATTTTGTTGGGCTACACGTTATTTAGATTTGCAATGTTGTGACAAGATAATTAGATGATAAATGTTGCGTTAAATAAAAAATTGACACTTAACACATTACATCATAGTTCTGAAATAAAAAAATAAAAATATTTCACATAGTTTTGGATATGATGCATGAGTTGAAATATAACAATCGGAGTCCCCTAATATCTTTTATTGAGTCTCTTTCTCATAGATTTTCTTCTTTGAACCAAACAATGTCACTTTATGAGCATATCCATTATATCTCTTTTTATTTTATTTTATTTAATTAAATAGACAAATAGATGTTCGGCATACACAATTTTAAAGATCCTCCAAATTATTGAAAAATATTATTTTGTAAATATAATTTTTTAATGATCTAGTTCAAACTTAATTAACTTTTTATTTTTTAAGATTATTTACCTAAAGGCCCTCTAAACTATTAAGAAATATCATTTGATTTTCTAAATTATAAAAGTATATAAATTGACCCCCTAAACTATTGAGTAATATCACTTTGTCTCATAAACTATAAAAGTGTACAAATGAATCCCCTAATTATAAAATATGCAAATTGGACCTTCTAAGACCATCTCCAACCCATACTCAAATCTTTCATCAAATTTAAATTTGATGAAAATCTGGTGAAAACGGTGTTCCAGTTGTTTCACTGAATTGGTAAGGGAGTCCTACTTTTTTTATTAAATCAAGGGAGTGCTTAATCTTTCATCAAATCTTGCAAATGACCGTTAGTGGACGGCCGGATGGATGACCGGCCGGTCAACCGGATAAATGACTGGATTGGAAAAAATTTGAAGAAAATTTACACTAGGTTGGAAGACTGCCCAGACATCCTCCCGGTCAACCAATTGTTTGATGAAAACTGAAAATTTAACATTGGAATGCTTAGTATCAGATGAAACTTTTAACCCAAATTTTTACTCAAATTTGATTAAAAAAAAAAAAAAAAAAAAAAGAGTAAGCGTTGAATATACTATAACAGACACCAATAATTTAGAGGATCAATTTGTAAAATTTTATAGTTTATGAGGCAAAATGATAATTTTCATAGTTTAATAAGTCAATTTGTACGTTTTTATAATTTAGTAAGTTAAAATGATATATCTCAGTAGTTTAGATAACTTTTATTTAAGAGGGTGTTTAGGATAATTTAAATAAGTATAATTTTTAAATTTTTATGAAAAAAATGCAAATAAATAATAATAATAATAATGTGATCCAAAAAGATTAAAAAAAAAATTTAAAAAAATCTATATAATAAAGCAAGATGGTTTTTGAAAATGTATCAAAATGTCTAAGAGACACATTTCATTTGAACGGCTGAGATGAATCCTAAATTTATATTAATGGTTTAGAACAATGATGGTTCCCGCACAAACATTTCTCTCCCTTAGCCTTCACACCTACCCACGTCTCCTCTCCACCTTTCAACTTTATCTCTCTCTTCCTCTTTGTTCTTCTTCTTGAACAGAACCACCAAAAACACCTCTCTCTCTCTCTCTCTCTCTCTCTCCTCAAAACTTTCCTTTGTTTCTCCTATTTCTCTCGTACGCTACTCTCTCCCTCTCTCTCCTTTTGCGATGACCACAGCCATCGCGACTGCCAATCACTTCTCCTTGCGACACACTGCCATCGCAACACTAACGACCACCGACCACCTCTCCTCTCCCTCACTGGAGACCCAAACTCGAACCCCCTATTCCTATCCTCCTCCCTTTCTTCCAGCCACAGCCTTAATCCCTTCATCTTTCATTCCCTCATCTCCCTTCATCACTGCAGTCATCGGTCATTTTGGGCCGCATTGCGAAGGGCCAAGTAAAATAGCCATAAAAGTTACCTCGGTCCGAAGAAGAAGCCTTGGAGTTAGACCGGTCGCACAGCCGTGGTGATTGGTCCGGTCCCGGAAGGCCTTATTTCTAGTCCGGTCGGAAGGAGAACTATGGATGATTCGGTGCTCTGAATTAGTCCGGTCAAGGCATGGTGCAGCTAGCTCGACCTCGGCGTGCGAAGCCGAGGTAGGAACGTGGGAACGCGAAATCCGAGCTATGGGTTAGCTCGGTCATACAGCCGGTCTGACGAGGAAATGCTATTTCAGTTGTATGACATCTTGCCGAAGTAAAACCATCTCACTTGGTTTAAGTAGTGAGGGGGGTGTTGAAGGATAAGCATTATCTTTCAGGAATATGAATCCTGGTAGGACTCTGCATGGAGAAGTAAAAGTCCTACTAGGATTGTGCCACACGGAACCTATAAAAGCTCACAAACATCACCTATGGAAAGGTAACACAACTTTGTTTTCTGAATACACAGAGCCTCTGTCTACTTGTCAAGCTTACTGACTTAGGCATCGAAGAGGTTTCCAGCACACACCCACCGGCTAGCTCACGTTTGTGTTTTCAGATAATAAAGCGACGTCGTACGGAGGAGCGCAGACTTGATCAACAGGATTATACGAGAAGGTTTATTTCTTTCCCGTATAATTGGCGCCATCTGTGGAAATTACAAACAAAAACAAACCTCTTGATCAAGCTTTTCCTTTTAAAGCATCAATGGCGCACAACGAAGAATTACCACAGTCCGCCATTGACGGACTAACTCCAGAAGGGGGTGCGAGGCACGAAGGTCTACCTCTTATCCCTCCTATGGGGAATTTGGAGCCACAGAGACAGAATCCTAGGAGGGATACAAGAGGGAGAAGGCGGACTAACAGCCCTCGTCACTCTCGTTCGCAGAGCCCAGAAAGACAAAGGCGGAGGATTGATCCTCAAGCTTTGGAAGATCGCGTCAGGGAACAAGACGAATTGATACGTCGGATGGCGGCGGACATGGAATCTCTAAAACGCCAGGTGAAAGGAAAATGAGTGGCGACAGGAGAGGGGCGCACAAACAAGACGCCCCCTCGCCACTCGGAAAGTCGTAGTCGGAATACTACACCCTCTCAAGCAGAGAGCAGAAGCCTCAGGACGGACGATACGCAATCCAGATCCTCCAGAACTCGTCACTCCAGGTCGAACACTGAGGGAAGCACATATTGGCCGTCGCATACGCACCAAACGAGATCCAGACAGACAGAGTTGCCCAGATCGTCCGACCTACGAACCGTGCTAGAAGAGAAGGCACGGTGGAGGGAAGACGCCAGGGCGCACGATCCACACAGAGTTTCTGCCTTACAACGGTTGGCTCCTCGGACGCATGGAAGCGTCAAGGTTGGAATGCCAATACTGCGCCCCGCCTACGAACCAACGGACAAGGCGTTAACGAGGCTGCAAACCTCACCATTCGTCCCAGCAATCGAGAACGCGCCCCTACCTTCAGGCTTCCTACAGCCCAAATTCACCACGTACGAGGGGAAGACGGACCCTTACTCACACTTAAGCCACTTCCGCCAGGTTATGGCGGTATATCGGCGCAATGAGGCCTTGATGTGCATCCTATTCCCCTCAAGCCTTGGTGACCTAGGCTTAACTTGGTTTGAGAAACTTCCAGAAGGCATCATAGCCTCTTGGGCACAGTTGGCAGAAGCGTTTGTAACAAGGTTCCGAACAAACACCAAAACACCAGTGGAGATCGACCAATTACTCTCCATCGACATGGGCGACAAGGAGACCCTAAGATCCTACAATAGTTGCTACTGGGAGACCTTCAACCAGATTGGGGACTGTCTCACCAATCTCACCATTGCACAGTACAAAAGAGGCCTTCCAATCGGGAACAGATTAAGGGACTCTATCACTATGACACCGCCCCTCACCATGGAAGCCCTAATGAAAAGAGTGCATCAGCACATCAGGGTGGAAGAGGATGGCGCACGTGCCAAAGCAAAATCTGGCGCGACCGCAGTACCAGAAAAGAAGGCCTCAGCAAAGGTCAACGCGGTAGACCGTCCGAACAGAAACGGACGTAGCAGAAGAGACAACGGAGAAGACCAGGACAAAAGATGGTTGAGAGTCCGCACTGCCATAACCACGGTCTTCAAGAAACCGATCTACCGAATTCTAAGTGAAATACGAGACGAGCCTTTCGTCAAGTGGCCAACCAAGCTAGACGAGGCTCAGAAGGATTACGACGACAGATCACGATGCACCTTCCATAAAGAAAAGGGGCACCGCACTGAGAATTGCACGCCATTGAGACAACACCTGGAGGAGTTAGTGGCAGCGGGTCACCTGGACAAATACATCGAAGGGGGGGCGCAACCAGCCCCCTAGGACCATAATAACCCCAACGGAATGCCGATCAACGCCCCACCTCAAGGCATTATCAACGAGATACATGGAGTCTTTGAACCTGAGCGTGTATGCGAGCTCAGAGGATCAATCAAAAAGGCTGAGCACTTAAGAGAGGTGCTAAGTGCCCAACCTGCAGTCAAGAAGGGGAAGACTGAGGCCACAAACGTCATGTCTTTTTCGGATAAAGACTTGGCAAGGATATATTGCCCTCACAATGATGCCCTGGTCGTCACTCTCCGAGTCAAGGATTTTGACGTCAAGCGGATTCTGATAGACCAGGGTAGTTCATGTGAAATCATGTACTACGAAACATTCAAACAACTGAAGCTACAAGACTGTAATAACCCTCAGCACTGGTTACCAATAAGTTACTGATTACTGCTAAACCGAGACCAATTATGATTGATAATTGAATTGATTGAAATACTGAACTGACTGACTGAGATCCGAAATTGAATCGATTGACCGTATCTATTCAATTGCATGTTTATCTGTTTGACTGTTTAATTATCTGTTTAAATTTGCATGTTTAAACTACAAATTGAAGGCCTTATCGGCGGTCAAATCTGAAATCGATTGATGTTCTGTGTTCCTCATAATTAATGTGATTTTATGGCATATTTATCTGAAAATTATTTTGGTATGATTAAATTAGATTAAAATAAACTAAATCAAAGAGTTGCCTTATTTACGGAATTGCCACTTAGTGGCCCACTTCATACCATATTTGAGGCTTGGTTTATACACTTCATTCAAAACATTTCCTCAGCCCATTTTGAGAGCAAAGCCGGCTAGAGAGAGAGAGATTGGGAGAGAGAGTTTGGTTTCATCTTGAAATCGACTTGTATACTTGAAGAATTGAAGTGTGGATTGCTAAATTGAGCTTCTAGTCTTGTGATTGAGGATCTAAGGTAGAGTAATTACCTTCTTGTTTATGAATTGAATTACTCCTTGCATGGTTTAGAGGATTATTAAAGATTAGAGCCAAGATATGGCTTATAATGTTGAATTGAAGCTCA
Organism: Camellia japonica; assembly: GCA_030407325.1. NCBI lineage: Eukaryota > Viridiplantae > Streptophyta > Magnoliopsida > Ericales > Theaceae > Camellia > Camellia japonica. Next base: position 19,986,076 of record JAPPVO010000007.1, read on the forward strand.
TCTCTCGCATGCATGCTTGTATTGAGGAATTTAAAGTTGTTTTCATGGCAAATGTTACATGCATGCTCATATTTATGTTTAAGCCCATGATTTCGCCATGTTTTAAGAAGAATTGACTCATCAAAGACATGTAATAGCTTCATATGTTGAGTTGAGTTAGAATTCATGCATGCATGTGTTTATCCTTGCATTGTGAGGTTTGATTTCATGGAAATCTTGCATGTATGTTCATATTCATGATAAAGACCATGATTTCATCTTGTTCTTGAAGAAATGAGCTCAGTTGAGCTAACATTTGAGGCTTTGAATTGATTGAATTCATGGATATTGCATGTTCATCATGTTTATGAAAATTGTTTTGAAAATGAGTTTAATTGAACTACCCTTGGGCTTTGATTTTATAAATTGAACTTGGAATCATGTAATATTATGAGTTTACAAGAGTTTTCCAGAAATTCAGCCCAAGAGAATCGATTTTGATGCTTTGAAACTTGGTTTTGAACTTGGAGTTCAAATCTGGATTTTCCAGATTTTGGTCGTCCGCTCGAGCGGGGGAAGTGCCGCTCGAGCGGGGAAATCGAGCTCCCAACATCTCTCACTGTTTTACAGTCCGCTCGAGCGGGGTATTGTACGCTCGAGCGGAGGCTTGTGTCACACGCTCGAGCGGGGGAGTTGACGCTCGAATGGGGACCTTTGTCGCATGTCCGCTCGAGCGGGGAAACCTATGCTCGAGCGGGGAATTGTTTTTCTGAAAATTCTGAAACTATTTTCTGAGTGCATCTTTGCATCCTCATTCCATTCTAGGCATTCTTAGGCCTAGTTTAAGACATCTTAATGAGGATATAGATGTAGAACCACACCGAGGCAAATTAGGGATTAAATTATTGATTTTTTTTCCCAATTGTATAGCTTAGTGTGTGTGTTCAATCTGTACTGTGTAGGGTTGGCCTTCCGAGGAGACGCTCTAGCTTACTATAGCCCAGATCTCTGTGAGTAACAATTGTGTAAAGATATGTTCAAATGATTATCTTTTGAATACTGAACTGAACTGTTTACTGAACTGGTATTATTTACTGAATAAATGTATGTCCTTTATTTCTGAACTGTACTGTGGCATCCTTAGCACCTACTGTTTACTGTTACTGTTACAGAAATCTCTGTCGGCTCCCTCGTTGGAACCACTACTGTTTACTGATTGATGGCCATCGACTGACTGTTCGGTCTTTTAAGACCTACTGTTTACTGTACTGCTACTGTCACAGATACCTCTGGAGCAAAGTGCTGCACAGACCTAAGTGCTACAGTGTGAGCCACCTCTAGAATCTGTGCGAGACACCTCTTGAATCCATACTGGGCTTTAAGCCAATCTGTGAAATCTGGAGCAAAGTGCTGCACGGACCTAAGTGCTACAGTGTGAGCCACCTCTAGAATCTGTGCGAGACACCTCTTGAGTCCATAAGAACTGTACTGTTACTATTACTGTTACTGTTACCGTTACTGTTACGGTTACTGTTACTGTTACCATTATCGTTACCGTTACTGTTACCGCTACCGTTACTGTTACCGTTATCGTTACTGTTACTGTTACTGTTACCGTTACCGTTACCGTTACTGTTACTGTTATTGTTACTGTTACCGTTACTGTACTGTTACCGTTACTACTACTGTACTGACACTGCTACTACCACCGTACTGTTTTGCTATCGGATGTGCCACGTATGATTATTATGATTTCTAAATGACTGATATGACATGAAGTATAAGCCACCGACTGTATAACTGATTTACCGAGGCAAACGACTGTTTAAAATACTGAAAGGACATTCTTTCTTAACCCCATTTACGCATTATGTTATTCACTGGGCTTTAGCTCACTGCTCATATATATATATGTAGGTATACAGGCACCGGACCGTTGCTAGAAGCGTCGGGGTAAACTCCAGTTTTGTCAAGCCAACCTTTGTGCCTCACTTTGAGGTTCCAGTATTGTTCAAGCTATGGCTTAGGGGTGTTTTAATCTCCCCGCCTATCTCTGTATCTGCGATGTACTACTGTATAGACTGAATATTTTGCACTGTACCGTACTGTTTAATAGGGATTAAGTCTCTATACTGAATGACTGTAAATATTGTGCATACTGTTCTGTACTGTGTATATATCTATGTATGTATGAAAAATCTTTTTGCATACAGACTGTCACAGCTCATTGGACACTGTTTATTTACTGTAATGGCTTCCGCCATGCCCTTGTACTTTGTATTACTGTTTTACTGTTAAGCAGGCCTTCGGTAATCTCGGATTACTGGCCGGTTATGGTGCTAAACCCATAGGGGCGGGTTTGGGTCGTGACAAAGACAAAGACTTGGCACCTGCCGTATCTCCCCTGATTGGATTCAACTCCATGCCAGAATGGCCCGTCGGCAAAATAATCCTCCCAGTCAGAGCAGGGAGTGTGACGAAACAAATGGAGTTCTGGGTATTGAAGGTCCCCTCCACTTACAATATCATCTTGGGCAGAACATGGCTGCATTCCATGCGATCGGTGGCGTCATCCTACCACCAAGTAATGCGGTTTCCCAACGACACCGGAGTAATAGAAGAAGTCGATGGAGACCAGATCATGTCGAAGCAGTGCTTTGTCACGGTGAATGGCAGCCGCGCCGCCAAAGGATACGTTCATTCAGTGGAAGAACCTGAGAATAATGAACTATTCGCAGATGTTGGCAAAGCGGCTAGTCAGAAAGCAGTGAAAGACTTGGTAGAGGTAAGAATAGATGAAAAGAACCCGGATAAGTTCTTTTTGCTCGGTTCGTCGTTATCCAGCACTGAGAGATTAGAGGTCTTGGAATTTTTGACCTCTAACATCGAAGTGTTCGCCTGGACGCCATATGACATGCCAGGCATTGATCCCAACTTCATCTGTCACCAACTCAATGTCCACCCATCCGCCAGACCAATCATTCAGCGCACGCGCAGATCGGCACTCCACCACACCGAAATAGTGGCGGAATAAGTAGGAAACCTGCTGGAGGCAGGAGCAATCAGAGAAGTACACTACCCAAGATGGATCTCCAACACAATCGTAGTGCCAAAGAAGAATGGCAAGTGGCGTGTCTGCGTCGACTACAAAACGGTCAACAAAGCGTGCCCAAAAGACAGCTTTCCTCTACCACGGATAAATCAACTGGTAGACCTAATGGCGGGGCACAACCGACTTAGCTTTCTGGATGCATACAGAGGCTACCATCAAATCGCCATGCATGAACCAGATCAGGAAGTGACATCCTTCACAACTCCAAGAGGACTATACTGTTACAAGGTCATGCCCTTCGGCCTAAAGAACGCAGGGGCGACATTCCAGAGAATGGTCACCAAGATGTTTGAGCCGTTGTTAGGCAGAACAATGGAGGCTTACATCGACGATATGGTGGTCAAGAGCAAGAATGAGAATGACCATCTCAAGGACCTAGGTGAGATGTTTGAGATCCTGAAAAAGCACAAGTTACGCCTCAACGCGTCGAAGTGTGCATTCGGAGTAGGATCTGGCAAATTCCTGGGCTTCCTGGTGACCAACCGGGATATTGAGGCGGACCCATCTCAGATCAAGGCTATTCAGGATCTGGAGAGACCAAACTCAGCAAAAGAAGTGTAGCATCTCACCGGCATGGCAGCTGTGCTCAATCGATTCATAAGCCGGTCGTCAGACAGACTACGACCATTCTTCCATGCTCTAAAGGCCAAGTTTGAGTGGGACGACGAATGCGACCGAGCTCTGGAAAGCTTGAAGGAATACATGTCTTCTCCACCACTATTTGTAACCCCAATTCCTGGAGAAGAACTATTCTTGTACCTAGCAGTCTCACAACACGCAATTAGCGCAGTATTGGTCCGTGCAGAAGGAATCCAACATCTGCCCATCTTTTATGTCAGCAAGACATTGCTGGGCGCCGAAACAAGGTACTTGCCACTAGAAAAACTGGCATTGGCCCTGATGATGGCCTCAAGAAAGTTGTCACACTATTTTCACGCCCACATTATAGTTGTCCTCACAGCCTTCCCATTAAAAGCTCTGTTTGAGAGGGCTAACTTCTCTGGGCGAATCTTAAAGTGGGCAGTTGAGTTGGGGCAATACGACATCAAGTTCCAACCCAGAACCGCAATAAAGGCACAAGCATTGGCAGACTTCGTCGCAGAATTCACCCCAGGAAGTCATCATATCTGCCCAGTCGACCTGACTGAAGCAACCAAACTAGGAATGGAAGTTGACGTCGGAATAACGCAACCCCTAGTACTGGTTACTCAGTCAGGCCCTAAGGTAGACCAGTGTAGGAAGGAAAAAGCAAACCATGCTACACCAAGTCAAGACTCACCAACAAAACAAGACTTGGTACAACCAGATGACAAGCGGCAGACATCAAGCATGGACCTTAAAGAAGACACCACCAACATGGAAGATCCCAAGGCATCATCTGATCCCTCCACTTGCTGGAAGTTGTTCGTTGGAGAGATGTGGAAGCTCTTCGTGGATGGAGCATCCAACCGGCATGGAACAGGACTGGGCATAGTCCTCATCTCTCCAGACGGCCTAGTAGTGGAGCAGGCAATCAACCTTGGCTTTCCAGCATCAAACAACGAAGCGGAGTATGAAGCGCTTCTTGCAGGTCTCAAGTCAGCATTCTACATGAAGGCCACCGAGCTAATGGTCTACAGCGACTCACAGCTAGTGGTAAACTAAATATCGGGCGACTACGAAGCAAAGGATGACAGGATGGCCAAATACCAAGAGTTGGTCAGAACAGAGATCAAGAAATTTGAAGTGGTCAGGATAGAACAAATCGGCAGGGAGGAAAACAGCAGAGCAGACGAACTAGCAGGCTTCGCCTCAATGGCAGACACCTCCATCCCTCATCCATTTCTGATCGACTACCTACCTAGACCAAGCATTGAAGACCCCAAAGCAGAAGAGGTATGTTGTGCAGAGTTAGGCCCTTCTTGGATGGATCCCATCATACTGTTCCTGAAAGACGGCACCTTACCAGAAGAGAAAAAAGAAGCCAACAGAATTAGAGCAAAGTCGCAGCGATTTTGGCTCTCTCCATCCTTGGCATTGTACAAAAAGTCGTTCTCAGGACCTTACCTAAAGTGTGTTCACCCCAGCAAAGTAGAAGCATTCCTGTTCGAAATACATGAGGGTGTATGCGGCAGCCATCAAGGAGGAAGATCACTGGCATACAGAGCAATCTCGCAAGGATATTGGTGGCCATACATGCAAGCGGATTCAGAGAAATATGTCAAAAAATGCGAAAAATGCCAAAAGTTCGCACATCAAATACACCAACCTGCCAGAGAACTTCTACCTCTAACTAGCCCATGGCCCTTCGCAATGTGGGGATTGGACATAGTAGGGCCACTTCCAACAGCACCCGGCAACAGGAAGTTCTTCCTTGCAGCAACCGACTACTTCACAAAATGGGTGGAAGCAGAAGCATTGGCATCAATCAAGGAAAAAGATACGAAAAAGTTTGTCTGGCAGAATATAATCACTCGATTTGGCATACCAAAGGCACTGATATCAGACAACGGCACTCAATTCGACGGTAGGATTTTCAGGGGCTTTTGTGAAGAGTATAAGATAGAATTTTACAATTCCACACCAGCATATCCTCAAGCAAATGGTCAGGCAGAAGCATCAAACAAGGTAGTCTTGGACGGATTGAAGAAAAGGTTAGAGAAAGCCAAAGGCAAGTGGGCAGAAGAGCTTCTTCATGTTCTATGGGCTTACCGCAGCACACCTCGACGATCAACAGGAGAGACACCATTCTCCTTAGCTTATGGCATGGAAGCAGTCATCCCATTAGAAGTTGGCCTTCCTACAATTCGAAGCGAGAACTTTGACCCAGACTTAAATGGCGAAGCCATAGCATTAGAGCTTGACCTTGCGGAAGAAAGAAGAGATAGAGCATTGGTTCACATCGCCTCCTACCAACAAGAATTGTCCAGAAAATATAACAAAACAGTGCATCCAAGGCAATTCAAGATCGGAGATTGGGTACTGCGCAAAGTAATGGGAAATACCTTGGTACCAGGAGATGGCAAGCTAGGGCCTAACTGGGAAGGACCTTACAAAGTGGTCGGATTAGCAGGCAAAGGGGCATACCACTTAGAAGATGAGGACGGCAAAACAATTCCCAGGCCATGGAACACTGCCAATCTCAAGTTATTTTATTTTTAGCTTTTTTTTCTTTTCAGTATGTGTAATTTTTTACTTTCTCAATAAAACAAATCGATTCTTTTCAGCATAATTGTTTTCAGTAGAAGGTAACTTTAGTTAGGAGCATTGTAAACATAGTTAGCCGGAATAACCAACTATGAACCCTTCCTAAGCCCAGGATAAGGATCCAGGCTGCAGGACGTTTGGTCAGAATAACCAAACAATATATTCTAAGTTGGCTGGAAAAACCAACTTAGAGGTTGGCTGGATTAAACCAACTCTTTGTACTCTTCAGCCGAAGTAAGTTTATGGCTGAAGAGTGGTTGGCTGGATTACACCAACTCTTGTTACTCTTCAGCCGAAGTAAGTTTATGGCTGAAGAGTGGTTCTTCAGCCGAAGTAAGTTTATGGCTGAAGAGTGGTTGGCTGGATTAAACCAACTCTTTGTACTCTTCAGCCGAAGTAAGTTTATGGCTGAAGAGTGGTTGGCTGGATTAAACCAACTCTTTGTACTCTTCAGCCGAAGTAAGTTTATGGCTGAAGAGTGGTTGGCTGGATTAAACCAACTCTTCTTACTCTTCAGCCGAAGTAAGTTTATGGCTGAAGAGTGGTTGGTTGGATTAAACCAACTCTTTATACTCTTCAGCCGAAGTAAGTTTATTTCTGAAGAGTGGTTGGCTGGGTTAAACAAAGTTTGTACTCTTCCGCCGAGATAATTATGTCGGCTAAAAAGTGGTTGGCTAGTAAGTCAGATTAACCAGTTGAAACCCGAATACTATATCTCGGTCAAAAATATTGCAAGAGAGCATGCTCAAACAGGAAAGCAAACCGAAATAATAGTTGAAGCAGTAGAAGACATGGAAAATTCATTACAAGTACAAGCATACAGAACAAAACCGGAGTAAGAGTTTAGCACAAAAGATTTTTTCATTGAAGTGCAAAATAAGTACAACGGCAGGGCCGCAGCCCGGTTACAAGTTCAAGAGCAAAAGGAAAGAAAAAAGACAATCAGTTGAAAAGATTATCAATTTCGGCGTCAAACTCAGCATCAGCATCAACACGAAGACCGGTTTCAGGCGGGAGCTCGGTCTCGGTCCCAAGAGTGGTCTCGATCGGAAGCACGGTTTCACCTGGTTGCTCAATGACCAGGTCTTCCACCGTGGGCTCCGTCCGAACTGACTGGTCAGCATTGACAACCGGAGTGTCTTCAGAGGCCGAATCTTCATCAGAGCCTGAACCTTCAAGAAATTGCTGCTGAAGGGCAGCAGCGTACTCCATCAGGGAGCTCGGTATACAGTAGGCTGGAGAGTTGTAGACCTCGGTTTGAGGACCGTGACTGAGCTTCTCCACAGCTGCCCTCCAGCCGCACTTAAAGAAAAGATCCTTGGCGGCTTCACATTGTTGGGTGTAGGCGTCTTCTGCCTTCTTAAAGCCTCGCTTCTCGGCCCCTTTTACGCTCTCCTTCAGCTGGGTTATCTCGGTATCTTTATTCTTTTCAATCTTTGCCAGCTGGCGCAGGTACTTGTCTTTCGCCTCAATGGCAATCTTCTGCTTTTCAGCTTCGACCGAACTAACCAGTTCGGTCAGTCGGCCGTTCTCAGATCGTAGCTCGGTCATTTGCTTTCTGGCCTCCTCTAGCTCGGCCGTTTTTGCTTCAGCTTCTCTCATGGCCTCCCTTGTATTTCTCCTGAGCTCCAACACTTTCCTATGTGTGATGTTGTTTTTCTGAATGGCCTGCAAAAGAATAATAATTTTCTTTTAAGCCGAACTGAAAGTTGGAAAAATTAGAAAGATCAAAAAAGGATAGTGCTACTTACCAGGATCATGGACTTTGTTGAAGACCGGATGGCCTTCAGCTCGGTGTTTAGTTACTTTTGGTGGTGCTCCATGTCTTTGGGAAGACAAACACTCTTGGCTAGATTGAAAGCCATCAAGTGATCCTTTTCGGCAACCACCGAATCAGATTCCAGTATATCTCGGTTCTGGAAGGTAAGATTGGGAACCCATTTGGAGGATCCAGCCCGGTCAGGGTGTTCCGGTTGAAGGCTTGGTGGAGGGCTTGGAGGAGGACTCGGTGGCAGAATGGTCTCGTCTTCATCAGTAAGGCGTCGCTCAGTTTGGCTAGTCCGAGTACGCTTGCCTGGACGAGATGAGGATGGCTGTTGAGAGGGGAGAGCTACCACGGTCTCAGTGGTTTGCCCAGTTGGTGGTACATTGGCTGGATTTGTTGCAGTTAACAAGGCCTTCAGTCTGCTCCTTTTGGTCATCTCTTGTTCGGCGGTCAAAGGCACTAGGTTGATCTGGGGCAAGGTTGGGTCCGGTTCTGGGGCGTCTTCTAGGAGAAAGTCAGTGACTCTGGCTTTTCGGCGTCCGGTGTATCGGTATGTCGGCTCAAAATTGAGGAGTTTAGCCCAACTTCTTTCTTCAAAACGTAGTGCGGCACGGAGAGTACCAAGGTTGGGGTAGCTGTACAATGAATGTATATGGGCTGAATCTGCATGAAGAAGACAACTGTTAGTCCGGTTTAAAACCAGAAACCGAAGTAAAAAAAGAGAAGAATGCATGGAAACCGAAGTAATTATACCAGGTATCCCTTTATTCCAGTTTATACGTCGGCCAGGAATCTGGGCTTGATGATCTTCAAAATTCCCAGAGACCCAGAAAAAATTGTCATCGTTCAAGTCCTTATTCGGTGTATCCTTAATTATTTTTTCACGTCGGCGGCGTATTCTCAAATAATATACCCACCCATCTTCTTTTGATCCTAAGGAATATTGGTGGAACAGTTCGGCTAGACCGAGGTTAAGACCGGCTTGGCGGTTTAGTTCGGCTATACCCATTATTATGCGGTACGAGTTGGTGGAAAGTTGGGTTGGGCATAGTCTGGTTTGCCTGATGAATTCACGGATTAAGGGTTGGACGGGGAATCTTAATCCGGTTTCTATTATTGAAAGTAGGGTGAAGGGTACAAAGCCTTCATTCCCCCATGGAATGGTATCTCGTTTGGCTAGGGTAAGGTGCATGTCGTCAGGTATGTTATAGTCCTTTCGGAATTCGGCAAGGCCTCCAGGGGTTTCTACCAAAAATCTATACTTCCCCATTTATTGTATAAGTTATAAATAAGTTAGTTCGGTTGAAAAACTGTACTCAGTAGCTCGGTTGAGCGCGCAGAGGAGTGCCTGGGCAACCTAAGTCTGCAAAGTGGAAAACAAAGGTGTTAAGCACAGATCGTTGACCGTGCTACAAAAGCAGAGCAGAGAATAAAAATCCTACTCCGGCTATGTGGGATACTACAGGTTTTATCTCGGTTTTAACAAGATGCTTGGTAGCTCGGATTGAGCAAGGGGTTTGCTAGATCGGTTTGTGTATGGAGTTGGTTATCTCGGTTTGAACTACGGGTTTTGTTACCTCGGTTTAGCCTCTAGGGGCAGCTTTCTTAGTTCGGTTCAAACTAAGAAAGCTGGCTTAGCCCCGAAGACTTAGTTCGGTTCAATTATATCGGTTAAGGTAAATCAGAAGATAGTGACCTGAAACTACGGATATATTCACAAGTTTTAGTTCGGTTATGGTCTGGATGGATCTACATATAACACAAACAGTATCCTAGTTCGGTTGAGGCATATTTATGGATCAAACCTAGTGTTTCTAGTGTTATTATATGAATTCAAGTGTTCATATGAAGTTTTTTCCCAGAAAAAGCAAAGGTGGTGTTTTATAAAAACACGAAACAAACTACAGATTATTGAACAAAGTACAGAAAACATAGAAAAATAAGAACAAGGTTTATGATACTTACCAGAGGAAGAGGAAAGGGCTGGAGATTGGAGCAGCAGCAGCGATGAAGAGCACGAGCTTAGGAGTTGGAAAAGCAGAGGCACAGAGTTAGAATGGAGAAGGTGAATAGTATAGAGTGAGATTCAATACGAAAGGGTTAAGTTTCATTGAAAGGCCCAAATTTGGGGCGGGAACTGTTCAAAATTCACGAAGTACGAAGGACGGCGTGACAGCTGCCTTCAGCCAGTAAGAGCGTGCCACGTGTCCTTGGAAGGAGAAGTGTTACAGTTGCTATGATTGAAGCGACGCTTTGACCGGATAGGGATAGCTCGGCTTGGATGTGGCTCGGCTCTAAAGGCTTCAGAGGATTAGCTCGGCTGAAAAGGCTAAAGTGTTATTTTAGCTCGGCTGGAAAGGCTAAAAATTTAGCCCGGTTTATAGACAGGTAATCCCTATCATGCTTTGCAGTTGGAATTAAGGGGCAATTGAGAGGGTAATTTATAAAAGAATTGGGCCGAGCTGAATAGAGGGTCATTTTGGGCCGCATTGCGAAGGGCCAAGTAAAATAGCCATAAAAGTTACCTCGGTCCAAAGAAGAAGCCTTGGAGTTAGACTGGTCGCACAGCCGTGGTGATTGGTCCGGTCCCGGAAGGCCTTATTTCTAGTCCGGTCGGAAGGAGAACTATGGATGATTCGGTGCTCTGAATTAGTCCGGTCAAGGCATGGTGCAGCTAGCTCGACCTCGGCGTGCGAAGCCGAGGTAGGAACGTGGGAACGCGAAATCCGAGCTATGGGTTAGCTCGGTCATACAGCCGGTCTGACGAGGAAATGCTATTTCAGTTGTATGACATCTTGCCGAAGTAAAACCATCTCACTTGGTTTAAGCAGTGAGGGGGGTGTTGAAGGATAAGCATTATCTTTCAGGAATATGAATCCTGGTAGGACTCTGCATGGAGAAGTAAAAGTCCTACTAGGATTGTGCCACACGGAACCTATAAAAGCTCACAAACATCACCTATGGAAAGGTAACACAACTTTGTTTTCTGAATACACAGAGCCTCTGTCTACTTGTCAAGATTACTGACTTAGGCATCGGAGAGGTTTCCGGCACACACCCGCCGGCTAGCTCACGTTTGTGTTTTCAGGTAATAAAGCGACGTCGTACGGAGGAGTGCAGACTTGATCAACAGGATTATACGAGAAGGTTTATTTCTTTCCCGTACAGTTTGGATGTGATATTTTGTCATATTTAGCTAAAATGGCTAATTTTGTCCTATATGACTATTTTAGCCCAAATGAGACATGCCAAACATAGCCTATATATGTTAGTTTATTGTTTTGATTAAATTCCAGGACCAGTGTGATTTAGTTGTTTGGTATTTGGTATTTGGTATTTGATATACATTACAATTATATTTTAATCCCAGCATTATTCACACTGTGCCTTCAGGCACGAATATATGCTAGTATGCTAATCTATATATATATATATATATATAAGGAAAATAGACTTTTTAGTGAGAAGTCTTATAGGAGCTCCAAACCTTCATTCTAATTTTCTTGATTTTCTTAATTTTAAATAATTACTTTTATTTGATAATCTCAAATCGGAAAAAGAAGGAAACAAATGAGTTGTTTTGCTCATATAAAAAGAATCTTATACTCTCATCCCATTTAGTGAGGAGTCTTGTGAGAGTTTTAATATCTCATACTAATTTTTTTGATTTTCTTAATTTTAAACAATTAAGAAAATCTCCATTGGCTATTTTTATTTGAAAATCCCACATCGAAAAAGAAAGAAAAAGTGAATTGTTTAGATTGGAATAGAGTGAATTGTTTAGGTCGGGATAGTTTAGGTTGGAAGCTTTTATCATGTTTAGGTTAATGGTTCACCAAGCTATACGGTGAAAATATTTCTCTCTAATAGGAGGCCAACTTATATAATTTAAAGGTTTTTTAAATAATTAATGTTGTTATTATTATAATAAAAGGGTTTTGAAATTTGGAGATCGTCACTCATCTCCCCCAATTGAGTCCATCTTACTTGCATGTTTACAATTAATTATAATTTTAAAACAATATTTTGCTCCAAATGTAATGATGCAAGTTAATTCCACGATTATGATCACATGGATGACAATGTAATAAGGCACATATCGAAGAAGAGAAGAGGTCAATTGATTGATTTTGATTTATTTTCAGTTTTTATAAATAGATCGTATAATTTTATAAATAGATCATATATTTTTATTAAAGATAATTACATTGAAATCACATGAACATGACTTTAGAATAAATTTGATTTTTTTTTTTTTAAATATGCATATGAGTTTACAAAATGATTGAGTATGATAAATTCACCAATCTAAACTATGTCTCTCTAATTCTCGTTGACTAGTGTTCATTTACCTTTTATTTTACAATCCCACATCGGAAAAGAAAAAGTGGATCGTTTCACTTACATAAAATGAATCTTATGCTCCTATTTATATATGCAAAAATAAATTTTTAGCGAGAAGCCTTAAAATCAATATTTCATACTCATTTTTTTTATTTTAAACAATTAAAAAAATCCTCATTAGTTAGCTTCCATTTAAGTTTTATTTTACAATTCCACATAATTTTGATTTTAAAAATAATTTTGTATGAAATTTTGAAACTCTTATAATTTTTAACTTAAAAATAATTACAATCCCACATTGAGAAAAAAGAAGAAGAAAAAATGAGTTGTTTCACTTATATAAAGTGTTACAATCCCATATCGGGAAAAAAAAATGAAAAAATGAGTTGTTTCACTTATATAAAATTAATCTTATAAAGGGAGTTCTAAGGGATAAGCCTTTTAGAAGGTCCAAACCCTCATACTAAAATTATTGAATTTTCTTAATTTTAAACAATTAGAAAAATTCTTATTGGCTAGTTTCCATTTACTTTTTATTTTACAATCCCAAATCGACCAAAAAAAAAAAGTGAATTGTTTCATTTACATAAAGTGAATCTCATGCTTCAATTTATATAAATTATTGAAATTTCTTAATTTTAAACAATTAAGAAAATCCCAATTGGTTAGCTTCCATTTAACTTTTATTTTACAATCTCACATCGAAAAAAGAAGGAAAAAGTGAATTGTTTCACTTTATATAAATGGGTGTTTTGGGAAGATGGTTAAAAGCTGTTTTTTGACTTTTTTGTGAGAGGGGGAAGTGGGTTAAAAGCCAGGAAGTGGCTTTTAACCCACTTCCCAAGACACCTCAAAGTGAGTCTTATACTCCTATTTATATAAGTAAAAAAAGATTTTTAATGAGAAACCCTATAATCAATGCTATTTTTGTGTGTGTGTGCGCGCTTATGAACACATGTCCAATACTCCTATCATATCACTCTGAGCATGTTTGTTTTGAGGGATAAGAGGGTGGGATTGGACTATTAGTCCCACCGGACTAATAGTCCATTGTTTGTTTGAAAAATTTTACTCCGGACTAATAGTCCCCCTGGACTATTAGTCCCACAAACATGGGACTATCCTATCCCATGGGAGGGTGTGGGATAGAAACCATGGGATTGGTATCCCATGGGATTATTTTGTGAAATGTCCATTTTACCCTCCATGCTATTATTTATTAAACAATTAGAAAAGGGTAAAATAGTCTTTTGAACATTTATAAATTATTTTTTTAGTGTTGTTAATTTAAAACTATATATTAAATAAAAAATTTAAATTACAAATTATAAATTATAAATTAAATTTAATTAAAATTAATAAATTATAAATTATGGCCTTATAAATTAAATTTTTTTAGTGTTGTTAAAAAATTAAATTTACATATTAAATAATTTTTTTTTTTAGTATTGTTAATTTAAAATTATATATTAAATAAAAAATATAAATTATAAATTAAATTTATTTAAAAATAATAAATTATAAATTATGGCCTTATAAATTAAATTTTTTTAGTGTTGTTGAAAATTTAATTTATATATTAAATAAAATTATTTTTTTATTGTCGTTATTTAAAATTATATATTAAATAAAAATATAAATTATAAATTATAAATTTAATTTAATTGAAAATAATAAATTAAAAATTGTGGCCTTATAAATTAAATTTTTTTAGTGTTGTTAAATTATAAATTATAGATTATAAGGGTAAAATAGTCTTTTGAACATTTATCCTTATCCAGTCCGTCTAACCAAACATTGGATTTACTAAAAATAGTCCAATCCAGACATCTAATCCCATGACTAAACAAACATAGGATACAAATTCAATCCAACCAAATAGTCCCAGGACAATGTATCCCGGGACTAACAGTCCGATGGATTACAATCCCCTCTTATCCAGTCTGTCCAAACAAACGCACCCTCTGTGTTATGTGAAAGTGCAATGTGAAGGTGTTTTTGTAAATACAGTTTCAATCTGCAGTTCAATGTGCATATCCATTTAACTTTTATTTTACAGTCTCGCATCGGGAAAAGAAAAAAAAAAGTGAATTGTTTCACTTATATAAAGTAAATCTTATACTCCCATTTATATAAGCAAAACAAGATTTTTAGTAAGAAGCCCTATAATTAATACCAATTTTTTTTTTATTTTTTTTATTTTTCTTAATTTTAAACAATTAAGAAAATCTCCATTGGTTAGTGTTCATTTAACTTTTATTGTATAATCCCACGTAGAAGTTTTGATTTAAAAAATAATTTTGTATGAGATTTTAAAACTCTCATAATATTTAACTTTAAAATAATTATAATCTCACATCGAGAAAAGAAAATAAAAAGTGAGTTGTTTCACTTATATAAAGTAAATCTTATATTCTCATGTAATATTATAGTATTGTGTAGGTTTCAGTTCAAGATGGTTTAAATTTTAAAATAAAATTTAAAAATTTTAATTAATTAATTTTGTTGTAAATTTGTTGGTCTTTAGATTTAGCCGATTAGGGTGAGTCGTTTTCGGTTTAACTAATTCACTGATTTAACCACAGTGTTAGTTGTTTTATCAAAATATATTACTTAGATTTGTTTGATGTGAAATAAACTAAGATTGACCTTATTAACAATTAAACGACTGAGATTGCTTGTTTAGAAATGAATTTCTAGTCCAAATAACTGTTAACTTTTATTTTACAATCTCACATCAGGAAAATGAGAAAAAAATGAGTTGTTTCACTATATAAATCTTATGCTCCCATTTAATATTATAATATTATGTATATTTCAGTTCAAGACAATTTAACTTTTAAAATTAAAATAAAATTTAAAAGTTTTAATTAATTAATTTTTGTATAAGTTGGTTGGTCTTTTGATTTAGTCGATAGGGTGAATCGTTTTCGGTTTGACTGATTCGCTTGTTTAATTGCGATTTTAGCGGTTTTATCAAAATATATTTGCTAAATTTGTATGATTCGAAATAAATTAAAGATTAACCTAATTAAAGATTAAACGGCTAAAATTGCTTGATTCGAAATAAACTTCCTGTCCAAACAATTGTTAACTTTTAAACAATTAATAAAATCTCCATTGGTTAACTTTCATTTAAGTTTTATTTTGTAATCCCACATCGAAAAAAGAAGGAAAAGTGAATTATTTCATTTACATAAAATGAATCTTATACCATTATTTATATAAACAAAATGAAATTTTTAGTGAGAAACCTTATGATCAATATCTCATACTAATTTTTTTAATTTTCTTAATTTTAAATAATTAAAAAAATTTTGATTAGTTAACTTTCATTTAATTTTTATTTTATATAATATAAAAAATTAAATATAATTATTATATTTTTATTAAATAATATATTATTTTAGGGGGATGCACCAATAAATTCTAAATTAATAACTTATGCACTGTTTAGTCCTAAAAGTTTTTTTATAGACTGAAAGGTCCCATTATAATATTAATAACATCAGATACAATGTTAATAACATCAGAGTCATGTTACAAACATTAGATTTCAAACATCTAATGTTCATCAAATTTCAATAATGTTTGAAAATATAGGATGAAAAATATCTAATGTTCATCAGATTTCAATAAATTTTGAAATTATAGAATGAAACATCAGATCATTTACATCATTTACATCATGCTGATGTAAAAATGGGACTAAATGGAGCATAAAAAAACTTTTAGGACTAAATGGTTCAACGTTTCAAAAACTAGGACTTATGGGTAAATTTTCCATTATTTTATCCCGTATATAACGGGTATATAATATATTATTTTATCCCGTATATAACGGGTATATGCTAGTGTAGGAGATGTGAAATTGTAAATAACCCTTTATTTTCACAAACCAATTTCTCACTCGTCACGGCCCTTTTAATTTCTGTCTCTCTCATCGCTTCGCCACCATCGCTTCGGCTCTCTCTCCCTCTCTCTCTCTCTCTCTCTCTCTCTCTCTGTCTCTGTGGACAAAACAGCGTGTAAATCTTCGGTGGACAAGCTTTGTACAACTCCATAAACCCTTTTTCATTACAGCTCTCTCTCTCTCTATACACAAAGCAACACAGCTTCTCTCTAGAAACCAGCATTTTCCGGCCAGTTTTCTGGTCGGTAAATCAGGTACGTCACTTTCCTGGGTCTTTTGTTGATTTCATTGCACCGCTTTGATGCTGATTGAATGTCTAATTTCAAAATTTAGGGGTTTGGCTTTTTGGGTTTTCTGGGTTCAAATTGAAGGCAGAGAAAAATTAATGCTTTGTGTTGGGTTTTGATTCTTGAAAATAAAAATTTTTAGTTTCGGAAAGAGAAATTTCTTTGTTTTGTTGTTTACAGAGCAATTGGGTCGTTTGGTCCACAAGAAGATTGAGGGGGGAACGGAAAGGAATTTGGAGTCTTTCGTTTATCCGATACATTTTAGCCAAAAAAGGCAAAAAAGTTTGTCCCATCACTCTCTCTATTTTATTTTGGTACATCTTTGTTGTAAAAAGCAAAAAAATTACTGAAATAACCTGTTCTCGCCTCCTAACACCATGTTTGGGAACTTAGGAGAGAAAAGAAAAGAAAGAAAAAGATTACTTGAGTTATAAGTTATAAGAGAAAAGAAAAGAAATGAAATGATTGTGATTTCTCACCTTTTTGTTTGAATAAGGAAGAAATAAAAGAAAAGAAATGATTGTGATTTCTCTCATTCTTGTTTGGTTAGATTTCATCAGGAGAAAAGAAAAGAAATTATTTTATGTTATGTTATATTACTAAAATAATATTTTTATATTTTCAATCATTTTATTTCTTTTATTTTTATAGAAGCAAAATTGGTATTATGAAAATAATGGTTTCTTTTCTCTCCCAATCTCTCAACTTTTGGAAAGATTGAAAATGAGGCTTATAAGAGAAATGAGTTTCTCTCTATTTCTTTCCATTTCTTCTCATTTCTCTCGACTTAAGTTATCCAAACAAATAAGAGTAATACATTTTTCTCCATTTCTTTTATTTTCTCTCCAAATCACTCCATCCAAACATAGTGTAAGAGAATGGAAAATCTCGATTCTACAATTGGGTCGTTTAATTGAAGTTTTTAATTTTTTTTATTTTCATATAATATTATTATAGATTTTTTGTGTTTTTGATTAGATAAGTGTTGTCAAAATAGTACACAAGCGCTTGAATCGTGAGATACAGTTCTGTATCATATCGCCATTCAACTGGTATCGCACGATTAATTAATTTTTACATTGTTCTTCACCTTTGGCCCCATTAGCTACTTTCTCACTATCAATCACCATAGTTGACACTCATTGAACAGTCATGAATTATATTATCAAAAAAATTCCACTCAAAGGAGAGTCACACTCGCAAGAAATACAAGAAATTAAACTACTATCATGAATCTAATTTGATTGAATTTTTTTTTTTGGATAGATAAGGAACAAATGTTATTAAGAAAGCATCAAGATAGTGCAAACAATCCAAGAACTACAATCAATGAAGAAATAAAGACTCAATGTATTTATATATACCTTGCTGAGCAATTTGGTCATTATTGGTTATATCATTATATGATTTAATAGTTTATTTTTGCAATATATTTATATATTATATGAAAATACTTATTTTTTTTAATATGTATTTATATATGTTGATGTGTCTTATTATGACATGATATGAGATACGATACGATACATGATACATAAAAATGATATAATAATACACGATAAGTATCACGATTCAACTACACTGGATAGGATAAGTTGAATTTCATTGACTGGTTCTTTGGATTTATCTATCAATTTTATGGCATCTATGTATCGGGTTGAATAGATAAGTTCAGAATTATACTTAACAAATAATTTTGGATCTTTGAGTTTGACTTGGGTCCCTTTTGTGATGTTGAAGTTTGGTGAATCTTTGTATGATGTTATTTGTGTTAGTTTACTAATTATTTTGTATGGATTTGTTTGAATTTGGATGTGTAATTTGCAAGGTTAAGATGGTTTTGATGATATATTGTAGTGAAGCCTAGGCGCTAGTCTAGTGGCGTGCTTCTTCTTGTTCCTTCGTAAATGGGCTGTTTTCATTCTACGGCGAGCAAGCAGTTTCCTGGACATGAGGATCCCGTAATTCTGGCTTCACAGACTGCTTGTAAGTTGTTTAATTTTTTACTTAGGATGTCTGTTGTTGCATTTTGTTAATTTTTATTTTTTACTATTTGTGTGGTTGCCTATTTGTTACTTATTTGAGTCATTAAATCATTTGATAAATGAATACTGGTTTGGCCAAAGTTTCTGTTTTTCTCTCCTTTTAGATCCATAATAATTTGTTTCTCCTCAACATGATATGTACCATATTACTTTCAGTCTCTTAAATGACTTGCTGTATTTATTTCATTAAATACCCTTAGAATATATATTTTTTCCTTTTTTGATGTCATGTGCTCAATATATGAATATATATGTTTTCTGGTGTTCATTATGTTTTTGGCTTTTTTTTTTTTTTTGTGTTGTTGGTCTGTTCCTGTTTTTCAGTTAGTGTAAGTGAAGTTGAAGCATTATTCGAGCTGTATAAGAGCATTAGCAGTTCTGTGATTGACGATGGACTAATAAACAAGGTAATGTGCAACAGTACTTGAAGCCAAGGCTTCTCTTATTTCATATTTCATTTATGTTCTGGAGCCCCAAAATGTTTAAGATATGTATATAGATAATTAAGTGGTTGCTAGTGTGCCTCTGCATCTTTCATTGGTGAGTTTGGACAATCTATAAACCAGTTGTCCACATTCCAGTATTAAAGTCACTATTTCTCCAACTAGGCAATGAGTGGACATGTTTTATTCTCTTGCTAATGAAGAGGCATTAAGAGAACTTGGAAGTGAATCCTTTTTTTTAAAATTTTTATAATGCTAACAGTTTTGTTCAGGCTTACCACCTATCCATGATATTGAATTACGTGTGAACATGGGGTAAGGTAGATATGGTAGGAGTAAAGGGCTTATTATGTGAAACTCAGTGCTTGGGATGCAAGATCGAGTAATGTCAGTCATGTTTTCTCTCTCTCTGGGTGACTTTCTAGTTTCTTAGGGTAACTACTATACTATTAAAATGGTTAATAAAGAAGCGATTTTGGAGGGAGTGGTTTCATTCTTCATTATATTGGTTGCTTTCTACCTTTTATTAGAAAACAAGACACTGTAGGCAGCCTTTTTGGCAACCGTGTGTTCGTAAAATCTTTGAAGGATGGTGGAGAAATTGTGAATAACTGAAAAAGTTGTGTAATGCACAGATTGTACCAATTAATATTGTGCTACGTATCACAGATCTTTGCATGTGTGTTTGGCATCTTAGTTACAACTTGCTTATCTTTAGGCTTGTAACTGATAATGTATGCATTTTTCATTATGATTTTTTTTATTGTTTAAGAAAACATGAATATGTTTTATGTGATTTTAGTTCTGATGTGATATTGGATGTTCATATTGGATATGCAGGAAGAGTTTCAATTGGCTCTGTTCAAGAATAGAAAAAAGGAGAATCTTTTTGCAAACAGGGTATGGTGTTTTATCATTTTGTATTCAATTGAGACCTATTGATTGTAGTTGTGCTATAAATGTCACGATGGTTTTGAACCATTGATATTAATGAGGTTTCCAAGAACTTTAGGATGGAATTAATTTTTCCCATGTTTAGAACTTTCCATTAGAAGTAGGTTTAAACTACGAGGCGTGGTAGTTTTGATTATTTAACTAGTTTTGTATTACTATATGATATTTTAGCCCCAATATGTTAATCTATAAATATAATACACTTTTCCATAATGAAATTTATGTCTTGAATGATTCTGAAATGGCAACTTTGTTCAGTCATAAACAACCCCCATTTTGGCACCTACAGAAGTCCTCCTTATTTAGCTAAAAGAGTGTCTAAAGTTAACAGGGTATTTTTCATTTTGTGAAAAAGAACATCTTATATATATCCACTGAATTCATCTTTGTTTACTATTAGTGGCTACTTTACATGCAATGAAAAACACACTTTAACTGATAAGTACACAAGTTTGAGCATATTTATGACGACTTTGCTAAAAAAATTTGCAAAAAATGTTGGATTCCAACTAGTTGATTAAAATTGCAGTGGTCAAAATTTGGATAGAAAAAATCAGCTGAGAAATCAGGATATTCAATGAAATTAGGAGAACTTCTGAATTCAAGAAAAATGATTTTTTAGTATCATCTATTAATTTGGTTGAGAATTCAACTGAATATCAAATAAATAATTTTGGAAAATTTTCCCAAAAATTAATTAAAAATAAATAAAATTAAGATTTCCCAAATTCAGCCATAGAGTTGAAAATTTTTAAAAAGTAGGATTTGGACGAGTTCAACAAATGGGATAAAAAAATTCATGTTTCTAAAGCCATGGGGGCAACTAAAGCCAATGTTAACTACAACCCAGGTTAACGATTTGTTTGTTTTTAAATACAAGTTTAGAACCTACTCTGTGTCTCTGTGGAGAAGCCTTGCGGAAATTTTGACTAAATTTGCGTATCTGCCTGTGTCAACAAGCTCTTGCAACTTGAATGTCGTTAAATTGACGGAAGATTTTGTGTTGGACCAGTGTAGGCGATTTTTGTGTCAATGTGGACACACAGTATGTCCACACATGTAGACATATGTGTAAGTCTTGTACTTGTGTATGTCCATGCGAGTCCAATTGGAGATAGCTTGGACTGGGGTTTTGGATGTTTTACATTCTTAAGTAGGTCTAGTAGGTGCTAAATTAGATACAAGTTTGACTTAATTGAGGGCATGGTGATTTAAGTATGTTAAGCTAGCTGGTGAAAAGAATACTCTGTAGTTTTTTTTTTTTTTTTTTTTATGTATTCTATTACATATAACAATTATCTTCATTATGTCAATCATTTTCTACTTGTTTTGCAATTGAATAAATTTTGCATCCAGATCTTTGAGCTATTTGATGTTAAGAAGAAGGGAGTCATTGATTTTGGTGATTTTGTTAAGTCACTCAGTGTCTTCCACCCAAATGCCCCACATGAAGACAAAATTGACTGTAAGTTGAAAGAGTATAGTACATTTAGCTTAGATTGCATCCCAAGTGTTGCAAATGTGATACAGAATCATTTATACTCCATGATTGTGTTACATGCAGTTTCATTTAAACTCTATGATTTGGATGGAACAGGATTTATTGAGCGGCAAGAGGTATATTGTTTTACCTTTTTACACATTTTAAACTTGCATCGTATCAACTAAATTCATTTTAACTCTTTGATTTTTACAATTGATTTTTCGTTGTTTTTATGTGTCTTTCATAACTTTACGTGAGTGTATGTTACCAATAGACACTGCTTCTCACATCTTCCCTCTCTTTCTGAACAGAGGGCAGTCTCAGTGTAACATAATTCAAAATAGTCCTTACCTGACCTATTGGTATGATAGTGTCTGTATTTTAGTCATTACACTTGCGTTCAAGTCCTCATGGATCTCTTTGGTTTCCACTTGTTTTGGGAAATAAATCAATTCGGATGCACTTTGAAAGAAACTAGAAACATTTTTCTTGGCTTCAGTACTTCACTGTTGTGACATCTGTTTTTGCAGCATATATTGACTTCAGATTAATGAGAGACAATACCAAAATTGTTCCTCATTTCCGATGCAGAACTCCATTTGGTCTTTTTTCTTTCCTCTTCAGATGATTTCTATCCTGCTGGTTGCTGATAAAATTCTTATTTTTCAATTTTAAGAAGTTTCATCTCAGAGATTAATTAGTTGCTTGTTTGATAGTTTGTAGCCCAAAAACCTAGTTGACATATATTCACTTTTTGAAGAGAAACAACGAGGAGGACTCAATCGTAGGGCTCATGTTGATTCACTTGTATTTTGTTGTAACCTCCTTGCATGCATATTCATTTTATGTGATTTTTGCAGGTGAAGCAAATGTTAATTGCACTACTATGTGAGTCTGGGATGAAGCTGGCTGATGAGACTGTCGAGATAATACTTGATAAGGTGA
Source organism: Camellia japonica (assembly GCA_030407325.1). Taxonomy (NCBI): domain Eukaryota; kingdom Viridiplantae; phylum Streptophyta; class Magnoliopsida; order Ericales; family Theaceae; genus Camellia; species Camellia japonica. The sequence goes on from JAPPVO010000007.1 coordinate 20,008,532, forward strand.
GTGGTTACTGATTCTCAAATTTTCGAGGATCAAAAAAAAAAAAAAGCTTCTTTCTATAAACTTAAAAAAATGTGCCATTTATTTTTAACGAGGACTGTCCATTCAATAACAATATAATTTGGATTCTCACCCGTGCTGAAGTTTGAACTTGTATTGAACCCTTATTTTAATAAGCAACCGAAACTAACAAGTCTTATGGCCCGATCAAGTAGAGTTGGTTACATGAATTATTTTTCGTCATTTTGCTTTGTCAAATGCTATAAGCTCAGTTAAATTAAATAAAAATTCATGTGCATATTTTTTCTTTTGTTAAATTTTGTCTGCAGACATTTTTGGAAGCAGATGTAAATCAGGATGGAAAGATAGATAAATCTGAGTGGCAGAATTTCGTGAGCCAAAACCCTTCGCTGTTGAAGATAATGACACTTCCATATCTAAGGTAAATACTAAATCATAGTTTATCGCATTTACATTAAGATGCCAATGAGTTCAAAACCGGGATTTAAATTTTACAGTTTTATTTGTTTTCATAAAATGCAGGGATATAACCACAACGTTCCCAAGTTTTGTATTTCATTCTGAGGTTGATGAGATTGCTACTTGACAAATATATATAGACATAGCTTAGTTTGAAAGGCGTGTTTGTGTGATTGTTTTGTTGATTAATTAACAAAATGTTGAGTAGCAGCTCTCACATAGTTGTAAAGTGTTTCTGAATTGGGCTATTTCCTACCTTGTTTTGGCCTGTCAATAGCGTTATTATTCATTTAATGCAAGACAATTCATTTTTTGAGATGAGATTAAAAAAAAACAATTGAACCGAGGATGTGGTGCAATTTCTCTTACACTATGTTTGGATCTTAGTTTTATGAGTGAAAGGAAGAATATCCATTGCATTTTTGTATGTTATATGTTTGGATCCTTCATGATGTGGTGCGATTTTTTGTATACTTTATTTTGAATAGCATACTTTTTTTTTATCTGACCGACGTTTTAGATGTCATTTTGCCACCTTATTTTTTTTTCTTCATGTGTAGGGTTATAAATAAGTTGAGTTGATGGAAACATATTATTGTAATAATTTTTTAATTTTTTGACTAAAATATGAGGTAAAAAAATTAGTATGTTTGGAATGATTTTTTAATTTTTTACAAAAAGATATTCAAAAAGTAGAGAAAAGAGAATTTTTAACTTTTTGACATAGGTTATAGGTTTTTTAGTTTTTTAATAATTTTTTTACTTTTTAGACTAAAACTATAACATGGCAAACGAGGCTTTAATTTGAAAAACTTAACTAGTTTGGCTTGATTAGTTTTTGAGTTGATTTTAATTTAACTTTAATTGAGCGGAGTTTGAGTAATTTGACATTATTAAGGGTTTACTAGTTTATTGGGGTCTCGTTTGGGAATATATTATTTTAGAAACTTTTTGATTTTTTGGTTAAAATATGAGGTAAAAAAAATTAATATGTTTGGAATGATTTTTTAGTTTTTTTCGACAAGACGTGCAAAAAGTAGAGAGAAAAAGAAATTTTTGATTTTTTGGTATAGTTATAAGTCTTTTGATTTTTTTTAATAATTTTTAGATTTTTAGGCTAAAAGTATTGTATGCCAAATGAGACCTGGGTTTAAGTAAAATTTTGAAAATGAAGTTGTTTAAATTTGATTTGTATACCTAATGTGTTGAATATAGTTAATTTTAAGTAAATTTTTTAAATTGTTTTTTTTAATATAGTGGGTGTTTGGAAAGTTGTTATTTTAGTAGGTTAAAATTTTTGTGTTTGGAAAGATGATTGAGTAATTTTAATAGTTAGATGTGATGTTTGTGAGAAGAAAAGTGAAATGATTATGGATTTGATGTGACATTTTGCCTTATTATCTATTTTAGTCTATTTTGGTTTTTTTTTTTTTTTTTTAGCCTAAGCCATGCTATTTTTTTTTCTTGCCAAACACCCACATAGTTGTTCACTAGGTACTTTGGGACTGTTTGTTACAGCTTTTAGAGGGTAATTATAATTTATTTTAATTTAACAGTCTACATCAGATGGTTTGGTGAAGTTTTTACTTATAAATTATTAGGTATAAATAACTTAAATAAATTTAAAAAATTAAATTATTTGGAAGCAAAAAAATAGATAGTTTTTACTTTTTGATTATTAATTTTTAACTAAAAATCCATCAAACAGGGTCTTTATAAAATCTAAAATTTCAATATCATTTCACTTCAGGACATAAAAATATTTAAATATTGTTATAAATAAAAATTAAGAAACGGTAAAATTTATGAAAAGTAAACTTGATGACTTTTTTCCAATCTTGTATAATATTAACAATTGTGGTAGAGATTCCATCCATACCTGACCCCCACAATTTTTATTCTCATCCCAATTACTTATATAACAATGTTAGGTATTATGAAAAAACTTTCATGAAAATGATTATGAAAGATTTATGACCCTTGAATTACACTTAAAATAAAGCACCACACACTAATCAGGGTAATCCAAGGGTCATAAATCTTTCATGATCATTTTTATAAAAGTTTTTTCATGATCCTTAACTTTTCTCTTACTTATAATACATGAGTGAACCCCACACACATATCAAGGGCCCAAATCAAATTCAAGGTCATGGAACTCCCAAAAAAAGGGATCCCAAACATTTCTGTAATATTAATAACTTACAAAAAGTAAACTTACGTCTCATTTGTTTGGGCATAAAATAATTTTTTAAAAATAAATTTTACATTTTTTGACGTTTGGGATGATAAAAAATAAAATTAATGAAAAATATTTTTTATGATCAATAAAAAATAAGTTTATTTAAATAAAAAATATATATTTTTAATTTTTTAAAGACAAAAAAATTTCAAATTAAAATTTATCAATATTATCATATTATCATCACCTCACTTCCATCACCGCACCACCACCAGTAGGGCTACTATCACAATTACTATTAAGGATGCTCAGTGAATATTTCAATCTGTCCAAATCGACTGAACCGAACAAATCAAACCGAACTGATCCGTTGTATTTTGGATGGATGCGTGATGACGTTTTTTTTTAATCCGCCTAGTTTTGGACGTATGGGGGATTTGAGATTCCTTTAGCTGCAACTGAACCGCCGATCCGCAGTATTTTGAACGGATGCATGATGACGAGCGAACGGTTGCGGATTGATTTTTTTTCAATCCACCTAGTTTTGAACAGATGGCGGATTTGAGATTCCTTTAGCCGCAACTGAACCGCCAAACCGCGAGTACCCCTAGTAATTTGTAAGCCTTTGTGTCTTCAATTTGTTTAGATATTCTGTTTATATTTTCAATTGAAAAAGAGTTTAGATATTCTGTTGTGTTTTCAATTTAGAAATTCTTTTATCAAATGGCAAGTGTTGATATTTGGTATTTTTGTGTAAAAAATATAAGGCTTAATTTTGTCATTATTTTAAAAAATCAAATTAAATAGTTTTTGAATAAAAAAAAGTAATGAAATAGTTTTGATAATGCATGATTTTTTTATATGTATTTATTATTGGTAGTTGACAATTTACTTAATAATCTTTTGGTTATGTTGAGTTGAATTGTTATATTTATAAAAAAAAAATATTAACAAGTTGTTGTATTATGTTCAAAATTTGTGAAAGTTTAAACCGTCAAACTGATTTGCATTCATCCGCCAATCCGCTCAATCTGCATCTGCCAATTCAACGGACGGATGTGGATTAATTTTTTCCAATCCGCCAATCCGATGAACAGATAGCAAATTAGAAATTCTTCGACCGCAACCGAACCACAAACACCCCTAATTACTATTGACATCACCACCATCGCCATCCCACCACTTCCACTTTCGTCTTACTATCACCATTACTACTAAACATATATAAATATTTTCTTTACAAAATATTTTTTGTAAAAGAAAATTCAAAAAAAATTCTCGTACTAGTGAACTGAGGGTTATTTTTTTGTTTTTCAAACTTAATAATTGATGTGGTCTCCACAAAAATTGTCTGGTCATTCAGATCTTTTGTCCAGTTTTGTGGTGTCGAGATCCAGAAGTTATTGATTGGTCTAGGACAACGTTACGTGGCGTTTCACAATTAGTAAAGAGATGAGACTCGCGATTTTATGTTGGGTGATTAAGAAATATAAAAGGATATGAGAGTTTGCAATTGGTCTAAGATATAACCACGTAATACCCTAAGACCAATCAATAATTTTTCATCAAGATCATATGGAGTTTTAACACATAAAAAAAAAAAAATTTAAAAAAAGAAGAAAGAATTATATGTAGGTGGGAATTGGGAAAAAAAATTACAAACATATAGAGGTGCAAGTGTCTGTAATGATATGCAAATAAAAGACTATGGGGGTGCAAGTGTCACTTGCAACTCTCTATGTGTTGGTTATTTTTTTTTTCAACTCCCACCCTCATGTAATTCAAAAAAAAAAAAAAAAAAAACAAATGAAAGTGACACTGTTATGGAATATTTGGATAACCATCAAAAGACATACAATTGGAATTCTAATGAGTTTTAGGCTAAAGTAGAAATAGGAGAAAGTTTTACCATGTGGGAAGGTATGTCATGTGGTAAACCACATGGTATGATTTATAGTGGTGAATAGTGAAGGTTTTATCACCTATAAATAGGTGAGTTTGTATGGTAATGAAGATATAGAAAAATTGTATATTATATGTGTGATCCTTTATTTCCTCTTCTATTGTGGCTCTTTCTTCTTTATTTTCTTTAATTTTATAATACGTTATCAGTACGAGATTCTAGCGAGCTGAGAAGACATAGCTACTGGGTGGTTGTAGTAAGTATAAATAAATTCTAAAGCTAATTTTATATTTCCTTCATATATTTACGTGATACTAAATATATTGTTTTTGTTAAATTTAGTAAACATGTCAAATCCTTTAAAATTAGAATTCTCTGCTCTTGATATTTATGGAACAAATTATTTATCTTGGATTTTTGATGTTGAGATCCACCTTGAGGCAATGAATCTTGGAAATACTATAAAACATGAAAATGAAGCATTCCTATAGGATTACGCAAAGGCAATAATATTTATTCGCCATCATCTCCAAGAAGAATTAAAAAATGGATACCTCACGGTAAAAGATCCATTAATTCTGTAGAATAATTTGAATGAGAAATACGAGCACCAGAAGACCGTAATCCTCCCAAGAGCTTGTTACGATTGGTTGCACTTGAAATTGCAAGATTATAAATCAGTTAGTGAGTACAACTCTACTTTATTTGAAATAATGTCTTGATTAAAATTATGTGGAGAAAAAATTACTGAAGAAGATATGCTTAAAAAAACATTCTCCACATTTTACGCTGATAATGTGCTCTTGCAGCAGCAATATAGAGAACGTTGTTTTTCAAAATACTTTGAACTGATTTCATGCCTTATTTCTTGTAGTTGAACAAACTAATCAATTGTTATTGAGAAATCATCTATCCCATCCAACTGGTTCTGCTCAGTGAATGAGGTTGCATTTCATGGCCGTGAACGAGGGAGAGGTCATGGTTTTGGACGTGGCCAAGGTCGAAATAATTACCGATTTCCTGGGGGATATGTTCAAAAAAATAACATGCCATTCCACCAGAAGTTGAATAATTCTAGAATATCACAAAAAAAGGAAAAAGGTTTACAGAATAAATCTTCCAAGAATCATGAAAATGCTTGTTACAGACATGACATGGTAGGGCATTGGTCGCATACCTGTCATACGTCTAAACATTTAGTGAATCTTTATCAAGCCTTGATAAAAGAAAAAGGAAAAGGAATTTTGATGCATTTCATAGATCATTATGAATCCATTGATATTAATTATCTTGATGTTTCCGATTTCTTTGAAGATTAATTGGTGATGAAAATGTTCATACTGATTAACTTGATTTTCTAGATATCATGATGTATTGTCCTATTTTGATTATGATTTTGAGGTTTGTATTTTTGAGTTTAATAGTTTGTATTTTTTTGCTTTAAGTTTTGAGAATAATGAATTCAATTTTTTATAGACTTGGCTTTCATTGATGCATTGACTAACTCCAAAATGATTGGTGATGATATCTGTCTAGTGAACAGTGCAACCACACACACAATCTTACGTGATGTAAAATATTTTATATAATTAGTCATGGGAAAAGCTAATATCAATACAATTTCAAGTTCTGCAAACCTAATTGAGGGCTTTGAAAGAGCCAATATTATGTTGTCAAATTGAACAAAAATTTGTATTGATGAAGCTTTGTATTCTACCAGATCCATAAGAAATCTGTTAAGTTTCAAAGATATGTGTCGTAATAGTTATCATATTGAAACTATAAATAAAGGTCAGGAAGAGCATTTACTGATCACTTCAACTAATTCTAGCTAGAATCTAGTATTAGAAAAACTTTATATATTTTCATCTGGATTATATTATACAACAATAAAAATGATTGAGTCACCTATTGTCATGCACCAGAAGTGCTCTGACCCAAAAACATTTATGCTATGACATGATTGACTCGGGCATTTGTGATCTATAATGATGCGTCGAATAATTAAAAATTCACATGGACATCCATTAAAGAACCAGAAGATTCTTTTACCAAATGATTATCCATGTTCTTCCTGTTCACAAGGAGAATTAATTATCAGACCATCACCCACAAAAGTAATTGTTGAATCTCCATCATTTTTGCAAAGAATTCAAGGGATATATGTAGACGAACCCATACACCCTTCTTGTGGACCATTTTGTTATTTTATGGTTTTAATAAATGCATCAGCCAGATGGTCACACGTTTGTTTACTTTCTACATGTAATGTTGTATTTGCCCGACTCTTTGCTCAAATAATTAGATTGCGAGCACATTTTCCAGACATCATATCAAGACAATTCGTCTTGATAATGCCAATGAATTCACATCTCGAGCATTTAATAATTAGTGCATGTCCTTTGGCATTGATATTGAACACCCTGTTGCACACACTCATACCAAAATGGTTTAACTAAATCTTTCATTAAAAGACTTCAGTTGATGCTCGGCCTTTGTTTATGAAAAGCAAATTACTTGTTTCAGTATGTGATCTTGTTATATTGCATGCAACATCTTTGATTCGTGTTAGACTAACAAAATACCATGAGTATTCACCATTACAACTTGTATTTAGTTAACCACCAAATGTTAGTCACCTTAGAGTGTTTAGTTGCGCTGTTTATGTCCCTATTGCACCTCCACAGTGCACTAAGGTGGATCCACAACATAGGCTTGAAATTTATATTGGTTTTGATTCTCCATCAATCATTAGATATCTAGAACCTTTGACTAGTTATGTATTTAAGGTACGATTTGAAAATTGTCATTTTGATGAAACAATTTTCCCATCATTAGGAGGAGACAAGTCGTAGTCTGAAGCTCGACGGGAAATCACTTGGAATACTTCGATGTTATCTGTAATAATCCCGACCTATGATTAATTGTTAGACCATGATTAAGGGTACCTAATCAGTAATTAAGATGGAATTCTGAATTAATTGCATATGTGTTGTTTTATTTGTGTTTCTATCTGTCTATCGTAGAGATGTCTGTTTGTGTTTTTGTTTTGTTCTGCGAATTGAAGGCCTTATCGGCATCTGATTATGAAATTGACTTGGTTTCTGTGTTATGTAGAATTTTTAGAATTTTATGGTAGGTCTAATTAAAATTTGATTCGGAATCAAATAATTAGATTAATTAATTATAAATTGATTAGGCTAAGCTAGATTAATTAGTGGAGCCTATATAAGGCTAATGTTAAGCCTTAGATCATTTTACACACTCTCACTTCTCATCTTCTTGACTTCAAACGTGAGAGAGAAGGAAGAGGAAGGAAATTGAGCTCAAGCTAAGGGAATTGCTAGGAAATTGAAGGAATGAATCTAGAGACTCAAGAATCTAGCCTTTTGAGCCTAAATTGGGAAACCTAGGTAAGAATCCAACATTTAAGTTATATGATTGTGACATTAACAACTTGAATTCAAGAGAATTGAGTTGAGCAATGCATAATTTGAGCCTAGGTAGTTGAAGATAAGAATTAACCTTGCATGCATGTGCATTTCATGGAGTTTGATGTTATTTTCAAAAGAATTCTCTCATGCATGTGTCCATCTTACCTTTATTTTGAGAATCCATCTTGTTAAATACCATTTCATATTAATTGATCATGGTTTTGGAAGCTTTGAAGTCAAGATAAAGCATGCATGTTATGTTTTCAAAGAATTGAGTTTTGTTTTGCACAATTGGCAAGCTTTTGGGCCTTGATTTTATGAAATGATTTTGAATCCCCAATGTTTTCCAAGTTCACACATGTTTCCTAAGTTTTTGGCCCAAAATGATGAGTTTTGATGTGTTGAATTCGAGTTTTGAACATGGAAAAGCAATCTGGAAATTCCAGATTCTGTCTGTGCGCTCAAGCGACAGAACCTGCGCTCGAGCGACCACTCTGTATTTTGTACTCTCGCTCGAGTGTAAAATGCATGCTCCCAGAAGTTATACATTTTTGCAGACTGCTAGAGCGACAAGAGTTGCGCTCGAGCAATCGTCGAGCGTGCGTCGAGCGGAAAAATCAAGCAATTAGTACTTTTGCAAAGTTTATAGACTGTTCCAGCAAAGGAAGCTGCGCTCGAGCGATCACTCACATTTTTAAACACCCGCTAGAGCAAAGGAAGTTACGCTCGAGCGAGGCCGTTGTTTTCAGCATATCTGACTAAGTGTTTTCAAGTACATTTCAGCATCCTCATTGCATCCTAGGCATTCCTAGGTCGAAATGAAGACGAAATAATGAGGATAAGGGCTAGGAACACACTTAGAACAAAATAAAATAAGATAAGTATGACCCAAGCATGTGTTTCAGTATATGTATCTGTTATGTTTGTGTAGGTCACGCGCCGTGAGCTGTTGATCCATTGGTTGCTATCAAAGTTATCTGTGCAGTTATCTATGAGTAATAACTTAGTAAAGCTACGTTTAATATGAAGTACTTTCTGAGCATTATGATATGATATGATATGAATTGTTTCTAAATGATACAAAAGGCTGTTTTGTGATCCCATGAATGATGATCCATATCTTTGACATTTATTTGTGGTATCCTTAGCAGAAGCCCTCGCCCAGGGGACATAATACTGTAGCTTATGGTCACGAGGCCCTCACCCGGGGGAAACAATACTGTGGCACAGGCCCTCGCCAAGGGAAAACAATACCATGGCCCATGTATGAGATATGTTACCCGGTACCGAAAGTTCCTTTATGAAACTTGATATGCTTGACCAAAGAGATATGTTAATGCTAATGGATACACCACGCATGATTTGAATGTAAATAAGAATATGACACCGTTTCTAATACGAACATGAATATGATTCCGGTTTACCTAAAGATTTGAAAACTGTTCTGGACATCATTCATAAAACTCTTTATTCTATTATTATTCACTGAGCTTCACTTACTATTTATATATGTATATAGGTGATCAGGCACGTGACCAGACCCAAAGTTGATGACCTGGAGTCTCAATCGTGTCAGCCAGTTGTTGTGCCTCCTGAGGAGGTTCTCTTTTGTGGCACGTACATGTTTGAGACTTTGTTTTCTTTTGGACTATAAACAAGTTTTTTGTTTATGTGTACATTGGGCTAAGTTCCCTTTTGTTATAACTGTAATGTATGTGACATGGATTATTGTAATTATGACGTCACACCTATGATATAAAGTTTTGAAATTTCTATCCCATATATGTCAACACAGCTTTATGGACTATGTTTGTTTCTATATTTATTTCCGCTAGCCCCTTATATTTTGTTTATTAGGTCAGAGGGCTTTGGTAATTCGAGGATTATTGGCCGGTTACGACGCCAAACCTGTAGGGGTGAGTTTGAGTCGTGACATTGTCTCATCTTGATCCTTGTAATAATCAATGTGAACTAGAAGTTCAAATGATCATTCATTTGCAAAGTATTGCAAATCAGTTACCGGATGCATTCACTAACAAAAAAAAGGTGACAAAATTTTACATACCATCAGCTAATACCCCAACAAGAATTTATGTTCTTGTCAGACAATCAGTGGGTATAGTAATAAATGAGTCTAAGGTACGCCAGAAGCGTGAGAGACCCATCAGTGCAAAAAACAAAATTCCTCAAAAGAAGGAAGCTTAAGAACAAACAATTGGTACTTGTAGCTCGACTTTTTCGCGCTTCCTTTCGGAAGCTCGAAAGAAGCCCTACAGTTCGGACTCCCACAGTTCTGAATCTAATCTCACAAGTGCAATGTGAAATTGATAAACATCAAAGAGTCCAAATCCGACAAATCGTTTGGAAAATTGATTTTAAATCAAAAATGCCAAAATTGGACTGTTTTGCCAGATACAGAGTCGCAACCTAAATATTTTATTTTTCAGAAAAATTTTGGAAACCCATGACTCGTGCCAAAGGCCACGTGTCCGTCATCACCAAAGTTGCCTCGGTTCGGGAACTTAAGTACAAGAGGGGAATGTCATGAATTGAGCACTCCCGCTCGCCCAATCAAAGATCGGCCTCTATTAAACATGATATGATTTTTATCAACATTATATGCTCTTATTTAGGTTATTAGGCTAGCATTACTACGTGATGCGCACAAGCAAGTATAGACTAGTTTGCCCAAATTGAAACAATTCAATTTCATGTTTGTTTTTCGAAAAGGGTTTGAATTTTGCCACCTCAAGTGGGCTTAAACTTGCGAATTTGCCACTAGACAGAGTGGGCTTAAAACGTTCATTCGTTGAATCGTTTCAATTCAAATAACAAGCCTCCATCCACAGGCATTCAAACTGTTTATCAATTAAGTATTTAGCCTCATGGCAAGCATGCTAGACATGGCAATCACTCACACTCATGCAAGTATGCTAAAGCACTAAAACTCACCTAGTACTCCAAGCTAAGAAAAACAAAGTTAGAAAAAATGCATGATTCCTAACTTATGTCAAATTACTAATGCAACACATGCGATAATGCAACTAAGATAGGCTCGGCTACTTAACATTTTATTTGCAACAATTTCATAGCATCGTTTAAACACGTATTCAACGAGGTATTGAAACAACAATGCAGTTAGAATAATGAACTGAGCCTCGGTGCTTGTAATATAAAATGAATGGATGCAAGCATAAAGTATGCTAATTGAAACGTAATGCTCCTAAACTAATCATCGAAAGCGGTTAAGTAAAAGGGAGAAAGACGTGGGATTGGAAGACTTATACATTATTACAATACGCTCTCACGAAGGAGAGTCCGAATGAATAAAGCTAAGCTAACTAGCAACTAATTAAAACTAAGCTAATTAAGCTAACTATTACAAACCAAATGAAATAAATAGCTAAACTAATTAACTAATTATTACAACACTTTGAATTTAACTAACTAGTAAGCTAATTAAATTACACAAATGCAAGTAAGCTAAGTAATTAAAGTATTAACTACTCTACCACTACTCTGCCTCGGGAAATGGAAGATGTGCATGCGCATGCTTGGATACCACCTGAAAAGACCTCCGTTTTGCTCCCGAAAGCCTCTGTTTGCAGAGTTGAACATTTCCAGAACCATTTTGCTCCACCTTACCAATACTCAGCTGAGGTTTGCATTAGTGGCCAGCCGGCCACTAGTAAAGACTACCAGCCACCTGCCGGCCATGAAAGTGGCCTGCTGGCCATTAATGGTTCTCTGCCGGCCATGGATAGTGGCCTGCCAGCCACTGATACACTAGTTCATTTTGCTGCAACAGAGGACAAACAGAGCAAAAAAAGGGTATTCTCAAGGGTTGTTTGCACAACCCACCCCTACTTTTCATGAGCAAATCCAAGGAGTGGTGAACTTAAGCCACAAACCACCAACTCAAGCAATTTCATTGCATGATGGCTTGTGATTCAAGATGTGCAATCTCAATAAATGCAACACAAGATACAAAAACCATCACCTTATCATGCATGATCAAGGGCAATGGAGACCTAAGAAAGTTAACACATTTCATCACTTTGAGTATGAAATGTCTCAATTTTCCTTGTGTTCAATTAACGTCCGATTGAACACAACAAGTTATTATCTTGCTCACTTTTAGTCCTAAGTTTTAGTTACTCATTTTACTTTACCAACCATCCTTTAATCCAATTAAGTCCAAAAGGTGAATTAAAGTCCTCTAATGGAAAGAAAGCTTAAGACACAAGTTGCTTTGGGTATGAAAGAAGCATCATACCGTTGGTAATGAACCCCCTAAGGAATTAAACTATTAAGTATGAAACCTCAATTTCACAGTTAGGCAAGCAAGTGACTTGACACCACTTTCAAAGCAAAATTAAAAGCCAAGAAAGGAGGGAGGTTACAGAGATTATACTTGCTAAAATTAAGGCCTCGTTTGGCAACAGGTCGGTTTAAAAGCCAAAAAGTTACTAAAAAAGCCAAAAAGCCAACAACCTATACCAAAAAGTCAAAGATTCCCTTTTCTCTCTACTTTTTGCACATCTTTTCGTAAAAAGCCAAAAAGTCATCCCAAACATACTAGTTTTTTTTATCTCATATTTTAGCTAAATAGCCAAAAAATTACTAAATTAGCCTGTTCCCAAATGAGGCCTAAGTATGAAAAGCCAAAAACAATGCAATCAACTCAAACAAGTGGTGTCTAAAGGCCTAAAACACTAAGCTTGTGTGGACTATTACACTACAAGCATGCAAAACAAGACTCAAATGACTTAACAACCCAAAACAGAGTTAAAACAACCTAAATCAGAGGCTAAAACATGTTGGAATTAAGCTACAACAAGCTAGAAAAATAAGCTTACACATGCCACCAACTAGGCTAGAAAACAAGACACAAGGATGGGAGGCTAACCCCTCTAAATTTGGACTTCAAAACATGATTTTCACCACTGAAAAAGCTCTAAAAATTAGTGTTTAAAAGCTTGGAAAAAGATATTTTGAAAGTGAGAAACACAAGTGGAAAAGCCTTACAAACAAGGTACAAAGAAGGGTGAACCACCCCCTACCTTAAAATGGCCTCTACCCACAAATTTTAGCCCACAAAGACAGAGTTTTTATAGCCTAAAAACAACCCAAAAATAGTGGGAAAAAGATAGAAAAACAAATATGCAAAGTAAGCTAATAAAGCAAATATTATACCTCTTGAAGAGAAGAGTGATTCTAGGCAACAATTCAAGCCAAAACCAACTTCAAGAGCTCCAAAAAGGCCTCAAGGAACCTCAGCTCAAAGGTGATCAACTTTGGTTAAGGAAGTATAGGCAAGAGTGTAGTGTAAGTAGGCAACAGTGTAGAGAATTTGTAGAGAGAGAGAATTATAGAAAGAGCGGAAAATTTTTGAGTTCAAAATTTTCTAACCTTTCTACAAGGGAGAGGGGGTCTCTATATATAGAAAACATGAAATTTCTACAAGGAGATCCAGCCTCCAAGTGTGGACAGATGCATGCATCTGTGCAACCAGCTAGCACAGTTGGCAAAAAATATCTGCAGAAAACACTGGTGGCTAGCAAGTCACATTAGTGGCCGGAAAACCAAAAGTGATGGCCGATAGCCTCTAGGGATGGCCGGCAGGCCACTAGAGGTTGTAGGCTGGAAAGATCAAGGCCTGGTCCAAAAATGAGACAAAATGGATGCAGGGTTTGAAAGACTCAAAGTTGTGGTGTTCCGCTGAAGACTTCGAGCACTTGGCAAGCAAACAGACTCATCATCGGGTATACCTGCAAGGACGTTCAAGTCGTAAGGGCCGTAAAAAATGGGGTGTCTACAGTTGCCTCTCTTTGACAGAACTCAGAGTCATGAAAGGACGTGAGTGAATGTCAAAGCCCAGAGACGACCTATTTTGACAAGGTCGTAAGACTTGGACAAACAATCAAGACAGAAAACAAATGGTTGAACCCGCAAGCTGCCTACGTATCCCTTTGCGAGGAATCAAAATAGCATAGTTCTGTAACTTATGATCATGCAATGAGGCTGTGCAATGAAACATTTGAATGCAACTGCAATGCAAAAGAAAATGCCACATTTAAATAAGCCGAACAAGGTACAACAATTCCAATTATGAAAAGGAGTAAGTAAATACACACGCCACGCGTGGGAATCACAAGCCAAACCACATTTTATGCAGAAAGGATGTAAGAAAATTATGCAAGCTTAATTACACGTTGCGTAGGAAAGGGGAAGGGCGACGTAACCGTCGGGCACACCTGAGGTCTCAACCAAGAACCTAACGCGTTGCACGCATGAGGAGAAAAGGATGGTGTGAACATCGGGCGCGCCCGAATGTTTTTTAACCAATTGAAAATCCTAACGCGTTACATGCGAGAGGAGGAGAGGTGGTGTGAACACCGGGCACATCCGAATATTTTTAACCGATTGAAAATCCTAACGCGTTGCACGCAAGAGGAGGAGAGGTGGTGTGAACATCGGGTGCACCCGAATGTTTTTAATCGAAAATGATGGTGTGAACATCGGGTGCACCCGAATGTTTTTAACCGAAAAGAATGATGTCAACACCGGGCACACCTGAATGTTTTTAACCGAAAATGATGGTGTGAACACCGGGCGCACCCGAATGTTTTTAACCAAAAAGGATGGTGTGAACATCGGGCGCACCCGAATGTTTTTAACCGAGAAAGATGGTGTGAACAACGGGCGCACCCGAATATTTTTAACCAAAAAGGATGGTGTGAACACCGGACGTACCCGAATGTTTTTAACTGATTGAAGAAGGATGGTGTGAACACTTCGCGCACCTGAATGTTTTTAACCGATTGAAGAAGGATGGTGTGAACACCAGGCGCACCCGAATGTTTTTAACTGATTGAAGAAGGATGGGAACTCTTTTGAATGAACCGTACATATAATATCGTGCATGAATGAACTGTACATACAATATCGTGCATGTATAAGAAAGAAACTTAACAAGTGTGACACAGTAAGAATGCATGTTCTATGCAAGACAAACAACCGAGATACAATGTTAATGGCATGTTCTATGCGAGAAACAAAAACGGAGGCATATTCTATGCATGATGCAAGAGCGGAAGCATATTCTATGCATGAAACAAGAGTGAGAGAATATTCTATGCGTGAAACAAGAGCGAGAGCATATTCTATGCGTGATTCATAACATGATGCAAGACACGCATGCAATACGCATGAAATGTATATCTTATGCAACAACATATGTGAAATGCATATTCTATGCCACAAGGTGAAATGCATGTTCCATGCAACAACGTATAGGAAATGCATATTCTACGCAAGGTACCAAAGCATAATTTGACAAAAACAAATTCAGTAGCAACTTCCGATTTACCTCTCGGAAGAGTTACAATATGTTTAAAGGATACACCTCATTCATGTTGACAAGTGACGAACATTGCGCACCGAAAACACAATTTTGAGCTTCTCAATCTGAACCAAACAGTGAACAATCCCTTCATTTCTTGGAAACCAAGGACACAAAACAGCATCAAGACTCCAAGGGAAGCCGCCGGCCACAAGGGGAGGCCGCCGGACAGGTGTCGGCCATTGGTGAGCCTTGCCGGCCACCTGCCGGCCAATGATGGCAGCTCGGGGCAATTATGACTTTTAGCCTCGGGTCTTTAAATATACAACTCAACACTTTATTTCCTTACTTCCCTAGGGCCGAAATCTTTCTCCCTATCTCCCTAGACAATCCTTCTCTCTAGATTTGCATTTCTACGCGTTTTCCAACACCCCACGCGAAGTTGATTCGCTAACACCTCTTTGTTCTCTTCGCTTTAAACTGATTGAAATTTGATTTCGGTGTTTTTTCCTTCATTTCCACCATTCTAGGCTTGTTCCCCTCGAGGTTCTCTCGGGTTTTGTGCACTTTTCCCGGCTTTGACTTTTTCATCATTTTTCTCTCTCCTAAGGTTGACTTTTTCCAAGTTTACCCCTTTTTTTTTTTTTTCATTTTTCTTCACTTTTCACCCACTTCGCACCCATTTTCCAGATGGCGAATAAGATCCCTCACGACGGAGCTCCTCCGGAGGCTCCCCCAGTAATTCCACATATTCCCGAGATAGTAGAGCTAGCAGCTGACCTTGAGGCAGACCTGGAGGTAGAGTTCGAGCCAGAGCTGCTACCGTTGAGGGTATGACCTTTTGATCCAGAGAGATATCATCCTCAGACACATATCTTGCTTGCCTCTGGAGGCATCAGACGCTTCACCGATTTTGCTCGTGGTGCACCAGAGGACTTTTTGCTGAGAGAGCCAGCTTCCCACCTATCAACTATTGCCGCTGAGGTATGAACTTTGTTTTTATGCATTCCTGCCTTTCTTTACTTGCATTTCTTACATTACGTTTTATTCGACCATACTATCATCACTGTTTTATCTGATCCAATTGTTCTTTGCCACAAGGCAAGGGTCGTGCCTTCAGAGGGTACCGTGCTACGACCGCCCCAGATTAGTTCGACAAGCTCCTCGCTGGAGTTCGTGACATCGTAGAGGAGGCTAGATTTGGCTTATTCTGCTCTGGCCTGACGCGGGTCACGGTGGGTCGTCCTCTCTTGAGAGCACTCGTGGAGAGGTGGTGGGACACCACCAACTTCTTCCACTTTTCCATCATAAGGGAGATGACGATGACTCCCTATGACTTCGCCATGATCACTGGCTTAGAGGTAGGGGTGATCTGATCCCTCTTGATATAGAAATGGAGGAGTTGGAGGCAGCTTGGTTTGAGCTGCTAAGAGCACATCCACCTATATACTGGACAGGCATGGTGAGATATACCTGGTTCGCCGAGCGATTCAGAGGGAGCGAGCCCGAGACAGTGGAGGAGACAGAGCAGTATGCCAGGGGCTTCCTGATGTTCGTCTTCGGTACCACCTTGTTTTTGAACAGGTGGAACACCGTAGGCCTATATTTGCTGAGCGCCCTGGTGACCCTTCCTCGGGTTCGCTTCTACGGTTGGGGCAGAGCTGGCCTCGCCACGCTCTATGGATATATGAGCTCGACCTCCCGTCTGAGAGGAGACTTAATCGGAGGCTACTAGCGAGCCTGGGAGGTACACATCTCAGTTCTCTCTAAGCACTTTACATTTTCTGCTTTACATTTCTGCTTTACGTTTATGCAACACCTGTGCTTTCTGCTTTGCACTTTCTGTATCTGCTCACATATTGTGCTTTCTGCTTTGCACTTTTTGTATCTACTCATACCGTATTGATCACATATCACTGCATTTTCTCCGCAGCTATGGGTCTATGCATACTTTCTGACTCTCGCCCCAAAGTCTGTAGAGGAGCTTCCCCTTATAGTCCCCTACTCACGGAGGTACGACGACTGGCTCCAGCGTAGGACCTGCGAGCCTTTTACATTATTCCACCACTACTTTGACACCGTGGCTGCTCATGAGGTAACCCGAAACACAGTCATTTTTACTTTATCACTGTTCTGATTCATATATAACAACTGACAGTAACTAATCATCTGTACAACCTCTATTTGCAGATTATGTGGCAGCCATGGACGATGATGCCAATGGGGTCCGGGACCAATATGCTAGGGCTTGGGCCACCTCCCGCTACAAGATTATACTCAAGGGTCCAGTCTGTCGGGCCTGGTTCTTGGGGGAGCGCTTCATACGCCAGATTGTGGGCCTGTCTGACTCGATCATCCCGATGGCTCCACCAGAGTCCATGCGATCTGCAGATGGCCTATCTGTTAAGGAGGTCATCAAGTTTATGGTAGGCTTAGATGCCAACTACTTCTGAGCAAGGGAGATTATGCAACCTTCATTTAGACACATCTGATGCCACCCCTGACCGGTGCTCGTGGAGATGAGGAGACGAGAGCTCCTACTGTAAGAGAGAGGCCTAGAGTGACCCGGGCGAGTAGGGCTCGTGGTAGAGGGGCTTCTCGAGCGAGGCAGAGGACTAATTGGCCAGAGCTTTCGACCGCGCTGACTTGTTGGCGGCATATCAGGGAGGCTTACCAGGTCTTGATTGAGCCTGCAGCAGCCGGACACGAGCTTGTCGAGGTTCGAGGCCCAACTCCGGTATGAACCACACTTTAGCACTTACACTCCACATTTCATTTCAGATATGTTTACTGTGAACACTGATCATTCAAATACATTTGCAGGTGTCCATCGAGTACATAAGAGGCGCCCTCGAGCTAATAGCCTCGTTAATGGGGATGGTATAAAGGAGGGAGACACTGATTGGCGTCTACGATATACCGGTAAGTTCTTCAGTTTGCACTCCAGGCATCAAATTTCCACTGATACACTAACACTGACATTTCAACTGAAAACTTCTCAAACTGTACTGATACACTGCATCTGACACACTGCATTCACACACTGTATTCATACACTGTATCTGACTTCGCATACACTCATTCTATACATCCTGTTTACATCTGATACACATACTGTAACTGATATGTGACAACTGTCTTTTCAGATCCCACCCATGCCGATGGCACCAGCGACAGCTGCAGCACCTGCACCAGCACACGATAGAGGCAGAGCTAGGGGCACCTGAGACGGAAGTGGCCCTTCAGAGCCCATTCTGAGTGATGATGATGTTGAGACGAGTGACTCTGAGGAGGCAGCGAGTCAGCATTCGGAGTCATCGAAGAGCGGAGACGACGCCGGCTCGAGTTCCGAGAGCGGAGGCGATGATGCTAAAGAGGGCTCTGGAGCAGAGAGCGGAGATGGCACCGGCTCGGGCTCTGGTTCAGAGGGAGATTCAGACAGCGGTGCTGATGGAGACAGTGCCCCAGAGTCCTCCCTTCCAAAGAAGAGGACGAATAGGGCCTCTCAAGCCTGAGGTGACCGATGCTGATTTTTTTTTTTTTTTTTTTGTATTTTTGCTGAGTTTATTTTTGTTGGTAGCATTAGCACATTTGTATAGCTTTAGACAGCTTTATTTGCTTTAAAACTTGTACTGTCTTTTTGTAATAAAAAAAAACCATGATTGGAATAAAAGTAGTTTTTATGAAAAAGTGTTGTATTTTGCATCATGAGCACCACATTGCATGGAATGGACATGGAATCGAATTGGCCAAGATAACACTCTTGATTGAAACAAAAAAATAATTGTGTAATGAAGCGACCAATAACCGATATAAAAAGCAATATACAACTCAATAAACAAATCAACAACAACTTGATAAAGCAAAACAACTCAAACACAACTCGACAAACTTGCTAAAACCAAAAAGACTCAAAACAAGACCTTAAAACACACAAAGAGCAGAACAAAACACATGTTTCCAGCACTGTTCAGCACAAGGGTGGACAGCAGGTCAAAGTGAGAGACTGCCGGCCACAAACAGAGGTTGCCGGGCACCTGCCGATCATGAGAGGTGGCCTACCAGCCATCAATGTCCTTTGCCGGCCACCAATGTGGCTTGCTGGCCATCAATGTGAAGGACATTCAGATTGTTGACACCTGGCTTCCATTCACTGCCTTATCTTCTACAAAAGGTTGAGCTACGTGATTTCTTCATTTCAGCTGCAAATTCTTCACAAATGAAGCCATTTTTCGCCGAAAAACTCTTGGATTGGATTGCGACTTTGGATGGCTCGAAAAAGATGAATTTTCGGAGTTTCGGTATAAATGCACTTTTTCCGCTGAGCCGTTCTCCACTTTGTTTTTTGTTCCTTTTTGTTACGGCTAGATGTTGGAACCCGATTACATATGTCTTTAGCTTTGGGGGACAAGAGATATGCCCGACAATCGAAGAATTTCAAGCGTTATTGGAATCTCGGCGCGATGAGAAAATCATACCTCAGCCCCATTTCAGCCACATCCACGCTTTGGGACGGATGTGTGGGCTCACTCTACATGAGACTCAATCTTTGGTTCACAACGGAGAGCTGGATATTCCTAGCCTGATTCATCAATTTTCTGACGTCGGTGGTCGAAGCGACCTTCTTTGGCGGGGTTTTCGGTAACACGCGCTTTGCTTGTGTATGTTAGTTCATTTCCTTCTTGCCCCTAGTTTCAGAGGGTCTGGCATTCGGCTAATTGAAGTGGCGCAAGGCCTGAAAGAAGGCAAGAGTTGCATTGGCTTGGTGCTAGCCAAGACTTTGATGGGCTTAGACACCTTTCATCAGTGAGAGACTACCAAATTCGCGGGGAGTCCACTACTTCTTTAGGTAATGTTCCCACCCTTTCTCATATGTGTTTCTCACATCACTTGGTACTCATGCTCTGTTTTTCTCTCAAAGCCCTTTTCTTACTTTTCCTCAACATACATCTCTCTATTCTTTACTCTCTCTTTTCTTTCATCTCTCCCCAGGTATGGCTTGTGGATAAGCTGAAGGTAGTGGATTTTTGCCCTGAGTACACAACTCAAGGCTATGTCTTCTGCCAACAGCTTGTGGATTTCCCGAATGAGGGGCTGTGGTGCCACTAGATATGCAACAGGTCTGCTGTTGACATTGCTTGGCGTTGCCCTTGGCTTAACTTGACTGAAATGAGCTACAGTATGACTCGGCAACTTGGCATTCAACTGATCGGCCTTACACACTCTGTATTCTACTTTCCGTTCAGGTTCAGATGTCAGTTTGGACATGATCAGACTTGCCCAGAGGAAGGGGTAGAGTACCCAATTTCATTCCCCATCTGAGGTTCACATTTGGATAGGTACCTCATTGTTTGGAGGACAAGAGAGCTTCTAACCCTTGCCCTTAGTTTCAGCTGCGCCTTTTTTGGCAAGTGCCTGGCTTGGCTCAAGGATGAGGCACAAACCGGGCCCACTTTGGCATCAGAAGCTTCTACAAGCACAAACGGGGGACGCAAGAACACCTGACTCATCTATGCCCCTAGTTTATTGCTTTGATCTTTTCTTTTCAAGTTTTATGAATGTAATAAAAACAACTTTGATTTGTATCGAGAGTTTGAGAACTTTGTATTGAAATCAATGAAATTAAAGTTATGAGCACTAAAAGTTTTCCTTTTGGTCCAAAAATGGTCCAAGTTGTAAAAGGTAAAATTTGAACAAAATCAACTTTTATCAAAACTTTTCAAAACCATTTTCAATAAGGATCACCACTTAACACACATGCAATCAATCCTCGAGATGTACAACCCCGAATCCAAAGATCACAAATTGCCTCTTGATTGAATAACACTACTCAGCACTGTAACCAGCTCTTCTCTCAGGGTAAAGATCACAACCAAACTTTCAGATAAAGAACAAATAAAGATGACCTGATCGGACACATGGACAAGACAGTTGAGTTGGAGGTGTTTACGACTGAACTTCAGGATGAAGTTGCCTATCTATCCCGAAGATGGGAATTAGGCCTTACGTCGTTCGGTTTGGGTTCACTCGAGTATTAACACTCTCCTTTTGCACTCTAACTTTTGCTAAGGCCCCCTGTTTAGGGTTTTCAACTTTGCGAGCTCAGTTTTTCTTTATTTCTAATTTTTTGTACTCTAATTTTTGCCTAGGTCGCCCTTCTAGGTTTTCAGCCTAGCGAGCCTCTCAGGGATAATCTTTCTTCAACTTGTCCATATTGATCGGTTGGGAAAATTCTAGGCCATCTAGGTCCATGAGAATAATAGCTCCACCCGACCAAATAGTTTTGATGATATAAGGACCAGTCCAATTGGGTCTGAACTTGCCCTTAGGGTCATGGATGGGAGCTCGGTTATCTTTCAGCACCAAATCCCCCTCTTTGAGATTCCGGGACTTAACCTTCTTGTTAAAAGCCTTAGCAATCCTGCATTGATAACCTTGGACATGGTACAATGCTTTCAGCCTTCTCTCATCAAACAGCATCAGTTCTTCGAACCTACTCTTCTGCCAGTCCGCCTCTATTATCTGACACTCGGGCATGACTTGTAGGGACGAGACTTCTATTTCAATTGGCAAAACAGCTTCCATCCCATAGACAAGAGAGTAAGGAGTTGCTCCTATAGATGTCTGGATTGAAATTCTATAGCCCTAGAGTGCGAATGGCAATTTGTCTGGCCAGTCCCTGTAAGTCTCAACCATTTTCTGTAAAATATGCTTGAAGCTCTTGTTGGCGGCCTCAACAGCTCCGTTGGTTTGTGGCCTGTATGTGGATGACTTATGAAAAGCCACGTTGTATTTCTCCAACAAGTCGATCACTTCTTTCTTGAAATGGGAGCCATTATCTGAAATGATCTCGTTTGGGACCCTATAACGGCAAATGATGTTGTTTCGGATGAACTTAGCCACATGCGTTGCTTTCAACACTGTGTAGGACTGAGCTTCCACCTACTTCGTGAAGTAATCAATTGCCACCAAAATGTATTCATGCCCATTAGACCCTTTCGATGTGACTGCGCCGATGACGTCGATTCCCCAGACTGAGAAAGGCCATGGTGAAGTCATGTTGTACAACTTCGACAATGGGATGTTCATGTGATTTGCATGAATTTGGCATTTATGGCATCGCTGAACAAAACCGATACAATCCTTCTCTCTAGTAGACCAGTAATAACCTTGCCTGAGAATTTTCCAGGCTAACATTACTCCGTTCATGTGAGCTCCGCACTCTCACCCATAGATGGCCTCTATTAGGCGCTTTGGCTCCTCTGCTTCAACACACAACTTGTACATTCCCAGATGACCTCTCTTATACAATTTACCTCCGCAGATGATAAATTGAACGGCCATCCGCCGTATTGCCCTTTTATCTTTGGCATTTGCCCTTATTTGGTAAACCTCATTTTCCAAGAAGTTTCAGATATCAGAGAACCAAGGGTTTTGATCTTGCGTTTCATCTATTGTGGCAATAGTCTCATAGGCCGGCGTATATCTCTGGATTCAGGATTGTATCTCTAGTCCTTTGTTCTCTATTTGTATTAATGGCAACCTGCAGGGTTACTTTAAGGGGGGCTAGGGGCCTGAGACAGGGGTATCCTATGTCCCCCTATTTGTTTGTGTTAGCTATGGAAATTCTGGCTAGAATTCTGAACAAGAAGGCTTCTCACCCCAAGTTTAAATTCCATTGGAGGTGTGAGAAAACTAGAATTGTGAATCTCTGTTTTGCAGATGATCTCATGATTTTTTATAGAGGTGATACCTTCACTGTTTAGGCTATCAATGAGGGCCTTGATGAGTTCCAGGCCCTGTCTGGCCTATCACCTAGTCCTAATAAGAGCCATGTGTTCTTCTCTGGGTGTGAAAAGAAGTTGAGGGATGAGATTATGAGTATTTTGAAATTCCCTGAAGGTTTCCTCCCTGTTAGATACCTTGGGGTTCCTCTTATCTCTACTAAGCTTAAAACTTCTGATTGCCAACACCTTGTTAAGAGAATTACTAAGAGAATTAAGAGCTAGACTAATAAATGTCTGTCATATGTTGGAAGGTTACAACTGATCCAATTTGGCCTCTTTTCCATGCAAGTTTATTGGTCCTCTTTGTTCATCCTCCCTAAGGTTGTGAAAGATATTGAGGGTCTCTTCCGAGCTTTCCTTTGGTCGGGTAGTGAGCTTAAGAAACATGGTGCAAAGGTGTCTTGGGATAAAGTGTGTTCTCCTAAAAATGAGGGTGGTTTGGGTCTTAAGTCTATGGAAGTTTGGAATAGGGCCGCCATTGCTAAACATATTTGGTTTCTCTTCTCAGAGGGTGAGCAATCTATTTGGTGTCAATGGGTCAAGTCTTATCTATTAAAGGGGAGAAGCTTTTGGAAAGTTCGTACCCCTTCTGATTCGTCCTGGGTTTGGAGGAAAATTCTGGGCCTTAGGCCTATTATTTACCCTTTAATGAAACATGTTGTGGGGGATGGTGAAGGTATCTTCCTTTGGTTTGACAATTGGCACCCCCCTGGGGTCACCGTGGGCCAAGTATGGGGATAGTATCATGTATGATACTGCATTAAATGGTGAGTCTAGAGTGAGTAGGATTATCTCTAACTCAACCTGGAGATGGCCTCCCTCTATCACTATGGACATTTGTGATTTAATCCAGTCCACTCCTCCTTCCCTTGTCCTTTTATCTGGTCCTGATAAAGTGGTTTGGACAGTGTCTCCTAATGGTCTATTCTCCATTCATTCTGCTTGGAATGCTTGGAGGACCCCATTTGCTAAAGTCCTATGGTCGAATCTAGTCTGGCATCCTGTATCTATTCCTAAGGCTAGTTTCATTACCTGGCTTGCTGTTAATAATAGATTAAATACAGGGGATAGATTAAAGCTGTTTAGCATCAACCCTACTGCCACTTGCCCTCTCTGTCAGTACCACACTCAAGATCACACTCACTTGTTCTTTTATTGCCCTTTTTCTGATAGGGTGTGGAAGTTCATTCAATCTAAGATTAATGTAGTGTGGCCTATTGTTGACTAGCTTGCTTTGGTGTGTCACATTGCCACATCTGTTAAGGGGAAGTCTCTTGGCTCTATCATCTCGAGGCTTGCCTTTACATGTACTGTTTACCTTATTTGGCTTGAGAGGAATAATAGAGTCTTTACCAAAGCGAAAATCCCTGAAGAGATCATTGGTTTAAACATCTTTAATGTGGTTAGGTTCAGAGTCATGTCCATTAAAAATCTCAAAAGGAAATCAAATGATTTATGGTTCTTGGATAATTGGAGACTGCCCTCATCCATCCTTGGTGCAGTTCATGATTAATTCTCTTGTATATTTTGCTAACAGTTTATGCAGGTTTTTCTTTTGTTTCCAGGTTATGCTTGGGCAGTACCTTCCTAGAGCTGTAAGCTATGAGTGGAGTGCCATATAAATTTAAGGGTTGAGTGAATGTAAGCCACTATAGATGACTCAGTGATACATGCTTTCTCTAATAGTTCGCTATGCAGGTTGCTTTTGTTGGCCTTTATTGTTAGGGATTGTGTGTTGAGTGGTATGTGAGCATAACAGTTAGGTTGTGGGTTTTTGTGAGAATGTGGGTTGAGAGATGTGAATCTAATACATGAGTGTTACTAATCTTTTCTTTTTGCAGGTTTGGCTGGTATCTCCTTTCTCTGCAGGTTTGAGAGTTTACCTATTTTTGGTGTGGGCCTAGTGATGAGAGGATATATTTTTGGCTGGTTTTTACATAGTTCTATAACCTTTTTCTTTGATGAGTGTTTATAATCTTGTGTGTTGAGTTTAGTTAGCCCATATTGAGTGAGTTTGTCACAGGTTATAGTCTATATTTTTACAGACTGCTATTTAGTTTTTTTTTTTCCCGCTGTTTGGTCTCTCAAGTTGTGTTAATGCTAGCACGAGATTGAGATTGCTATCTGGAGGGTGATGTGATTCCTGCGGTGTATGGCCTTGCAAGTTCAGTCATGGAGTTTGGAGTTGTTGCAGTGGACCTGGCAACACTCTGCGCCAGTTCTTGCACAACGCTTTTTGTTATCGATTGTCTTTATCTTTTATCCTGTGGTGGTTTTTTTTGTGGGCCCTCTTCTGGCTGTATTGTAATATTGTTTTTTGGATATATTTGGTTCACTGGCAGCGTGTTATGCTGATTTGTCTTGTTCTGCTGCTTCTGGTATAGCCAATCTGGGCTTGGGTTATTCCTTGGTATTTTGTTGTTGGTATGGTGTACAAGTTGTTCGGCCCCCTAGTTTCTTTGAATAGTTTTGTTTTTTCTCTTTTGGTTGTGGTCTTCTATCTTGCTGTTGTTTTGTATAGTTGTGGTAGGGCTTGGGGTATGCCCCTTGTAATCCTGTTTTTTTGCCTGTTTTATTTTATGACTTATTCACCCAAAAAAATGATGATCGGACGCATCCGGACTCCAAGCGGGATGTCTATCATAGAAGATAGAGTTGACAAGGCATTAGCAAACCTGTTGTTCCCTCTTAGTGGATGCGTGAAAGTAAGCTTTTCAAACCTAGGAATCAGAATGTCCAGGGTCTGGTGATAGATCTTCATCTTTTCTTCTTTGACCTTCCAGTCTCCATTTGCTTGAGACACAACTAGGTTCAAGTCTCCAATTACGTCCAATCTTTTTGCCCCTAGTTTTAGGATGGCTTCCAAATCAGCGATACATGCCTCATACTCTGCTTTGTTATTGGATACCTTGAACCAGAGTTTGAAGGCTAAAGGTATATGGGAATTTTCGGGTGCTATCAGCAACACACTTATCCCATAATCGTATTGATTAGACGCTCCGTCAAAGTACATTGTCCAAATCTCTTCCTTGACTTACAGAATAGCTTTATCGGGGAATAGGTATTCTACCGCTTTATTCCCTTCTACTGGTGATCTGCCAGGAACTCTACTACTGCTCTCCCCTTGACCGACTTGCGAGTGACATACTTCAGATCAAATTCGGAAGGGAGAAGTAACCAACGGGCTAGCCTACCCGTAAGCGCTGGTTTCTCAAAGAGATATTTGATGGGATCTAATCTCGAAACTAGAATTATGGAGTGAGCTAACAAGTAGTGCCTCAATTTTCTGGTAGCCCGTACCAAGGCTAAGCAAGCTTTCTCTAGTGGGGTGTAACGGGTCTCATATTCTAGTATTTTCTTGCTCAAGTAATAGATGGCTTTCTCCACCTTATCCTTAGATTCCTGAGCAAACATGCATCTCATTGTTGTGTCTGTTACTGACAGATACAATCAAAGGCTTCTCCGGCTCCGGCGGTAACAACACAGGTGGATTCTGAAGGTACTGCTTGATCTGCTCAAAGTGAATTGGTATCGATCATCCCATCAAAATTTCTTTCCTTTCTTTAGGAGACCAAATAGTGTTCACAAGTTAAGGTTAATTTCGAAATAAATCATCTTATGAATTGCACTTTACTTAGAAAGCCTCGCACCTCATTTTCAATCCTTGGTGGTGACATTTTTAAGATGGCCCTGATTTTGGAAGGATCTACCTCGATGTCCCTCTGTGTGATCAAGAAACCAAGCATTTTCCCTGTTGTTACACCGAAAGTATACTTCTGTGGATTCAACCTCGGTCTGTATTCTCTGATCTGTTGAAAGAATTTCTTCAAGGCGGTGTAGTGGCCCTCTCTTTCTTTGGACTTAACAATCATGTTGTCTACGTACACCTCGACCTCTTTATGGATCATATCATGCAGAATTGTGGTTGTAGTCCTTTGATAGGTAGCCCCAAAATTCTTTAGCCCAAACGGCATTACCCTATAGCAATAGGTTCTCCACGGCGTAGTAAATGTGGTTTTCTCTCTGTCCTCAAGTGCCATCAAAATCTGGTTATACCCGGAAAATCCATCCATGAAGGAGAGCAACGCATGACCTGCAGTGAAGTCTACCAACTCATTGATATGTGGCAGGGGAAAATCATCCTTTGGACTGGCCTTATTCAGATCCCTAAAGTCGATAAAGACTCTGATTTGCCATCTTTTTCGGGATTGGAAAAATGTTGGCCAACCACGTTGGATACTCAGATATAAATAAGAACCCTGTCTCAATCTACTTGGTAGCTTCCTCTTTAATCTTCAAAGCCCAATTCGAGCGTATTCTCTGCAATTTCTATTTGATGGATCGGGCCTCGGGTATAACAACTCAAAAATTTAAGTTGTCCCTTAAATTTTATATCAGTATTATTTAATTATAAATGAAAAAAAAACTTTAAATGTTTAATTAAATATTTCATAAAAGTAAAATATGAGATAAAATGTAATGAATTATATATTAAATTAAAAAAAAAAAAACAAACAAACAGACAAACCGAAACAGTGGCACGTAGCCTAGGATGATATAGGCATGCATAGTGTAGACTAGTGAGTCACTAATTGGATAAGCTTGGAGGAGAAGCATTTGGAGTGTGGCTTGGGGCTCACGGATTGCCTCCCTATAAATAGGGAGGAGATGATCGAGGTGAGAAAGCAAGGACAGGGAAAGAAATACTAGAAGTAAAGAAGAAAAAGTGAGGTATTAATTTTAAGGTGAATTATATTATATCTTAAGTTACCATAATATATTTTACGTATATTTTGAGTTACCATAATTTATTTTACGTAAATTATGTTTTATAAATTTATTTTACGCAAATTATGTTTTATAAATTATATTAGCATTTTTGATTATGTTATTTATTTTATGAACCTTATTTTATATAATAAGAAAAACCCATGGATATAACTGTTTATTAAAATATATTTTGAGTAATTATTTTATAAGTACCACCACAGAGGTCTCACGCCTTGGGAGACTTAAATAACCATTGGCCCTCTAATTAGTCAGTTTGTGTCCCTCTATCTGTCATTGATCCACTGACACTCTGATTTCTAGTGTGGAGCAAAGTGTTGTACGGAGCTAAGTGCTACATTATTGTGGGAGCCACCTCTAGAGTTCGTACGAGTCACCTCTTGAGTCCGTACATCTGTTCTGTTCTGTACCGTGATTATGATTTCTAGTGTGAAGCAAAGTGCTGTACGGAGCTAAGTGTTACACTATTGTGGGAGCTATATCTAGAGTTCATACGAGCCAACTCTTGAGTCCATACATCTGTTTTGTTCCATTCTGTACTGTGGTTATGATTATTTTATTACATACTATGTATTTTAATATCAAGCTCTGTTTAGCCCCATAATTATCCATGGTGCTTTTATGCCCTCATGCTCTCAATATAATATTTCTCACTCTGCCATGTGCTTATAGCTGTTTACCAATTTTCAGGAAACAAGGCAATTTAGAAATAGCTTTTGGAAAGTCTTAGACGCAGGGCTGCAGAATAGACACACAACACTTTTATAGTAATTATCATTCTATTCTTCATATGTAAATATCAGCTTTTTTGGTCAATAAATTTTGTTATAAAAATAGAAGCTCCAATGATTATTTTGGTACCCTCACTTAAATGTTTTTTTTTTTTTTTCCGCTCGCGTTTAGTAATTTGTTTAAGAATTGGCCGGAGGTAACTTCAGTTATTGGTCATCACGATGCTTAACCCTTGGGTACGGGGAGTGGGTCGTGATATCGGGGTCGAGAGGGATCCGATGCTGTACAATCTCAGGATTGATTCCAGGCATGTCCCTTGTAGGACCACGCGAAAACATCTTTGAAATCTTTTAATAAAGCGACTAAGTGCTCGCGCTCCTCTGAAAACAACGTGAACCCGATCTGGACCAGACATGGATCCTCCTCAGTACCCACATTAAAAGCAATGATTTCATCAGTAAGGGTTTTGCAAACATCTCCACCTCTCGATTAATCAAATTTTTCAAAACCAAAGGAATTCTTTCCTCTTCGTTTTCATCAAAATTTTGAAAATCATGATCAATGCAATAAATAAACGGCACAGAGAAATACTCAGAATCTACAGCGGTATCCTTATTCATCAAGTCCAGCTCATCCAGTTCTTTGGTTACAACCGACTCAAAAGCAAAGGCAAAAGACGACCTGGACAAGACCTTGGCATCCGGGTTATCACCTCCAGGAATACCGAACTCAGACTCAAAAGTACCAGAATCTAATTCCGACTCCACAGACTCTGTGGAATCAAATTCTGGCTCACTACCCGATCTAGAACTACTAGACAGGTAGCCCTTCTCCAGCTCCCAAATGAGGGATGGTGCATTAGATGTATCCAAGATGCTGCTAGAAGGGTTCACACCCGATTGATCCCCGATCATGGAAATGGTCAGATTATCCCCCAAGCTCTCTGAGTTGGCCAGAAGATCCAAAAGGAGACATGCCAGTGCTGCCCCTACTTCGAGTTCGCTGCTGTCGGAATCACTTTCTGTGTTCCGTTTAGCTTCAACAGTAATTGGCTCAACCCTTTCCTCTGCATCATTGTCTTGCAGCTGTAAGTCAAAGAAGATTTCAAAGCCGGGAACACGCTGCTTCTCCGAATTGTACTAGGGTTCGGGGAAACCGCAAAATGGGAAGTCTTTTCTCTCCCGAACAAAATGACTATTCAGGGTTCCCCAGATTGGTTTGTGCACAAGTTCATAGCGCTTCCTGGTCTGCTTAGCTTTGGCTCTGCCCACCATCTCTTTCCCTTTCCTAACCCAATCATCTTTGGTGGGTGTATAGCCAAGGCCAAAGTGTAGACACCCCATTTTTTACCGACCTTAAGACTCAGACGTCGCCCATTGAGCGCTCGGTGATGTTGCATATTGTGCTCGTTCTGAGGTTACGGAGTCTCGGCTGAGAGCCTTGCCTCCGGACTTCGGGACTCTTTTGTGCTTTGCCTCGGTTTGCAAACCAGGTCCTGTTTTCTCTTCCCGAAGGGAGGGAGAGGTCTCAAAGACCATCTCTCAGTGGCCGTAGGCTACGTTTCGTGGTCGTAGGCCATTATTCCCGTTTGGAGACCAGTTTCCGGTTTTCGGAGCCGTCGGCCGTGTGCCTCGGTTCGGGACCGCTTAACTACCTCCGTTTGCTCCAGTTTTTGGCACACACCTTGTTCCCTCTCTCTAGAGGGACACTGTGGCCCGGGAGACCACCTTTGTGGTCATACGCCACCTCCGGTGCCTAACAGCCTGTTTTCGGGGTACCCGGCTGCGCGTTTTGACCCCGAACCCTCGTTTTGGCATCGGTGTGGGTTCATTTTTGGCATGGACCCTATTTTCATTGTTAGGAAGGTGGTACAAGGGTGGGAGACCACCTTTTCTCCTTGGAGACCACTTTTCTCTCTCCTCTAGCCGGTTTTCTTGACAGAAAACTGGTTTTCCTCACTTCTGAGCCATAATTTCGAGTCTCCTATACCACCATTGTGTTGTACTCATCTGTGAGGCCACCAATATGGGTAGGCCGACCAGCTTTTCTTCCTGACCCTTTTGAACCTTGCTAGAAAATTAGTTTTCCTCTTTCCTGGGTCACAATTTCTGGTCTCCCACCATACCACTGAGCTGTATTCACCTGGGAGACCACCAATATGGGTAGGCCGACCACCTTTTTTGAGTTGGACCTTTTGACCTGGCTGGCCGACCACAAAAGGTGGCTGGCCGACCACCTGGCCTGGTCAGCCGACCACTTGAACTGGTCGGCCTACTCCCTCCTGTTTTGTCTTCCTGAGTTGCTTCCAGCTGTGCCAGTTGGGAGGCATTTGCTGCATCCTCCATATACGTGTATAGAGGATGTTTAATCTTGCTTCCAAGCTTCCAAGAGAAGCTTTAGACCTCTTTGGCTATAAGAGAGACCCTCCTCTCCACTTGCAAGGGTTGAACATTTTGGTCTCAAGATAGATACACTCTCCCTCTATATCTCTACATCCAAGCCCCATAACTCCATAGTTCTTGGCCATTTGCACTACACCTCCAAGCACAACACCTCCACTACCATCCCAAGAACCTTGGAGGTCATTTTCAGAGCTTGAGGAGTCACTTTCTTGGTCCAGAGCTTGCTGCCTTGCTGTGCTACAAGGGTAAGTCTCTATTTTCCCCATTTTGACATTGTTTTGCTCTATTTGCAAGCATTTTTGGACTTCGACATGAACTAAAAAAAGTCTTGTTTTGAGCTCCTCTTCAAGTTTTATTAAGGCCATTTTTCTGTTGGGGGTCACCTTCCCCTTGCATGCTTCATTTCCTCATGTTTTGAGCCATGCATTTGAGCATTTGCATTGGCCTTGGTTTGGCCTTTTGGCCACTGAAATCCAGTAGATTTTCAGTGGCCAATATGTGTTTTTGAGCCCTAAAATCAGAGAGGGGTGACCCTCTCACCCCTTGTTCTCTTTACTAGCTTTGTTGGCCTTCCAAAGGAGCTCCATTTTGCATGTTTTGAAGTCATGTTTCAGGCCCTATTTGATGAGTTTTAAGGTCTGCATAAGCTCTGTCCAGAGCCCTTTTGGCCATTTTGAATGTCTATTATGCATGTGTAAAACAATCTTATTCAAGGCCTTTCAAAGGGGCTTTCACTTGCATGCTTCCTAGATTAATTTCAGGGCCTTTTTGGTGGGTTTTAGGACCCTCAGAACCTCTATCTAGAGGTGGTTTTGCCATTTTGTGTGTCTATCATATATGCGTAGAACAACCCCTTGCATGGCCCTCCAAAGGAGCACATCATTCTTGCATGCATGGACTGAGTTTCAGTGGGTTTTTGGGCATATTTTGGCATGGCATACTTCTATTTTTGGCTGGTTTGGTGAGCTCTCATATGCTTCATATAGTTGTAGTACAACTCATGGTTCATTAGCTTTCTTTGCATGCTTTGTTGACCCTTGATTCTAGCACATTTTGACTATGCCTTGAACTGATTTTGTGCATATTTTGGACTTCCCTAGCTCTATTTTTGGGTCTCATGGTCGAATGATGTTTGTTTTGCATGCATTAGTTCAATACACTTGCCTAGCTTTGAGATTTGAGGTCCATTGCATGCATATACTGAGGTGTTTTCATGCTTTGGGGTCATTTTGCATCATATTTCAGAGCTTATGTGAATTCCATATTCCCATGTTTTCTCCTCTTTAAGTGTGCTTGAGAGTTGTGCATGAATGCCTTGTTTTCGGGCTATTGAATGAGCTCCATTTCTTTGTATTCCGAGCCATCATTTTAGGCCATTTCCCCACTATTTCAGACCTGCCTAGGGTCTGTTTGGGGTTGGTTTTGCCACTGGTGCATCGCTTTGGGTACCTCTAGTGTAACGCACTTCACTAGTTTCGGTACCCGAGCCATCTAGCTTGCATTGAGTAACATACTTGCATGTTTCGGGACCATATTTTATGCCATTTCAAAGCTGTATCATGTGCCATCCTATGCCATATTTCATTCCTTGCCATGCCTTGTTAGAGTTGCATGTTGTGCCTTAGGATCGGTCTATTGCATTCGTGCATGTTCGCATGTAATTTCGGTTGTCTCATTTCCATCACATGGCCACTGATGTGAGTGTGGCTGAGGTCCACTCATATTAGTGTAAGTCCATCTTGCATTTGTATATGCCATTTAGTTCATGTGCGCATGATAGTCTTCGTAATTGCATTGTGTATGCCATGTAGTTCGTGTGCATTGTGTATGCCATTTTAGTCCATTGCATTGCGTATGCTAGGTTGCATGTTAGTCGCATTGTGTATGCCATCTCATTGCATTGTGTTTGGGATAGGAGTTAGCCCAAACACGGGAAACGAGGGACGTTTCGTACCCGAAGTGACGAAACGTACCTCAATTCCCGGTCGCTGACACTCTCGGATTACCCATGATGGAGTCTAGGCCTTGTTGTGTTGTCATGTGCATTCATTTCACATCGAGTCGTGCAATTCGACTCCTCGGCCATCATGCATCGAGATGTGTGATTGGTGGCACGAGAATCGAGGTGTGCATATATATGTGAAAATACTTTGCCATGCCCCTTTCTTGCTCTCTGTTGCAGCAAATCAAAAATCAACAGCCTTCCAGAGCTTTACGCAGCATTCCGGGATTAATTGCAAACAGAGGCAAATCGGGGCATCGCGAGGAATTTTCTGACGGGGCAGCTCGAGCATGCATGCATCCTTCATCATTCGGAACAGAGCTGAGGCGGTCCATGGATTTGCATGCTAATTTACTTGCTTTCCTAGTTAATTTGTTGATTAATTAGGGTTTTGTAATATTTAATTATTTATTCGGACTGTATTAGTTATTCGAACCCTCCGAGCGAGGGCACAATTGTAATAAGTGTGCGTGTGTGTGATGTATGTCTTCCAACCCCACGTCTTTCTCCCTTTTATTTACCAGCTTATGATGGTTAGATTAGGGCACGTTTCAATTAGCATACTTATGCTCGCATGTTTTGCATCCATTCATCTGTCTTGCATGCACCGGGCTCGGCGCATCATACTAACTGCATCGTATTTCAATTCCAAGGTGAATACGTGTTAGCTGTAGCATCATCATATGCCATTCTTAGAATAGCCGAGCCTATTATAGTTGTATTTCTGCATGTGTTGCATTAGGCATTTCTGTATAGTTAGGATCATGCATTAATTTCTAACATAGCTTCTGTTTTGGCTTGGAGTACTCGATAAGTGTTTATGCTTTAGCATTCTTGCATGCGTGTGAGTGGCTGCCATGACAGCATGCTTACCATGAGGCTATGTGCTTATGTGATATACCTGCCTGAATGCCTGTGGGTAAAGGTTGGGTTATTTGAATTGGAACAATTCACCGATTGAGAGTTTTAAGCCCACTTGAGAGTGGCAAAACCATGTTTTCTAAGCCCACCTGAGGGTGGCAAATCCACATTTTAGCCTACTTACGAGTAGCAAACCGCTTTAAAAAACAAACATGAGATGTTTTGTTCTAATTCAGGTGATCCAGTCTATACTTGTATGCTGTGCGCATCACATAGTAAATCTAGGCTAATAACCGGAATAAGAACGCATAATGTTTTCAAAACTCGATATCATGGTTAGTAGAGGCCGATCTTTGATCGGGCGAGTGGGGGTGCTCACGAAGTGACCTTCCCCAATCGTACCCAAGTTCCCGAGCCGAGGTAACTTTGGTGATGACGGACACGTGGCCTTAGGCACGAGTCAGGGTTTCCTAAATTCCCCCAAAATAAATATTTAGGTGGCGACTCTGTATCTGGACAAGCAGTCCATGTATGGCACTTCTTTCAAAAAATCTGTTTTCAAAAACGATTTGCCGAATTTGGACTCTTTGATGATTCATCGGTCTTGCATTGCACTCCGCGAGATTAGATACAGGACCGTGACATTGAGTCCTGAACTGTAGTGAGCCCAACGAACAAAACGGGATTCCCTCCCGGGACGTTCAAGGACATCTACAGTTTCTGGCGACTTTGCTGGGGAGTTAGAGAACTTGACTCGAACTCATGATATCTTGTTTTGATTACACTTATGTGTTCCTTTGCATTGCATTTGCATTGGTGCGCCTAGGACACCGTGTTTGCCGTATGCTATTCCTGAACGGTTTGCCGGAGGCTCGCTTCGAGAAGCGTGCCATAAGGCTGACCGGTTGCGGGCTCTGCTACGACGGGAACACAAACCCTGATTTTACCGGGGCACCCTTTTTGACCATTCGACCTAGTGCATATTTGGAATCCATAGTGACCATTCCAAGCTAGGACAAGTTGCTTACTCGATTATAGGTTGTTTGAAACCGCTGTGTGCATAGTGAAACCCTAGCTCCTGACAAAAATAGGACAGGGAAACCCTACCCCTCCATAGGGATGTTTTTGGCTCTCACTTGCTTGCTATGTGCTTTTAGAGTGTGTCTCTATAGGAATGCACATATCAGTTTGCAAGTCTGGGCATCAGGCTTGCGGGCATCAGCATCAGTGTTTTGGGAATCAGTTTACCCGAGGGTATCAGATTTGAGGCAAAATTTTGGGGCGGAAATCAGTAACGAGTGCAGTCATTCAGCTATGCTCATATATGTTCTAGTGAAATCAGGCTGAGATGCTCTCTGTTTTCTCTTTTGCTAGGTAGTCTTGGAACCATAGCTTCCGAAGGCTCCGATATCCCCCGGATTCATTGGACTCGTGTCAATAGACTTTGTCAGGTCAGAGATTCCGTTCAAGGGCAAATTAGTGTTCCTTCGCCAGAGGCAGGGTAAAAAGGCCAGTCAGGCACATATCATTAGTTCAACAGTCTTCGGATCAGAAGTCATTATCCATCTCACCTATGTGTAGTTGGGTTGAGATATCTATTTTTACTCCAGAGATAACATACCGGTAGTCCAGATAGATCAGGGCAGTATGGCAGGGATGGAGGAGATGGTGCGCTAACTCCAAGAAAGTATGAAAATCATGCAGCAGGATGCTGTCCGCCAATCGAAATTTGCCAAACAGCAGGCCGAGGTCATGGCCCAGCAAGCAGAGCTAATCACCAAACTCCAACAGCAAGCCGAAGTATCAGCTTCACACCAAACTCCTCCCCCACCAAGAGTTCCAATACCCGGGGAGACGGCGAATGTCCAGAATATCCAGGAGGATACAGACATCCCAACAGGGCCGGCTCCGCCCCCGATTCTACCTCAACTATCCAAGGCACCCACTCCTATCAATCAACCGGACTCTCCCTTTGAGATCGAGGTGGACCCTACAGCGTTAAAGTTGAGCAACCTTGAAAAATTGTTCAAGAAATCCCAAGGGGTAAAGTCCATCCCAGACATCAAGGATGGGTATACCGACGCGGCTGTGACGCTGCCAGATCAGTTTAAGATGCCACAAATCGACCGTTTTGATGGGTCCGGGGATCCCATGGTGCATCTCCGTTTGTTTTCGGACATACTAAGGCCGATAGGCCTCACCAGACTACAGAAGCTTTCATTGTTTGGCCGGACCCTGTCGGGTGTGGCGGCCATTTGGTACGCAAAACTGGAGGACGATGTTAAGAGGAATTGGGATGAGATGGCCAAGGCTTTTGTCGCTCAGTACTCCTATAATACACAGATCGAGATCACAACCCGTGATCTCGAGACGACTAGGCAAGAGCCTAAGGAGAGTTTTTCTGACTTCGTAACCCGGTGGAGGGCCAAGGCCTCAATGATGACCACTAGGCCCATTGACAAAGATCAGATTCGGATGATTGTGCGCAATCTCCAGCCCAAGCTTATGCAGAAAATGATTGTTCTCCCCTTCCCTACCTTTTCAGATTTACATGAGATGGGGGTACAAATTGAGGATGCTATGAAACAGGGTTTGATTGACCAAGACAAGGAGCAGCCCAGGAGGGCGTTTTTCCGCAGTTCGAATGCGACCACAAGTGGTGATGCAGCTGCAAGATCTTCTGAAGTAGGCATGGTCACCACCACCACATCAAAAACAGCTACCCCATTCACCGGTGCGTCCGGAAGTAGCTCGCAAAAAACCAAATATCCACCTCGAGTTAAGAGGGTTTTTACCCCACTTTACATGCCTTTGTCAAAGGCTCTAGAGGCCTTACTCCGGAAAGGATATCTGAAACCGTTGGAACAACAGCCTCTACCCGATCCTCTCCCTCCAAAGCATGACCGGACTAAGTACTGTGCCTACCATCAGCAAACCGGTCATGACACTGATAGTTGCTTTCGTCTGCGCCATGATGTACAGGATCTGTTTGACAACAGGGTCATCGCCGCACCAGTCTTGCAAAGTCTATCGGCACTTGATCAGTAAACTTACGGGGGATAAGGTGACTATGTGATCGAGGGATGAACCACCTGCGGGCGGCACTCAGCTTACTCCAGATATGGCGTATGGCACGCACTGTTTTGAGCATTTGTGAATGCTGGTTTTTGTGCTTTCTGATTCGGGTATTGAGTCAGTTTTTGTTATGTCGTTTAGAGTCTGTCCCCTTATATAGAGTCAGTCTTTTCATACTGAGTCAGTTGGGTCTGTCTTGTTGTATCGAGTCAGTCCTGTTTTGTTAGAGTTGGGTGATCTCGGGGTTGTTACCTCGGATATCACTATTTTGTTTTGTGTTTGTCTTTTCGCTTTCTTTTGAGTCTATTTCTGCCGGGGAGCTAGTTACACCAGTAGATCTAATTGAAACAGCTGTGGTTTTCATGCTTTTGTGCTTGTTTCTGCTTTGAGCTTGTTGTGCCAGCAAACTTGATTGAAACGGCAGTGCATTTCACCTGCTCTTTTGTGCCTTGAATTCATTACATCGACCTAAGTTTTTCAAAAACTCTTTTTGAACACTGCGGTGAAAACAAAGAGGAAGGAATTCCTCGGGATTTGCAAAAATTTGATCAATTGAGAGAAAGAGAGGCATGCCAAGCCCTTAATGATTGAGATCATGCTTGTTAATGTGAGTACTGAGAAGGATCCTGGCTTGATCTAGATTGGTTTCGCATTGTCTTCAGCGTGAGCAACTAGTCGCTTTTTTAAAAAAAAAAATTCAAAAAATGTTTTGTGCCGGCCTGTGAAGACCTGTGTGGAATCGCTCTTGAGATTGCGTAGCCTAGAATCACTCTCAGCCTCGAGACTCGACCCCTTGCTTTCAAACCTTGAACTTGCATTCAGAATGTTCAACGATCAAACACAATGTGAAGCCTGTGTAACCGGATCAGAAGCAGCCCATGAACTAGGGGTGAGAATATCAGATGTGATCAAAGGAAGCTTACGAAGCTAGATCAAAAGCAGCCCTTGAACTAAGGGCAAAAATGTCAGATGCGCACGGAGAGTCAAAGATGAGTCTTTTCTGCAAACCAGGGAAGACTGGCAAGAATGCCAAATCCCAAAAGGGGGAAAGAAGAAAGTATTGCTGAAGGACAACCAAGTTCCTATCCACAACACTAGGGGCAAATTCACCCTCCATTGGACGTACTTCTACATCATCGGCGAACAGCAGTCATTCTCTTGGATTCAGATGGCTCCGAGATCTCAAACCATTCAACATGGACAAAGCTAAACTTTTACCCTTGAGAGGCTCGCTGGGCCGAAAACCCGGAAAGGCGACCCAGGCAAAAGTTAGAGCAAGAAAAAGAAAAAAAAGAACAAAAAAAAAAAGAAAAATGCAAAGAATAAAAAAAAGAAAAGAAAAATGAAGAAAAATGAAGAAAATGAAAAGAAAAGATGAGAAAGAAAAAAGAAGAAAAGAATTGAAAAGAAAAGAAGAACATAGCTCGCAAGGTTGAAAACCCGAAAGGGCGGCCTTGGCAAAAGTTAGAGCGCAAAATGAGAGGTTAATACCTGAGTGTACCTTAACCCCGAACTACGTAAGGCTTGATTCCCATCTTTGGGATACGTAGGCAACTTCATTCTGAAGTCCAGCCGTAAAACACTTCAGATTCGACTATGTCCATGTGATGGTTTTGGTCATCTTTGTCTTCTCTGTATCCGAGAATTTGGTTGTAATTGTCACTGTGAGGACTAGTTGCCACATGCTGCGGCGCTATTCAGACTAGGGGCAACTTTCCGTTGCCGTGCAGTGCTGCGGTGCTATTCAGACTAGGGGCAATTTTCTGTTGCCGTACAGTGTCCTTTAGACAAGGGGTAGTTTTCCATTGTTTTGGATCTGAGGTTGTGCATCTCAAGAGTAGGTTCCATGCTCATTGAGCAGTGGCCGTTTGCAAAAACAGTTTTGAGAATTTTTACTGAGGTTGACTAATTCTCTCGAAAATTATTCCACTTTTCCAAAACTGGACCATTTCTTGGACCCAAAAAAGGAAAATTTTCAGTGCTCATAATCTAACTCGCATGATTTCAAATCAGAAAATCGAACAAGCGCGTTAATCTAACTCTCATTTTGGTTAAAATTGTTTTAGCAGAAGCCAAAAACAAAAAATGGTCAAAATAATGAACTAGGGGCACAGTTGAGTCAGGCTTCCTGTCTTGCCCCCGTTGTCAATGCATTTGCCAGAAAGGGCACTATACTTGCCGGAAAGGGCACCCTATTCGCCAAGAAGGGCACAGCGGAAGCTAACAGAAAAGAGCTGAAAGCTCTCATATCCTCCAAGCAACGAGGTGTCAAGCCAAGTGCGAAGCACGAACTGGAATGGGACAGGATCTTTCATTCCTTCATCTGGACAGATCTAATCACGTCCAAACTCCCCAGTAGAGCATCGTTAACCAATGTTAATTGCAGATCTGCTGCACATCCAGCCGCATCACAACCCCTCTGTGGGGGAAGTTCACTATTGTGAGTAGAAGAAAGAGAATCTAGTAGAATGCTAGGGGCAAGAGCCCGCAACTTCTTGTTTATCCATCAACCAACCAAGGGAGGGATAAAATATGAGAGATTGAAGAATAGAGAGATGTGCGTTGAGGGAAAAAGTGAGGAAAAGGGCTTTTTCAGAAAAACAGAGCTTGAGGGCCGAGTGATGTGAGAATCACAAATGAGAAATGGTGGGAAATAATACCCAGAGAAATAGGCTCCCTGTGCACGTCTGAGTGTCGTGTCTTTTTGTTTTATCTCGATTCTTGTTTCGAGTCGTTTCGAGTGTTACTCGATGTGTTTAGGTTGTTTACCTTTTGTTTTCCGTTGTTGAGTCGTAGTGCGCTGTGTTTAGTCGTAGGCTTAATACCCCGGTCAAGAACTCATCTCTCAATTTCAAAAATAAAATCGTTTTGCGCTCCGAGTGCTGTGCCATTCTCTACATTTGTGCAAAACAGGATCTGTTCTTTCATAAAACTGCAGGGTTCAACCCAGGTCACATGAGAACAGTAAAACCAGGACCTATCTGAAGCTATATAGGTTCCAGACTGCAAAGCAAAAGAAAAGAGGGAAAATGTCGGGTCTCTGAGTTTGTTTCAACTTCAGTAAGTTCCGAGATTGCATTATGTGTGTACCTCTTCAGGTCTTGCCAATGCTCCGAAGTATGAGTGTGCCTCTACCTCAAGCTCAAGATCAAGTCTGCTTCAAGCTAGAATGGCGATCAGAAGTGCTCTCCCTGAGTATCATTCCCTGCCAGAGGCAACTCGGCTGTGTTCGCAATCAGTTCCTAGGAGACCAACTGCGACGGTGGAAACTAGAGTTCGAATGGCTGTTGCCTAGAACGCAAAGGTTCGGGATTTTCGAGACTGAAGTCTGGTTTAAATACCCAGAGGCGCGT
The DNA here is from genome assembly GCA_030407325.1 of Camellia japonica. Classification (NCBI taxonomy): domain Eukaryota; kingdom Viridiplantae; phylum Streptophyta; class Magnoliopsida; order Ericales; family Theaceae; genus Camellia; species Camellia japonica. The sequence goes on from JAPPVO010000007.1 coordinate 20,048,873, forward strand.
CCTCGGCTTGAAATCTGTATGGAAGCCCCATAGGTTGAGATAGCATGTATGCACCTCAATTCTGGATACTGAACCAACCTAGTCTGTCACCCCGTTGGAGAATAGGGAAAGTTGTGATTATGATCAGGAAGAAAGGCAGCATCCAAAGTGTTCTACATGAAGAACCCTTGTCAGTATTCCAGAGCCTTTGTACTGTCAGTTGAAGGTAAGTGTTCGAAGAGCACGAAGGGAGATCCCCGTCAGAGTAGAGCGGTTCATCGCCACTCACCCCATGAGGTGCTTTCTAAAGCGCCGCTATGCTTGTTTATTGCGTTCCTTCAACATCATGCATTGTATTGCATTGTACCTATCAAGTTTCTTTCTCATTCATGCACGATATTGTATGTACGATTCATTCAAAGAAGTTTCGTTTGAGATCATTTATTTAGTGTATCAATCACACTTCATTTATTTAGTGTATCAATCACACTCTCTTCACTTAGTGTATCAATCACACTTCTTTCATTTTCTGTATCTATCACACACATTCTCATTTTCTGTATCTATCACACACATCCTCATTTTGTGTATCTATCATGCACATATTCACTTCATTTACTTTAGTGTATCCATCACACTTCATTATCTTTTGTGTATCCATCACACTTGTTCACTTAGTGCATCTATCACACTTTGTGTTCACCTTTTGTGTATCCATCACACTTGTTCACTCAGTGCATCTATCACACTTTGTGTTCACCTTTTGTATATCCATCACACTTGTTCACTCAGTGCATCTATCACACTTTGTGTTCACCTTTTGTGTATCCATCACACTTGTTCACTTAGTGCATCTATCACACTTTGTGTTCATCTTTGGTGTATCCATCACACCTGTTCACTTAGTGCATCTATCACACTTTGTGTTCACCTATTGTGTATCCATCACACCTGTTCACTTAGTGCATCTATCACACTTTGTGTTCACCTTTTGTGTATCAATCACACTTTGTTCACTTAGTGCATCTATCACACTTTGTGTTCACTTTTTGTGTATCCATCATACTTTGCTTCACATAGTGCACCTATCACACTTTGTGTTCACTTTCAATGTCTATCACACTTTGCTTCATATAGTGTATCCATCACACTTGCTTCGCTTTGTGTATCTATCACACTATGCTCACTTTGTGTATCTATCACACTATGCTCACTTTGTGTATCTATCACGCGTTCACTTTGTGTATCCATCACACACGTTCGCTTAGTGTATCTATCACGTATTTGCTTAGTGTATCCATCACACTCATTTCGTTTTGTGTATCAATCACACTTTATTCATATAGTGTATCCATCACACTCTCTTCACTTTTGTGTATCTATCGCACATGCTCGCTAAAATTGCATAATCTTCTTACATCATAACTGCATGAAATGTAGTTTGATTTGCCTTCTTGCTTAAAACTGTCGCATTTATTATGAATATTTGCTTCGTTACAGCTTTATTTACATGATCCTTACTGCATGAAATGTAGTTTGATTTGCATTGCATTCTTGCTTAAAACTGTTGCATTTATTGTGAACATTTGCTTCATTACAGCTTGCTGCTTGGCATAATCGTGAGTTACGTTCGGCTTTGTGCACGTCGTTTTGCATTTTGCCCCCGCCTGCGGGTACTTTTCTTTGTTTATCTTGCCTGTTTGTCTAAGTTTCAGCCTTGTAAAAAATGGGTCGTCTCTGGGCTTTGACATTCACTCCCGTCAATCACGACTTCTGAGTTCTGTCAAAGAGGGGCAACTGTAGACACCCCATTTTTGACCGACCTTAAGACTCAGACGTCGCCGATTGAGCGCTCGGTGATGTTGCATATTGTGCTCGTTCTGAGGTTACGGAGTCTTGGCTGAGAGCCTTGCCTCCAGACTTCGGGACTCTTTTGTGCTTTGCCTCGATTTGCGAACCAGGTCTTGTTTTCTCTGTTTTCTTTTCCCGAAGGAAGGGAGAGGTCTCGAAGACCATCTCTCAGTGGCCGTAGGCTACGTTTCGTGGTCGTAGGCCACTATTCCCGTTTGGAGACCAGTTTCCGATTTTCGGACCCGTCGGCCGTGTGCCTCAGTTCGGGACCGCTTAACTACCTCCGTTTGCTCCGATTTTTGGCACACACCTTGTTCCCTCTCTCTAGAGGGACACTGTGGCCCGGGAGACCACCTTTGTGGTCATACGCCACCTTCGGTGCCTAACAACCTGTTTTCGGGGTACCGGCTGCGCGTTTTGACCCCCGAACCCTCGTTTTGCATCGGTGTGGGTTCATTTTTGGCATGGACCCTATTTTCACTGTTAGGAAGGTGGTACAAGGGTGGGAGACCACCTTTTCTCCTTGGAGACCACTTTTCTCTCTCCTGCAACCGGTTTTCTTGACAGAAAGCTGGTTTTCCTCACTTTTGAGCCATAATTTCGAGTCTCCCATACCACCATTGTGTTGTACTCATCTGGGAGGCCACCAATATGGGTAGGCCGACCAGCTTTTCTTCCTGACCCTTTTGAACCTTGCTAGAAAGCTGGTTTTCCTCTCTCCTGGGTCACAATTTCTGGTCTCCCACCGTACCACTGAGCTATATTCACCTGGGAGACCACCAATATGGGTAGGCTGACCACCTTTTTTGAGTTGGACCTTTTGACCTGGCTGGCCGACCACAAAAGGTGGCTGGCCGACCACCTGGCCTGGTCGGCCGACCACTTGAACTGGTCGGCCTACTCCCTCCTGTTTTGTCTTCCTGAGTTGCTTCCAGCTGTGCCAGCTGGGAGGCATTTGCTGCATCCTCCATACACGTGTATGGAGGATGTTTAATCTTGCTTCCAAGCTTCCAAGAGAAGCTTTAGACCTCTTTGGCTATAAGAGAGACCCTCCTCTCCACTTGCAAGGGTTGAACATTTTGGTCTCAAGATAGATACACTCTCCCTCTATATCTCTACATCCAAGCCCCATAACTCCATAGTTCTTGGCCATTTGCACTACACCTCCAAGCACAACACCTCCACTACCATCCCAAGCACCTTGGAGGTCATTTTCAGAGCTTGAGGAGTCACTTTCTTGGTCCAGAGCTTGCTGCCTTGCTGTGATACAAAGGTAAGTCTCTATTTTCCCCATTTTGACATTGTTTTGCTCCATAGTTTAGCTCTATTTGCAAGCATTTTTGGACTTCGACATGGACTAAAAAAAGTCTTGTTTTGAGCTTCTCTTCAAGTTTTATTAAGGCCATTTTTCTGTTGGGGGTCACCTTCCCCCTTGCATGCTTCATTTCCTCATGTTTTGAGCCATACATTTGAGCATTTGCATTGGCCTTGGTTTGGCCTTTTGGCCACTGAAATCCAGTGGATTTTTAGTGGCCAATATGTGTTTTTGAGCCCTAAAATCAGAGAGGGGTGACCCTCTCACCCCTTGTTCTCTTTACTAGCTTTGTTGGCCTTCCAAAGGAGCTCCATTTTGCATGTTTTGAAGTCATGTTTCAGGCCCTATTTGATGAGTTTTAAGGTCTGCATAAGCTCTTTCCAGAGCCCTTTTGGCCATTTTGAATGTCTATTATGTATGTGTAGAACAATCCTATTCAAGGCCTTTCAAAGGGGCTTTCACTTGCATGCTTCCTAGACTAATTTCAGGGCCTTTTTGGTGGGTTTTAGGACCCTCAGAACCTCTGTCTAGAGGTGGTTTTGCCATTTTGTGTGTCTATCATATATGCGTAGAACAACCCCTTGCATGGCCCTCCAAAGGAGCACATCATTCTTGCATGCATGGACTGAGTTTCAGTGGGTTTTTGGGCATATTTTGGCATGGCATACTTCTGTTTTTGGCTGGTTTGGTGAGCTCTCATATGCTTCATATAGTTGTAGTACAACTCATGGTTCACTAGCTTTCTTTGCATGCTTTGTTGACCCTTGATTCTAGCACATTTTGACTATGCCTTGAACTGATTTTGTGCATATTTTGGACTGCCCTAGCTCTATTTTTGGGTCTCATGGTCGAATGATGTTTGTTTTGCATGCTTGTAGTTCAATACACTTGCCTAGCTTTGAGATTTGAGGTCCATTGCATGCATATACTGAGGTGTTTTCATGCTTTGGGGTCATTTTGCATCATATTTCAGAGCTTATGTGAATGCCATATTCCCATGTTTTCTCCTCTTTAAGTGTGCTTGAGAGTTGTGCATGAATGCCTTGTTTTCGGGCTATTGAATGAGCTCCATTTCTTTGCATTCCGAGCCATCATTTTAGGCCATTTCCCCACTGTTTTAGACCTGCCTAGGGTCTGTTTGGGGTTGGTTTTGCCACTGGTGCATCGCTTTGGGTACCTCTAGTGTAACGCACTTCACTAGTTTCGGTACCCGAGCCATCTAGCTTACATTGGATAACATACTTGCATGTTTCGGGACCATATTTTATGTCATTTCAGAGCTGTATCATGTGCCATCCTATGCCATATTTCATACCTTGCCATGCCTTGTTAGAGTTGCATGTTGTGCCTTAGGATCGGTCCATTGCATTCGTGCATGTTCGCATGTAATTTCGGTTGTCTCATTTCCATCACATGGCCACTGATGTGAGTGTGGCTGAGGTCCACTCATATTGGTGTAAGTCCATCTTGCATTTGTATATGCCATTTAGTTCATGTGCGCATGATAGTCTTCGTAATTGCATTGTGTATGCCATGTAGTTCGTGTGCATTGTGTATGCCATTTTAGTCCATAACATTGCGTATGCTAGGTTGCATGTTAGTCGCATTGTGTATGCCATCTCATTGCATTGTGTTTAGGATAGGAGTTAGCCCAAACACGGGAAACGAGGGACGTTTCGTACCCGAAGTGACGGAACGTACCTCAATTCCCGGTCGCCGACACTCCGGATTACCCATGATGGAGTCTAGGCCTTGTTGTGTTGTCATGTGCATTCATTTCACATCGAGTCGTGCAATTCGACTCCTCGGCCATCATGTATCGAGATACGTGATTGGTGGCACGAGGATCGAGGTGTGCATACATATGTGAAAATACTTTGTCATGCCCCTTTCTTGCTCTCTGTTGCAGCAAATCAGAAATCAACAGCCTTCCAGAGTTTTGCGCAGCATTCCGGGATTAATTGCAAACAGAGGCAAATCGGGGCATCGCGAGGAATTTTCCGACGGGGCAGCTCGAGCATGCATGCATCCTTCATCATTCGGAACAGAGCTGAGGCGGTCCATGGATTTGCATGCTAATTTACTTGCTTTCCTAGTTAATTTGTTGATTAATTAGGGTTTTGTAATATTTAATTATTTATTCGGACTGTATTATTTATTCGAACCCTCCGAGCGAGGGCACAATTGTAATAAGTGTGCGTGTGTGTGATGTATGTCTTCCAACCCCACGTCTTTCTCCCTTTTATTTACCAGCTTATGATGGTTAGATTAGGGCATGTTTCAATTAGCATACTTATGCTCGCATGTTTTGCATCCATTCATCTGTCTTGCATGCACCGGGCTCGGCGCATCATACTAACTGCATCGTATTTCAATTCCAAGGTGAATACGTGTTAGCTGTAGCATCATCATATGCCATTCTTAGAATAGCCGAGCCTATTATAGTTGTATTTCTGCATGTGTTGCATTAGGCATTTCTGTATAGTTAGGATCATGCATTGATTTCTAACATAGCTTCTGTTTTGGCTTGGAGTACTCGGTAAGTGTTTATGCTTTAGCATTCTTGCATGCGTGTGAGTGGCTGCCATGATAGCATGCTTACCATGAGGCGATGTGCTTATGTGATATACCTGCCTGAATGCCTGTGGGTAAAGGTTGGGTTATTTGAATTGGAACAATTTACCGATTGAGAGTTTTAAGCTCACTTGAGAGTGGCAAAACCATGTTTTCTAAGCCCGCCTGAGGGTGGCAAATCCACATTTTAACCTACTTACGAGTAGCAAACCGCTTTCAAAAACAAACATGAGATCTTTTGTTCCAATTCAGGCGATCCAGTCTATACTTGTATGCTGTGTGCATCACATAGTAAATCTAGGCTAATAACTGGAATAAGAACGCATAATGTTTTCAAAACTCGATATCAAGGTTAGTAGAGGCCAATCTTTGATCGGGCGAGCGGGGGTGCTCACGAAGTAACCTTCCCCAATCGTACCCAAGTTTCCGAGCCGAGGCAACTTTGGTGATGACGGACACGTGGCCTTAGGCATGAGTCAAGGTTTCCTAAATTCCCCCAAAATAAATATTTAGGTGGCGACTCTGTATCTGGCAAAGCAGTCCATGTTTGGCACTTCTTTCAAAAAATCTATAGCGATCCCGATTTTCTTTTTCTGTATTTGTTGTACTCCAGACTTTAGTTCCGTGGAGTTGGTAGTTGTACTTGTTGTCATCCTTTAATTCCCTATGTTTAAATTTTTGGATGTGTTGGGCGTGTTTCGAACAGGTAGGTTGAGTTTTGGTCTCAAGTGTTGTTGCCTACAGTTTTGGTGTTACGCTCGAGCGGGTCATTCTGCGCTCGAGCGGAGTTTGCTTTTTGGCTGTCCGCTCGAGCGGGTATTCTTGCGCTCGAGCGGAGTTTACACACTCCCAGTATTTCGTGCCTCTACAAAACTTCTGCAGGTGTGTTTTTCACGCTCGAGCGGGTTTTCTTACGCTCGAGCGGGTTGCGCTCGAGCGTACCTTATGGCGCTCAAGCGGGTAGTGTTTTGTCTGTGAGAGTTCTGGGAGGGGGAAATCTACGCTCGAGCGGACTGGTTTTCGCGCTCGAGCGGATGTGCTTTATCTCTGTGTCTTGGCGCTCGAGCGGGCCTTCTTGCGCTCGAGCGGACCATGTTTTTGTTCTTGACGCTCGAGCGTTGTGTTTTCCGCTCGAGCGGACCTGTCGTATATCAGATAGCAGTTGGGCATTTTTGAATCACTTTTCACTTTTCTTCTCTCTCTCTAACTTTCCCAAAATCATTTTTGAGAGCTTCTCTCTCTAGAAACTCCCTTCTCTCTAGGGTTTGATCTAGTTAGAGTGTTCTCCTTTCCTTCGGCCTTTGTAAAAGTTGTGTTGATCGTCGATGGCGTCGTTTTGATCCGAAAAGTTTGGAGTTTGGAGCACTTTAGTTTTGGTCTCTTCTCCGTTTGAGCTCAAACTTCGAGGTAGGGATATCCTACTCCTCTTTATGAGCTTTGTCTTTAAATTTTAGCCTTTTGATATGTTCGGGGTTATTGTGTAATTTTGAGAAAGTTTGGGTCTGTGTGTAATTTTACAAAAGATAGGGTTTTATTTATAATAAACCTATATGCAAGATTGGCATAGAGAAATGACATAGATGATGGATTATGGAAGGAAATGGAACCTTAGGGTTGTTATGTAACTTATGGGAAAAATGCCCTAATTACATAGTTTAATTAATTTGTATAATTAATTTGGAGAAATGAAGAATTGAATTGAGAATGTAGGAATTGGGAACGTGTGGGATTAAAGGGTGTAGTTGGATTATTTATCACTCACCTTATTGAAATGTTGATAATTTATCCATTGGTGCATTTATTTCTGTTTAGAAATAACTGCTTTGGGCTATCGGTGGAGGATAGTCTTGATTGTTGTAGACAATGCATGATGATTAGGCAAACTAAAACTAATCGATTGAGTATGCTATCGAATATAGCGGTTGGAAGAATACATTAACTTTATGTATTGATTGATTGTATATGATCTACGTTTATATACATGTGTTGTGTGGGAGAAGATAGGGGATGTACTCCACGGTTTAGGGGAAGATGGGGGATGGACCTCTAAACCAGATTTTGTGTGACATTGATACAGCACTACAATGTGTATCAAGTGTTGATTATGGAAGTGTTCGAATTGATTTGATATAGCACTAAAATGTATATCGTTGTCAATTGTGAAGTATAGAAGTGATTCTATGTGATGTTGAGACAGCACTAAAATATGTATCTTTCGTAAAGTGTGGAAGTGGTTTATATGTTATTGATACAGCATTAAAATATGTATCCATCATGAATTTCGAAAGGGTTTTAAAGATGAGTTTTAATCTCATTAAGCTATTTGGCTAGGTGTTGAGCCTTGTTTTCAAACTCAAAGTTGAAAAAGAAATGGGAAATGAAATGTAACATGGACTTAATGTCATGAAACCGGAATGTGATATAAGTGGATGTATCTGTGTTGACCATCTATCAACTGCTAATATTTTTGTCATTGTTCATAGCTGGTTTAGTGTATTTTTACTAGGCTGTGGCTCACCATATATAGGACATCATTTTCAGGTACAAGTAGCATGCCACCTCCAAGGACATAGCTTGGGAGGTTAGAGGCAGACAGATTTTTGGTTGTTTTGTTATCTTTTGATGTATTACATGTAATTTCAAGCCAAGGGCTTAATGTGTATTTGAGTTAGCACTCTCTTTTTGTAACCAAGTGTTAACTTGGAAAGCTGTAAGCCCGTAGGGCATTTGCTTTTGTTGTTAACATGTAATACTTGATGTAATGAATTACTCAGATGAATAGAATGATGGTTATCTTTTGTATCAATGCATGTCTAGATTGATGGGTTTAATGTTATCTTTTCGAGGGCGTTACAACTTGGTATCAGAGCGTACCGGGTTCGAATACTTTGGGTACGTGGGAAGTGATTAGTATCACAATGGGTTTGTCTCACTTGTTAGAGACTTATATGTAATGTTATGTGCTTATGTGATAACATGTTTATGTGACTACTTGGGTATGAGATTTAGTTTCTAGGATGTTGATTGGATCCTTGGGTTTCTGTGAGTCTTGTTGGAAAAGCACTTGATCAATGTTGTTTCTAACCGGAACTCTAGTAACGCCTCGGGACTATCACTATCCGGAAATGAAATTCGTAAGTGCTTATGTGTTTATGTGCTTACATGGAGTGAATTACAGTTGTCCATGCATTAGGACGTGAGTGTTATAGCTTTGGCACATTTGTGAATGTGCTAATGTTCTTCGTTACCTTTATTAGGATATCAGGACGAGGACGTGGTGGTAAGCGAGGTAGGCCTAGGAGGCAGGAGATGCCTATACCGGATGACATTCCGGAGCAACAAGAGGGTGTTGGCCAGGCCAATGTGGCCGAGCCAGCGGGTCAGGAGGCTATGGGTACTTTAGCCCATGGGATAGCCGATGCTTTGAGGGAGTCTATGGGTATTCTCAGAGCTGAGAATCCAGTGCAGGACCAGGTTGTTGATGCAGGGCCTTCCTTCTTGAAGAGGGAGTTCTTCCGGTCTAATCTGGACGAGTTTGTCGGTGATCCAAAAGAGCCACTTAAGGCGGATGAGTGGTTGGAACAGATGAGTAAGACGTTTGAGATGCTAGGCATCGAGGACGGAGCCTTGAAAGTGACCTTGGCATCCTTCCAGCTGAAGGGGGATGCGGGTTAATGGTGGAAATTCGTGAGGGGCCGTTTGGATGGCACTTGGGAGGCTTTTGTGAATGCTTTCTAGGAGAAATTCTTATCTCCAGCTGTCAGGGAGAAGCTGAGAGACCAGTTCTGCCAGCTTTTGCAGTTGAGTTCTTCAGTGGCCGAGTATGAGGCTACTTTTACTAGCTTGTCCAGGTTTGCACCTGAACTTGTGGCGTCCGAGGAACGCCGCTGTATCGAGTTTGAGAAGAGGTTGAGGCGCGGCCTCAAGATGAGAGTTGGTGGGTCTGTGATCCGAGACTATGGGCGCTTGGTTGATGCTGCAGCCCATATGGAGATCATGATGCAAGAGGAGGAGGGACAGAGGGGCTCCAAGAGGAGTCAGGATGGTCAGGGTGATGGCAGGAGACAGAGGGGTGCTAACCCTCAGCAGTCTCAGGGTGGTGTTGCTAGATCGACCTTTCTAGTGCCGAGTGCAGGCTTGAGGAGAGGCAATCAGGGAGATTTCACCTGTTACAAGTGTGGTCAGCTAGGCCACAAGGCTTCGGTTTGCCCACAGAGGGGAGGAGGTCAGAGAGCTGCTTCATCTTCAGCTAGACCGCAGAGCCAGAGTCAGAGCAGGGGCTAGCCCTTGTCTTGTTATCAGTGTGGTCAGCCTGGACACTTGAAGAGGTTTTGCCCACAGTTGAGTGCCACTTCGGGCGCGTCTGGTTCTAGGCAGACGCAGGGTTTCAGCCAGCTCAGTCTGTGTAGGCCTCGAGGGCCAATCCGGGGGCTTCATCATCCCAGTCTGTGCAATAGTCGTATGCTCCGATGGGTGAACAGGTGGATCAGGGGCCTATAGGGCGCGTGTATGCTGTTACCGCGCAGGACCTAGTACCGGCTCCATTAGTTGTGAGAGGTACTTTTCTGTTTTGCAACTCGGTTGCTAGTGTGTTGATTGATACGGGTGCATCTCATTCCTTTGTATCTGCTGCATTTGCATCTGTTTTGGGATTGGAGTTGGCACAGTTAGCATCTCCTATTTGTGTAGTGTCACCTATCGGGGGTGAGTTGGTTTTGAAACAAGGATGTAGGGGTTGTGATATAGAGGTCGCCGATCGCCGGCTTCCGTTTCCTTTTGTAGTGATGCCCATGTCGGGATTTGACGTTATTTTGGGTATGGACTGGCTATCGTCATACCGGGCTGTTATTGATTGCTACCGCCAGAGGGTCACAGTATGCACCTTGAGCGGGGAGTGTTTTCATTTCTTAGGAGATCGAGTTGGTAGTGTGTTACCACCGGTGTATGATCCGCGAGGGCGGAGTGAGCTTAGTGGTCTTCTTGCTAGCCTTATGAGTAGTGAGTGTGATGAGACCGGGGTTGAGTTGCCGAGAGTGGTTTGCGAGTATTCGGATATTTTTCCCGAGGACCTTGTCGGTTTGCCACCTCATCGAGAGATAGAGTTCTCTATTGATTTAGTGCCCGCCACGGCGCCGATTTCTATGGCACCTTATCGTTTTGCCCCAACCGAGTTGAGTGAGTTGAAGATTCAGCACTAGGAGTTGCTGGATAAGGGCTTTATTCGCCCTAGTGTTTTGCCGTGGGGAGCACCGGCCCTCTTTGCTAAAAAGAAAGATGGTGCCTTGAGACTTTGTATTGACTACAAGAAGTTGAATCGGGCTACGGTTAAGAATAAGTACCCTATGCCCCGTATAAATAATTTGTTTGACCAGTTGAAGGGTTCCCGTTGTTTCTCTAAGATAGACTTGAGATCGGGTTACCACCAGTTGAGGATCAGGGAGGAGGATATTCCAAAGACGGCATTCCGTACGCGGTATGGCCATTATGAGTTTCTAGTGATGCCATTTGGGCTCACCAACGCACCGGCAGTCTTTATGGACTTGTTGAACCGGATCTTCCGGGAATTCTTAGATCGATTTGTAGTCGTTTTCGTGGACGACATTCTTATCTATTCACCTTCGGAGGAGGAGCACGAGGAACACTTGAGAGTGGTGCTTGAGTTACTTAGAGTCCATAGGCTGTATGCCAAGTTTGGGAAGTGTGAGTTCTGACTAGAGGAAGTCAAGTTCTTAGGCCATGTGGTTTCCGGGAAAGGGGTGTCTGTTGATACATCCAAGACTGAGGCAGTGCAAGATTGGGCACAGCCTAAGAGTGTGTTTGAGATCCGCAGCTTTCTGGGATTAGCTGGGTATTACCGCCGGTTTGTGAAGGATTTCTCCAGCCTAGCTTCGCCATTGACTAGGTTGACCCGGAAGAGGGTTAAATTTGTATGGAGTGAGACTTGTGAAAAGTCGTTCCAAGAGTTGAAGGTTAGATTGACCACCACTCCGGTCTTGATTATTCCGAAGAGAGGGTTGGGTTATGCAGTCTATTGTGATGCCTCACGAGAGGGTTTGGGTTGTGTGTTGATGCAAGAGGGGAAAGTGGTAGCCTATGGCTCACAACAGTTGAAAATACACGAGAAGAATTACCCTACACATGACCTAGAGTTAGCAGCAGTGATCTTCGCCTTGAAAATTTGGAGGCACTACCTTTATGGTGAGAGATTCGAGGTGTTCTCGGATCATAAGAGTCTGAAATATCTGTTTACACAGAAAGACTTGAACTTGAGGCAGAGGAGGTGGATGGAGTTTATTGAGGATTACGACTTCGAGTTGCATTATCATCTGGGGAAGGCCAATGTTGTGGCCGACGCCCTTAGCAGAAAATCCATTAGTGATGTAGCTTGTATAACCATCCGGGAGTGGGAGATGTTGGGTGCTCTTGGTGAGTTTGATTTGCTTCTGGGCGAATCTGTTGAGACTGTGGCCTTGTTTTCGGTTGTTGCGCAGCCTACACTTGTGACACGAGTGTTAGAGGCACAGAGAGGTGACCTTGAGGTAGAATCCCTTCGAGAGAAGATCTCCAGTGGGAAGGTTGAAAAGGGTTTGACGGTGTATCCCGACCTGAGTGTGAGATACCGAGACCGTTTGTTTGTGCTGGAGTCTTGCCGAGAGGAAGTACTCCGAGAGTTTCATCATTCACGCCTTGCGGTGCATCTGGGAGGCACTAAGATGTATCGGGATTTGGGTCGCTAGTTCTGGTGGCGGGGAATGAAGAGAGATATGGCGATTTTCGTTTCTAAGTGCCTTACTTGTCAGCAAGTGAAGGCCGAGCATCAGAGGCCAGCGGGTTTGTTGCAACCCTTGCCTATTGCTGAGTGAAAGTGGGAGCATGTCACTATGGACTTCGTTGTAGGTCTTCCGAAGACTCAGCGGGGTAGTGATGCTATTTGGGTGGTTGTAGACCGGTTGACTAAGTCGGCGCACTTTATTCCTATGCGCGTGAGAGATTCGGTAGATCATCTTGCCGACTTGTATATTCAGGACATAGTGAGATTGCACAGGGTCCCAGTGACGATTGTCTCTGATAGAGATCCTCGTTTTACTGCCAGGTTGTGGCAGAGTTTGCAAAGTGCCTTAGGTACTACGTTGACCTTTAGTACAGCTTATCATCCTCAGACTGACGGGCAATCCGAGCGTACTATTCAGATCCTTGAGGATATGCTTTGGGGTTGTGTCCTTGACTTTAGTGAGACGTGGGAGAGGCACTTGCCCTTGGTGGAGTTTGCCTACAACAACAGCTTTCAGTCTAGTATCGGTATGGCACCGTTTGAGGCCTTGTATGGCCGACCGTGTAGGTCTCCGGTTTGTTGGGCCGAGGTGGGTGATGCACCTTTGTTGGGGCCGGAGTTAGTGAGGGAAACGACGGAGAAAGTTGAGCTTATCCGTAGGAGGCTTGTTACAGCCCAGAGCCGCCAAAAGAGTTATGCCGACTGTAGGAGGAGGCCTTTGGCATTTGAAACGGGTGATCATATTTTCTTGAAAATATCACCGAGGCGAGGTTTGATGAGGTTTGGGAAGAGTGGGAAGTTATCCCCTCGGTTTATCGGTCCCTTTGAGATCCTTGAGAGGATTGGGGAGGTTGCTTATCGTTTGGCTTTGCCACCACAGTTGTCCGGGGTTCATGACGTCTTTCATGTTAGTATGCTTCGGAAGTACGAGCCGAATCCATCGCACGTGTTGGATTGGACCGACTTAGAGGTAGATGAGGATGCCTCGTATGAAGAGAGACCGGTTCGGGTCTTGGATAGGCGGGATCAAGTCCTGCGTGGCAAGACCATTCCCTTGGTAAAGGTTTTGTGGAAACATCACGGAGTAGAGGAAGCCACTTGGGAACGTGAGTTGGAGGTCCGTGAGAAATATCTGGACTTGGTTATTGATGTGTGACCATGCATTGGTAATTTTGTAATATTGTTGAACTTTAAGAGCATTATATATGTCTTAAGTTGTAAAACATTGTATATGTTTTGGTTTATGAGAGTATTTTGGAACTTGCCTTGAAATGGAAGTTTAATGTAACATTGCATATGTTGAATGTATTGTGGAAATGGATATATATCATGAAAATTAAATATGATATAGAATTGTGGAATGTAGTATTGAAATTTGTGGAATTTCGGGGAATGCATAATTATAATGCATGTTGTGGAAAATGTTGTAAACTGCCTCTTGAAAAGAGATGAGATGACCGGTAATGGGTCGAGTTGTTAAAATTCGCATTGTAATAATGTTGGGAATTGAGAAAATCTTGTTTTTGAAAAACTTGTATTTAATTTCGGGGACGAAATTCTTTAAGGGGGGGAGGTTATAGCGATCCCGGTTTTCCTTTTCTGTATTTGTTGTACTCCGGACTTTGGTTCCGTGGAGTTGGTAGTTGTATATCTTGTTGTCATCCTTTAATTCCCTATGTTTAAATTTTTGGATGTGTTGGGCGTGTTTCGAACAGGTAGGTTGAGTTTTGGTCTCAAGTGTTGTTGCCCAGAGTTTTGGTGTTACGCTCGAGCGGGTCATTCTGCGCTCGAGCGGAGTTTGCTTTTTGGCTGTCCGCTCGAGCGGGTATTCTTGCGCTCGAGCGGAGTTTACACACTCCCAGTATTTCGTGCCTCTACAAAACTTCTGCAGGTGTGTTTTTCATGCTCGAGCGGGTTTTCTTACGCTCGAGCGGGTTGCGTTCGAGCGTACCTTACGCTCGAGCGGGTTGCGTTCGAGCGTACCTTATGGCGCTCGAGCGGGTAGTGTTTTGTCTGTGAGAGTTCTGGGAGGGGGAAATCTACGCTCGAGCGGACTGGTTTTCGCGCTCGAGCGGATGTGCTTTATCTCTGTGTCTTGGCGCTCGAGCGGGCCTTCTTGCGCTCGAGCGGACCATGTTTTTGTTCTTGACGCTCGAGCGTTGTGTTTTCCGCTCGAGCGGACCTGTCGTATATCAGATAGCAGTTGGGCATTTTTGAATCACTTTTCACTTTTCTTCTCTCTCTCTCTAACTTTCCCAAAATCGTTTTTGAGAGCTTCTCTCTCTAGAAACTCCCCTCTCTCTAGGGTTTGATCTAGTTAGAGTGTTCTCCTTTCCTTCGGCCTTTGTAAAAGTTGTGTTGATCGTCGAGGGCGTCGTTTTGATCCGAAAAGTTTGGAGTTTGGAGCACTTTGGTTTTGGTCTCTTCTCTGTTTGAGCTCAAACTTCGAGGTAGGGATATCCTACTCCTCTTTATGAGCTTTGTCTTTAAATTTTAGCCTTTTGATATGTTGGGGATTGTTGTGTAATTTTGAGAAAGTTTGGGTCTGTGTGTAATTTTACAAAAGATGGGGTTTTATTTATAATAAACCTATATGCAAGATTGGCATAGAGAAATGAGATAGATGATGGATTATGGAAGGAAATGGAACCTTAGGGTTGTTATGTAACTTATGGGAAAAATGCCCTAATTACATAGTTTAATTAATTTGGAGAAATGAAGAATTGAATTGAGAATGTAGGAATTGGGAACGTGTGGGATTAAAGGGTGTAGTTGGATTATTTATCACTCACCTAATTGAAATGTTGATAATTTATCCATTGGTGCATTTATTTTCTGTTTAGAAATAACTGCTTTGGGCTATCGGTGGAAGATAGTCTTGATTGTTGTAGACAATGCATGATAATTAGGCAAACTAAAACTAATCGATTGAGTATGCTATCGAATATAGCAGTTGGAATAATACATTAACTTTATGTATTGATTGATTGTATATGATCTACGTTTATATACATGTGTTGTGTGGGAAAAGATAAGGGATGTACTCCACGGTTTAGGGGAAGATGGGGGATGGACCTCTAAACCAGATTTTGTGTGACATTGATACAGCACTACAATGTGTATCAAGTGTTGATTATGGAAGTGTTCGAATTGATTTGATATAGCACTAAAATGTATATCGTTGTCAATTGTGAAGTATAGAAGTGATTCTATGTGATGTTGATACAGCACTAAAATGTGTATCTTTCGTAAAGTGTGGAAGTGGTTTATATATTATTGATACAGCATTAAAATGTGTATCCATCATGAATTTCGAAAGGGTTTTAAAGATGAGTTTTAATCTCATTAAGCTATTTGGCTAGGTGTTGAGCCTTGTTTTCAAACTTAAAGTTGAAAAAGAAATGGGAAATGAAATGTAACATGGACTTAATGTCATGAAACGGAATGTGATATAAGTGGATGTATCTGTGTTGACCATCTATCAACTGCTAATCTTTTTGTCATTGTTCATAGCTAGTTTAGTGTATTTCTACTGGGCTGTGGCTCACCCTATATGGGACATCATTTTCAGGTACAGGTAGCATGCCACCTCCAAGGACATAGCTTGGGAGGCTAGAGGCAGACAGATTTTTGGTTGTTTTGTTATCTTTTGATGTATTACATGTAATTTCAAGCCAAGGGCTTAATGTGTATTTGAGTTAGCACTCTCTTTTTGTAACCAAGTGTTAACTTGGAAAGCTGTAAGCCCGTAGGGCATTTGCTTTTGTTGTTAACATGTAATACTTGATGTAATGAATTACTCAGATGAATAGAATGATGGTTATCTTTTGTATCAATGCATGTCTAGATTGATGGGTTTAATGTTATCTTTTCGAAGGCGTTACAAAATCTGTTTTCAAAAACGATTTGCCGGATTTGGACTCTTTGATGATTCATCGGTCTTGCATTGCACTCCGCGAGATTAGATACAGGACCGTGACATTGAGTCCTGAACTGTAGTGAGCCCAACGAACAAAACAGGATTCCCTCCCGGGATGTTCGGGGACGTCTACACAAAGGCATGCGGGTTATGTGGCACATCGGCTAATGTTGTGACGCCCTTCCAGCCACTTCTCTCCAATCCCATTCCTGGCACATGTTGGAGCTTGTTTATGAAATAGATTGATTGGACACTGACATACAAGCCCTCATCTGCTGCCAAGATGGTTTGCACCGCTCCGGCCTCAGCTAGAGTAAACCCTGAAAGAAATACATCCTCTTCACCATGAACAATTTCCAGTATAGGCGTAGTTACCTCTGGCGGAGGATGTATAGATGAATTCCCGAACACAATAGCCACCCCCTTCCCGTGGGGGTATTTCAACATTTGGTGGAGGGTAGAAGAGACAGCTTTCACTTGGTGCAACCAAGGCCTCCCTAATAATAGATTGAAAGTGGCTGGGACATCTAGAACATGGAACTCAATATTCTATTGAGCTGGGCCCACTTGAACTCTGATCTGTACTGTGCCCATAACCTCTCTGCTTGTATTGTGATATGCCCAAATCACCTGGGCTGTAGGCACGAAATCTGCTGGTTTCAGGCCAATGGCATAAGCTGTGCGCGATGGACAAACGTTAATAGCCGACCCAGTATCGACCAATACCACTGGCACCCACTTTTCTCTACACTCAATAGATATGTACAGAGGTTTGTTGTGCGTCGAGCCTTCTAGTGACAATTCCTTGTCTGAGAAGGTTAAAGTTGGTGCAGCACCTCCGGGGAAGACTAACCCCAAAAACTGTTCAGGAGTCGTGTCAATAGACAATTTGGCTTTGTCCATCGCTGATAGTACAGCCTGTCGATGCAGTTGAGAAGCCATAAGTAGACCCCAAATTGAAATATTGGCCTGAATTTTCTTCAATTGTTTCAGCACCACCTCTTCTTCCAATTGTTTTTCCTTCTGCTTCTTTGCCTCTTTATCTTTCCCAAAGGCCTCAGCTTTGTCCAAGTGCGGCGGCTTGAAGTACCGTCCACTTCTCGTCATGTGGTCAACCTCTTCAGAGTACCAGGTGTTGTCTGGCAAGTCTTCACCCCAATCTTCATCAGTGTGAGCCAAAAACAGATCATCATCCTTCCACCATGCACCTTCGGAAGCCGACAAACAATTGTCGGGCTCTGGTCTGATCATTCTTTCATCAGAAATATCCCCCGTAGGGTATTGAGCTGTTCTAGCTTCCTGTTTATTTTCATCCCTTTCTTGCACAAACCGCTTTAAGGTGGCTTCTTACTCTATATCCGCGGTACTTACGGCGCCCAGTTCTTGTGCTAAATTCTTGATACTGGTGCTCTCCAGCAATTTCCCCTTGTCTTCGGCCATTCCGGCCACTGCAGCAGTTCTCGCTTCCTTTTCTTCAAGTTTTGGTTCAGTTTTTTCCTCCCGATCAGGTTCATCACTTAACCACCCCAAATTGTCTGTTGACCCATTCAGATCAAACCAGTTAATCTGCATGTCCCCTTGATCTTGTTCGTTACAAAACTGCAGATTGTCTAAGTCCTCTTCCAGCTCTGCTAAATTATCCAATCCCTAACTTGGGCCATCCTCTCGCACCACATTGACCTCCACTGCTTTCGGCAATACCACTTTAGGCTTGACTTGATTAACTAGCACAATGTAACAACACGGGTCATACACCCCCTCAGTCAAATCCTCAGAGCACTCAGGCAGTAGACTAACATCCTCCTCCAAGGCCAGCCTCCTTATTTCTACCATTGTCACCACCACGGGTTCAGGTTGTAGAATGGAAGTGTTCATCGTGCACAAGTCCGTGCTTTTAGGGATGAACACGGCCGGTTTGGGTAGGTGAGAATGGGTAATGTATACGTTGGGGTCATATGGAATGACAGTGTATGTATTAGATTTAGGTTCCGAGGTAGGGGAACTTAGTTGTGGGCTAGGAGAGGGTTGGTAGTCACATTTGGCTTTTGGGTGGTGCTATCACCTTGTTGTCAATGAGATCTTGAATCCCATGACAGAGCCTGTCACATTGCTTGGTGTCGTGACCGTGCTGTTGGTGAAAAGCGCAGTATTTGGCCGGGTTATGTTTTGGTGGGAGAGGATCGGGTAGTGGGCGTTGTTCTAACGGCTTAAGATGCTCCTTTTTTATCAGCACCCTCAGGGCTTGGGATAAAGGCATATATAGTGGGGTAAAGACCCTTTGAGATCGGACCTGGTTGTTTGAGGTTTATGGATTTGTACTGGCGAAAGGGTTGGCGGTCTTGGCTGTAGTGGTGACTATATTCACATCAGATGGCCGTGCAGTTGTGCTTCCACTCGTGGTTGCATTGGAACTGCGTGTAAAAGGCCTCTTAGGCTGCTCCTTCTCATCGGTGATCAACCCCTGTTTCATTGCATCTTCAATCTGAACCTCTATCTCGTGGAGCTCAGTGAACGTGAACAATGGCAAGACTATCATCTTCTGCAATAATTTCCCTTGCAGATTGCGAACCACCATTCTGATTTGATCCTTTTCTGACGGCATAGTAGTCATCATGGAAGCCTTGGCCCTCCACCTCGTTACAAAGTCCGAGAAGCCCTCATTTGGCTCCTGATGGGTTACCTCAAGATCACGGGCTGTGACTTCGATCTGGGTATTGTAGGAGTACTGTGCAATAAAGGCCTCAGTCATTTCCTCCCAGCTTTGCTTCACAGAGTCCTCCAACTTTGCATACCAGATAGTCGCTATTCCTGACAAGGTTCGGCCGAAAAGCGATAGTTTTTGAAGTCTGGTAAGGCCCATTGGCCGCAGGATATCAGAGAACAACTGCAAATGAACCTTGGGATCCCCAGAGCCATCAAACCAATCTATGTGTGGCATCTTAAATTGGTCTGGCAAAGTTACTGCGGAGTCGGTGTATCCATCTTCGATGTCAGGGATTAAGTTCACACCCTATGCCTGTTTGAGAAGCTTCTCCAACTTGTTGACCTTGAGTACCGTTAGGTCAACTTCAAATTCAAACGATGCCTCAGTTTGGTACACTGGTGCCTTGGAGGCTTGTGGTGGAATGGGGTCTATCGGGTTGCCCAGATTCTCTTAGACATTGATAGTGACTCCGGGTGTTGGAATACCCACTGGAGGTGCATGAGATGCAGAAGCTACTGCCGGCTGTGGTTGCTGTTACTGCAGCCTGTTTATCACTTCCGCGTGTTGGGCAGCATCTTGCTGCACGGTTTCCACTGTTTGTTGGAGATGACAGATCAAGTCCTCCATACTGGCTGCAAGGTACTGAGTTATTTGAATAGGTGAGTAATCTCTTGCTGACCTAGATGTAGAAGATTGTCCCTGACTTGATGCAGGTGAAGTAAAAGATGTCTGCTGGACTGGTGAATTATGCATAACCCTTCTCCGTCTAGCAACCGGTGAGAGTGAAGCAAACACAGGTTGTCCCCTAACAAGATCCCCAGATCTATAAAGTCTCCTTACATAGGTCCAGAGTGCTTGGGGGTAACCGAACTGTCCGAAGCAATTGTGATAAACTACCTTGTAAAAAGAAATAAAGCAAAAAGGAAAGCAAAACTTAGAAACCGCACAGTAACGCAGCTCAGATATGAACAACACACAGTTGTAATCAAAAGCTGTAGAACTGCACTCAACACTGACTTCTGTCCCCAAATCTGATACCCAAACTTGCAACTGATATGCACGTTCCTGTAGAGTTTTACTCTAAAAGCACACACCAGTTAAGTGAGAGCCAAAACACCTCTATGAGGGGGTAGGGTTACCCTGTCCTAGTTTTGTTAGGAACTAGGGTTCGCTATTCAAACAAAGTGTTTCACACAATCCTGAATTCGGGTGAGCAACCTGTCCTAGTTTGGAACAGTCTCTATGGCTTTTGATATGCAACTAGGTCGAATAGTGAAAAAGGGTACCTCAGCAAGACTACCTAATAAACCTCTCAAACCTAACACCGAAAAGTAAAATGAGGATCAAACGGTACGGCAGTAGTCCAGATCCAAGGGTTGTGTTCCCATCGTGGCAAAGCCCGCGACTGATTAGCCTTTGGGCAAGCTTTTCCAAGCAAGCCTCCGGAAAACCGTCCAGGAATAGCAGATGGCAAACACAGTGACTTAGGCGCACCAATCCAAATGCAAATGCAAAAACCACATAAGTGTAGATAAAAAGTCATATCATGAGTTCAAGTCAAGTTCTCTAAATCCCTAGCAGAGTCGCTAGAAACTGTAGCTCGACTTTTTCGCGCCCCCTTTCAAAAGCTAGAAAGAAGCCCTACAGCTCGGACTCTCACGGTTCTGAATCTAATCTCACAAGTGCAATGTGAAATTGATAAACACCAAAGAGTCCAAATCAAGCAAATCGTTTAGAAAATTGATTTTGAATCAAAAATGCCAAATTGGACTGCTTTGCCAGATACAGAGTTGCCACCTAAATATTTTATTTTTTGGAAAAATTTAGGAAACCTATGACTCGTGCCAAAGGCCACGTGTCCGTCATCACCAAAATTGCCTCGACTCGGGAACTTGGGTACGAGAGGGGAAGGTCATGAATTGAGCACCCTCACTCGCCCAATCAAAGATCGACCTCTACTAAACATGATATGATTTTTACCAACATTATATGCTCTTGTTTCAGTTATTAGGCTAGCATTACTATGTGATGCGCACAAGCAAATATAGACTAGTTTGCCCGAATTGGAACAATTCAATTTCATGTTTGTTTTTCAAAAAGGGTTTGAACTTTGCCACCTCAAGTGGGCTTAAAGTTGCGAATTTGCAACTAGACATAGTGGGCTTGAAATGTTCATTTGTTGAATCGTTCCAATTCAAACAACAAGCCTTTATCCACAGGCATTCAAACAGTTTATGAATTAAGCATTTACCCTCATAGCAAGCATGCTAGACATGGCAGTCACTCACACTCATCCAAGTATGCTAAAGCACTAAAACTCACCTAGTACTCCAAGCTAAGAAAAACTAAGTTAGAAAAAATGCATAATTCCTAACTTATGCCAAATGACTAATGCAACACATGCGGCAATGCAACTAAGATAGGCTCGGCTACTTAACATCTTATTTGCAACAATTCCATAGCATGCGTTTAAACACGTATTCATCGAGGTATTGAAACAACAATGCAGTTAGAATGATGAACTGAGCCTCGGTACATGTAATATAAAATGAATGGATGCAAGCATAAGGTATACTAATTAAAACGTGATGCTCCTAAACTAACCATCGAAAGCGGGTTAAGTAAAAGGGAGAAAGACGTGGGGTTGGAAGACATGCACATTATTACATTACACTCTCACGAAGGAGAGTCCAAATGAATAAAGCTAATCTAATTAGCAACTAATTAAAGCTAAGCTAATTAACCTAACTATTACAAACCAAATGAAATAAATATCTAAACTAATTAACTAATTATTACCACACTTCGAATTTAACTAACTAGTAAGCTAATTAAATTACACAAATGCAAGTAAGCTAAGTAATTAAAGTATTTAACTACTCCGCCACTACTCTGCCTCAGGAAATAGAAGATGTGCATGCTTATGCTCAGATATCACCCGAAAAGACCTCCGTTTTGCTCTCGAAAGCCTCTGTTTGCAGAGTCGAACATTTCTAAAACCATTTTGCTCCATCTTATCAATACTCTGCTGAGGTTTGCATCAGTGGCCAACCGGCCACTGGTAAAGACTGTCAACCACCTGCCAGCCATGAAAGTGGCCTATCGGCCATCAATGGTGCTCTGCCGGCCACCTGCTAGTCATGGATAGTGGCTTGCCGGCCACTGATACACTAGTTCATTTTGCTGCAACAGAGGACAAACAAAGCAAAAAGAGAGTATTCTCAAGGGTTGTTTGCACAACTCACCCCTACTTTTCATGAGCAAATCCAAGGAGTGGTGAACTTAAGCCACAAACCACCAACTCAAGCAGTTTCATTGCATGATGGCTTATGATTCAAGATGTGCAATCTCAATAAACGCAACACAAGATACACAAAAACCATCACCTTATCATGCATGATCAAAAGCAATGGAGACCTAGGAAAGTTGACACATTTCATCACTTTTATTATGAAATGTCCCAATTTTCCTTGTGTTCAATTAACGTCCCATTGAACACAACAAGTTATTATCTTGCTCACTTTTAGTCCCAAATTTTAGTTATTCATTTTACTTTACCAACCATCCTTTAATCCAATTAAGTCCAAAAGATGAATTAAAGTCCTCTAATAGAAAGAAAGCTCAAGACACAAGTTGCTTTGGGTATAAAAGAAGCACATACCGTTGGTAATGAACCCCTGAGAGATTAAACCATTAAGTATGAAACCTCAATTTCAGACTTAGGCAAGCAAGTGACTTGACACCAATTTCAAAGAAAAATTAAAAGCCAAGAAAGGAGGGAGGTTGCAGAGATTATACTTGCTGAAATTAAGTATGCAAAGCCAAAAACAATGCAATCAACTCAAACAAGTGGTGTCTAAAAGCCTAAAACACCAAGCTTGTGAGGATTATTACACTACAAGCATGCAAAACAAGACTCAAATAACTTAAACAACCCAAAACAGAGTTAAAATAGCCTAAATCAGAGGCTAAAACATGCTAGAAGTAAGCTACAACAAGCTAGAAAAATAAGCTAACACATGGCACTAACTAGGCTAGCAAATAAGATACAAAGAGGATATGTTAACCCCTCCAAATTTGGATTTCAAAACATGATTTTCACCACTGAAAAAGTTATGAAAATTAGTTTTTAAAAGCTTGAAAAAAGATAGTTTGAAAGTGAGAAACACAAGTGGAAAAGCCTTACAAACAGGGTACAAAGAAGGGTGAATCACCCCTACCTTAAAATGGCCTCTAACCACAAATTTCATCCCACAAAGAAAAAGTTTTTATAGCCCAAAAACAACCCAAAAATAGTGAAAAAAAGATAGAAAAACAAGTATGCAAAATAAGCTAATAAAGCAAATATTATACCTTTTGAAGAGAAGAGTGATTCTAGGCAACAATTCAAACCAAAGCCAACTTTAAGAGCTCCAAGAAGGCCTACTCAAAGATGATCAAGTTTGGTTAAAGAAGAATAGGCAAGAGTGTAGTGTAACTAGGCAACATTGTAGAGAATTTGTAGAGAGAGAGGAAAATTTTCGAGTTCAAAATTTTCTAACCTTTCTACAAGGAAGAGGGGGTCTCTATATATAGAAAACATAAAATTTCTACAAGGAGATCCAACCCTCCACGTATGGATAGATGCATGCATCTGTGCAACCAGCTGGCACAGTTGGCATAAAATATCTGCAGAAAACACTGGTGGCTGGCAAACCAAAAGTGATGGCCGGCAGCCTCTAGGGATGGCTGGCAGGCCACCAGAGGTTGCAAGCTGGAAAGATCAAGGCCTGGTCCAAAAATGAGACAAAATAGATGTAGGGTTTGAAAGGCTCAAAGTTGTGGCGTTCCGCTGAAGACTTCAAGCACTTGGCGAGCAAACAGACTCATCATCGGGTGTACTTGCAAGGATGTCCAAGTTGTAAAGGCCATCAAAAATGGGGTGTCTACAGTACTCTAGAAGAAACCATAAATAGATCTCTTGGAGAAATTATACCTATAAATGAAAGCACCAGTGAAGAGGTTAGAACCACAAAACATGCTATAGGTAAATCTATCCAAATCTCCTACTTATAAACCTCTAGAAGAAGAATTTCTAGAAGAGAAATCTCTTGAAGAGTTATTTCTTGAAGTGGAAAAGGTACCTCAAAATAATGTGATCTCAATACATTATATGAGTACAAGAGAAGTTTGGGATAGAAATTAAATTGTTATCGACAACATATTTTCGTTTAAAGTTGCTCTTGACATTACCCGAAGTAATGCTGAAAACATTATCAAAAGTGATGATGACAATGAACTACAAATTGTCTAGAAATGTTGACAGAGAAATAATTGGCCAATATGGAAAGAAACAATACAAGCAGAGTTAAACTCGCTTACAAAACGTGAAGTATTTGGACCTGTAGTCCAAACCCTTGAAGGGATACAGCCTGTGGGATATAAATAGGTGTTTGTTCAAAAACGCAATGAGCAAAATGAAATTGTAAGATATAAGACACGACTTGTTGCACAAGGTTTGTCACAGAGACCTGACATTGATTATGAGAAAACATATTCACCCGTAATGGATGCAATTACATTCCGATTTTTTATTAGCTTGGTAATTACAAAAAAATTAGATATGCGTCTAATGGATGTAGTTACAGTATATTTATATGGATCACTAGATAGTGATATATATATATATATATATGAAACTCCCTGAAGGATTTAAAATGCCAGAAGCATCTAATTCAAAACCCAGAAGTGTTTATTCAAGAAAGCTACAAAGATCTCTATACGAGTTGAAACAATCCAAACGCATGTGGTATAATCGGCTCAGTGTATAGCTGTTGAAAGAAGGATATATGAATGATCCGATTTGTCCATGCATTTTTATTAAGAAATTAGAATCCATATTTGCAATTATTGCAGTATAGGTTGCAATTGTTGCAGTATATGTTGATGATTTGAATCTTGTAGGAACTCCAAAAGAGATTAAAAAAAATTGCAAAATATTTAAAGAAGGAATTTGAAATGAAAGATCTTGGGAAAACAAAATTTTGTCTCGGCCTACAAATCGAACATTTGCCAAATAGGATTCTTATACATCAATCAACATATACAGAAAAAGTCTTGAAGAACTTTTATATGGATAAAACTTATTTTTTGAGTACTCCTATGCTTGTTCAATCTCTTAATGTGAAAAAGGATCTTTTTCGACCTCGATAAGATAATGGAGAATTCCTTGATCCTGAAGTACCATATCTTAGTGTAATTAGTGCTCTCATGTATCTTGCAAATTGTACCAAGCCTGATATTACATTCACTGTCAATTTATTAGCAAGATATAGTTTCGCATCAACCCAGAGGCATTGGAATGGAATAAAGCAAATATTACGTTATCTTTATGAAACAACTGATATTTGTTTATTTTATTTAAATAAATCCAAGTAGCGGTTAATCGGATATGCAAATACTGGATATCTCTCTGATCCACATAAAGGCAAATCACAAACATGATATGTTTTTATCTATGGATATACTACTATATCTTGGCGATCAATAAAACAAACATTGACTACTACTTCTTCAAATCACTCAAAGATACTTGTAATTCATAAAGCAAGTCGAGAATGTATTTGGCTCAGATTTATGATCCATCATATTCAAGAAAGATGGGGATTGCCTTTAACAAAAGATAGTTCAACCATATTATATAAAAATAATGTTGCGTGTATCACACAGATCAAAGGAGCCTATATCAAAGGTGACAGGACTAAACACATTTATCAAAATTCTTTTACACACATGAGCTCCAGAAGAATGGTGATATTGATGTTCAACAGATACGCTCAAGTGATAATCTGGCAGATCTATTTACCAAATCACTACCGACTGTAACATTTAAGAAGCTGGTACATCAAATTAAGATGCGTCGACATAAAGACCTATTATGCAGTATTGAGAGGGAGTCATCTATTTAAGTAGATCTATAGATTGTACTCTTTTTCCTTCGTCTAAGGTTTTTTTTCCCACTAGATTTTTCTTAACAGGGTTTTAATGAGGCAATCTAAACAAATCACATATAAGAATATTGTACTCTTTTTCCCTCACCACACAGGTTTTTTCCCACTAGGTTTTCCTTGGTAAGGTTTTAACGAGTCATATTCTTAATACATGTTATCCAAGGAGGAGTGTTGTGAAATATTTGGATAACCATCAAAAGAGATACAATTGGAATTCTAATGAGTTTTAGGTCAAAGTGGAAATAGGAGAAAGT
Source organism: Camellia japonica (assembly GCA_030407325.1). NCBI lineage: Eukaryota > Viridiplantae > Streptophyta > Magnoliopsida > Ericales > Theaceae > Camellia > Camellia japonica. Next base: position 20,075,230 of record JAPPVO010000007.1, read on the forward strand.
TTCACCATATCAGAAGTATGGTATGCCATGTGGTAAACCACACGGTATGATTTATAGTGGTGAATAATGAAGGTTTTATCACCTATAAATAGGCAAGTTTGCATGGTAATGAAAATATAAAAAAATTGTGTATTACATGTGTGATCCTTTGGGCTAGTTTGACATGTATTAAATAAGTCAAAAAGTTAAAAAGTTACTATCTTATTTAAGTCACATCATCTTATTTAAATCACATCACCTCTCTAACACATCACATCAAACCCAACCCAAATCCAACCCAAACCCACCAATAAGTCAAAAAATGTACTTTTTTAGGACATCTCAAACCAACCCTTTATTTCCTCTTCCATTATGACTATTTTTTCTTTATTTTCTTTAATTTTATAATAGACACCTCATTATGAGAAAGATCTAAGGGTTGCAAATAAGCCATGCAAAGATTATTGGGAGCATTTAGTGTGTTGTCGTTGTTTTTGCAAGGCTAAAGTCTAGCAAGATGATTGAGATTAATTTAATTAATAAATAAATAAAATAAATTAAAAAATTAATACTATAAAATGTCACATTCAAATCATAATTACTTCATTTTTTCTCTCATAAAATTACAAAAAAGTCAAAAGTTTATTTCAAACAAAACTTTTTTAGCCAAATTAAAATAACTAAAAAATTAAAAAATAAGATTAAAAAAGTTCTTCCTAAACAAAGCCTTAGCTTCTTTTCTTTTTTTTCTTTTTTTTTTTTTGGGTGAATAATAGCTTCTTTTTTTTAATTCACATAACTACCCACTTTTAGTTTTTTATTTTTTTTCAAGACAAACACAAATTATAAATTAAATTAGGTGAATATATATATATATATTTTCACTATAATTTTTATCATCATAATTCTGTTTTTCTTATTAATTAATAATATATTCACATAATTTTTCTCATCGAATAATTATTTGGTACTCTCAAAGTATATTATGTGCCAAATTAGGTGAATATATATATATATATATATATTTACTATAATTTTATTATACTATCACATAATTTTTCTAATTGAATTAATTATTCAGTACTCTTGGAGCACTACACACCATTGTCTACATGATTTTCTAAATTAATCACTTAGCAAAAAATCTTAAGCATAAGATATATTCACTTAACTTTGTTTGGTACTCACTTAACGTGTGTTGAGATCTCTCATTAGTCGAAATTACAATATAAACAATGTCACATGATCTTCTCAGAGTATTTAATAATTTTCTTAATTTTAATATGATTATTTCATCAATAAATTTTGTTAAATTAAATATGATTAAATTAAGAAAATTATTATCAAAAAAGAAAATTATTGACAAAAAGATCATATTAAAACTTAACAAAATATATTGATAGAATGATCATAATAAAATTAGAAAAATTATTAAATAATTCGATATAGCATTGCCTATGTGGTACTATTGACCAATGAGAGCTCGCAACACATGCTAAGTGGATCATCTTTTATCTCTTGCCTACCTAACAAAATTAAATTAAGTCAACATGTTTCACTGGAAAGTTTTTCATTTAGTGATTGGTTTGAAATATTATGTAGATAACAGTGCTTAGTGTTTCAGGAATACAAAATAATTATCCAATTAAGAAAATTATCTAACTGTAGTATTATTTAAATTATAGTGATAAAAATTACAGTGAAAATGATATATATTCACCTAATCTAATTATAATTTTTGTTTGTCTTGAAATAAAAATGAAAGACTGAGTGGGTAGTTGTGTGAAAAAAAGAGAGAGAGGGGAAACGCTGAGCTAAGACTTTGGTCTTGCAAAAACGTCGTCATCACAGTCAAGTTTCCCAAATAATCTTGCATGGCTTATTTGTAGCCCTTAAAGCATCTCCAATACAGCATCAATGCTTCATCAATTTGATGAAAAGCACTAAATGAGGCGTTGTAACCCTTTCACTAAATTCATATCACATAGAAGCAAAATCAAAATTTTCATCAAATGAAAAGTGTCTTTTATCTTTCATCAAATTTAAATTTACCGTTGGGTAGATATCCTCTCGGATGTTCACCAAGAACAATTTTGACAGTTTTTTTGTTCATGTCCAGACTATCTTCAAGACATCAGTCCGGATGTCCTCTCGGACAATTGAGAATGTAAAAAAATCTGATAAAAATTCTAATTTTAGCATTAAAATAAATGATATCAAATCAAATTTTTTGATCAAAATTTTAGGGTAAATTACAAATACACCCCCTGAGGTTTGATTAAAATATAAATTGCCCTTTGTAGTTCTGAAAATTACATTTCACCCCTTGAGGTTTCAAATTTCATAACAAATCGTCTCTTTTATTAATAAATCGTTAAATCAATTAACAGTCTTTAATGATGTTAGAAATATGTTTCAATTAACAATTTAGGTAATTTTATTATTGTATAGGAGAGCAATTATGAGTTTTATTTTTTTACTTAATTTTGTTAAATAAAATTTTTTAACAAGGGGGTGTTTGTAATTTTTCAAACCACAGGTGCAATCTGTATTTTAAGCAAATCTCAAAAAGTATATTTGTAATTTACCTAAAATTTTATGATGGTCTTAGATCTCTTTCATAACGAGGTGTCACTTTTTTATTAGAGTAATATCATTTTTCCCCCCAAACTATCATGTGTTTTTCAGGTTGACCCTCATACTTCAATTTATTTCAATTTAGTACCTGAACTTTCTAAAATTTGATCAATTAGACCCCTGCCGTCACCTTCCGTCTACAATTGGCCAGGATGTGATGAGCTGTCCCCCTAAACTATCTTTTGGAGGGAATATAAGAGGATTTCCCACCATATGCAACATCTTCCTTCTACTATATAACAGAGGCAAGTTCCCAACAACAAAAAAACAGAGCATAACAGAGCATCTTTTCGTTGGTGAGAGAGAATGAGGAATAGAGGCTCAAGAAATCAAGGAAGATCGAGCTAAACTGAAGGAAGATGGAGTTCAAGTGACATGGAAGACCTGATATGCATTTTCTGTGGAAGACGAAGGGTGATACAAACATCATGGACTGATGCAAATCTTGGTAGGAGGTTCCTCAGTTGTCCCACTAATGGTTGTAATTAGTTCACCTGGGTAGACCCACCTATGTACTCACGGGCAATGCAAATCATTCCTGGGCTGTTGAAGAAGGTCAATAAGCTAGAAGCAAGATTACAGACAAGGAATAGAAGAGAGAGAAAGCTATGGATATGCTTGGCTGCCTCATGGTGCATCATTTTATCAATGTGGTTTGTAATTTAGTGTAAGAAAGAATGTAATAGGAAGGCTATTATGAATGAATGAATGTAATGGAGGAAATATTATGAATGAAATGAGGGAAGTATTTTGAATGAAAATTTCAGATTTTGTGTTAAGGTTTTACTTTTAAAAAAAACAGAGCATCACATCATTTGTTTGTCCCTTAAAAAACAATTTGTGTTCACCCTTACAAAAACAGGGCATTATCATTTAATTAAAAACAAAAAAAAACCAAAAACAAAAGGGGCATTGTATGATACTTTAACTATTTGTCATCCATCCATCAAAAAAACTAATTGGTGGCCTCTTTGAATGGCCCCTTAGCAACCAATGAATAATTTACCTATCACTGGCATCCATCCATCCATCAAATGGCAACAAATAAATAAAAAACCTATCACTGGCATTCATCCATCAAATGGCATTCATTCAATGAATAAAAAACCTATCAGTGGCATTCATTCAAGACACATAATTGGAATCCATCCATTTAATGGCAAACCAACAGAAGCTACATCTACATAAAAATGAGTAGTACCATCCATTAAAATAGAGCATCATGCACAAAAGCAACATTCATAAATTTGTCATTCAAGTTTTCAAAACACACAATTGTTTGTGACAATCAAAATACTACCGTTACATAGTTAACAAGTTCAGGGCAACCATTCCAAACAAAAAACCATTACATGTACAAAAAACCCCAATGAGAAAGTCATGTAGATGCTTCCTTCTTCTATCCAAAAACAAAAACAAAAAATTTCAATAATTTGTGCAATGGATGCTTCCTACTTCCAATCTCCAGGTGCTCCCTTTTTCTGTCTAATGGATGCTGTTTTAAGGCCACTAGCATTGTACACTAGCTTGCCTCTCCACATCATTTGACCCTCCTTTGGTGTGCTGGTTGAACTTATTGGAGATGGAGTTGACTGAGTTTCTTGTACCACTCTCCTTTTAACCTGCAATAAAATTGAATTATCCACATTTAAACACAATAAAATATAGGACACTTAAGTTACTATTTAAAAAAAAAAAAAAAAAAGAACACTGACAGCCAGTTTTGTCTATCTCATGTGTCTCTTGACCTCAGGTGCTTCTGCAGTTAATTGACTTTGAGGTTGGCTTGGTTCAGTTTGGCTCCCCTGACGTTGGCTTGGTTCAGTTTGGCTCCCATGAGGTTGGCTTTCTTGCATGTAGCTGAATCTACCCTTGGCCTTGCAACTTCTCCTGTTGTGTCCCACATTCCCACAATTATTAAAGTGATTTTAGTGCCATGCCTTCCTAGTTTTATGCCTTGAATTGGTGCCTCACTCTCCTTTCTTTTATTTTGTTTAGGCCTCCCAGCTCTCTTCTTCACACCAGGCGGCAGCACCTTTGCATACTTAGTTCTTGGTCACATTTCTCTACCATTAATAGAACTCAACATATTGTCATAGATCTTCAGATAAGTCTTCACCTTGTAGTACTGATGAACATATTTTTCTAGTTCTTAACCCAAGAAATTTGTAGCAGCCACAACATGGGCACATGGAATGCCTGACATATCCCACTTCCTGCAGCCACAAGTCTAAGTTTACAAGTCCAGCTTGTATTGCTCACCATATGGCCCTATAACCTCAAATTGCTCATTGTCATTCCATTTAGAAATCCATCCAGCTGCATCCACTTTCATTTTCTTCAAATGATTTTGAATCTTAGGACATATAGGACCATTGTGTCTTTGCATTGCATCTCTTCTTTTTTGAACTGTTTCCATCAACAACAACCTAATCTTCTCTAACATTGTAACCACAAGTTTACTCCTAGCTTCCAAGATGCTTGAATTGAAGCACTCACATAGATTGTTTAGCAAAAGGTCACACTTTGGAAAAGTGTTGAAGTGGCTCCTACTCCAATGAATTGGTGGTCTTTCAACTAACCAATCATATGCCTTACAATCAACTTCTTTAATCTCTATTATCACTCTGGTAAATGCAGGAACAGTTGTTGCCCTTGTGGCCTTCCACAACAAATCTTTTAGAACCAACCCCTTGTGTTCACCCTTAAAATTATTGTACAAATGCTTCACACAAAACCTGTGTGAAGCATTTGGGAACAACTCAACCACTACATCAATCAAATCCTTTTGTTTATCACTCATGAATGTATAATAATGAGAGTTTACAATATTCAGATCATGTCCTAGCAACTCTAGAAACCACAACCATGTTTTCTTCTTCTCTTTCTCAACAATTGCATAGGCAAATAGAAATATGCAATTGTTTGCATCTACCCCAACAGCAGTCAAGAGAACACCACCATGTGACCCCTTCAAATGGCATCCATCAACTTCTATGACTGGCCTGCAAGCATTCATAAAAGCTTTCTTCAATGGACCCCAACACAAGTACAACCTTTTGAACTTTGACTCTGTATTGCTCCCATCATTAACCCTTGGATTACTCCCTTCATTAACCTTTGGAATCTGTTTCGCCTTCATGCAGACTGTTGTCTCAGGATTGGTATTCCTAATATCTTCAATGTAACTCCATAACATTGCAAACTACTCAGTTGCAGTACCCTCTACTTGTGTCAACACATTGTTTCTTGCCCTTCTCACTTTTTGTAAGTCAACCTTCACATTGTGCTCACTTGAAAAAGTGTCTGCCAATGACTGAATTGGCCATGTACGATTTAACCTAATTCTTTCAAAGTACTTCTTCACAATCCATTTGGAACTCACATGTGCCACATCAAAAGACCTATTACAAGTGTGCTCATCAACAAGTGTTTTGATCCTGTACAACCCATCATGTTTACATATGAAGCATAACAAACCCAAGGACAACCAACTTTGCACTTTGCCCTCACCTTTTGTTTGTCATTCTTGGTAAATGTTTTGTTTGCCCCACTTAATTGCATACTCCTTCACAGCATCCCTAAACATATCATGACTCTTGAACTCCATACCAAGTTTGAATTGAAGATTATGCATATCAAAGTCAACATCAAAAACAGGGTATTGCCTCCTATGAGAAGTACCTCCTTCATCAGATGAGCTATCAATACTTATTAGCTCATCAGAGGAGCTTCCAAGGCTTTGTAGGTCATCAACTCAGCCATTGCATTCTTATTACTTCCTATACCAGCAAACTCTAGATCTTTGTCAACATTAGCCTCATACAATGCATCATCATCAGAAAATCCATAGTCACTATTCTCATATTTCTCAAACTCATCAGATGAGGAAGAGTCTGAGGGATTAGGATCATAATCATCACTATCTTCCTCTTCTGCTACCTGTATATCTACAAGTACTCCCTTTCTCTGACTTTTTTTTGCACTTGACCCTACATAATTAACTTGGGCACCTATAACACCATCCATTTTTAAACAACCTACATAAACCTCTTGTTTCCATCCACAAGTGTCTCCAACCTCATTACATCTTGATCAATGTTAGTTAACTCTAACCCAACATAATAATTAACCTTATAGTAATAGATGTTACATCCATGCAGCCTACTTCCTTGGCCATATTATCCAACTCCACAAGTGATATTTCATCAGAATTACAAAAGTCAAAATAACTGATAATTCCACCACTATAAACCCTCTGAGGATTATAACTAATCAAACCCCCATGATGCATTTTGATTGTGAAATAATAAGATCCTTTCTCTACATTTTTAAATGAACAAATATGTTATTATGGACTAATTATACTAATAAATAAATAAAAATAGTATTAAACTGCTATTACCATAAGACAGTTCCAATTGAAGAAATCCATGTATGAATACATTTATAAATAATAAAAAAAAAAAAAACTTTGTCTGTATTCTTGGTAAATTGATTTTTAATAAGCATTACATAAAAAAATGAGTTTCTTTTAAGGATTGATTAAACTAAAACTAATCAAGTATTACTCTATTCAAGTAAAACAATTACAATTAAACAAATCCTTTTGAAAGAAAGACAAACAAACAATGATGTATTCTAAAAAATGCCAAATCAAAATAGTATTATATCATAAATCGATTTTTTTATAGTCATTAGTTTCAAAATTAAACAAATATTAAAAGTAAATACCATGAACAATTGGTTGATTCCTTCGCTTGCCATTCTTCTCTTTTCGAACCCAACCCATGATTCAATGTTAGTTCGTGCCCTTACGTTCAATGATGAATTTTGATTTCGATTTCGAATAAAGAATTTCAAAACCCTAAAACCAATTTTGATCCCAACGAAACCCTAGTTGAACTGTCTATCACACCAACTTATTTTGTACGGAAACCCTCTTATATTCCCTCCAAAAGATAATTCAGGGGGGACAGTTTATCACATTCTGTCTAATTGTAGACAGAAGGTGATGGCAAGAGTCTAATTGATTAATTTGTAAAAAATTCAAATACTAAATTAAAATAAATCAAAATATGAGAATTAACGTAAAAAAAACGCATGATTATTTGAAAGAAATAATAATATTTTCGCTTTTTATTAAAACACCATATGATCTAGATACCATAAACCTGTACATAGGATCTGAATCCCTTGGGGATTATTTGTTCACACATTCCCGTTTCGCTCTGCTCTCGTCTGATCATTTTCTAACTTGTTCCTAAAAAGAGAATAGCCGGCTCTGATTTTTTGGCGGTCTACAATGAACTTTTAATACGGGATCTTTTTATATATATTTTTTTTAAAATAATTATGTGTCTAATTTTTTATTTTATTTTATTTTATTTTTTGAGATATTTGATAGTACACATAAAAAGGTTGCTTTGGGTATATATTTATTAAAAACAAAATTTCTGTCCAAACAAAATTTCTGTCCACTAAAGTTGTAATTTCCTTTCCTAAAACAGACTTAAGGTAATCATTGATATATTGTCTATAAGTCAAATCAAAACTCTATTAACTTGGGATTTGGGGGTTGTTGCTGTCACTGTAAGGGTTATTTTGATATAATCTAAATTATTCAAATTATAAGATTTGTTAAATATATCTATTATACAAAAAATAAAATTGGTTGGACAAGATAATTCTATGATCAAGTTAAATAATAACCATAAAAATTTATCAAAATTATATTAACTATTTATTTTTTTAGGGTAAATTACATTTACCTCTCTTGAGATTTCTGACAAATACAAGGATCTCTCGTGTGGTTTGAATAATTACAGTAATCTCCCCCGTTTTACCTGACAATGTCAAGATTCTCCTCTTCTGTCAAATTGTTCCAAACGGTATTACTTTTTCTATAGTAAATTACCTTATTGCCCTTCCTTTTAAAATATTAAAAAATATTTTTGGATTGGAGGAAACAAACAATGTTTGGAACAGTATTTTTGGATTTATTTTTTTAGAATATTAAAAAATGTTTTTAAAAAATTATTTTTTTATTTTAAATATATAATTTTTATTTAAATACTTTTAAATATTTTATTTTATTTTGTAAATATTTTAATTTTTTTAATTTTAAATTCAAAACACAACTTCACACTCAAATCGTAACTAAACACATAACTCAAAACTCAATTTAAAAATTATTTTCAAATCTCGTAACCAAACACATAACTCGACACTCCACACTACTTTCAAAACTCTACACTCAAATCGTAACTAACACATAACAAAAAAAATAAAATATTTAAAAATATATTTATAAAATAAAATAAAATATTTAAAATAAAAACTATATATTTAAAATTAAAATTAAAATTTTTAAAATTTTTTAATATTTAAAATATTAAAAAAAATAAAGATGTATAAAATATAGTGCACATTAAAATAAATAAATAAATATTTAAATATAAAATATTTACCCTAAAAAAATAATTTCAAAAAATTTCAAAATTTATAACCAAACAAATTTTTTCTTTTCAAAACTCACAACTCAAAATATGACTCCACACTCAATTCATGATTTTAAAAAACAAAATAATTTTTTTTTGAATTTTTTTTTCTTTTAAAATAGAGTTTTTGAAAAAGTTTGGTTTTGAGTTTTCAATTGAGTTTTAAGTTTGTGTTTAGTTGTGAGTTTTGAAAATAATTTTTGAATTGAATTTTAAGTAAAAACATGTTCCGAAAAAAGTTTTTTTTAGAAACATGTTTGGTTCCCTTTAGAATCACAATTCCAATTAGAAATTTTCAAAAATCTTTTTAAAACTCATAGAGTCTTAACCAAATACACAACTCAAAACTCAATTCAAAAATTATTTTCAAAACTCATAACTGAACACAAACTTAAAAAAATACAATCTTATGTTAAATATATTTTTTAAATATTAAAAAAATTTAAAAATTTTATTTTTTTTATTTTAAATATATAGTTTTTATTTTAAATATTTTATTTTATTTTATAAATATATTTTTAAATATTTTAATTTTTTTGTTATGCGTTTGGTAACAATTTGAGTGTAGAGTTTTGAAAGTAGTGTGGAGTGCCGAGTTATGTGTTTGGTTTTGAGATTTGAAAATAATTTTTGAATTGAGTTTTGAGTTATATGTTTGGTTACGATTTGAGTGTAAAGTTGTGTTTTGAGTTTAAAATATTAAAATTAAAAAAATTAAAATATTTACAAAATAAAATAAAATATTTAAAAATATTGAAATAAAAATTATATATTTAAAATAAAATAAAAAAAATTTAAACATTTTTTAATATTTAAAAAAACTAAATCCAAAAATATTGTTCCAAACACTGTTTATTTCTTCCAAACCTATCCTCCAATCAAAAAACATTTTTTAATATTTTAAAAGGAAGGGCAATAAGGTAATTTATTATAGAAAAAGTAATACTGTTTGGAACAATTTGACAAAATGGAGAATCTTGATATTGTCAGGTAAAGCAAGGGTGCTTACTGTAATTATTTAAATCACAAGAAAAGTCCCTATATTTGTTAGAAATTTCAAGGGAGATAAATGTAATTTACCTTTTTTTTAAAAATATAGATGTGATCTTGTTATGAATTATAAATATCTAATTAATTTAAATTTTTTTCATAAATAATCTATTAATCTTACGTTATAAGACGGTGTTGTGACCCCAGGTTGGTTAACTTGACATGTAATTGAGGAAAGTTCATATGAAATAATAATAGACAACACGCGGGTCATTTTAGATATGCTGCGACTTTTTATTTATTTATTTGTAGTATCATACTTTATTTTGTAGTATCCAGAAGTTAATAAAGAGGAAGATATTGTCACATTATTCCAACTGTCTATTTTTTTCTTTTTTTTTTCTTTTTAATTTAAGATCCATGATATTATAATTTTATAAAATAAAAAATAAATAATATTTTTATAATAGTTGAAATTTCTCAATATTTTTATAAACATATAGAGATTTTCAACTCTTCACAAAAAAATATAGGCTATGTTTGGTTATGTTTGTCAAACATATTTCCACCTACTTTCATAAGTGTGGTGTTTATTTTGAGCTTTCAAATTATAATTCCACACCTATTTTTGAAAACTCTTTTCTAGGCGGGAAAATTTGGCTAACCTGGACGTCCCCCTGGACGTCCGGTCAGTTGACCAGAACAGTGTTCGTATTTTTTTTTGGCACATGTTATTTTTATATTGTAAATAAAAAATATTTTCGAAATTTTTTTAAATTTTTATATAAACTTTGAATAGAATTTTAGGTTGTATGTTTAGTTATGAGTTGTAAGTTTTTGAATCAAATAACTTTTCTAATTTCAAAAACTCAAAACTTCCTTCAAAACTCAATTCAAAACTCATAACCAAACAAATTTTTCACACTCAAATCATAATTAAAAAACTCACAAACTCAAAATACAACTCTATTTTCAAATCATATTTAAAAAACTGTACCAAACGCTACCTTATTTTTTCAAAAAGAAATTTCAACTTTACATAAATAATTTAGCTCGTGATAGTGAAAAAAAATTCTCTTTGAAAAGCTAAAATTTCTCTATGATAAACTAAAATTTCTCTAATAATATTATTAAAAAACTTTAACTAATAAAAAAAAATATTAGACATTTCCTACTACCAAAAGTTATAGAGGAATATTTCACAAATTTTATTTTTTTTTTGGGAAGTACAAAACTATCTCCTAACATACCCACAACTAGCAATGTCTATTTCAATCCGATCTGCGGGGCTCACCCATACCTGCCCAAATGGGCGGATTTTACTCAACCCAACACTTATGTGGGGCTAGGGGTGGATAATATTTTGGTCACCCGTAATGGGGGTGGGGCGGGAGGGGGTATCGCCTCTCCCGATCTAAACCTGACCCGATATAATAAATAATATATGTGTATATATAAAATATAACTAGATATAAGAAATGAATATTAATTTTTTTAAATATAATAAATAATAATTCTAAAAGTCTCACTGTTTATATATATAAAAATAAGAAAAATTATTTAGTGCGCTAAGGATTTAATGATTCTCAATTTTTTTGACTATTTAAAATATAGTCGATATCCACAGATATCGGGTATCTGCAAGGGCGGGGATGGAATTGAAAATTTCTACCTATAGCAGGGGTGGGGTGAGGGTGGGAGTGGAGTTTGTCCGCAAAGGTAGGAATGGGGAATGGCAAACTTGCCCCCGTGGCCATCGCTACTCACAATAAAGTAAAGGGTAAATTATTAATTAATTAGTTTCTCCAAATTTGGAGAAATTAATTAGTGGTTTTGGACAGGTACATACAAAAAAGTCTGGAGTCCCAAATTTAGGGATTGTTTGAAAAGTGTTAGATTAGTATACTTTTTGACTTTTTATAAAATAAAATACAAAAAAGTGAAATATGGGTTGGGTTTGAAGTGATGTGGTAGAGAGGTGATGTGACTCAAATAAGATGATTGTGATCTAAATAATATAATGTGCTAAAATAGCACATGCCAAACAACTACTTAACCATCAAGATTTTTTTGGGTAAAAGATTATGTGGTGGGGATTAAATTTGTGTAGTGTAGGATTCATATGTAGAATAAATATGAATCATAAGATGATAATTCTGGATAGTGAATAAATTTGAACCATAAGATGATAATTCTAAATAATTTGTTGATAATTAAACCTGAATTTATAATATTACCAAGTATTTGCATTTTATCAATAAAAATAATAGGACTCGATCATCACTTTTATGTTAAATTTTAAGAGGCAGGAGGACAAATGTCACAAATTGAATGATATGAAGGTAATTGCAAGACCAACAAGAAACTTCTCCTAATTTGGTCTAATTTTCAATATGAGCCTCAAATTTTGGATTTTCTATTCAGACGGTTTCAATGGGACCTTTAAATTTTTTATTTTTCTATTTCACTTCTTCAATTTTTATAATGAAGTCAATGTACTCCAATTCATTTTTAGATATGAAAAGAAGAAAGAAAAAAAAAAAACTATCGTGCTATATCATATACTTCTTGAGTTTATTAATTTTAGGATTTCAAGCAAATCAAACCCAATTCAACCTTGCATCTCCCATTTAAGAGGGTCGATTACATGAATAATTTTTTATCATTTTGTTCTATCTAGTACTATATGTATCAAGTAGTATATATTCAATTAAATTAAATGTCAATTTTTTTACTACCGCATCACATGTTAATTTAGGTTTATCTATCCTGCTAACATCTCAATTTATAGTGAGCATATTACTTTTACTTACCGTTGCATCTACAAGTTTTCATTATACATGACCAAATCATTTTAGCCTATTAAGTTATCTTCAGTATGTATTACTTCTACCATTTTTTAATATATTTCTTTCAGCAATGTTAGGTATCATGAAAAATTTTTCATGAAAATAATCATGAAAGGTTTGTGATCCTTGGATTACACTTAGAATAAAGCACCACACACTAATCAAGGTAATCCAAGGATCATAAATATTTCATGATCATTTTCATGAAAAATTTTTCTTGACCCCTAACTTTTCCCTATTTCTTTATAATTTTATCATTTCTAATCTTATTATCACATATCTATCTAAGCATTTCATCACAATTACATCCATTTTATCCGCGTTTTGTTTCTAAGTTGTTTAACACTCTCTCTTGTAACATATCGCTGGCTAATAACTGTTTTACAAAAAATTTCTCTTAATTTCGTTGGTATTTGTTAATCATGTAAACAAAGTTAAAGGGTTTTTAAATTGAAGAATTAAAAGTTCAAATGCGACATTAAATCAAAAGTAAACTTCTCAGATAGCTTTTTAACATTGGAAAGAATCAGCTTGAAGATCTGCACAATCTCTTATTCAAAATACAGAATCCTTGACGAAGATACAGTCTATAAATTAATTTTCATTTGAAACTTGTGGCGAAGATCTGCATAATTAATGTTCATTTGACGAAGATCTGCACAATCACTTATTCCACAAGTATGCCCCATTATAAATTAATGTTCATTGTACTTTTGGCCCACCTCAGTGAAAAATATGTCAAGTGTTAAATGATAATAAGCAAATAAAAATTCCCCAAAGTTGATTAATTTGATATTCCACCAATAAGTCAAAGTCATCTCCATTAAAGTGATATATTTTCTTAATTGTTTAAGAAGCAAGATGATCAAGTAAATAGATTCCTAAAAAGGGTAATTTTTCATTCTATTATTTTCGCGATTCATATATGATTGGCGTTGATAACATGAGGTAAAGGTACCCCCTTGTTATTGGTTCTAATGCATTGTTCTTCTTTGGTGTTGATTGAAAATTACAATTCTAAGTACTATAATTTGAATATTGAATTTTTATATTTGAAAACTTCTTTGGTAGTGTTGGTGAGTGGCGGCAACAATGATAATGTTGACGCCAGTGGTTTTGTGATGATCGTGGTGGTTATGGTGATGTGGCAATAGAGTGATAGTGATGACCACAACGGTGGAGATGGTTGTATGGTGGTGAAATAGTGATGTTGTTGGTGGTGTAACATTGGTGATAAAGGTGACATCGGTGGTGGTAACAATGACAGTGAGAGTGGTGGCAATGATTGTAGAAGGGTAGAAGGGTGCGTGATGATGATAATAGAAGAGGTAATAGTGATAACAACAATGGTGATTTTGTAATAGTGACAATTGTGATGGAAGAGATAGCAATGTTGGTAATGATAATGTTAGTGATAGTATTAGTAATAGTAGCAACCAAGAACTCAGAGTAAAAAAAAAAATAAAGAAAAATAGTGTGTGATTTTTTTTCTTAGTCTAGAGTTTTTAGTTCCTAACTTTATTCCTTTTTAAATAATATAAATTGTAGTTGTTAAATACATTTAATTTTGTTTTCACTCAATAAATCTAGTTTTGATTATTGAATTAAGTTATGAAACCCTTTCATCTTGTCTTCTTTTGATTTGTGAATTTACAATCCAAAGTTGTGTGATTATTCATTATTCCTACTCATTTATGAGTGTTGTTAATGACAATATTAAAAGTTGTCAATAAATAAATAAAATATTAAAATATTTATAATCTCAATATATTTTTACACATATTTTAAAATATTTTTACACATTTTAATATACTTTTAACCCATGCTATTTTAGTAACTTTTTAGTTTTTTACGAAAAGATGTGCAGAAAAGTAGAGAGGTGATGTGACTAGTTTTAGTTGACTTTTTGACTTTTTGGCTAAAATAACCACTCCCCAAACGAGGCCTAACAACAGTTTTTAACATTTTCCTTCATTTATTTGTTGCATTCACACGACTTACCTAATAGCAACAAACCATCTTGCCGTGATAGCTGGTATCAAAAAAATTTCCACACCACGTGCCTTACTATAATGAGGACTTTTGAGTTCCTAGTAATTTCCATTGTCGAATTTTAGATTCATTTTAGTGTATTCAGTTAAAATAAAAACAATAAATAAATAAATAGGTAGTGTCAACTGCCTAACTCTCCAACAACTACTTACTTTCCTTTCTTTTTCATATGGAAAAAATAAATCACTTCTTTTATATTTTCATCCGAGCATCTATTTTTTAAGAGACGATTGTAATTTCTCAAACTTTACTATTAAAGTTGAAATCTCAAATTGAGTGAATCAAGATTTAGTTTTCACACTGTCCTTCAAATCTAAATGTCGTGGTCCAAAAAATATTGAAAATCAAGTTCCCAATCTCAAGGATATCATTGTCTTTGAGAGAAAATCTTACTAAGATTTGGGGAGTTCAACTTTGCTAATAAACTTTAAAAAAAAAGAAGTTACAATACAAATATCATCTCCTCTTATATAAAGAGTGATGGTATGCATAAACAAATTTATTCTCTCATCATATACAAAGATAGTGAATTACATGCATTTATTAATATAAATCCTCACTACGTTTACGTGTAGAGTTAGGATATCAGTTATACTTTAGTCACAACAGACATTACAACATATAAGGATTTGATGGACTAAGGCCTCGTTTGGGAACCATCTTTTTTAGCCAAAAAGTCAAAAAGTTACTAAATTAGCCAAAAAGCCAACAACCCATACCAAAAAGTCAAAGATTCTCTTTTCTCTCTACTTTTTGCACATCTTTTCGTAAAAAGCCAAAAAGTCATCCCAAATATACTAGTTTTTTTTAGCTCATATTTTAGCCAAATAGCCAAAAAGTTACTAAATTAGCTTGTTCCCAAACGAGACCTAAATTATTTTGTTCTCAAAACTGAAAATTTTGTTACAAAAATATTAAGTTGCCAATTTCTGTTGTCACAAAAGTTATCACAAAAAAGTAAAAAAAAAAAAAAATTTGTAGCGACACAACTTTGAGGATCTCGATAACAAATGCACTTTAGGGATACAATAATTTCATACAAAAAAAAAATTACTTTTTGAGATAAAAATTTGATCCAAAAAAAAAATAATTCATCACTAAATGTTATATTTTGTCGTTAAAAATATACAAAAATGTTTCATGCCCCCTTTTTCTCCCACCCCCTTTGACCCCCTCTCTCTCTCTCTCATTGGTCATATTTTCTTTTTCTTTTTTCTTTTTTTCCTGCTCCTCCAATCATCACCCGCCACATGTGTGTGGGGGTTGTAGGGGTGGTGATTGGAGGGGGTCTCTATCATGACTCAAAAATATAATAATGACACTTTTGACAAGTAAAATATTTCGTTTCTAAAAAATAATTTTGTCTCTAATTTTTTTTCTTCTCAAAAACCTTAATTTATTGTAGTGAGACCGAGTTGTCCTTTTTAGGTGGGCCCATTTTAAGAATATATCAAGATGATTAATTTGAACTGTGCTCAACCTATAAAAAATGTTAAATATATCATTCATGTAAAATTTTGGATTAATTATTGGACTTTAGAAATCAATTGATCATATCATATTTGTCATAAAAAAAAGAATTAGATGAAAAATGTGATTTTAATAGTTAGCGTTTTAATTTTTTAAGACAAATGCAATTTAATCATATAATTATTAATGCCAAATTAATTTTATTTTTTGCATAATTGATTTATTTGATGAGTCATACAAATTGGACAATACAGATTCCGATGTAAACCCCACCTAAGGGGTTGGTAAGCCTGCAGTGGCATTCAATTTCGTTTTTATCTACTCATAAGAAAATCTAATTAAAATTTCATTTGTTAGTGTACTCAACATTCTATATAAATGGTTGACAACAATAATGAACCATGATAAAGGAGAACAAAACAATCAAGAATGTATGTTGATGTAAGATACCTTGTCCCTCTTGGAATCAACATGTTGAAGTCCCATGCAAGCTGGCCATGGGACTGGGATCCATTTAACATGCTAACCATCCCAAATTGGCCAAAGTTAGGGCTTTTTTTCTTTCTCTTCTTCCTCTTCCCCTTCGCTGCCGTGGAAGTCGTTCTAACATGTCCTTCCAATGCGAGGCACATACGATTCCAACTGAGAAATTTCTCAGTCACCCTTGTTGTTACAGTCGCGGCCTCACTTCTACTCCCACAAGTGGTCTTTTGGTATGCATACCCCATTATTGTTTTGCTTTGTTTATGGTATGCTTGGCTTGCCAATGTGTTCATGAGCTTTCTATGTTGGGTCCAAGCTATGCTCTCCACTGTTCCTATTTTGAATATTATGATCACTACAACATGTACCAACGAGGTTCACCTTGAAGGAACTGTGAGGCCTAGTTTGGCAAATGCAGATGCACAAGTTACTGAAGAAGGACCTGTATAGGCCAGCTGCAGTTCAAGAGAGCAAGCTATATATATATATATATATGAATAAGTCAGCTAACCCATTTGATAGGACTTAAAGTTTGATTTGGTTTATATATGAATAGGTTTACAAACACAAAACGATTACAAAATTACTGGACACGGAATGCATATATGGACATATAAGATTTTTCAAAAGTGAACCTCATTAACAATCTTATAAAATCTTGTCACATAAAATTTGTATTATGTGTCCAATATTGTGATTGTTTTTGTGTAAATAAATTTTGCATTTGTTGTAAAATATCATTCATAATTTGCTAGAATATAATTAAGTTGGGTGTGGTACATTCATTTCTTAGGAAAATATATGAAAATATTTATGAGTAATGTTATACATAATCTATAATTTTTTATTTCATTTTCTCACTTCCTAAGCACAAAGTAATGGTATTTATTATATTAATAAATGTACATGAAATCACTTACTTGTGTCTAGGAAATAATATAAGAAATGAAATTGTATGTAACATTTTTTAAAATTTAATAGATTTGCATAAGAATGTATAATGCCATTTAGGGGTTGTTAATTAATGGGTAAATTACACTAACATCTTCCGAGGTTTGCAAAAAATACAACAAATTTCATAATTGTCATAATTATATTGTACTTTTTTAAAGTTTTAATTTACATAACACTTAATCTCCTTTTCATCAATAATTTGTTGATCATATAATAGAAAAAATATATATTATTATTTGTTGTATATTGAAATGTATGTTTTTCAATGTTTGTCATTGCTTTTTGGCATTGTTTGCATTAAATTCATTCTTTTAATCTTATTAAAAAGATGATTGGTGTGATCATACCAAAATTATAAAACTTGATATATTTTTTCCAACTTCCAGGTCAGTGTAATTTAGTCTTAACTAAATCTTCTATGTGGTCCTATGGTGAATCTGTGATGATTATTAAAAGTAACAAAAAAGATCAAAGGAATTCTAAACGACTTGTACATCTCAATACATTCTCACACCAACTACATTTTTTTTTTTAAAAATTTATTTAAATTTTATGCTCTTAACAACATTTTGTTGTGATTTTGTTTTCTTAATTTTGGTTGATTTGAAGGATATTTTCTGGCTTAATTTTCCCTTTCGAATGTTGGTGTGTGGTGCCATAGCATGTCATGTGTTTGAGAAGAAAATAACCCATGAACTAAATGTTATCACCCAAGCAATGAAAGCAAATAAAAAAAAAAAATGTCACAAGAAAATAAGGAATATACAATTTACATGATTCGGTAAAATGTCTGCATCTATGGGTGAGTGAAAAGTAATTCACTAACGGTAAAAAAATACGGTGGTGTTATATATACCAACTAGTAATATGATATTATTATTGATTTTACTTATTATACGAATTATAAATACTTAAAATCTCTAAAATTGTGCTACATCATCTGTTAATATACTAGTTAGTACACTAATTGATGCATATAGCATTTTTCAAAAAGGGTCCAGCTTGTCTCATGTTGAGATTAAAACTAGACCCATCCAGTCCAGCCCATGGGCCTGTTTTTGGGCCCCATTTCGATAATCCGAACCGTTCAATGTGTAGAACTCATCGAATACTATATTTCTGCAAAAATCACAGTGATCGGATCAGACTTGTATTAATAAAAATGAACGATGAAAAAATAAACGGTTGACAGAATTTTGATCCGATCAAATAGTATCGATATCTGATCAACGTGATTTTTTACAGAGATATAATACTCGATGAGTTCTACATATTAAACGATTTGAATTATCAAAACGAGACCCAAAAATAAATCTATGAACTAAATTAGACAAGTTCAGTTTTGATCACACCATGAGACAAGCTGAACCATTAAAAAAAATATCGTGAGACAAATACAATTCTTAATATTTTCCCGCGCACCCATAATGTTATTACTTTCAACCTCGCAACCCGCATTGTTACACCACAATGTTGCTTACCCGTTTTGCACACTGTTGTTACATACACAGGTCCTAGAATGCACACCATCAAAATGCGAGTTATGATATTTGTAATACTGATTATTACAAATATTATAATTAAATTATTTTTAATTAAAACTAAAAAAAAATAATGAGACATAACTAAATGCCACATAAAGTATAAGTAAAGATTTGTTCTATTATAACTAAAATAATAATTATAATAAGTCATAACCAAAATCACAATAGCCTCGTTTGGTAGAGCTTAAAATTAGCTTATTTCAGCTTTTAACTTAAATTAAGTAGTTTTTGAGTGTTTGGTCTAGTTTAAGTGATCAGCTTTTAGCTTAAATTAAGACAAAAATATGATTATTCTTTGAATGGGGGAGGAGGTGCTTTTTTGAAGCAACTTAAGCGAGAAGCTATAATTGAGGGACAAAATGACTTAAATGCCCCTCATCAATATCAAATATTACCACATGCCAACTATATAAACAAAAATGAAAACACTGTTCACTCCTCTCAGAGAGTGATTGGCGATTTCCGATGTGTGGAGGTGATTTCCAGCATTGTGCTCTCTCTCTCTCTCTCTCTCTCTCTCTCTCTCTCTCTGTGCATGGTTGGGTCGATAGGGTTTGGAAAGCGCGATGGCGACGGGGATGACGACACGACGGGATCTGGGTTGCTCGTTGATGAAGATGAAGATCTGGGTTGATCGTCGATGAAGATAAAGATTTGTGTTTCCAGAGTCGTCGTCGTCGCGATCTCAAGGCAAAACCCTACGCATCGCGATCTGAACTAAAGTCGCCATCGTGTTGCCGTTGTCTCTCTCTCTCTCTCTCTCTCACTCACAAACTAGTTCTCATCTCTGGTATTGTTCAGATGGGTGAACGGTGACGAGCTACGGCGCTCTTTCTCTACCATTTCAAATCGCAACGGTGGCTAGGGTTGCAGACCACCGACGACGTACGGATGGTTCAGGAAGGAAGAGAAAAAAAAAAACAAAAACCAATAATAAAAATTAAATAAATTAAACAAAAATAATAATTAAAAATAGTAATTAAAAACAAAAATAAAAATTAAATAATAAAAACAATAATAATAATTAATTGTAATGAATTAATAAATTAAACAAAAATAAATAAATTGCACAATTTAAATAAATTGCACAATTTTATTTCAATTAATATCGATATAAATTTATTTCAATTAAATAACTTCTTTGGTATTGTAATAATAATATATAAAAAAAAAAACAAAAAAAAAAAACAAATGTTCTAATTGATATTAATGAAAACAAAACAAAATAATAAAAAAATCAAACAACTTCCATTAAATGAAATTAAAAAAAAAATAACAATTGTTGTAATGAAATGTATCAATTTTTATATTAATTGATACTAATTATATTAACTTCTATTAATGAAATAATTTTTTTTAAAAATTAAAACTGAAGAAAATGAAAAAATAATAATTTTTATATCTTATAAGGGCAAAAAAGATATTATAGGGCAAAAAAACTATTTTACAGCTTATTCAACCAAACACTACTCTACTGATTAAATCTATAATCTCACAGCTGCACCAAACATGTTAACAACTAATATTTAAAGCTATAATCTATAATCTGTTAAGTCATAATTTATAATCACTTTTCCACAACTCTACCAAACGGGCACAATAAATTATAACTAACACTACAATAAGTCATAATCAAATATCACAAACATTATAACTTGAACATATGATACATGTCTCATTTTAAAGTGTATTATAAAATTTCTCTAATGGACCAAGTTGGGGTTTTGGACAAAGGAAATGCTATAAACCCTAAATAATCTACTAAATTTTTTACCAAACCTCTTACATTAATGTGTTGGTAGAATATTTAATAAATTATGTAGGATTCCTAACATAACTCTTTAGACAAATCTTCAACTCTCTTCCATTAAGCTTCCCAAGCCAAACCACTTGGGTAGACCTTTCATTTTCCCCCGATAGAGCAATGACAATTAGACAAAGATTAATGAAGATTAATCTACCAATGCCATTTTGTTTTTCCCAAGCTAAACCAGCTACCAATTTCCATCACCAAAGAAGGAAATCAATACACAGCTATTACATATTAGCAATCCTTTTTGTATCCCAAGGGTATTATCCCATTTTCCAAAACCAGCAGCCACCATTTTACCGGTGGTGCTATATGTACTGATTAGTATACATATTAGTATATCAATTAGTATTGCAATATTATTATTGACCACATGTATTATACAAATTATAAATATTTAAAACCATACAAATGATGTCACATCATCTGTTAGTATATTAGTGTATATATTAATTGGTACATATAGCATTATTTCCATTTTAAAGACAAATTGTACGGCTCCAAAATTAAGCTTACAAAAAATTATTAATTTATTTTGAGTGCAGCTATTAGCACTCTAATTATTTTAAACTCTTATTTTTTTAGTTTTTTTATTACAATAACAATCTCAAATGAAATTACTAAAAAAGATATCAATAATTTAAGGACATCCCATCTCATAATTAAGCCTACACACCCACTACATTATGAGTTAGGGTTTATGAAAACACTCACCTCCATCACCACCTATCCATCTTCCCCAAATCCCACTTTCAAAACCTACACACCCTCAAAACCTTGAAAATCCTTTGGCGACAATATTCCGGTGGCAACGGTGACAACCATTTGATTACATATACTTCTCCGACAATGACAATAAGTGAAAGTTTTTCCAACAATCACAACTCCATGAGATGAGAGGAGTACAACAATAAAAACTTGAAAGAGGTTCATAACTTTGATGGTGTTCTTAATTCAGAGAAGATTGGCTTTGTAAAGGTAAGTTTCTTTAAAAAATTACCAAAAATAATAAAAATTATTTGTCATTTTTTCAGGATTAAACTCTCGAACATATGATCGAAATCTGAGAACACAAGCCCGAATATTATTTATTTGTTCGAGTGGTAACCGAATATTTCTTATTTGTTCAGGAACAGATAACCAAAGTAGCAACAGAAGTAAGCAAACAAAGGAGATCAAACCACCTTTGGGTGGTCAATCGGTGGGTGAAATCTTGCCCAGTTTTACGAGCATACAAGTACAATGAGGTCATAGATGAATGACAGCAAACCAACCAGAGAAGTATGAAAAGTGGATTGTGTTGTGTGTGTGAAAAGAGTAGGAAAAAAATCAAAACAGATTAACAAATCTCATAATGAAATAGATAAAAAACTTCTTAATTACCACAAATTTTTTCCACCGGTTTTGGAAGATTCCACCTTCGTGGGTTTTGTTAAGGTTTTGGGAGAGATGTTTTTTGGGGTATGGGGGTGTGCATTTGAATGGGTAAAATGTTTTTACAAAGATAATTTTGGTATTATTTGGGAGGAAAAAATAAATTTTAAGGGTTTTACAATTTATTAGTGGGGGGTCCAAAGAAAGGGAAATTTGGCCATAAACCCCTCATAGTTTCCTTTTCTTGTTAAAAGGACCCAAAAAAAAAATTAGTATTTTCAAAACCCCCTCATATTATATAGTCTTGTATAAAGGACAAAATTTGTTATTTGAATATTTTATTTGACCATTATACCTTCTTTTTCTTCTCTTTCTTTTACAACTCTCTCTATCTATATCTCTCTCTCTCTCTCTCTCTCTCTCTCTCTCTCTCTCTCTCTCTCTTTTCACCACTCAACGGTTGTTCATCATTTCCACAATTTTCATCATTTACTGGCGTTACCCATCCTTATCGTCAGTTGACAACTACCATTTTTACCGTCAAACCACCACCATCTCAGATTTGATACTTACGAAGTCATATTTGAAATCAATAACTTGAGATTTGAGATTTTTAAAAAAAAAAACTTAGATTTGATAGAAAAATGAGAAATTGAGATATTGTAATGAAAAATCAAGAGTTTTTTTGTTTGTTTGTTCATAAATCCAAAAGTAAAATTTGACTATGATTTGTTCATTTAGTATGTACTTTATTTTTTGTTATAGTAAATTTTTACTTTGATTAACAACATGTTAATCTGCTTAACAACAGTAAATTTTACTTTGAATCATAGTAAATATTATTCTGATTCAAAATAAAATTTTACTTTTTTTTTATTACAGAGTAAAATTTTACTCTGAATTAGAATAAAGTTTAATATGATTCAAAGTAAAATTTACTCTGAAACAAGTTGCGATGATGACTTTACAAGAGAGTATTGCGTTATGAACTAGAGCAAGATTTTATTATTCGAAAAACAGAGCATCATGAAAGAAGATAGAGAGATAGAGAAACAGAGAGACAGACTTCAAAAACAGAGGATCATGAGAAAGAGGAAAAAGAAAAAAGAGAGAGAGAAACATAAAGAGTATAAATGGTGAGTCACACACACACACACACACACATACATAGAGAGAGAGCACGAACCATCAGAACTAGAGAGATGGAGAAAGTGAAGGATCTCAAATCTGAGGTTGCGAACTGTCACGACCCAAATCCGCCCCTATGGGTTTAACGTCGTAACCGGCCAGTAATTCTTGGATTACCAAAGGCCTTTGAACAGAATAACTTATAATTTGGGACTACGAAAGCAAATATGGAAACATACATAGTCCATTGAGCTGTGGAGACTTACATGGGATAGAAATTTCAAACTTTATACACATATACGTGACGTCATTATGTAACGGTCTTATGTCACATTCATTATAGATATAGCCAAAAGAGGGCTTAGCCCAAAATATAGATAGCAGAAAACTTGGTCTATACTTAAAGGAGGACAAGGTCTTCAACATAAGCCACTTAAACTTAGCTCGCTTACAAGAGGGAACCTCCTTGGAGGCACAATGATTGGCTGACAAAACTGAAATGCCAGGTCCTCAATTCTAAGCCTGGTCATGCGCCTAGTCACCTACATACATAATATAAATAGTGAGCGAGACCCAATGAATAATGACAGAGTAAAAGGTTCAATGAATGTTGTCCAAAGTAGTAATAGAAAACATAATTCTTGTTCATAATAGATACAGATTCATAATCATATTCATGATCAGAATTTGCAGTTAATCATACGTGGTACATTCATTAGCACTAGTAGAAACAATTGACCCATAAAGTGATAGCCATAAAGGCATACAGTTAACTCACGTGCACAGAGATGGTACAGTTGGCTCATGAGACGTATAGTTGACTCATAAATGAAACGTATACAGAAAGATTCATAACAATTGGCTCATGAGACATACAATTGGCCCATAATTGAAACGTATACAGAACAGATAACAAATGTAATCTGAAACTAATGATGCCACGAATACATTTCAGAAATATTGGACAACCATTCATTCATGTATAAAATAATATTTCAGAAAATAGATCATCTTATATCATTCAGAAAATACTTATAAATTGAACATAACTTTACAAAGTTATTACTCACAGATAATGAATAGCTCCAAGTAAACAGACAGAGTTGGCAATTCAGATATCTTGTGGCGCGTGACCTATACAGATATAGAATGAATACGTACTGAATTACACACTCGAAATCATTAACTTAGTTCTTTCTTGTCTTGGTGTGTTTCTACTTCTTATCCCCATTATTGTGTCTTAATCTTAGCCTAGAAATGTCTAGGATGCAATAAGAATGTTAAAATGCACTTAAAAACACTTAACAAAACTTGCTGAAAACAGGGTCCTCGCTCGAGCGCAACTTCCTACGCTTGAGCGGAGATGCAAAATGTGAGTGGTCGCTCGAGCACAACTTCTGCCGCTCGAGCGGTCTGTAAACTTTTGCAAAAGTACTAGTTGCTTGATTTTCCCGCTCGATGCTCGCTCAACATTCGCTCGAGCGTGAGACTCGTACCCTCGCTCGAGCGCAACTTCTGTCGCTCAAGCGGTCTGCAAAACACGCAAACTTCTGGAAGCATGCATTTTACGCTCGAGCCAACTTTTGGTCGCTTAAGCGAAAGTATGAAAATGAAGGTGGTCGCTCGAGCACAGGATCTGTCACTCAAGCGTGGAAGCAAAATTTTGGAATTTTCCAGATTTGCTTCCAAGTTTCAAATTCAACCCCAAAGTTGCAAATTATGGTTTCTTGGGCCAAAAACTTAAGGAAACTCTTGTAAACTTGGAAAACATGGTGAATTCAAAATCAATTCCACAAAATCAATGTTCAAGAGCATGTGATGTATGCAAAACCAAACCCAATTCTTTGAAAACATAACTATATACATCATGCATGTAAAGGTGTAAGTTCCAAGCTTCTAAAACATGATCCAATGAGGTGTCTAACTTAAAAATATGTTGAATTCTCAAACCAAGGTCAAAATAAGGACATGTAAGAGGGAATTCTTTAAAAACAACTTCAAATTATGATAAGATAAGCATGCATGCATGATATGGTTCATTTCTCTTTAATTCTAACTCAATTCTTGTAATTCATCACCCAATTCACATGAAACAACAATAGCTATTTCAATTACATAATTAAATGGTTGAGTTCTTACCTTGGTTTTTCAATTGAATGCTAGATAGCTAATTGTTTGAGTTTCTAAGCTAAGCTTCCAAGTTCTTCTAATTTCCTCAATACTCTAGTTGAAATCAAGTCTTCTTTCTTTCTCTCTCTCTCTCTCTCTCTCTCTCTCTCTCTCTCACGTTTGAACTCAAAAGATGAGGGAATGAGAGTGTAAAAGTGTATAGAAAAAGGTAGGAGTGGCCTTATATAGGCTTGATCAAAAATTAATTAATTAACTTACTACTAATCTAATAAGCATTAAATTATTCGAATTTAATCGTTTCGAATCGAATTTCAATTGAACCTACCATAAATTTTCAAAAATTCCAAATAACATGTATACCAAGTCAATTTCATGATCGGATGCCGATAAGGCCTTCGATTCGCAGAATAGAACAAAATTAGAGACAGATATTCCTACACAGAACAGATAGAAACTCATATAACACATAACACATGTAATGAATGTAAGATCTTATTAGGCGTAATTAATCATGGGTTAACGTTAATTAGAGGTCGGAGTTGTTACAATCTTCCCTCCTTAAAGAGTTTGGTCCTCCAAACTTGAGTTACCTTCATTTCGAAAGAACGTTGGGTCCAACAGAAACAAATCTGGATATCTTTTCATCATATCTTCTTTCGTTTCCCATGTAGCATAAGTTCCTCCATGGTTTTGCCAATCAACTTTTACCAACGGTATTTCTTTGTTCCTCAACCTTTTGATCTAGTGATTCACAATTTGAATAAGCCTTTATTTATGCATATAATCATCCTTCAGATGTACACGGGTCGGCTCGATCACATATAATGGATCTCTCAAATAATCTCAAAGCATAGAGACATGAAAAACATTGTGCATATGTTCCATCACTTGAAGTAAGGCCACTCGGTATGTTACTAAGTTAATCTTCTCTAAAACTTCATACGGGCCAACGTATCTTGGTGCTAGCTTTCCTTTTACCCCAAATCGCGTCTGACCTTTCATCGGGGTTACTTTGATAAACACGTGATCTCTGACTTCATATTCTCTATCTTTTCTCCGGACATTAGCATAACTCTTTTGGCGGCTTTGTGCAGTTTTCAACCTTTGTTGAATCATTTTCACATTTTCAATCGTTTCTTGCACCAGTTTCGGTCCCAAACAATGGTCTGTCACCTACATCGACCCAACAAATCGGAGAACGGCACCTCCTACCATACAAAGCTTTATAAGGAGCCATGCCGATACTCGAATGGTAACCATTATTATATACAAACTCGGCTAATGGTAAGTAAGTTTCCCAACTGCCTTGAAAATCTAGGGCACACATCCGTAACAAGTCTTCCAACGTTTGAATGGTCTATTCAGATTGGCCATCTATCTATGGATGATAAGCACTGCCTAGTCTCAACTCAGTTCCTAGAGCTTGCTGTAGACTTTGCCATAATCTTGAAGTGAACTTAGGATCTCTATCAGATACAATAGATACTGGGACACCATGTAATCTCACAATCTCATTAACATACAAGTTAGCTAATTTATCCACATTATATAAGGATTTTACAAGTAAGAAATGTGCGAATTTAGTCAAACGATCAACAATTACCCAGAAAGAGTCCATAACTCGAGGAGAGCGAGGCAGTCCAACAATGAAATCCATGGTAATGTGCTCCCATTTCCATTCCGGTATTGGCCGCGGTTGAAGTAATCTAGCAAGTCATTGATGTTCGATCTTAACTTGTTGGCAATGCAAACATCTAGTCACAAAATCTGCGATACACTTTTTCATTCCCGGCCACCAGAAATTTTGTTTCAGATCATGATACATCTTTGTGTTTCCCGGATGCATAGCAAATTTAGAATTGTGTGCTTCGATCATAACACGCTTCCTCAAATCAGAAGAGTCTGGTATACAAAGTCTATTCTGAAACTTCAACATATTATTCTCAAGCACAAATCCCAGCCTCGGTTTGGAGTCAAATTCTTCTATAATCTTTTTCAAGAACTCATTTTCAAGTTATTTCTCTCTAATTTCCTCAATGATAGCAGGCTGAGCATAAATGGCGCCTAAGATCCCGCCTTGTTCACGTAACACAATTTCAATCTCCTCTTTCTCCAAGTCACACAATAACTTTTTCTGGCCGGTGAGCAAACATGACAAATTCCCAATGGATTTTCGGCTCAAAGCATCTGCAATGGTATTGGCTTTTCCGGAATGATATAAAATCTGCAAATCATAGTCTTTTATTAACTCAAGCCACCGTCTCTGTCTCATGTTCAATTCTTTCTGCGTAAAGAAATATTTCAAACTTTTATGGTCGGTATACACCTCACAAGTCACATCATATAGATAGTGTCGCCAAATTTTCAAGGCAAACACCACAGCTGCTAGTTCAAGGTCATGACTTGGGTAATCTTTTCATGAGGACAGAACTGTCGAGAGGCATAGGCAGTTACTTTTTCATTTTGCATTAGCACACAACCCAAACCTTTGTAGTAGGCATCACTGTAAATCTGAAGCCCTTCAGTTCCACTAGGAAATGTCAAGATAGGTGCAGTTATCAATCTAGTCTTCAATTCTGGAAAGCTGACTCTCACTGATTAGTCTAGTCAAATGGTATGTTTTTCTGTGGCAACGGCATAGCAAGTTTCGAGAAACCTTTCACAAATCTTCTGTAGTATCTAGCAAGTCCTAGAATGCTTCTGACTTCGGACACATTGGTAGGTCTTGGCCAATCAACAATAGCCTCGATTTTCTGTGGATCCACTGATATGCCATCTTTGTTAATTACATGTCCCATAAATGTTACGCTATCAAGCCAAAATTCACACTAGGACAATTTGGCATATAGCTTCTCTTCTCTCAAAATCTATAGAGCAATTCTCAAGTGATTCTCATGTTCTTCTTTGCTTTTAGAATAAATCAAAATGTCATCAATAAACACAACGATAAATTCATCTAGATATTGTTTGAAAACCCTATTCATTAGGTCCATAAAAGTTGCTGGTGCATTTGTTACCCCAAATGACATGACCAAAAATTCATAGTGTCCGTATCTTGTTCTAAATGTTGTTTTTTCAATATCTTCTGTTTTAACTTTTAATTGATGATAGCCCGATCGAAGATCAATTTTAGAGAATACTTGGGCTCCTTGAAGTTGGTCGAATAAATCATCTATCTGGGGCAATGGATATTTATTCTTGATAGTTACTTTATTCAGTTCCCAATAATCTATACATAACCTTAAAAACCCATCTTTCTTCTTAACAAATAAGACTGGAGCACCCCAAGGTGAAGTGCTCGGACGGATGAATTTCTTGTCTAACAGTTCTTGAAGTTAGGTTTTCAATTCTTTCAATTTTGAGGTTGACAATCTGTAAGGGGTCTTAGAAATAGGTTGTGTTCCCAGTGCTACTTCAATAGAAAACTCAATTTCCCTATCAACTAAGTCTCTGGGCAAGTCATTCGGAAACACATCGGGAAATTCACAAGCAACAGGAATAGCTTCTATATTAGAATTATTAGAAATCTCAATCAAAACATAACACATGTAACCCTGACATCCTTTCCTAAGCAGTTTATCAGCTTTCATGGCAGAAATCAGGTATGGGGAGGAACTACCCCATTTCCAATAAACACAAACTCAGGTAAGCCAGGTGGACAAAATACAATAGTTTTATTCACACAGTCAATAGTCACACAGTACTTTGTTAACCAGTCCATACCCAGTATGCAGTCAAAATGATCAATTCCCAATGACAATAAGTCAACATACAACGTCACATTACTAATCACAATATCACATACTGGATATATATATATATATGCACATACCATAGAACCCCTAGATGGCGTAGATACAGACAATAAATAATTCATGGATTCTAAGGGTCTAGTTAATTTTCGAGAAAAGGCATACGACACAAATGAGTGTGTAGAACCAGAATTTATCAAGACATACGCATTTTGAGCACAAATGGAAATTATACCTAACACCACAGACTCGGTGTTCTGCACATCTCCGGGCACTAGTGCGAACACTCTAACTTGCCTCAACATTTCATTCCCAGCGTTACCTCTGACATTAGTTCTAGTATTTGCTTTTAATCCAAAAACAGATCCTGCTGAACTTGCTACAGGACGGTTGGCATTCTCTAACCCGATTAGACAATCTTTTATCATGTGGCCCGTCTTGCCACACCAAAAACAAGCACCTGATACCTGATGGCAAACTCCTTTATGTCTCCTCCCATATTTAGTACAAATAGGCACAAACCCACTGCTTTGACTTGAACTGCTAGAAGATCCCGTATCTTGTTTCTTATTCATGGCAATTGAACGACCTTTCTTGAAACTAAATCCAGATCTTTTACCTTTTCATTCAATTGTCAGAGCTGGAGCTTGCTTCTTTGCTGCCAAAAGGGCTTCTGCCATCAACGCTCTATCAAGCACATTCACATACGTATGTAGTTTAAGGACACCTACTCAATCAAATATATCTAAATCCAATCCACTCTCAAATTTTTTAGCTTTCTTGTAGTCCGTGTCTACCATGTGAGGCGCAAACCGAGCTAGCTCAGTGAATTTAGCCTCATGCTCGGCTATAGACATGTTGCCTTGCTTGAGCTCCTGAAACTCTGAAACCTTTCGATCCCGAAAGTACTAAGGAAAGTACTTGTCATAGAAGATTGTATTAAATTGAGCCCATGCCATGTTCTCATTACTAGTTCGAATCAATAGCCACTATCTCCGGGCTTCGTCTTTCAGAGTGTAGGTGGCCAAAAGAACTTTCTGAATCTCGAAACAGAGAAACACTTCGAATAACTTCTTCATTTCCAACAACCATGTTTCAGCCTTTAAGGGGTTAATACCACCAACAAAGGTTGGCAATTTCATTTTCATGAATTTCTGAGTGAGGTTGATTATCTCATTGTTGCCCGGTTCAACTTGCACCGGCGGAAGTGAAGGTGGTAAAGGTTGTTACCTCAATTTTTGCGTCATTGCTTCAGTCAAGGCTGTAAGCATCTGTTCCATTCTACTCATTCAAGCCTCTGAGGACCCTGCTGTGTCATCACTTCTTGTATTTTCCATTGCTATAAGGAAACAGAAGGACAATAAACATAAGCAAATAGTCATTTTCACAATGTTCAGAACATTCAATTTCAGTTTAGCCATTTCAATTTCATGTGTTCCCGTTCGGATGCAGTTTTCTCATGTACAGAAATTATTACACACTCACACATGTAGATGGAATGCCCCTAATTCTTTTCTATGACATCCTATAGCTCGTATGGACTCATGTGTGCTGTATAACACGTGCTGTAATACCACTCTGTCACGACCCAAACCCGTCCCTATGGGTTTAGCGCCATAACTGGCCAGTAATCCTTAGATTACCAAAGGCCTCTGAATAGAATAACTTATAATTAGAGGCTGCGGAAGCAAATATGGAAACATATATAGTCCATTGAGCTGTGGAGACTTATATGGGACAGAAATTTCAAACTTTGTACACATATACGTGACGTCATTATGTAATGGTCTTACGTCACATTCATTACAGATATAGCCAAAAAGGGGCTTAACCTAAAATATAGATAACAAAAAACTTGTTCTATACTTAAAGGAGGACAAGGTCTTAAACATAAGCCACTTAAACTTGGCTCGCTCACAAGAGGGAACCTCCTCAGAGGCACAATGGTTGGCTGACAAAGCTGAAACGCCAGGTCCTCAATTCTAAGCCTGGTCACGCGCCTAGTCATCTCCATACATAATATAAATAGTTTGCGAGGCCTAGTGAATAATGATAGAGTAAAAGGTTCAATGAATTTTGTCCAAAGTAGTAACAGAAAACATAATTCTTGTTCATAACAGATACAGATTCAGAATTATATTCATGATCAGAATTTGCAGTTAATCATACATGGTACATTCATTAGCACTAGTAGAAACAATTGACCCATAAAGTGACAGCCATAAAGGCAAACAGTTGACTCACGTGCACAGAGACGGTACAGTTGGCTCATGAGACGTACAGTTGGCCCATAAATGAAACGTATACAGAAAGATTCATAATAGTTGGCTCATGAGACATACAGTTGGCCCATAATTGGGACGTATACAGAACAGATAACAGATGTCACCTGAAACTAATGATGCTACGAATACATTTCAGAAATATTGGACAACCATTCATTCGTGCAGAAAATAATATTTCAGAAAACAGATCATCTTATATCATTTAGAAAATACTTATAAATTGAACATAATTTTACAAAGTTATTACTCACAGATAATAAATGGCTCCAAGTAAACGGACAGAGTAGGTAATTCAGATATCTTGTGGCGCGTGACCTACATAGATACAGAATAAATACGTACTGAATTACACACCCTGTAATACCCATGTTTCGTAATATGTTAATTGGTCCTTAATATGATGTGATTATGTGTTTTGATATGATTTTGTGTTCCATTATGTGAAAATATGTGGTTTTGAATTTCTATCTGTTCACCGTAGGAATATCTGTTTGATTATCTGCATTGGAAAATAAATTGAGGGCCTTATCGGCCATAAAACTCGAAATTGACTACGCCAATGTGATTGGCATAATTTTTAGAGCCTACGGTGAAATTTAATTGAAAATTTATTCGGGTTAGATTTAATCGATTAAATCGATGAATTAGAGTCCAATTACCTTATTAATATTATATTGGCCTTAGTGGGTTTTGTTGTTAAGTCATTACCCTCTCCATCCTCTCTTCTTCACTTCATTTGGCTGATTTTGGAACTCAAAATAGAGAGAGAGAACCGGCTATAGAGAGAGAGAATGAAAGAATTGTGTAATTTTTGGCTCAAGCTTGGGAATTTGGAGATTAAGCTCAAGATTTGGCTAGAGCTTGGATATTTAAGGCTCCTAGGTGAGTAAATTCATGAGATTGAACTTGTGATTTTGTGAATTAAAGATTAATTGGTGATCAAGAACAAGAGTTGTGCTCTAATTGATGAATTTGAAGTTGTAATGCACATGCATGTGTAGGATCACCATGATTTTGCATAATCAAGCATGTATTAAGTTGAATATGGAAATATGAGTGTTGAATCATACATGCAAGCATAGTTTTGTTAAGTTTCATGGTTAGAAGCACCATTTGTACCAGTTGAAATAGAAATGGAGTCAAGAATTGGCATGCATGCATGATTAATGAGGATATGAAGCTTAAATGCATGAATTTAATGTATTGGAAGTAAGTTTGGTATAATTTGGGTTTGCATGTGATTGATTCATGGGAATTGAACTTCAATATGTTGTAATTTGGTGTTTATATCATGTTGGTATATGTATATGAGTGCTATGGGCTGTTAAATGCAAGAAATATCAGTTTGAATGTGTATTTGAAGCTCAAGAACAGTTCTGGAAAACCCAGAAAGTTTGGTGCCCGCTCGAGCGGGGAAACCGCTGCTCGAGCGGAGAATTCGAGCTCCTAGCATTTTTGACAAACATAGTGCCCGCTCGAGCGAGTAAGTTTACGCTCGAGCGGGGAGCAATGTAGACTGGCAGTCCGCTCGAGCGGGAAATTGAGGTAACCAGCACTTTTGCAGACTTAAGGGTCCGCTCGAGTGGGGAAGTCCACGCTCGAGTGGGGACCCTGTTTTCTGAAATTTTGAAAATGCATTCTGTGTTCTGTTTTCCGTCCCCTTTCACTTCTAAACACTCTTAGGCATGCATTGAGCATTGTGATTGAATTAAAGAGATAAGAATAAAGCCTAAAGAGGAATATGTGAATTAAAGAACGGATTGAACTATTTGTGACCCATATGTGTTATGTGATATGTAGGGTCAAGCTCCAGGGCAAATCCACATGCCGACCACTGTGAGTAATATCTAAATTATGTTATTGTCCCATTTGCTTACTCTTATGTAAGTTTTGTAAAGTTCATTAATTTGAATGGTGGACAAGTTTGATAAGAAAGGCCTATGTGCCAGTTTGATAAGAAAGGCCTATGTGCCAGTTTGATATGAAAGGCCTATGTGCCAGATTGATAAATGTGGGCCGAAGGCCGATTGATAAAATGTGGGCCGAAGGCCGTTTGATATAAATGTGGGCCGAAGGCCGATTGATAAAACGTGGGCCGAAGGCCGTTTTGACACGAAAGTGTATTTGGGCCTAAGAGCCGTTTTGACACGAAAGTGTATTTGGGCCTAAGAGTCGTTTTGACACGAAAGTGTATTTGGGCCTAAGAGCCGTTTTGACACGAAAGTGTATTTGGGCCTAAGGGCCGTTTGACACGAAAACGTATTTGGGCCTAAGCGCCGTTTCGACACGAAAGTGTGATTGGGCCAAAGGCCGTTTTGACAAGAACGAATGAGTGGGCCAGAGGCCGTTCTGACATAAATAAAAGATAAAGAGGCCAAAAGGCCAGTATGTTTAGAACTACAGTCACTTGACTTACATTGTGTATATATATGTTAATTAGAAATATGAATTGGGCCCAAGGCCGTTCGGAATATGTTGTTCTACATATTGTTGTATCTTCTTATTTGATATCATTCACTGGGCTTTCGCTCACGCTCATTCGTGTGTTTGTAGGTGAGCTATGAGAGGTCCAAACCCAGCCTCAGCGAAGTCAGTGTGGAACAACAAAGATTTTTGGGAAAGTCAGCCCTTGTGTCTCACGCACGAGACCCGCCTTCGCCTTTTGTCGTTTGTTTCTGTTCTGTTATGTTGGCGAAGTTGTGAGTACGTCTGTGTATGGTTTTGTTTGGCGGACTTAGATTTGAATGATCCTGTCTGTACAGAATTTTATGTCATTGTACTTTCTGTCGTGAGTTATTAACATATGTATGTAATTATGTGCATATAAGCACGGCTCTATGGACAAAGTTTCAAATTGCTTCCGTTTGGCCCCCATGAACTCTGTTAAAATACGTTTGGTTTGGTTTGAGGCCGTAGGTAATCTCATGATTGCTGGCCGGTTACGTCCTTAACCCACGGGGGCGGGTTCGGGTCGTGACACACCCGAAATCATTAACTTCGTTCTTTCTTATCTTGGTGTGTTTCTACTTCTTATCTCTATTATTGTGTTTTAATCTTGGCCTAGAAATGCCTAGGATGCAATGAGAATGCTAAAATATACTTGAAAACACTTAACAAAACTTGTAGAAAACAGGGTCCTCGCTCGAGCGAAGATGCAAAATGTGAGTGGTCGATCGAGCACAACTTCTGTCGCTCAAACGGTCTGTAAACTTTTGCAAAAGTGCTGGTTCCTTGATTTTTCCACTCGACACTCACTCAAGCGTGAGACTCATACCCTTGCTCGAGCGCAACTTCTGTCGCTCGAGTAGTCTACAAAACATGCAAACTTCTGGGAGCATGCATTTTACGCTTGAGCCAACTTTTGGTCGCTTAAGCGGAAGTGTGAAAATGAAGGTGGTCGCTCGAGCGCAGGATCTGTCACTCAAGCATGGAAGCAGAATTTTGAAATTTTCCAGATTTGCTTCCAATTTTCAAATTCAACCCCAAAGCTGCAAATTGTGGTTTCTTGGGCCAAAAACTTGAGGAAACTCTTGTAAACTTGGAAAACATGGTGAATTCAAAATCAATTCCACAAAATCAAGGTTCAAGAGCATGCGATGTATGCAAAACCAAACCCAATTCTTTAAAAACATAACTATATACATCATGCATGTAAAGGTGTAAGTTTCAAGCTTCCAAAACATGATCTAATGAGGTGTTTAACTTAAAAATATGTGAATTCTCAAACCAATGTCAAAATGAGGACATGCAAAAGGGAATTCTTTAAAAACAACTTCAAATTATGATGAGATAAGCATGCATACATGATATGGTTCATTTCTCTTTAATTCTAACTCAATTCTTGTAATTCATCACTCAATTCACATGAAATAACAATAGCTATTTCAATTACATAATTAAATGGTTGAGTTCTTACCTTGGTTTTTCAATTGAATGCTAGATAGCTAATTGTTTGAGTTTCTAAGCCAAGCTTCCAAGTTCTTCTAATTTCCTCAATACTCTAGTTGAAATCAAGTCTTCCTTCTCTCTCTCTCTTTTCTCTCGCGTTTGAACTCAAAAGATGAGGGAATGAGAGTGTAAAAGTGTATAGGAAATGGTAGGAGTGGCCTTATATAGGCTTGATCAAAAATTAATTAATTAACTTACTACTAATCTAATAAGCATTAAATTATTCAAATTTAATCGTTTCAAATCAAATTTCAATTGAACCTACCATAAATTCCCAAAAATTCCAAATAACACGTATACCAAGTCAATTTCATGATCGGATGCCGATAAAGCCTTCAATTCGCAGAATAGAATAAAATCAGAGACAGATATTCCTACACAAAACAGATAGAAACTCATATAACACATAACACATGTAATAAATGCAAGATCTTATTAGGCGTAATTAATCATGGGTTAACGTTAATTAGAGGTCGGGGTTGTTACACGAATCGTCGCGAACCATCATTTTCTGGCGACAACGGCTGTGAATGATCTTTGATCTAAGGTTGTGAATGCGACGAATGATGGTGGCAATAAAGACGGTAGAGAAAGAGTTCCATAGTGAGCGGCGATGGCGTCGATGGAAAGCAACAGTGATAAAAGCGAGACAAAGACGAGATTATATATATCTATATAACAATGGAAGGTTGATTTTGAATTCAAAATTAAAAATGTCTATGTGTCAAAATGTGGATCATTAGATTGCTTCAATCCAAGGGCTAAAAATGTACATTTGGTTTTAAGGGCCAAGATGAATCCTGAGTTCATATACATTTAGATCAACGGTCTATATACATTTTCCCACCCGTTTGAGTTCATCTCTCCCTCTCTCCACGTTCTCTTCAGCTCCCTCTCTCCCACGTTCTCTGTCACATTATCTCTCATCACCACAGCCATTGAAGACCCTTCGAACCCTTCGATACCCACCCTCCCTCTTCGATACCCATCCTCCCTCTTCGCTACGCTACTCCTCATTCCCTTACAACCCTTCTCTTCGACCTGACCGAGGCTGTCACCGACCGAGCCTCCCTCCATCCGACGATCGAGTCGAGTCTCTCTCTCCGACGATCGAGTCTCTCGCCTGACTCGCTTCTCTCCGCTCAGTCCCGCCGGACTCTCTTCTGTCGACGCTCTGTCTTTTGTCGACAGATCTGTCTTCTCTCGACTCTCTCTCTCCGACCAGCCCGATTCTGTCTCTGACCCGAACCAGCGACTCCAACCTACAGGTATATAACTACAAATTGAAATCTGTTGTTGTTGTAGAATTAGGTTTTTTTTTAGGATTTTTTTAAGGGGGCAAAAAAAAGAAAAGTTAAATCTGTTAATCTGTTGTTGTTGTTATAGAATTTGGGATTTTTTTTTAGGGTTTTTTGTAAGGGAAAAAAAAAAGAAAATTGAAATATGTTGTTGTTGTAGAGTTTAAAATTTGTGAGAAAATTGTTCAATTTTTTTTTTTTTTTTTTTTTGTGACTTATTGCTCCTCTGTGGTGTGGATGTTCTTTGTTATCAGGTGGATACGCTGCTGGATACTATAGTTACAAGGTATTTGTTTCTGAATTGTCTTATATCTAACTTTGTTTTTTTCTTGGGTTGCTTTTTTTCTTGGCCAGATATTTTTGTTTACTTAGTTATTGTTTACGCTCTCTTCTCTCTTAATTATTTTCACTTTGCACAGTCACTCTTTCAATTCTGTTTATATTTGTTGTTTGTTAAGAAATTGTTTTCTATTGATGGTATAAATTGAATTTATTTCTTGCTCACTTGTTTGTGCTTGCTCACTGAGATATAAATTGTTTTCTATTGAAATTGAATTTATTTCTTATTCGTTTTTTTTTATATTGTTTGTTTTTTATATTGTTTGCTTTTCAGTTCCATATTGTCTTACGTTCTATGGTGCACACAAATCCACAGATTTTACAGGTCCATATGCATTCCACAGATTGTTACCGTGCTGCGTCGATTCGACGCGAGGCGTAGCAGAGGCTCTCATGGAGGTCTCTTTGATCTCTCTAATTTCTGTTATTTGTAATTTTTATTTTTGTTCAAATGTTATGTTGTAGATAGAACATAAAATAAGATAGAACTATTTTATCAAATCAGTTGAGTAGTGGTTTGTTGAATAATGGTTTGTTGAATAGTGGTTTGTTGCTGGAGATAGAACTGCTCTGAATAGTGGTTGAATAATGATTTTTTGGTTTTTAGTACAGATTTTTTTGAGATTTTAAAAATTATTTATGATGGCCTCTTATAGAGTTTCGTTTTAAAATAAAATGGATTTTATTAATCTTATTCGAAGGTATGAATTTGTTATTGATCTTAATCTTAATCTAAAAAGGAATGCATATGGACCTGGCGAGCAGTGGATTATTTATATTCCGTATGTTCTTTTCTTTTTCTTTTTTTAATTTTTTTATATGACATCCACATTTGCCAAATTCTGTAATATTGTTCTATTTTTGTTACCGTGCGGCGTCGATTCGATGCGAGGCGTAGCAGAGGCTCTCATGGAGGTCTCTCTGATCTCTCTAATTTCTGTTATTTGTAATTTTTATTTTTGTTCAAATGTTATGTTGTAGATAGAACATAAAATAAGATAGAACTATTTTATCAAATCAGTTGAGTAGTGGTTTGTTGAATAATGGTTTGTTGAATAGTGGTTTGTTGCTGGAGATAGAACTGCTCTGAATAGTGGTTGAATAATGGTTTTTTGGTTTTTAGTACAGATTTTTTTGAGATTTTAAAAATTATTTATGATGGCCTCTTATAGAGTTTCGTTTTAAAATAAAATGGATTTTATTAATCTTATTCGAAGGTATGAATTTGTTATTGATCTTAATCTTAATCTAAAAAGGAATGCATATGGACCTGGCGAGCAGTGGATTATTTATATTCCGTATGTTCTTTTCTTTTTCTTTTTTTAATTTTTTTATATGACATCCACATTTGCCAAATTCTGTAATATTGTTCTATTTTTCAGGGTATTCCAGAAGTTGCAATGCCCGTGAATCAGGCAACTTCTGAGAGGGCTGAAACAGGCGCAGCAGCAGCTGCACCTCTAGAGCACCTTATTCATCTCCTTTGAATTTGTTTCCTCAGGTCTAACATTAGTTTAGATATTAGATACAGAGTTTCAAGTGTATCTTTACCTTTTATATGTTTCCTATATTTTTTAAACTGAAATATCTCCAGGAAACAATTTCACATTCTGGTGTTGGTGGAGTTGGCTCCCTAGATTTCCTAAGAAACAACCAACAGGTTTGGTTTCTATTATATTATTTGCTGTCATTCCTTGCTTTACGAAGATTGTAATTATAGGAGTTTGGTCTGATCTTAAAGCTTTGCATTTGAATAACTGAAGATTGTTTAAATGTGTTTTCAAATATAATTGTTTTTTTATTTATTTATTTTGGATATGCAATGATCTGAGACATAATTTTGGACGTGAAGGAGGTGAGGTTTCCCTGATTCAATTGAGTTGGTGATTCAATTGAGTTGGATATGCAATGATCTGGACTACCATTTGTGAGGTTTCCCTGATTCAATTTGTGGGGTAGCAAAGCTAGCTTTTATTAGATAACAATTTGTGAGGTTTCCCTTAATTGTTATAGATTTTTCCATTTTGTCTGCCTATATCTTAGGTTCGTTATGGTTTTCTTCAGCAAATCACAATATTGGAATCACTAAAGATCACCACGGAATAGTTAAAAGTATTTGTTGTAATGAGATAGAATTTATTGTTTATTTGCTTTCAACTTACGCAGTGCACTTTGTGAGTAACAACAGTTATGATCAGGAACTCACTGAAAAATGAGATCAATGCTAATTGAATTTTAGGATATTTACAAATGATCAAATAGGGTTAGCATATAAAATGCATGTAGAATCATGAGTGGGCCATAATCTTTAATTCAATGGTAGCGCAACCATTTTTGGGGCCTTAGGTGAGATCTCAAATTAAGGTCTTTTGATAATGAAATATTAATTTAAATGACTATTTCTTAATTTTCAAATTGTAAATTTTTTTCATGTAAGTTTCACTTATCTAACTTTTTGAGAAGCAAAATTTATTAATTTAATTTTTGTAATAATTATTTTCTAACATTTTTCAATCGATATAATATCACTAAAAAACTACACTTAGTTTAGTCCCTAATTGATGATATCAATAATCCATTTAATATTTTTTGTGACACAATCAGGATCTTAAATAGGATTTTAACAATTTCAGTTTTGAATTTTTTCTGTGTAAAAGAAACTGTTACAGGTATTGTCAATAACATTCTATAGGCAATGCATGTATTTATAAAAGAATATAATCTTTTAATGTAATTCTTTCAGTGTTTTTTTTTTTTTTAATTATTTTCCTCGACATTTGTCATTTGCACTGGAACTGTGTCTAGATGATTGTTGCATTGCTCAGTAAATCGATTGGAGTGGTACACGTACTGGCAAATAACTTATGCCAAAATTGTTTGCATGTTTAAGTCTAATATTTAGCTGTTTTTTAACTTTCAGCATGCCTGATAGATGTTTTGCTTCGTGACAGTCTGCAGCTAACTAATGTGCGAATGGAGTTTTTCGCATGGCTGTGTTTTCTGGAAAATGAATATAGAAAGCAAAAAAAAGTCCAAACAGACCCCTAATCATTCATACAAATACAATTTGGTTTGATAGTGCAACTAAACCTTTGCCTTTCAGGCAGGAGATACTGACCTCAACCAGCTCTATGACTTCAGTTCCAAAGCCATTAAATTTTTTGCGTCCTCATTATGCAACTCTAAAAGCATACTACGATAGAATGGCAGATTCGGATCTGAAGGTATCAAACTGTTGGGATGGCCCCTTCCATTATTCATTTTTGTGTACTGTGACCTATCTGATTCACATTTTCCTTTTAACACAGTATTTACTAGCAGATGTACTTTCAGTTTTGGCCATGACCATGTCTGCAGAAGGAGAACGGGTATGCTGAATTATTTTACGTTTTACATTTCATTATGCATTCTTAATATCACTCTGTTTTGACATTAGCTTACTTGGTTCTGTGAGGCAACTTTTTGGCCATGCCATTATCCTCTATTCTCCCATATGCGGTAATGAATATATGGTTTTGACATTTTATATTTATGATACTTGGACAACTTGCGTATTATGGTAATAACAAATTTACTTGATATAGAATGTTGGATGTTTGCGCTGAAGTGTGTCTAAGTATTGTTGAGTTCTAGGTTTTGTGTTGTGTGCTGAAGTATATATGATATTTCCATTATTATGTCAATTCTTTTAGGAGAGCTTAAAGTACAGGTTGTTGGGCTCTGAAGGTGATATAGTTTCATGGGGCCATGAATATGTGAGGTGAGCATCATCAAACTAAATATTAAAAGGGTATCAGTTAATATTAAAAGGGTATCAGTTAATATGTGAGGTGAGCATCATGATGGGGAATTTCTTAAGTAGGCAGGAGGGGTTTTCGAAAAATGTATCAATGGTTGGGATCAATCTAAGTATACCTACCGATCAATTCTTAACAATGGTCAGATACCGATTATTCTTTGTTTTTCCTTTTCCCCTCCCTTTTCTGTCTTTTGTTTCCTAGCTCTTTTTTATTTTTTAGATAACTGAATGAAGAATTCTGTTCGAAATCAAAATTACAGCGTTGATAGGAAATTGATTGACTGGAATACAGGGAGCAACTGAGCCTAGGCGCAAAACACTTTTCCTGATGATGGTTTATTAGACAGACTTATGCCACTGGGACTCAAGTATGTGTTCCAACTCCAAGGGTTTTTTTTTTTTTTTTTTTTTTTTTTTTTTTTCAGTTGGCCTTCCATGTGTTTTGTATTAGCCACAACTGGTTGCATATGAAATGCTTGATAAAAAGATTCAATTAGAAGGATCATTTGCTGACAGATGTATTATCATGTACAACATGTCTCCTATTTGGAACTCTAAAACCTTTGTACACTTGAGAAAAGTCTAATTTCTATATTCAAACATATTATTGTGATTTGTGAATAAGGTAGTGCAAATCCGAAGAAAAATCAAACACTAAATTTTCATTATTGATGAGTTCGTTTTTTAACTTTTACATTTGATTCATTGTTTCTAGATTTATAGATGTTCAGTTAGGTGATTTTTGTGTAGTTAGTTCAGTTTATAGTTATAGTTAGTTCAGTTTATAGTTATAGTGAGCTTTTGAACTTTTAAAAATTTGTAGTGGGTTTTTTAATTTTTAGAATTTCTGTTTTTGTTATGTTGTACACAACTTGAGACAATAAAGAGCCAAATAAATGGGAAAATTTCTAACCAGACTGAAACAAAGGAAGTGTGAATACTGGAATTTACTGTCAAAATTAGTTTTTAAAGTCTCATTCTGGTATTTGTATTAATGAAATTGCCTATTTGTCGTGATAGAAATATTAACTTGAAATTTTTGTTATTTGGTTTATAGTCGTGCAACTTGCTGTCACTAGAATGTTGTGTTGAACTTTTTGTCCATCTCCTTCATGACCTTAAGGGGCTTCAAGGTTATGCACATTTTTAGGGTTATTTTAGATTGTTTATGGGTCATTTAGATTGGGCTCCATACTGTTATTATTAGAATTCCATTCTCCCAAACTCACAAATTTTTGAATTAATCTAATACATTTTATTTGAATTTCATTCTCCATAATTAATTACAACACCTCCTCCACAATTAATTAAACTCATCTCATTCTCTCTCTCACGGCTCATTTGTTTATTAAACCCATCCAAGCACCAAGAACTTTGTAATCCACCCGAGATATAATCGGATCTATATTTGAACTGGTAGTGTATTTGGGTTTGGATTTGTGATTTTCATTAAGTTATGACTCTCATTCAAAGCTCAAACTTGAGCAACAATGGAGTTCAAATAGGAAGAGAGAGATGTAGAGGAAAAAAAGAGACAGAGCTCTTTGTTAAAAAAACCCGCTTAGGTCTGCTTTCCTTTTCCAAGAATAGTGTTGTTTTTATATTAAATTGATAATCTATATAATAAGATGGAAGGGTTGGGATTACAATTATATTAAATTGATAATTTACTAAATAGTGTTGGGATTACAATTATATTTTAATCCCAACATTATTAACACCGTGCCTTCAGGCACGGGCATACGCTAGTATATATATATATGAGGGTATTATAATAAAAGAAACAAGTTTTAAAATATTAAGAGTTTTTTAAATGATCCATATAATTATTGTCATTTTCAAGGACAAGTTAGACACCGAGGGGTCTATCACCAAATCTCCCCCAAAGAAATGAGAAGTCCAAAATAATTGATAGGATGCTAATAGCAGCACTCTTTATTTTTTATCAACAGTAAATCTAAACACTAACAAATCGTTTGGATTCAATGATTTAGAAAAGATAATTTGTTTGAATAAGTAAAAAAAAAAAAAACTCATTTATCTTTATGATTGGCATTTTCAATATCTCTAAATGTGAAGAGATTTGAAAAGAAAATAAACCACTTCATTACTATTTTTTTATAATACCAAAAAGTTTTCAACTCATATAAAAAATGTAAAAGATTTGTTCTCATTTATCCTA
The DNA here is from genome assembly GCA_030407325.1 of Camellia japonica. Classification (NCBI taxonomy): domain Eukaryota; kingdom Viridiplantae; phylum Streptophyta; class Magnoliopsida; order Ericales; family Theaceae; genus Camellia; species Camellia japonica. Next base: position 20,118,733 of record JAPPVO010000007.1, read on the forward strand.
CAAAGTCATATATTCATTCTTATTCACATGAAAAAAAAAGTCAAAAAGTTATTAAAAAAATTACTTCCCAAATAAACCTTTAGTAGTGATTTCAAATAAAAAGTTAATTTGTTTGTTAGTTTTTTTTTTTTTTTTTAAATTAATTTTAAAAAAATTGTCTTTTTTTTTATTTTTAGTTAATTTTTTATAATATATATATATATATATATATTTACTTTTCAAGATAATCCAAATTCAAACGGATCTAAAAACAAAAATATGCTCAAAAAAATACCTTTGTCAATATACAAATGGATTTAGGTTATGAAATCAAAATATTTTTAATATATTATAGATTTGATATAATTTAAACGTTAAGAATCAAAATGGTATAAGTCTCATATTTAGGTCTCGTTTGAGAAATTAACTATTTTAATTGATTTTTTGACTATTTTATGAGATGGAAAAATATTGTATTTGGGATGATTTGTGATTTTTTTTTTTTTTTTTTGTACTTGAAGAGATGGTTGTGAGAGAAAAAAAATAATTCATTGATATGTATGAGTAAGATGTGACATTTTGTCTTATTAACTATTTTAATATATATATTTTTAATCTTTATCGTCTATTTTAACTAAAGCCTTTATTACCAAATAGGGCAGAGTGTTTGAGAATTGTTTTTCAAATAAATTTTTAAAATTTTTTTACCAAAAAAAAGTGTTAAAAAAATGAAAAAAAAAAAATGACTTTTTGTAAATATTACTTTTCACCTCCCCAAACACCACCTTATTAAAAGGTAATTAACTCTTTATTTTTTGAATAAATTACAAATACACTTTAAAGTTTGTTTAAAATACTATTTTTAATTTTAAAAATTATAAATATATTTTGGTTACAATTTTTTTAAACAAAATTAATAAAAATAAATAAAATTTATAACTACTCCCTTATGTAATAATAAAATTACATAAATTATTAATTAAAATATAGTTATAATATCATTAAAAACTATTAATTAATTTAATAATTTATTAATAAAATCAATTCTTTGTAATGCAATTAAAAATTTAAATCAACGAAACTTAATCTCTAAAATTACAAGAAGCAATTTGTGTTTTAAGTAAATTTCAAGAATAATGCTATATGTATCAATTAGTATATTAATTAATATACTAACAGATGATATGGTATAATTTAAAAAGTTTTAGGTCTTTCTTAGTTGTATAATAGATGGGATCATAATTTTAAGTGATAATACTATAATATATATTGATATACTAATTAGTATATCAATTGATATGTGTAGCACTTTTAAAGGGTGTAATTGTAATTTTATCTTAATTTTTTAACTCGGTGCAATTGTAATTTAGCTTTAATTTTTTAGTAAATTACAAACACACCCTCTGAGATTTACTAAAATTACAAATTACTCCTGTGATTTTAGAAATTATATTATACCCTCTAAGGTTTTTAATTTCATAACAAATATGTCCTTTTATTAATAAATTAACAAGTTAATAATGTTAAAATTTTATTTCAATTAATAATTCAGATAATTTTATTATTGTATAGATGAACAATTAAAATTTTCACTTTTTTAATTAATTCTATTAAATAAAAAATTTTAATTGAGAAATATTGATAATTTTTCAAATCACATAAGTCAATTCATATTTTAAGCAAACCTTAAGATATATTTGTAATTTACCCTTAATTTTTTTGTCAGTATATGCCACCAACCACGTGCAACTCTCCAAATCCAAATCCTCCATTGTGTTATTATCCCGCTTTGACTCAGTCCGATCCAAACCGAGTCAAACCCCGAGTCCATGTTTCCCCGAACCCAATATAAAGCTACAGTAAAATCACAGACACAGAAAGGATCGAAATCAATCGAAGAGAGAGAGATTCGAATGGACTTCTCAGAGCATGACATAGACTTGTTCGGAGACGATGAAGACAACGACGACGACGATGATCAACAACAACAACAACATCAAGTCAGGGACGAGGCCAACAACAACGAAGAGGAAGAACAACACCGTTCTTCTTCAGCTTCGTCCTCATCTTCTGCGGCGTCTTCTTCCTCTGCTTCATCGTCGAATCGGAGTGGCGGAGGAGAGAGCAGCAGCGGCACCGGAAGTGGAAGCGGTAGCGGAAGCGGAAGTGGAAGCGCGAGCGGTGACGAAGAAGAAGAAGAGAATGGGGAAGTGAGGTCTGGTTTTTATGATGAGAATGAAGATAAGGATCTGTTTGGGTCTGATAATGAAGATTACTGTAAAACCCCTGCTACTAGTGCTTACCCTGTGCCCGGTAAGTTGTTTTTTTCTTCAGTGTTATGTGTGATTTTCGTTTTTTGATTGGTTTATGGGGGTTTGTAATTAGGGTTTTGAATTGAAATTGTGATATACCCTTTTAGTTTCAAGCAATTTCTTGTGATGGGTCTGTGTTTTTTTGTCTATTAGCTTGAATACGCTTTGTGAAGTGTTGTTTGGTTGAGTGGGGATTTTCATGTTTTGATTGGTTTGCTTGGTTTGTAACTAGGTAACAAGTTGTTTTTGATTGGGTAAATTACCTGTCAGTTGTATTTTCACAAAAATATTACAAATTGATGAAAAAGTTTAAGAATTTAATTATTAGTATTAATAAAGTTTATCATTGATTTGTAATTATTTAACAAATTATACACTGAATAGAAATTTTCCCTATTTTGATTCACGCCTTCATGGTGTGTAGCAATGTTTTAACTTTTCATCTGAGCTATCACATTGCTTGATGAAGACAATGGCTTCAGATTGCGGCTATAGTGGGCATTTTGTTTGGGTGGGCATTACCAACAAATTTTTTTTTTTTTTGGTACAAGCAGCGGGCATTACTAACTCTATAAAAAATTGAAGCACTGTAGTTAATTAATTTCTGGAGCACTCTGGATCATTCAACCCAATTATATGTAATTAAAACTGTACATTAAATCTTTAAACCTTATAAATGATGATTCAATTTTAAAATTCTATTTTTGAACCTCAGAATAACAGCAAACTGAGTTTGGAAGCATCATACATACTGGGTTTCTAGACCTAGAGGCTAGTGCTAGTAGCATTGTGCAAGCTAGAGTGGAGGCATGGGAATTGGATAGGCGGCTAGTTCTTAGTGCTTTTGGCTTTTGTGGTTTTTTGTTGTGTTCATTTTAGTTGTTTCTTTGCTTTGTTTTTGTTCATCTTTCTCTCCTTGACCACTCTCCAAAAAACAAAAAAATATTAAAGGCAATCACAAAGCATCTCAGCTCAATTGTCCAGTTAATTGTTTCTCACTAAATGTCACCTTCCTGCAAGCACAAGAGGTGTATGAATGTTGTTTATGGCATAGCATTTCTCTCTTTCTCTCTCTATTTCTTATATCTATTGCCTTACTTGTAAAAATGTGTTTCACAGCTTTGCCTACCATACGAAATACTAACAACCATACAAGAGGGGGTTTTGGGCGTGGTCGTTGGCAAAATGATAGAGGCGCTGGCCTCCTTCCCCGACCTGGACCTTATCCTCAAAGGCAGAACTTTGGTTATGGTTCAAAGTTTTTTAACGCTCGTCATGATGAACGTTTTGTTTCTGAATTGAAGCTTTCAAAGAGTGAAGAAACATTATCGAGGAAATGCATAGCTTTTCAAGAGGTACAAATAATTTGGTTTTTACTTTTTTGAGTATGTGAATGTTAAGTGCTTTTAAGACTGTTATACCAACAATGTGCAAGTATCATTTACAAAACTAGCTTTTATGGATATATCCTTTGGATGGTTTCCATGCAGAATCTTGCTAACTTATGTGAATCTACAATGTTGCTCTCCACTTTATGGCATTTGTTGTAGTGGTATGGTAAAGAAATGATATACTGGGGAAATAAAGAAGGAAAATGGATTCTTAAGAGTACATAGGTTTAATGGTTTGGTTGTTTTCTGGTTGGCATAATGATCTTTTATTTTGTACGAGTAAAATGCTCCCTTATGACAACCGTAAATATGTGTTGCCAAAAATCTGTTTTTGTGCTGTTTGATGGTACTTTTAAATGTGTCCCCTCTCTTTCTCTTGATTACTTATATATGGTGTGCTTTCAATTGCATCTTGATTGATCTGTGATACAATAGCCATGCGAACAAGCTTGCTACAGTCGGGTAGAAGGTGGAGATGTCTTCTTTGATGACCGCAGCTTGGTAAGCCTCCAAAGCCTTATATCACTGTATTTTCTTCTATCTTATTCTCTCCATAAGGTTTTCTAATAATGGTAATGTCATACTGATTGTTAGCTCATTTACATCACTCTGCATTTTACATTATTAGAGGCTTTTCAAGCGTCTTATTACTGAAGATATTGGAGCTGACCTGAATGATGGTTTTGATACTTTTATTGAGAAGAAAGGTATACCATACAACCATGACAAAGACAAACTATACTAGATTAGCAAGGATGTACTGTTAGAGCTTTGTTTCTTTAAGTTTGTTTCGAAGACTGATGTAAGTAGTAACTCCTGTGCTTTTCTTTATTTCAGATTTGGGTTCTCAGGGTTTTGGTGACCTTCTTGCTTGCATAAGAAATAAAAATATCCCACTTCAAAATATTCATTTTGTGGTAAGTTGTTGCTTTAGTACTGGTGACTCTGTGTCTTTACTGTATTTTTTAATGTTACTATCTTTAGGTTGCTCTTTTTTGACTTTTGTTTTTCCCTCTCCCATTCTTATTATTGGCAGACATATCGTAACAACCTCAATAAGGTAACTGCTGAATGCTGATCCTTTTGATTGGTAATCTCTACTTGTTATATACCTTCTAGTGTTTTGAGTGGAAATTACCATCTCTTCAGCTAAACAATTGCTAAATTCATTTGGAAGTTGGCAAGTATTGTATTTACAAGGACATATCATTGAGTAATTCAATGCTTTCTTATGTCTGGTACCATGGTGTACTTGATTACTTATGTTTAATTCTGTTACTTTTCTTTTGTCAAGTACATTGGAGAATAGTTTAATATTTTATGAATTGGTCTTGCTTGCGTTAAGTATGCAATCTGTCAGATTTTTTGGTTCAGTGAACTATAGGTAATAACATTTTTACTGATCATATTTTTTATCTGCAGATATTGGCTACTGCATATATCAGGAATGAACCTTGGGAAATGGGGGTGCATAAAAGGAATGGGGTTGTCTATCTTGATGTGCATAAACTACCAGAAAGGCCACAAAGTGAGCTGGATCGCCGGAGGTACTAGACCAATATATACCTGTTGGCTTCCTAATTTTAGATGGTGAAATGAAAGGCCACATAGTTATTGCTGTAATGTTGTCTGGGTCCTGGGATGCAGAACCCCCTATCTGCGATGGTCTTATTTCTTCTTCAGCATTTTTTTGCCATGTCTGTTTTGTTGGTATGACATGAGAGTCGTAAGTAGTTTGTCAGGGTCATCAGGAATTCATGATTTATAAATATGATATTTTTTCTATTTTTTTTAATAAAGATTACTCAATTTGTTTGTATGGTAAAGGTTGTGTAAAAAATCTTTTATTACTTTTTGGTTAAAAGAATGAGAGGTCAGAGGGAAGATGGGTGGAAAGTTTTGTACAGTAACTGTTGTTGATCAACTCTAGTTATTAAAGGTTTACTGTTCTATATTTATTTTTTTATTTTTGGGAAATAGTACTTTGATGGACTCCTAACATTACTAAACTTTTTGAGGTCTATATGAATAGGGCTTTGCTTGTTGTTTTGGTTTGAGTTCATCCTGATCATATTTTGTTACCTTTTAATTGTGTTCTGTTCGATTAGATGTTATTGGGGATATTGTTTTGAGAGCCTTGCCACTGAAGATCCAAGAAGAGCCGATGGAGAAGGGATACATCATGTTGATGCCAACGTTGAATTTTGTTCTGTAATTAAAACCAAATTAGGAGCTCATCGTATTTTCATGGGTGCTGAAATGGATTGCTGTGATTCAACTGATGACGGAAGGAGGTTTTATGTGGAATTGAAGACAAGTCGAGAGGTTGGCATTCTTGTTGGGCTTCATTTTTCTTTTTCGCATTTTGTTTGTCAAGTTCTTGACTTACTCTGATTTTTCTTTTATTATGCACAGTTGGATTATCATACTGAGGAAAGATATGAGAGAGAGAAATTGCTCAAGTTCTGGGTACATTTTCCTTCCTAGATTGACTATGAATGTCTTTACTTTTTCTTTGTTTGCTGGTTTATGTCTTTCCTTTGTCATTAGCAGTCGGTATCTTTACTGTTTTGGCATTTAATATGTGCCTATGTATGTCTTAGACTCTTATTATTTTTCTTAGATTTGCATGCAAAGCCTGCTATATTTGTTCTTATTTGTACTTCTATAGTGGAATGAATTATAGATAATTTATTATATTTGTGGACACAGTCCTCTAAATTAATTTTATGTTTTTTCCATTTACATTCCCTTTTTGTAAGGCAAAATTGGTTATTGGGGACACAAGCTTTTGATGTTGACCTGTTTCCTAATCTTTCTTTTCCACCTACGCCACAGATGTGAGAAATTCTACTCAATAAGTAATAGCAATGAATGACCAGTTATTGTTGTTCACAGCATTGACCCTCAACACTTGGAATGTACCATTCAAAAGTAGGAATAATGTGGTGTTTTGGAATTTTAGTTAATATAGTGTCAATGGAAGAAAAAAGTTTTTTTTTTTAAAGTTCATAAATCACCTGACTGTACAATGAGTAGTTTATCTTACTTTTTTGAGTGTTAACAATTATTAAGGCAATCTCCATTTAATTAAATCAGAATTTTAAGTAGCTTAATCAGGGGAACTTAAGTTATTTGCAATTGTAGCACTTTTTGCAAGACAACCTCTGCTTTTGGAGTAGTAGTGCAATGCTTTTCTTTAAGCTTTTCCCACATGTGCACAAGAACAAGAGAGTTAAAAGAATGGTTTAAGCTTACAATAATCTTGATAATGGCAAGTGCAGATTGACTGGGGACAGTATTTACACTGTACTAAAAAGTGCAGACACGCGACACGAACATGGACACTGACATGACAATTTACCAAAAATACAGAACACAACACATTGGTGACACACCCAGAATATATAGGTTTTTGTTCAAACTTGCAATAAATTTCATGTTTATTTAAGTGATGGACATGTGTCTTCCATGTGTCCGAAGGATGTTTCGGTCTAACTTTTTTTTAAAAAATAATAAAACAATTAGAGGAGTGTCCGACAGGTGATAGGAAGTGTCCGACGAGCCATCTTCTTAGAAGTGTCTGTAGACACTGCATATACCATTTGGTGATTGATGTTGCAAGATTACTGCACATTTGGAAGTTCAATAATTTTTGCATATTCAGAGAGTTACTCTATTGTCTTTTATACATATTATTCAGTGATTCCCATTAGTTTGCTGCGTTCTAGGAATCCTGATTGGTACTACTACTACATAATTGAATTTAAAAGAAGTACAGCTCTACAATGTGTTTGGTGTATATCCGTCAAACCTAGGATGATAGCTATGATGAGCATTTATCAATTAAAATTGGAGTGGTTAAATCATATTCAGCCATATATTATCAACTATTTCAAATTTGGGATGATAGCTGTTATGATTTTCAGGTGTTATCATACTATCAAAGTTTTGTTGGGTGGATGGAATGTTTTTGCTAGATATTTTTTATTGTTGGATTTGTTTAACTGCTTTGGCACGAGGGTTAACATTTTTTTTGTTCTGTTTTTTGCAGATCCAATCATTCTTAGCTGGTGTTCCTTATATTGTTATTGGATTTAGGTAAATCTTCTTATGCTATTTCATCTGTTCTTATGCTTTCATTAGTATAGGATTTAGGTAAATCCTGGTTACTATTATATCTGTTTTTGTTCTTTACTATACCGTTCACAATTCTTACAGAGGACATTCCCCCCCCCCCCCCCCCGTTTTTCTAATTGCACGTGCTTGTCATGTGTATGGTTCCTTCACAATTTTTTGCGTATCCTTATGATAATCTCACCTTGATGCAGGGATGATGCAGGCCGACTTGTCCGCACAGAGAGACTAAGAACCAAAGACATAACACAGAGAGTAAAAATGAAGAACTATTGGCAGGTACATAATCTTTACTGACCAAAGCTTCTGTTTTCCCATCCAATGTTGTGATCTTGAGTGCATTTACATTATGGTTTATTGACTTTGGCATACTTCATGGTAATGTAGAGGCAGTTAATGCAACCCCTAGGGTTTCACAGGCATCTGGGAACCTTATGTGGGATGATTAGAAGTAAAAATCAATTAACTTATCAAAACAGGGAAGAAAAGAAAATAACAAGCACGAATATCCTAAACAAAGATATTAAAAGTCCATCCAACTAAGGCAATAAACAAATATTCTTTCCATTAACAAAACTACCACAAGCTTAAGATAGTATCAAATAGCCACTAAATGCAATAAAGCATGAGCAAACTTGGCTGACGACATGACAGTGAATGAAAAGGGTAACAAAGTCTAGTCTTTGAGGACTAAGAACTTGACTATTCAATGGGTTAAATCATAGAAGATCCAAGTTTGGAAGATTTCAGTTGCGCTAAAACTTTGATGCTTTCGGTCTTTATTAAAAAAAGAACAGGAAAGGAGATTGTTAAGGACAAAGTGGAAAAAAGGAAGACTAGTAGAATAGGGTTTGGATCTTAAATAAATATTTAGGTAGGATATTTTTTATTGTGTTTCCAAATAATAGTAGATTTAGTTTTCTACTTTGATTAAGATTAATGGCCTATATATGCTTAAGGCATTATAATGAGTTTGATCAATAAGATTTTGAGTTGGGAAAGGTTGTGGCCATTTGTGGTGTTCTTTGTCTCTTTCTCTTATTTATTCTACATCTCTAAAGATGCATAATGAAGGATTATGATAACTAATAATATAAATGATAACTAACATAAAGATAAAGATAAGGTGGTCTGTTTTTAATTGGAGGGAGTGGCTTTCTTTCTGTCTTCTTTCTTCTATAGCTGCACCAGGTAACTGTTTATTGCCTTACATTCTTATGAACAATGCACAATCATAAACTTGCACAATTCTCTTCTTTTACTCCCTTTGCTCCACGTGCCTCACTATTTTTTGCTTTTTTTCCATTTTGCAAACCCATGTTTGCATGTTTATATGTTCTCAGACATGGCCTTTTAACTACCTCCAGTGCCTCACTTTTTGCAATAATCTTGCTTTAATTAAAGAACTCATGATTCAGAATCCTTGTGGAACACATATTTCTGAATTTATGACGTGTTCTTATTCATATATCCTTAACCAATTAAAAATAACCAATAGAGAGAGTTCATTTTAGTAATACGTTCTCTTTTCTCAACCACTTTCTTATATCTCGGTCTTCTGGTTATGCTTTCCTGTTGCCACCCATGCCCACCATGTGGCCCACTTTGTAACTAGCATCTATCATGTCCATCCTGACAGTGATACGTGTCACCTTGCATCTCCGCCATTTTCTCATGACCTGCACCTGAACACCATGGACCTACACTTGGCTCTTGCATGAGGCCTTCCCTCTAGACTCTCAAGGCCTATAGTTTGAAGAAAATACAATAAGCCCCTTAGTTTTATCATAGTTACATTGAACTCCCTTGATGTATTAATTCACGACACATAACCCCATTTTTGTCAATAATTTTGTTACTTATATTTATAGGAAAATGATGTTCATCTCTTTTACACGAAAATATATATTTTGTTTTGTTTATCTTTGTGTTTTCACATCTTTTGCATTAGTTGTGGTCTATTTAACCTTACTAAAAGGGAGGTGAGTTTAATTATGTTAAAACTATTGGGTTTATTGTATTTTCTACGTACTTGATGAAAAATCTGTGTAATTTATCCACATTAATGTGTTAATATGCTATTCCCCTTAGCCACAACGGGACAAAAAACCAAAAGGGAAATACCACTTGATACATAAAATTCATACAAAAAACATCACAAGAATGATGTGGCAATGCCATTTTTAGTAAATAAATGTCATCTTTGTGGGTGTTTTATTTTAAAGTAAATGGCCCGCATCATTTTTAATTCTCCTATATTTGAAGACCTCAGTCATTAGCGTTTTAAATTACAGCCAATACTTAACCTATTGGGAATTTGGACTTCTTGTACTGATATATGACCATATATTGCCAATGCAGATACATATTTTGATGTCGTTATTTGAAACTATCATGATATTCACTGCCTAGATTACAAAATGATTAACAATTTCATTAACAGCTTAGAAGTTTGGTATGTATATCACACCATGTTTTCTGTTTGTGATGTATAAAATTGCTTGGCACTTGGCAGGGAGGAGTGTGCCTGGCTTTTGCTGATGAGGTGTTATGCTGGCTCTATGGGACAGTCAAAGACAGTGAGTAACCAACCTTAAACATTTCCTTTTCTTCTTCAACTTTGTTTGGCTGCTAAGTAGAGACCAGACTATTTTTCTGTTTTTCTTTCCATTTCGTTCTCTCAGCAACTAATCAAAGCATTCATGTTTATTAGTAATTATTGTTTTTTCAATTGTTTGCAACAGATGAAGACTACATATTGCAGTTTGCTCATCCGTTCAACCGTTTAGAACTTCTACAAGCGCAGTCTTGTCCCGATGTAATTACTAACCACGTTGAGCAATTATAACTGTCGGAAAAAAGAAACCCAGAAAATTATACAATGCAATTATGAAATGAGCAAAAGAATGAGGGGGACTGGGGATGTTTAAGATATTAACTTAATTATATATGGGATTAGTGTAATTTTTGTTATAACTTTTGGAAATACAATTTCATTGCGCATACGGTGAAGTTATCTGCGGCTTTGTTAAGACTGGCAGAGCTCTTTTTGTCCATTTTTTCAGAGGGAGTTCAAGAAATGTAAAAGTTGATTGAACTCATTATTGAAGGGAAATTTTTTATTTGAGTTATCTACTTATGCTGTTTTTATTCAGGAGTTACTTGGCTTTGTTCAATATATGCGTATGAATTTTTTACAGATGTACTTGTGTCTTTGTTTTCTGGTTTTTTTTACCCTATTACAATTTTTTTGTGAAATCTATTTTTGGGTTTTTCTTTTTTATTTTTGATTGAAATAATGAACTTCTTAAGAAATTCCGAACACTTGTTTTTGAGTTCTTGAAAATTATATTTTGCACGAAAATGAGAAGTTATGAAAATATGGAGTGTTTTCTAATTTTTCATTATTTGTGTTTTTTTGTTTTGGGTTTTTTTTTAAAGAAAATTATTTTTGTTTTGGCAGGTAGGAAAACAAATACACAAGCAAATAAGTTTGGTTTTAGATTCATTTTGCGAGTAAGTTGTGTTTTATTCATCAATTGAGAAAAGTTAAAGTGCATGGATGATTTTTATAGAATGAGACTTAAAATATAGATTGTACACGTGAATTTTATAGAATAAGAGATAAAGTAAAGATGATTTTTACGGGATGAGAGATAAAATAAAATGTAGATTTTACACATGATTTTTAGAGAATAAAAGATAAAATAAAGATGATTTTTACAAGATGTTTTTTTAGAGAATAAAAGATAAATATAGATTTTGCACGTGAATCTCATCTATGTGGGTCCCACATATTCTGATTTTGTTTTTGCAATGTTTTTCCTTCACATACTGACTTTCCCTGAGAAATGTTGCAATTATCATTTCAATTCCAATGTGCAGTCAGATTAGGAAAAAAGGCCCCTCATGGTTGATTCTGATTCTGATTCTGCTTTTCAAATCTTTATAGATTTGCTATGCTATAAACAAACAACTTGGAATTGGAAGGAAGTAAACAACAGTTGGGAGTGATTATTGAAATTAGATTCTAGGATGGTGTATGTATGGTGTGCAGATGCCTCATCATCCAACATGCTTAAATTCCCTTTTCATTGAAATTATGTTTTTAGATTTGTAATTAAGCTGAAATGTTACTGAATTTCTCTTCCTTTTTTTTTTGCTTTTTTTTTTTGGTGGAGGGAGAGGGGGGGGGGGAGAGAGAGAGAGAATTACACATAAGTGGCATCAACAAAAAAATATTTACAAAAAATTTATTAACATTATAAATATTAATAATTAAAATCATAAACTTTTTCTTTTTTGTAAATATTTTTTACTGATGCCACTGATTTATAATTTCCTCCTCTCTTTTTTTGAGTGTATCATGTATGCATACATAGAATTTATTTATTTTGTCAATGAGCTGACTAGGCTACTTAGAGCATCTTGAGTGGTCAACAGTAAGGCTACAAACAAGTTGAGTAGTAGGTTGTTCTATCCTTTCTTGAAAATTTAATAAGTTTTAAAATGTGTTTAAGCTTGGTTTGCTTACTTAATGAGCTAATCTCAAATGAATTTTTAATAAAAATACAAGTAAAACTCAAGTAGTTTAGTTCATTTTGTAGCCCCATCCATAGAGAAGTAAATTTTTGGGACCAAGAGTCCTCTACATACAAATTCCTCTGTTTTCTTGTCTTATTACATTTTCAATCATTGAATTATATATACAATGTCAGACAAAAGAATTTCAAGGCATAATTTCTATAACACATATAAAAGGGATATAACAGTGGTGCAATGCAGTGGTGTAACGTTGGTGCTTGGCTATGCCTCTCTCGATCCTTAACAACGACAATAGCCACGATATCTACAACAGACTGACCAACCAATCGGAGGCCACCAGCTCTCCCTTCTGGAATCTTGCACAAAACGCTTACACCGCTATCACCGTTTCAGGAAGACCACAAACAGCAGGAACTTTCAAGAAGGGATAAGCTGATGACAAAACCGATAAGCTCTTCAGGAGTTGAGTGGTGCGATCGGTGGAACGGTGGAAGATCTTCAAGAGTTGAGTGGATTTTCAAACTCATCATCGAAACAGAACGTGCAGTATATTTATGGCCATACATCCTGGATTGGTGTATGTTCTATGAGCTGGAACAACCTGCAGAAACTGAGGTGTGTCTTCTTCTTTTTGTCAATTATGAAATTATTCCTAATTTATCTATTTGGGGCTCTATTCTTGATCCTCACAATTGTTTAATTGTGTGTCCACCATGTGCTCGATCATATGACATTGGGTTCTTGTTGAAAGATCTTAAGTTTTTTAGGATGCTTTGTTTGACAGTATGTATTTTATTTCCTTGTTCTGTTGCCCCAATTCAATTGAATATTTGGCTCAAACTATGTGCTATCTTTGTTTTGTTGTTCTGCTATAATTTTATCTTGTGCTCACCATGTGTTTGACAATATGCCCAACCCAATAATAACATACTTTTATTGATTGATGATGACAACCTTGCATTTTTATTAGTTTGTTCTCTCTGCCTGGAATAATATTAGTATGCCCAACCCAACGTCTGTCTTTGTTTTGTGTAATTGCTAGGTGGGTGTTTCGGGTAAATGGATTAAATTTGTTCAGATTCTAAAAGCAACTTCTGGAAGTAAATTAGGTTTCATCTAAGAAAATGGTCTTCCTTTAGCTTGAAAAATGGTATTACTAAATCTACCAAGAATATTGGTAGATCCTCTTCACAACAAAATTATTTTGATCTAGAAGATAAATTTGATCCTCTTGACAACAATAATATTAGTATATCATTGAGGAACAACAAGTTTATGTGTTTTTAAATGTGTACTCTCAAATATTATTGGAAATTGAGAATCAATTTGTGCTATTTGCTTATGCAAATAAGTTTGTTAAGAATTATATCATTCCTTGAGCTATTTATTGGATTTGGATTTGTGCTCTATTTGTTGAATAGTTTAGTTTCCTTGAGTTATTTACTTATTTATTTATTTTTTAGTTTTTCCTTGCAGATATGGGCTAGACATGTGGGCTGCAAATTACCCACCATCTATCTATCCCTCTATTGTTTTTCCAAGAATTCTCCATATGCTACAAACTGAAGCGGTGGTTCGGCCCAAAGAATTCACTTGCATGTCATTTTTCAACTCTTCCTCCCAATTTGCTGGTTTACGTGTCTTCTTGGCCGTGCGCCGTTTGAGTGAGGTAGGTGTACATGTCTTCCGTTAAGTACTGCAACAAAACCAAGTCAAGAGCACTATCTCTTCCCTCCTAGAATTTTCTTCTGTTTGATGGATCAAATTTGCAATCAAACGATTCTTTCTCAGCTGAAGACAAACGCATATATGTATATACTCTTTGTTCTGTTTCACTTCCTGTCTTGGTTCAGCTTCGTTGTTTCTGGGTTCACAAACTACAGACCAAACTCCACCATCTGGTATGCAATTTAGCGGTTTTCTACTCCTTTTTTGGCTATCTATGGATGCATTAAGATCTGATTTGCATGCCTCTATTCTCATGGATGTTTGTTAGTGCATACACAAATTAGGCACACCACCTGTTTGACAATATGCCAGAATATGTAGACCAAAAAATTAGAGGGCTAAATGGGTGAATGCTCGCAAACATTGAATTTCTCACTATATATATATTCTCAATAGAATTGGTATTACACTGTTCTTTACATCACTGTTGGCATAGTTGCTGTCGTAACGCTGTTCAAGTTGATAATCCAAAGTTCTGGTTCCACCGTTGCAAATCCTAGTACTTATATCCCTATTTTGATGTTTATATGTCTGTTGCACAACATTCACCTACAATGTTTTCATTCTTGCATATATGTTTAGTAGATGCCCACCAAGTGTTTGTCAATATGTCTCAATCAACAAAAAGTTTAACAACTTGATTTGGGTAATTGGCTCCTCCACCTGTTCTCAGATTTCCAAGGACTCCAACATCAAATACAACAAATGAAAAGACATTAATAAAACTATAAATAGGCTTCATTTAGATGTGCTAATTTGAAATTGAAAGATTTGAAGAGAAACTTTGTTAAATTATATCAATACTAGATATTGAATTTAGAGTAACAGTTTTAAAGTGATAGTCTTTGTTAAGTTTACCAAGTTTAATCTTAAACCAATTTCAAAAACAACAATCCAAATAGAACGTTGTGATTTTATAGCAAACCAACATGTGTGCATATACATTAACCCATCAAAAGAAAACTAAAAACCCATCATGCCATGAATATAAAGATCAAATTTAACAAAGCACAAAATGAAAAAAGAGCTTACAAACCATCAATTCTAGAAGAAATTTATCAAAACCAAGCACTAAAATATCATCATAAATTCATAATAGACATCCAAAGACACCCAAAAGGGTGACCACATAATAAGAGCTATAGACTATGCAAAACAACTATAAAATTATATGGTTAATTTCGGAGTTCACATGAAAAAGAATCAGAGAACATGCAACTCAAGGGAAATTGCAAAAAAAACATACTAAAATTATGAACAGAAAACTTAATGAAAGTACAAGAGGAAGAGTAATCATCCATGGCTTCCTAAAGTTTTGAGTATATATATGTATATTTTTTGGGTGCCTTTCTCCTTATTTCTTTTCCAAACCTGTTGGCTTTCACAATTTTCTGGATATAAAAAATGCTTTTTATTTGGTCATTGTTGGTTTTGAAAGACCTTTCTTAATCTAAACTTTCTTAATATGTAGACCAAAAAATTAGTGGGCTACTCTAAATGATTCTTTATTTTCATTGAGTTACTTTTGGGTTTTCCTTCAACTTGATTGGTTTGTTGATGGGTTGGTTAGGTCAAGTGGTTATTGGATTGGACCATGTAATCATCACCATGAAGAAGGGGGGATATGGCTGTGTTCGTCGTCTCCTTGTGTTATTTAGTTTGATGTGGATCTCATATCATGGATCACAGTAGTAAATGTTTGCAAGGATGGTGGAATTATCAAGAAAGTGATAGAGAAGGGAGAACAAGGATGATTGATTGATTTATGATCTTTGTATAGATCAAGATCAGAAACCTTAACAAGCTTTGGCACCATTGGGAGAGGGAAAAAGTTGAGTATTTTATATTGGCTGATCTTTGGAATTCTTTTGATGAATGGAGTGCTTATGGTGCTCATGTGCCTTACCTCTTTGCACTCCAAATCTTTACAAGCAAGTCATTGGTGAACAGTTTAAGGTACCAATTTCATTCTCTACAATTGTATATGTTCTTTGAAACATTTGTAATTAGCTAGAGCTCGTGCACTGGGTTGCTTTGTTTTTATTTGTAATTTGATAATTTGATATAGTTTGGAACAAAGATTATTTGTTGTGATTACAAAGTTTCTTGAACGATTTATTGTGAACTTTTATTCTTTTATAGTTGGTTTGAAGGTTGATATAATGTTGTAATTTAATTGCTTGGAACCCTCATATGGTTTAGTCAAAGTTTTCCCATTTTGATGATTTCTTTCTTGTTTTTTGGTATGAATTATTATTCTATGTTCTTAAACTGGTTTGGCAATTAAAATGCTCGAATCTCATTATTAATTGTTTGGTGTTTATTGACATTGGATAAGGTACTCTTCTATATGTTTATTTTGTTATACAAAGCAACTAACTTATTTAGGTTCTTCACATTCATACAATTAACTCTATTTTTACGAATTGTTGCATTTCAAAATTCTGATTAATGAAAGAACTGGAAACTCTATGATGAAATAGAGATTGGACTGGGATTGACAGCATTTGGCTTACTATTCTCATTCTTGGGAATCATTTGATTTTTTGACAAGGGACTACCTGCCATGGGAAATGTAAGTAAAACGTTTCTCTCATCATAATGTTATTACTCAGTTTCTTCCATTATTGAGCATTTTCCGTATGTGTACACGGAATTGCATCGTTTGTTTGCTCTATGTTTCCTCCATTCAGTGTGTGTACTCATCTCCAATTTTTATTTACCACTCTAGGCCTTGCCTTGTGATGATTGTACAAGGAACTATTTCTTTCGACGTAGGCTTTTTCTTGGTTGTTGGTGTTCAAGTGTTCGTTGCTTTCATAATAATTACTGAAACAAAGGCACAGATGGATAAAAATGATCAAGGTAAGCTTCTTTTTCTTTTTTCTATTTTCTTGTGTGTGTGTGTGTGTGGTTTTTTGTTTGTTGGATTCCTTGAAGCAATTTTACAACCAATAGAATTCAAAGCTACATAACTCTATATCTAATATTTATTAAAGTTATTAATGTTCTGTCAATGTTTGTTCTTGTTTTATGGGGCCAAGAAATTTCTTTTTGTATTGTTTGTTGTCTATTTTGCATCAGAGGAGCAGTTGGGAAATTATCAATTTGCTCATGGTGGAATGAAAAAAACATTGAAATAGGAAACAATTGAAAGCCCCATTTGGAAAAGAGCATTTGGGCAAAAGCTACCTGTAACAACCCCATCACATATAATGATTAGTACTTGATTAATTAAGAGGATTTGAGATTTAATTGCTGAGTTTTATAATTTATTTGGGATTTATGAGAATTATGGAATCTGACTCGTATATGATTTTATTGAAGGTTTATTTTGGAATTAGAAATTAAGGGTCCAAATGGCTTAAGGAAGTGAAGTTAAAAAGTTGAATCAATTTAATTTTAATTACGGACCCATTTGGGAGTTTAATTAAATATTCGATTCAGCTTAGTAAAATTGAGATTCGATTAATTAGGTCCTAATTGGAGTTGATTAAGTCATGAGGATTGAGGATGGTGGTTATTATAAATTAAATTTAATTATGGTGTGCCCAATTTGAATATGTAATTTATTGATGAAAATTCGAGTCTGATCAAAATTGAAGACCTAAATGATTTAAGAAACCAAAATTGAGGTTGGAAATAAGTTCAATTTAATAATTGGAGCCTTTTGGGTTATTGATTAAAGATCTAATTTTGAACTGATAAATTTAAATATATTTAATTAGGCTCTAATGGAAGTCAATTAAACTAATTAAATTATATGGGATTTGAGATTAGTTACAATTAACTAATTTTATGCTAATCAAAATTCATTAAGATTAAGTGGTGCCTAATTAAATTAATTCTAGACAAAAATTGATTTATGGACTAAACTAGAATTGTGGTGTGGGCGCACTAAGAAAATTAGGTGGGTGTACTGAGCAATCTGATTGTGTGTGTGTGGGTACGTGTAGGAAGGAAGGCAACTCATGATATGTAAATATATATATATATATTGGGGAAGGCAACTAATGAGAGATGTATATGCATTAATAGGTGAGTTCTGGGTTGGAAAGCAGAGAGTTAGAGAAAAGGAGAGAGAACCGAGAGAGTGAGAGGGAAGTTCAACTCTTGTGCTGGAAAATCTTTGGAGAAATGGGTTTTTGGGATCTAAATGAAGATAAAGGAGAAGGCTCAAGAATTCAACAATTTTAGGTAAATACTTGTCTTTATTTTGTGGGTAAATTAGTTAAAAGCTAAAATTAAGAAAGTTATGGAACTAATTCCATGGGTTTGTAAGAAATTGGGTTTGGAGCAAGAAATTAATTTAAATACATGATCATGGGAATTAATTTAGAAATTAATTAGTTTGGGTTTGATTTTTATTATCCTTCATAAATTTGAGATCCATCATTGCATGCATGCTAGGATTTCAAGGGTTAGAATTAATTGATGTGTAAAAAGATTTATGAGATTAAATTTGGGTTAGGTGAGTGATTATGGAAATTAATTTAGAAATTAATTATTTTTATATGAATTTGAATCTTATGGTTGCATGCATGTAATTTAGAGAAATCAAAGAATTAATCCATGAACATTTGAGCTTAATTTTGAATAAAAGGGATTTTGATGTAGATGGTTTGACTTTGATTATGTTTTCACCCATGCAAATATTTTTCTAGGAGTTTTATAATTTCAATTTCATAATTTAAGGAGATAGAAAATAGTTAGGAATCAATTTTATGGGATTAGAAGGAAATTGGTAAGAAAATGATGATTTGGAACTAAAATCAAGTCGATGGAAATTTGGGAACTAATCCTAAAGTTTTGATTTTATTATAAAAACTAGGCATTTGTTTAATCCATGCATGTGATTTAATTTAAAAAGGTTTGTTCAATTTAAGCACATTTTAGAACATCTATGATTATAAATTAAGTTTTTGGTTAGAAATTGAGTTAAGTTGAATTTCTAAAAAATTAATTTGTGTAATTCATAATTAAGTTGATTTTGTTACTAATATAAAATTGGACATATTTGTATTGCATACATCATGAATTTTGAAAGATTTGGATTAATTCAATCTCATATTTTGAAGAGAAAATGAAATGTTTATAAACATCAAGTTTATGGAAAATTAGAATTAATCCTAATATTAGATAAAGTGTTGATTTTATAATTAGATTTTAATCCATACTTGTAATTTGAGATTAAACACATTTTGGGACATCTATGGTTATGAATTAAGTTAAGATCAAGATCATGGAAGTTAGTTGGAGAATTTATAAGAATATAAAACTAGTAATTTTGATGTCAATTTCATACATGTGAATAATTTTCTAAGGAATGTATGACTTTAATTTCATGCTTGGAAGGAAAGTAAAAAGAGCTTGAAGTCAATTTTATGTAACTAAAAAGAAAATGAGAGATTGGAGCTATGTTAAATTTATGGAGTTCAATTTAGAGATTAATCACTTTGGAGTTGAGATTTGGCTTGATGAAAATAATTTCAAACTAAATTTGGCAATTGGGACATGATTTTGAATAAATGATTTTGAGTAAATGATTGTTGAATAAATGATTTAGCAATTTAGGACTTTAATAAATGGTTCTCCATGTTTGTATACTAAAGTGCATGTTTTGAAGCTTTGAATACCAAATTTGAACTTTAATTGCAATCTTTAGAATTTCAGAATTTTTGTTGTCCGCTCGAGCGAGGAAAGTCTCGCTCGAGCGTGAAAATCGACCTCCCAGTAGTTTCTTCAAATTTTACAGTTCGCTCGAGCGACCAAAGTGGCGCTCGAGCGAAGACCCCATTTTCAGCACATTTTGGAAGGTTGTATTTAGTTCATATTTTTATCCTCATCTCTTTCCAAAACATTCTAGACATGATTTATGACTCAATAAAGATTAATAAGCTACTAATCAACATAGATTAGTTAGTTAAAGAACGAATCTTGGGGTAATTATTTAAGAAGCCAAGTAAAGGATCAATCTATTTGGAAAAGAAGGACTTAGAAATGAAAGAATATGTGAAATAGGAACTCGGCTTATTTAAATGAGAAAGAATAAACGTAGTAGAACTTCGGACTATAAAGACTAGAAAGGACAAGTTTAATCAAGGGAGTAATATTGTATTTCAATGTGTATATGTTATATGTTTGTGTAGGTCACGCGCCATTGTCTGCCCGATTTATCTGATATATCCAGTTTGTCTGATTTGCCTCTGCAGCCCTCTGTGAGTAATAACTTTGTAAAGTTATGTTCAATGTTATGTATTTTCAGTATACTATGATACGAAATGATTGGTTCTTGAAAAGCTATGATATGTTGGAAATGAATGAATGAATGTCCAGTTTTCTGAAAAGTATTTGTGGCACCCTTAGTTCCGATGGCCCTCGCCCGGGGGTAACAATACCGTGGCCGATGGCCCTCGCCCGGGGGTAACAATACCGTGGCCTATGGCCCTTGCCTGGGGGTAACAATACCATAGCTACTTGCGCGCAAGATATGGACCTTTGTGGTCGTTGGTACCAACTTTGTTGTGGTCTTAGGACCTACCTGTTGTGGTCTTCGGACCTGCCTGATCTGATAGCTAATGGGTATACCACATATGATCTTATGCAAAATCTGAATATGAATATGAGCATATATCTGAACCTATACCTGATTTGAAATCTAAATATGCATAAAACTCTGTTTCTGATAAGATTGTGTTTCTGATATAAACTCTGATTTCTAACTCTGTGATGGACATCTTTCATTAAAACCCTTTACTCTGTTATTATTCACTGGGCTTTAGCTTACTGTATTATTTATGTATGTAGGTGATCAGGCGCGTGACCAGGCTTAGAGGCTTCTATCTAGAATCTGTTTTGTCAGCCAACCCATGTGCCTCCCGTGGAGGTTCCGGATATGTTAAGTGTTATCGTTATGTAATGTAAAGTTTAAGTTATGTTTTCTTGTTTGGTTCTTCAAGTCATGTGTATATATATATGTAAATAAAAAGTTTAAAATTTTTCTGTCTCATATAAGTCTGCACAGCTCAATGGACGTTGTATATTCTTAATTGCTTCCGCTAGCCCCTTATATTTTGTTAATCTATTCAGAGGCCGTAGGTAATTCTCGGATTACTGGCCGGTTACGGTGCCAAACCTATAGGGGCGGGTTTGGGTCGTGACACTACCCCAACTAGCTTTAGGCTAAATATGGAATTCCAGTTTGATTGCATTTCCTAATTCAGTTCTTGTGGAAATTAAACAAGCATGGGAATCACTTTTGGTGTTGGTTTCCCAAGTCAGCCCTTTTGCACTTATGGGGTTGATTGGCACTAAAATACTCTATTCCCTTATCTTTCTAATTTTTTTTATGCATTCAAGAAATTGGAACGCAAGGTTTTGTTTGATTTGGTTGGGTTTATTTAAGAAATTGTACCAATTGGTTTTTGAACGGCCTTCTTTTGATTGCTTAAGTAATGGAGTGTGTTTACTTTAATACCAATTGTTTATTTCTTTGCCATCACTGATTTGGAATACCTAAAAATTTGTATCAGTAGATTTTTTGTTTAAGCCAATAAGGTTTTCTAATAAAGACAAAATATGATTTTTTTTTTTTGTTTTTTTTTTTATAGAAACAGAGAAGAAGAAGCCTGCATAAGATTGATTAATATTCAAGAGGAGGTAGTTTGAACTTTTGATATGTAATGCATTAGAGTGGAGTCCATGGTCTTTTCTTCAATTTGTTTTTTTTACATCAATAAATCCTTATTTTTAATAGTTTTGAGTTAATTCGAAAGTTTCATGATACTTGTTCTATTGCATGAGTGCATAAGCAGTTTCTCTACAACAATTTATCTTATTTCTGTATTTTACGAAAATTATGAGATGTACCATTGAAGTATTATAACGATTATTTAGTGAATGTACTATCATTCCTATTTTCATGTCTTTGTTTTTCTATAGTTATATTTCCTTTTGGTGTAATTTTATTTATTGTATGTTCTGCTTTATTTTCTATTGTTTATTATTTAATTTTTATCTGCATTATTCTACTTCTTGACAGATAGAAACTGTGACATAAGTTCACATGTGCATGTATATATCCTCTCTCAATGTCTTATTACAAGACGGTGTCAATATCTTGGCTGTTAATTATGGTTCTCCTGGTGCATGTCCATATCCTTGGCAATTGAAACTTGTAAGTTTGCGCCAACATTTTTTTACTCTCTCTCTCTCTCTTAAGGATTATTGTCATTGCAATTTTATTGCATTTATTAAGAAAGAATGCAGAAGTTACATTAGATGTCTTTTTTCTGATCTCTTTAGGCTACTGCAGTTAACACTTCTCCAAGAGGGAAGAAGCTGACCCAATTAGCCAACTCAAGTGTTTGGAATTGGTTTCAGGGCTACCCTACTAGGGGCTTATGTCTACTTAATAAGTTTGTTCTTAGAACATATGGTATCTAACAAATTTTAATTTTGGGAATGATTAGATTTTTAACTTCACATTTTTTATTGTGAAGTGTCGTGGCTCAATATGATGTTTTAATTTGTCATGTATTCATTTATTTCATCTATGTACAAGAAAAAAATTCATATTTTTCAGCTCTAAAGCAAATTATATCAAATCAATGGAGTATATAGGTCAAGAGGGTCAGGCTTTGGTTGGCCAATTATACTGGTCCTTGTGTTCTGTATCAAGCATTCTAATAATTACCTCATTTTTTATTATTTGATTATTCGATCTATATTTTTTTGTCCCCTTTTTCAATTCATACAATAAAGTTTAAAGAATTTAATGACAATTTGTTGTTTCTTTGTCTCGTTTTATAATTCCTAGCCAATGATAGTGCAATCGTCACGACTTTGTTCGTAGCCAATGATGGGGCGACGCCCACGCGCAAAGCGCGTGAAGGTCTAACTAGTTAGTAGTTAAAAGTGCATTGACATAGAAGGATGTACAAATTTAGTACAAATGATTATTATTTTTTATTTTTCACATGCATTGTACAATTGCCAAGGTTGTTCCTTTGTGAGTAACTCTCAACCTCAAGAGGGATTGAATCAAACTTTTCATTGCTTCAATTTTTTGAAGACATGAAAAACAAAAGGGAGCAAAATGAGAATCAAACAGTCTCACATTTTATGCATTTTTTATTTGTAGCCATATTTCTTGGCTGAGTAAGTACTTAACCAAATGTCTATTGATGCCCAAGTAGTAATCCTCCTTCCTGTCAAATAATTTGCAATTTTTATCAAACAAATGTCTAATACTTGAGCATGTGAAACATGTTGTGAAGTGGAATCCTTTGCAATTTTTGTCAGACAAATGTCTAATACTTGAGCATGTGAAACATACTGTGAAGTGGAATCCATCACCATGTGTAACCCACACAGCATGCCTTTTAGTCACTTCGTTTCACCAAATAATAAAAAGGTAATGTTAGGGATATAAAATTTTTTACCAAATGAATGACTAAATATCTCACATGGGTGTGAGATCTATCCATGTGAAATATTTAATCATTCATTTGATAGAAAATTTGAGCCTTATAGCATTTTTCATGATAAAAACACTATGCTGCAGCTCAAATTAATTTTCAACTGAAAAAGGCAAAGCCAAACAGGTCATTGGCAGTGGTCAATTCTTTGCAAAATAGTACTTGGATGGAGTTGAACCATTATCATCTTACAATAACAAATTTCTTAAGATTTAGAATAGAGGTGTACACACACAAAATAAAATAAATAAATAAATAAACTGTCAACTCATTAATCAACAGCGACTTAAATCGATGTAAACAAAGGGTACAATTTGAGAAGGTGAGGGTGATAAAAATTATATTAATGATTCGTCTATCAAATTTGTTTGACAAGTTAATTGATTTGAGAATTAAAACTTGTCAATTCACTTATAATGTGACTCAAACCTACTCTCATACATACTTTGCACCTACCCACATACAGTGGCGGAACCACATGGGACTTAGGGGGAGCCATGTGCCTCACTGGATTTTTGATTTTTGTTTTTTTTGTAACATATGTATATAAATAAAATTTTAAACAAAAATAATATTTAGAATAAAATGTTAAGGGCATTTTTAAATTTATGAAAATAATAGTGATTGTTTTATTGAAAATGAAGTGACTACAACAAATTATATTTTTATGTATGAAAATTTTATAAAAAAAATCTCAATATAAAGGTAATATCTGTCATTATTAATATGCAAATATAATTAATCTCAATATATATATGCAAAAATTTCTAAAAGTGTTAGTTATATTTGCATGTACGATTCACCCTTCATATGTTGTTTTACTATTGGTTAGTGATACCACATTATGTCAATAATGACGTAATATCACTATTATATGAAATTTTTACTCAACTTTTGTAAAAATTTAATTTATCTTACCATTATATAATTTATTTTAAGACTTAAATATATGATTGTTTTTACATTGTCCATGATACACTAATTACACGCAATACTTTCTTTTTTATTTTACTCGAAATTAATTATAAAATTTTATGTGAAATACTTTTGTAATAATTTATTTAAGTTTTTGTATTTAATATTAATTCAAAAATTATTTTTATCTTCTTATTATTAGTTATGGAAAAAAAAAATTAAAATTATAATTAAGAAGTGCGTCTTCTGATTTAGTTTCCTGACTCCACCACACCCTACCCACTATCTTCCTCTTACCCTAATACTATTAATCAAGTGGCACTTAATCCTTACTTCCATTGCATATTTTTCATAATTTTTAATTTATTAATTTATAAAATATGATTTTCAATAATATCATACATTTGATTAATTTATAAGTTTTGTGTCAAAATTTGGAAAAACTAATCCAAATTTTAGTTTGAAATTGTAAAATAAATTAGGGCAAATTTCACTTTATCTCTTTATAGTTTACATGCTATTTGCTCTCTTATTATTCATAAATAAGCACATAATCCCTATGCTTTTGTGGATTAAAGTGCACCGTTAAACTTTCCATCCAAGTTGTAAGTGTGTAACATGTGTTTGGACATAATGAGATTATGTGCTTATATCCAATTGTCAAGATGTAAACTGCACACAAGTAAATTACATTTTGAGTCCTAAATGCCCATGATTTACATAATGAAATCACTTATGTACAATATTATTGTAATGTTTTTGCTTAAGTCACATACAATATAATCACTGCAATTTAATCATAAATCACACAAGGTTATATATTTATTTTCAAATGTTAATGAAGTAAATTGCATATGAAATAAACTACATGGAGATTAAGTGTGTAGGAAAATCAGAAATAATACACAGTAGAAATAAACGATTTCGAGATATTTTTTTACATTCGAACAAAATCCATGAACTATGTGGGTAAATTACATGCTTCCATAATGAACTCGAACAATTCCCAACAATGAGGTAGAACTATTAGGGCCCATTTGTTTTCAGAGAAAAAATGGAGAGTATTGTTAGTGAGGGGATTGCTTGTCGAGGGATTAAGAAAAATTATGTTTTTTTGATAACCAGTAAACTAGTAATAGTTCATGTTTGTTTTTAGAAATAAGAGTAGAATTAACCATGTAAAATTCAACTAATACTCTTTGCATAAATTTTTACTCAATGTTATTCTTCTTTATATATATATATATATATATATTTTAAATATTAAAGAACCCAATTATCAAAAAAATTTAACTCAATGTTATTCTTTTTCTTTTTTTTTTAGTATTAATGAATCCAACTATCAATAATTTTTTACTCAATGTTATTCTCTCTTTCTTTTTTTTTCTTTTTTTTGTGTGTGCAAATATTAAAGAATCCAACTATCAATGAAATTTTACTCAACTATTTGTGTTTAATATTACATGAGCCATATTATGAGCCTCATTCCAAGTATTATAACAAATTTAGCAATAAACACAAGGGTAAAATAGTCAATTAACCCATAGTCCCAAAAGATTTATTTTTGAATACCACCTCCCCTAGGCCACTACTAGTCCCCTTATCCAAGGCCTTTCATAGTCCCATGGAACTCTTAATCCCATGGCCACTTTCCAAAATAAACACAATTTTTTTAATCTCACTTCATTACTAGTCCTTATCCCATCTTCTAATACTAGAAACAAACGGGGCCTTAGAAAACTACCCACACTATTCAGGCATGATTGTTCTTCAATGGCAGAGAGTTGGAGAGAGAAGGTTGGAGGAATTTTTGATTAAACTCAAATTACATAATGCGTATCAGAAATATAGAATATATCTTAATATATAATCCACTCTCATCTCTCAATAACATGGACTCTTAGATTTCTATCATTATCCTCTAGATAAAATAATTTAAATCTCATGAGTCTCCTAATGAGTCATGGGTCATACCAACATGACATCCAAACTCAACCTGATTTCCAACAAAGTAAAATTTGTCTAAACAATAAGGTTGTATGGTCATTGATATTCTTTTCCATTTTGTATTTTGCATTTCTTACACACATTAATTGTCAGAATGAATCCGCCAAAATATTTAATTAATTCATTGATTTTGAAGGTAAATGGATTGGTCCCGCTAAAAGAAAATTGATTTATATATATTTTTTTCTTCAAAACCAACACAAATCGACCCACACACAACCTTATTTAAAAAAATGATAATACTTTTCACTTAACAAATTCCTTTTATAAGAGATTGAAAAATAATAATAAAAATGGGTGAAATTTACAGTTGATTGAATTATAGGTGATAGTCATATAATCATTGAGTTATGGTCCAGGGCCTTAATGCCTTCTTTTCTTCTTCTTTTTTGTTAATTTTAATCTAGACCTTTTTATGAAAACAAATAACAATAATCTAGTAAAAACACTCAAGTAATAATGAGAAAAATGATGCTTTTAATCACAACCGTTTTGATTTTGAGTGAATTAACAAATACCTCATTATTGGATAAGACCCCATTCGAGTTTTCTAAAATTACTTTTCAAAAAAATTTATTTTCTTATTTTCTATATATTTTTTTTTTTACTGATTTTTTTAATATTTTAAGCAATTTTTTTACTTTTTAAACATACTTAACATAAATATACCTAAAAAGTAAAAAATTTGTGAAAAAAATCTTTTAAAAATTCACTAAATATCAAAAATATAAAAAAATACGAGAATTCAGTACATTTTTTATATTTTTATGTATTTATTAATTTTTTTAAATATTTTTTCACAAATTCTTTATTTTTTAGATACATCTAAGTAAGGTGCATCTAAAAAAGTAAAAAAAATGTTTAAAATTTTAAAAATATTTACTACAAACAAAAAAAATACGAAAACCAAAAAACTCAATTTTCAAAAAATTTAATTCAAAAAACTCAAACCAAATACACAGATTTGTTTCACCCGTTTCATTTTTCTTTGTCCTTGCTCCCAATTATAATCTAATTTATTTAATACAATAAGAACAAAATATTAAAACATTCATATATATATATATAAATGTATTTCTCTTTCTTTTCTTTTCAATATTTCTTTATCTCTTCTTTTTAATCTTTTTAGCTAGTATATCAATATTTATTTTTTTATATATTATATTGTGCTTGTTTGGTAAATTTCAACTTAAATCAGCTTTTGGCTTAAAATAAGTCATTTTAGAGTGTTTGGTTAAGCTTATGAGAGATAGATTATAGCTTAAATTAATTGATTTTGAGCTAAAAGTTGTAAGCTATGTCTAAAGTGCTTTTTTTTCAGTTTATGCGCGCAGTTGGTTGTAGAAGGGCAAAATGACCTAAATGCCCCTCCAAAACTTCAAAAATTACCAAAATATCGATATATAAACCCGACCATCAAACACTGTTCACGTCCGGAGAAAGAGAGAGAGAGAAAGAGTTGATTTCAAGTGGCCTGAGATGAGATTTCTAGCGACGATTTCCGGCTAGGATTTCAAGTTGTTCTCTCTCTATCTTTCTCTCTCTCTCTCTCTCCGATTTTGGTTCGTCGCTCTGTTCTCTCTCTGTCTCTTTCTCTCCGGCGTTGGTTCATCACCATCACGATCTGAACCAATGCCGTCGTCGCGATTTACATTGTTATTGGTCTCTCTCTCTCTCTGTGCCTCCATCGTCGTCCCCCATCCCTCATTGCGATCGGCCATGCGAGGCGATCTCAAACCCTAGTTCCGCCACATCGCCGTTGTACCTATCGGAGCTAGGGTTTTCAGATTTTTTTTTTTTTTCCTAGAGGTTTATCGTCGCGATTTACATTGTTGTTGGTCTCTCTCTTTCTCCTTGTGCCTCTATCGTCGTCCCCCATCCCCCATCGCGATCGCCCATGTGAGGCGATCTCAAAACCTAACGTTACGACGTCGTCGCTGTACTTGCCGGAGCTAGAGTTTTCAGTGTTTTTTTCTAGAGGGTTCCAGTGTTTTTTAATAAAAATAAAAATAATAATAATAATAATTAAGCATTTTAGTATTAATTGATGCTAATTAATAATTTTAGTATTAACTGATACTAATTAAGCCATTAATTGATACTAATTAATTTATAATGAAAAAGTGAAATAATTTTATACTAATTGATACTATTAATGAAAATAATAATTTTTGTAATACTAATTATATTAAATTTTATTAATAAAATATTTTTTTTAAATTAAAACAGAAAAAATGACAAAATAATCATTTTTATATCATATAAGGGCAAAAAGGATAATTACACAGCAAAAAATTATTTTACAACTTATCAACCAAACACTACTCTGCTACTTAAATCCATAATTCCACAGTTGCAACAAATAGATTAACAGCTTAGGTTCACAACTATAAGTTATAATCTGTTAAGTTATAATCTATAATAACTTTTTCACAACTCTACCAAACAGAACCATTATCTCTTTGTCATTAGAACAAATTATTTCAACACTTTCTTTTGCTCTCGCTCTACTGTGTCAATTTTCAATTTTCTTTGTCTCGACTGAACCCAGTGTCTATCAGTAATGATTTAGAACATTAATTTTAATACTTTAATGGAGCACTAATGACATGGTAATGAGCAAAAAAAATAACATAAAAACAAATTAAGACCAAAACATCACATCACTGTAGGTGGAGCCTACTGCCAACTCATTAGAACTAGCTTTAGAACTCAAGAATTAGAGTTCCAAGGCATTTTTCAGTGTCTATTGCTAGGGGTGCATATAGACCCAATGATTTGCTAAACTTGATTAAACGGCCCCGTTTGAAAACATACTTTTTTAATAATTTTTTGATTTTTTAGTTAAAATATGATGTAAAAAAAATTAATATGTTTGGGATGACTAATTTTTTATAAAAAGATGTACAAAAAGTAAAAAAAAAAAAAAAAAAATTTTGACTTTTTGATATAAATTATTAATTTTTTAATTTTTTTAATTATTTTTTAACTTTTAAATTAAAAAATAATGTTGTCAAATAAAACCATAATTTATAAGATTTTGGATTATAATTTAGACAGCGGGGTTGGAAAAAATTTTAAAACGCAATTATAATAGGAATCAAACTTTAAAAGGGTGTTCCAAAGAAGCTAACATAACTCCATCTACCCTACCTTAATAACCAATGCAAAGTGTACATATAAATGTGAATAGGGTTTTATAATCCCGTAAAATTATTAGGTCTTATTTGGGAGTAGATTTTTTTAGTTTTTTAGTTAAAATATGATATATAAAAAAATGTGTAAAAATAAAAGAAAAAAAAAATCTTTAACTTTTTAATATAAATTATTAAATTTTAATTTTTTAATATTTTTTAATTTTTAATTTAAAAAATAATATTATCAAACAAAGCCTTAATCTTATAATAACTTTTCAAAATAAATAAAATGTTCCTAAATTCGACCTCACTTTAAATCCAATTTCACCTTCCATCTGAAAACAAACAAAAACCAATTGTTGTGATGGTAGAGTATAAGTCCGAATTAAACCAGACCAATCCAATCGAAAACCGCCTTACACTTTTAACGTTGTCCACGTGTCCTGACACTTCATATAGTAAAAAAGATTTAATGCGCATCTTAACGAGTTATTGTCTAATAAATTTTATAATAATTAATGATTTTTTTATTAAATATTATTAAAAATATTATTAATTTTTATTAACAATTTTAAAATTTTATTACAAAAATATTATTAATCATAAATTTTAACAATAAAAAATTATAACAAAAAAATTTATTAATATAAAAAATAGTTATAAAAAAATATTTTTAATTATAATTTTATTAAAACTTAATTATTTGAAACAATCTAAATAAATATATTTTTTAATTTTTTTATAAAAAAATAAATAAATAAGTAATGTGACCAAAAAATATATATATATACTTATAAATTGTATACAAATCTCAACTATAAAAATCAATTTACCCATATAAAAAAACAAGCCCAATGTTCCCCCGAGTACTACTCCAACCCGGTTCCTCTCGCCGGTACTTCGCCGGAATCACACCTTTTTAACCCCTCCTCTCTCTCTCTCTCTCTCTCTCTCTCTCTCTCTCACCGAGTTTATATTCTTCCATCTAGAGAGAGAAAGTGAACAGCTCACCCCCCACTCACCAAAACCCTAGTTTCTTTCTCCTCACCATCCCCTTCAAAGCGCGCTCTCTCTCTCGCTGAGCTTCATCAAGACTTGTAATTTGAGCATCATCGTCTGAAACCTAGGGTTCTTTTCGTCTTTTTGTGCTATGTATGTATTTGGGGAGGAATCACAAAGGCGATTGATTTTTTTCTCTTTCCTTTTTGTCTTGACAGAAAAGGTTAATTGATAGTCGGAGAGACAGAGAGAGAGAGAGAGAAGAGAAGAGAGACGAATGTATAGAGAGAGAGGGGGAGGTGGATCGAGGTCGGAGATGGGACATGTTGATCGGAAGCGGATCAACGATGCCCTAGACAAGCACTTGGAGCGATCTTCGCCGTCCACGTCTAGGGCTTTGAACGGCAAGGATAAGGATCGCTTGTTGGCTCAGTCTCTATTAACCGGCGCCAAGCCACCGGCTGATCACCGGGACTCCCGCTCTCCTGCTTTGCCTGAAAACAAACGCTCTGATGGTCATTTCTCTTCTCTCTCCTCCCTCTCTCTCTCTCTCTACATATATATATCAATGCTAAGTGGGTCTGATGATCTTTGATTAGCTTTTTCATGTTGATTAATAAGTTCAATTATGCAAATTTGAAATTGTGGAGCATTCATTGTGTAAATTTGTTAGTATATCTGGTGCTAAGAACAACCCTTTTGTGGGTAATTCAGATTTTTAAATTGTTTACTTGTAGTTTCTTTATTGTTTTACACAGTTTTTTTAGAAAGTTCTTAATTTATTTTTTTTTTTTTTTTGGTGGAGTTGAAGCTTGGAGTTGCATAATGCTGGTTCACTTACTAGCACCATAAAAGAGGGTTGGATGAGATCTTGTTTGGATTGACAGATATTGTGTTATATTCCAAGAGCAATTAATGGGTTTCCTTTTATTATCCTGTTTATGCTGGGTTTCATTGGGGGAGGGATTTTGAAAAGGAAAATAGGAAAGGCATGTGAAATATGAATAAAATATACCTACATTTCACTTAATTTCACAAATCTTTTCCCTTCTCCTTTCCAAATCCCTCCTCAAATCCCCCAACCAAATACAGCGGTAGACTTTGATTGCATTGTTCTTGAGGTGCACACTAGTTTGGGTTGACAATACAGTGTTAGAATTAATGGTCTTTTTTGTTTATTCTCCCAGCAGAACTTTTGTCATTTTCATTTTGAGGTGCACACCAATTAAGGTTGTATTCCAAATGCAATCAATGGTTTCCTTCTTTTTTTTTTTTCCTTTTCTCTTACCCTTTAAACTTTGGTCATTCCTATTGGGTTTGGGGTGTCAAATAACACAACAAAAAGACCTAAATCATTGAGGAGAAACTGAGAAGTCCACCTACACAACACTCATACTCACATAAGATAAAAGTGTAGGTTGTAGGTGGTGAGTCCATACAATATTGATTAAGATCATTCCCTTTTACTTTTCTTCTGATGTGGGACTTCTCTAGTTTACACACATTTATATGAACCATGCTTTGGGCCAAGCTCCCCCTTTAGTTTAATCTACCACTCTTTTCCTTGCTAAAGAGGTCACCATAGATCGTCTAAGTGCCCCCTTGATTTTGATTTAGTAATGTCAAACACTGTGTCCAAGCCTAGTTTGTGAGTCACTACACCCGCTCAATTGAGAACCCCATGCTATGTCCCTGGGAGTACATAGATTTATTCTTTCATCAAAACTCACCCACTCCATTGAAAGCTACCATGCCATGTCCCTATGGGTGCTTGCTTGGGGTTTCTACTCTACCGAGAGTCTGTCATCACTAGTCAAGCATGACGATTGCAAGCTACAAATGTCAGCACCCGAAGTTTGGAGAGTCCACCCATAGGGCATCAACCATCGACTCTAATGCCACGTATTGTGCGTAACATGGAAGCTTTGATACCAATTGTTGGAGAATTTAGGGACTCCAAAAATTCAACAAGAAGGTCTAATTTGTTGAGGAGAAACTGAGGAGTCTACCTACGCAACTCCTAGACCCAACACACATTGTTTAGAACTTATCCCTACCTAAAAGCTTAAGATGCAGGTGGTGAGTGCATCTATGTTTGTGAAGACCATTCTCTTTTACTTTTCTTCCAGTGGACTCTTCTAGTTTACACATGTACAAATATCTTAACAAATAGTTCAGGTTAACAGAGTCTGGGTTATTTTCCAAATGCATTCAATGGGTTTCCTTTTATTCTATCCATAAAACTTTGTTTGTTGTGGTGCACCCACTGCTCCAACTTGTATGATGATAGGAAAGATATACTTGAGCCTTGTTTGGGAATCTTAATGTTTGTGTTATTGGTCTTCCAGCTGCTCTAAGTCAGTCCTTGTGAAAACAAATTTCACGTGAACTGATTCCATAATTTATCCCCCCTCCCCCCAAAAAAAAAAATATAGATAAAAAGCTAAAAGAGTGATGATATACAAACAAAAAATTCATGCAATGTGCAATGTTTACAAAAACAACATTGTCACATCATTTTTTTTTTTTTTTTGAGTATAATTTTTGTGTAAGAATAAAGTTTCCACAAATTGATCAGTTGATGTACTTGGGTCCACTGGAGCTGATGTAAACACAGAATGGTGAAAGCTTAGTTGATGTAGTTGCTAACTATGGACAAGATGATTGACATATGAGGGATGGGCCTTCTACATGTGGTTCTTTTTCACTTGAAATGGCTTGTGGAAGGGCAGTGTGTTTTTTTTAAGGTTGGATTAAAAGAAAGAAAAGAATTATTTGGCTTACACATGAATGAGGTAGGGGCCATGTATATATAATAGATTCATGATACAATTTATTGGTATGTGGTTGCACGAAAATGTTCATTTTGTACAGATGATCATAGTTTATATAACTTGTTTGCGTTTATTGAGGATCTGATGTGTCTGTGATGGGTGTTTATTCTGCATGGCTTGTTTACATCTGAAAGTAGATCAGTATTTTCTGTAGTATGAATAACATTATTTCTTGTTTTGTGGTATTTTTTCTTGCTTGTCCCTCCTCCCCAAATCTATCTTGAATATGAGTCATTCTCATATTTTCTAATGCACTTCTAATTTCAACTAATTGCAGAGGAATCTGAAACAGACAGTGAAGAGTCAGATGTTAGTGGTTCTGATGGGGATGATACTTCTTGGATCTCATGGTTCTGTAATTTGCGTGGGAACGAGTTTTTCTGTGAAGTTGATGATGATTACATCCAGGATGATTTTAACCTCTGTGGGTTAAGCAGTCAAGTTCCTTATTATGATTATGCACTTGATTTGATTCTAGATGTTGAATCCTCTCATGGTAAGTTAAAATTGTAAAATCAATAGCAGTTTTTTTGCTATGTTTACCCCTTCACATTTATCACGCAAGTATAATTATTTATGTTGCAGTGTTAGCATTATTTATATGTATATTGTCCTTGTTAAAGGCACACGTTAACAAAAGCCTGTCTGCATGCATTAACAACTTTTAGCCCAACAAATAACCGGGGACACCATTAAATATCAGCTTATAGGTGGGAATGCTTGCATTTCCCAAATAAATGTTATCTACCACGTTATCAGTTTGTCCATAAAAGATTTCGTTTTTTGGAAGGTAAGATCAAAATTTTATAAAATAATAAAAGTGAACTACATAGAAGGAGAATACCCCAAGCAAAAGAGTAAGCAAAAGAGTAAATATTGGGTATAATGGTGATACCATGAAGCAATATCACCTACCAATGAGAAATCTCAGATTACGTTAGTGGAGACCGTATGGTTGGGTTAGTACTAGTAGACAATGAATGTCCATCTAATCCCATTTGTGATTTTTTATTTGCACTCAATATTTTGTTCCAGGCAAAGGGGATAGGGACAATCTAATTAGGCCAAGCTACACCACAACACAGTGACATGAAACAACAAAAGAAAGTCATAACAAACATGAAACACAAAGCTAGACAGAGGCAAAGATGTCTCTAGGCAGCTGCCACTTCTGTTGTAACCACCCAAATGGGATTGAAATCTTTTCACCCTTTTTAGGGTGCATAACCTCCCTCTTACATTATCACATATTATCCAGAAAACGTTAAATAATGATTAATTTTGCATGTGGTTTTATACACATAACTGCATTAAGTTAATTTGACAGACAAAGGTTTCAACAGGGGGCTTCAAATGTGCAAGGAACTATTAAAAAGTAAAAGAATCTTTTACTAGACTTCGAGAAAGTTCATTGAGTGATGGCAACAGAATTATGTTTGAGGAGTTGAGGCTTTATAAATGCTTCAAATTAAGGGTGTGCCATGTCAATGAAATTTAAAAGAGAGAAATACCCTCATCAAGTGGCCTTTTTCCCTTGTTGAAATGCCCTGGCAATTTATTGGAACTCTAGAAATAGGGTTTGTTAACTTCCTATTCTTAAAAGAGACCGTGAAAGCACATGGATGGTTGGTTAAAGGCTTTTTTAATACATTGATGGGGCTATACCTAAGGTTTAAAAATATATTGTTCTCTGGCTGCTTTTCTCAGATTTGACGTTTCCAAGCATCCAATCTCTTTGACACATTTTGATGCATCTTCTTTGAACTTAAAGTACTACTGTATATAGTCTTTAATCATTCATTCTGTAGTTGAATCCTTTCAATGAAATTTGATTAGCTGGACTGGTGTAGGTGATATGTTTACAGAGGAACAGAATGAATTAGTTGAATCAGCAGCTGAGATGCTTTATGGTCTAATTCACGTGCGATACATATTGACAAGCAAAGGAATGGCTGCTATGGTGATAATTGGTGCTATACATTTACATATTGTTTTCACAGTTTTATGCTTCAGTTAGCTGTTATAACAGACCACTGGTTAAAACTTTGACAGCTAGAGAAGTACAAGAATGCTGAGTTTGGGCGATGCCCTCGAGTTTACTGCTGTGGACAGCCCTGCATTCCTGTTGGTCAATCAGACATCCCTCGACAAAGCACAGTGAAAATTTACTGTCCCAAGTGTGAAGATATTTATAGCCCTCGATCCAGATTCCAAAATAGTATCCTTTATTTTGATTGTGCACACTCACACCTACCAGCTGTTTGATATGTGTGGATAGTGACTCTCTTCTTGAGCTGTTTTCACCTCTTATTACGATGTGCATTTTTGGTGTGACCTAATTTTTTCTTTTTTGTCCTTTTCTTTTCATGTTATTTGGGGGAAGGGGGGAAAGGGGTCGAACAAGGGAGTGAAAGCATAAAATCCAAGTGTTAGTGTTTTAAATTGCCATGTAAAGGACATGGTTTGGGCTTCAACTACTATCTCCATGCTTGTTGGGAAGTTTTAGTCTTTGGCCAAGAAAGGGCACACCTGGAAAATCTTGGTAGAGCGATATGATTTTTCTATTTTTTTTAAAAAAAATTTGCAGTGCTATGCAAATGCATTAATAATTCCATACTTAGCGGGGGCATTTTTTTATATAATATAATTATCTTCTGATATTGCAGTGATATGCTATAATAATTCTGTATCTAGCAGGTACATTTGTAGATATGTGTTTATGGAGATATATCCATTTCATTTCTAACACAGCAATAACAAAAAGAAAGTATAATACATGCATTACTGCTATATGTTTGATGTTAAATATTTTTCAATTATTATTTGAAAGGTACTGAGCATCAAGTGTCCTTTTTCCATTGAACAAAACGGTAAATTCTAAATAGTCAAGTGAAGGATAACATTTAAATTTATTGAACCTATGAGCTACGTTAATAAAGTTTCACTTAACTTACTAACTATAATTACTATTTAGTGAGAACAATACTTTCGAGTACGTTATTCAGTTATTGAAAGGATCACATATTTCATTTTCTTCAATTTTTGACTTGACAAGAATATTAAGTTAATCACAGTTACTTACGGGAATTGGTGTGTACTTTTGTCTCAATATTGGTTTTTTATGAATCATACCGCTGCCTTGTTTAGTTAATGGCTTGTCAATTGCTATACAGTTGTAACAACTTGTAGCTATGGATTGTCTTTAGAAAGTGTTATCGGACTCTCTTACATTGGACCTCAATGATATGTTGATCGTGACCATTAATTTACACCACTTTCCAGTGATATATTTTTGTGTTTCAGTCATTGTTTCTTTAACTGTACATAGACATTGATGGATCCTATTTTGGAACCACATTTCCTCACCTGTTCCTGATGACTTATGGGCACCTCAATCCACAAAAGGCATCACAAAGCTATGTTCCTAGAGTGTTTGGTTTCAAGATCCACAAACCATGATGATGCTGGAGTCCGAAGCTGCCTTTGGGGCTGAATTTCCTGGCTGCTGATTGGGGATCGGAGTTCCTTTCATGGCATGTATGTTGATACTTATCTTCTTTTTGGGAGGTAATGATTTTGACGATACAGCTAGAGTTCAGAGCTTCCCCAAGTTCTCATAAACTGGGTTCACCTTTTAAATATGATGTGCAGAATATCTGAGAAAAAGCTACTTGACTTGCATGCCATGGTATTTTATCTTTCTATAGTCTAGGTGCATAATTTGTCTTTTTATTTATACTTTTGTTCTTTCCGGTGGAATATTTATTCGAACTTTGTTGTAGTTTCACATTGCGATCAATGGCACTTTAATGTAGCCATTAAATTCCATAGATGTGTTGCACTCTTGAGTTGCTTGTCATTGGTGCTAGTGATTTCAATTTCAGATCATCTGTTTGATGTAACACATCAGTTTCACATATAGCAATATATCTACAGTTTGGGCTAAATTTTGAATTCATGATGTGCATCTTTTTACTGTTCCTCTTTGTTTTCTCTAATTTATTTTCTCTAGTCTGATTAGATATTCTCTGCAAACGAACATATGGTTGCCAAAATTGTACTCAACTGTTTTGTTCTAATTAGTAGAGTAGTTTTGCTCTTGTTGCATAACCATGTCATCTTTCATTTTTCCCTCTTTCTCATAGGTGATTTAATTGTTTCAGTTTTGTCATTTGGTTTATCATAGTATTAGGGAAAATGGTGTAGCTTTATTTGCATATCCATGTCCTTGTCTTAGTAGCAGGAATCGTGGATGATACTCACGAATCTGAGGAAGAAGCATGATTTTGCGCTTCTGAGGAAGAATTAGAGAAGAATCACAAAGTTTGAGGAGTGAGAAATGCAAATATGATGCGAGAAGGAAACAATCAAGATCTCGAGCTCT
Source organism: Camellia japonica (assembly GCA_030407325.1). Classification (NCBI taxonomy): domain Eukaryota; kingdom Viridiplantae; phylum Streptophyta; class Magnoliopsida; order Ericales; family Theaceae; genus Camellia; species Camellia japonica. The sequence goes on from JAPPVO010000007.1 coordinate 20,156,580, forward strand.
CGATCTCGACCTCACTCTCGATCTCGATCTCTCTGGCTTCTCTCTTTCGATCTCTCTGTCTCTCGATCTTCTTCTCTCTCTCGATCTCTCTATCTCTCGATCTTCTTCTCTCTGTGCCTCTCGTTTTCTCTGTCTTTTCTTCTCGATCTCTGTCTCTCGTTCTTTTTCTGTTCGGTCATCTTCGTCACTCTCTTCTCTCACTGTCAATCTCGATTGTCTTCGTCTCTCTCTCTTCTCTCACTCTCGATCTCCTTTGTCTCTGAGCTTCTCACTCTCTTCGTCTCTCGATTTCTGTTCTCTCTCTCTCTCTCTCTCTCTCTCTCTCTCTCTCTCTCTCTCCGTTTTAATATAATTTACTTTATATAATATAATTTATCATATATAATATAATTTATCATAAAATATATAGATATATATAATAAAATTTATAAATTATAATTTTTATCATATATAATAAAATATCTAATTGTTATTTCTTAAAATATCATATATAATAATAATTTTTGTAAATTATTATTTCTTAACTTTTTAACATATAATAAATAAAATAAATCATTTAATTGTTTAAAAGAAATCTAATTAAATCATATATGATATTATCACTCCATAAGTGCTCTTAATTTATAGCTCCTCTAAGTGGCCACGTTTTTCCGCTCCCGCTAGCCTGAAGTTGGGCTACTTCCTTGCCTTAAAATCTTAGTTCTCACAAGAATTAGATCTAAAGAAACATTTAAAGCTAAAGATAGACAGACTACCTATTAAACCTTGGCAAAAAAAGAGAGAGCAAAAGAAGATTACCCGTCTATTAGATTTTACATCTTTTTGGTTTACTTTGGTCCCAAGAAAAGTCATCTAGCTACATATCTGCACCTTAACACAAAAGTGTAATGTTCATTGCATTTCACCTTTCTACGCCCTCCCAACCCTAGTTCAAATGCCTTTGTTCACCTGCCATCTGGATACATTGTGCAATTGAATCCAAATAACAGTTAATTGATACACAAATAAGGATAGGATCTTGCAGGGAGATATTGAAAGATATCGAAAATCCAAATAACAGTTAATTGATACACGAATAAGGATAGGATCTTGCAGGGAGATATTGAAAGATATCGAAAACATGAGCTTTTAACTTGTCACAAGAGTCTCTTTATTTAAATTCTATTGTAATTGCAAATGATAGGGCACTCTACTTAAAAGGCTAAAAATAGATACAATTGTAAACATTCCAAACTTGCAAGACACCAACTAAAATTTCATACAAGATTTATTTAATTTAATTTATTGTTGAACTTTATCCATAAATTTTCATCATCACAACTTTGAATTTGACATGGCACAAATACAACATTCAAGTAAAAAGACATCAAAGTAGAAAAAGAACCAAATAAATTAAAATAAAAATCTGATCAAATACTATCCTAGCCATCTGAGCTAATGAACTTTCCCCATCAAATTTAACAAGGTCAATGGGGCTTTCATTGTCAACAATCATATATTTGGTATGATTTCATTTCCATCCATTTCTCATCTTTGTTTTGTCATTCCTTATTGTCCATTTCTCATGGTGTATATGATATGTACAAATTAAGATGAGAAAAAACAGTTTGTGGTGCATCTTATAAAAGTTGCTTATAGTTTTTTAATTTTAGGAATCTATGTCAAGGTGCAACTTTTGCTTACTTGTTATAAGGCAAAGATAGTTTAAATACCTTAAAAAGTTGATTATTAGAAACTTGGGGAATAGGTTTTTTTAACTTATGATTTCTAATTATCAGCTTTGAGCATGCCAAGTGTACCAAAAAGACTTGTGTTTCTTTGCTCTTATAATTATTTTTCTTTATTTAGGATCAAAACTAATCGGCCATGCATATTGAAAGATGATGCTAAATTGTCCATTTGGGGGGATGGGGGGACATGGAGGGTGAGAGGGATGGGATTGGTAACTGATAAGGACAGAGAGTGAGGGTTATATATGGGGGAAGAGAGGCAGAGCTGTAGAAAACAACAAAGGTGAGTAGACCACCCAATTGCTTAATCATTGATGTGGAAGTTTCATCAATTATTATTTTTGTATATCTTGTTTAAATACAAAATAGAAAAATGTTGAGGCCTCAGTTAGATTGGTTTGACAGGTACTACTCACCATGCATTGGATAATTAGATGAGGTTTTTTAGAATTATAGTTAGCTGCCTCAGCTAGCTTGTATTTTGGTTTTCTTGAGATGGAACTTAGTGGAACTCTTGCTTTAACATGTTTGACAAAGTTGGACATCAATGGGTATATCTATTTTATACGAGTATACATATTATATGTGTATATATATTTGTAGTTTGAATAAGCTTATGATGAGATTTGGGGATGTTTTGGATCAAGAATTTGAGTGAGAATTTGTGAAAAGAAAGGACAAGGATAGAGAAAAGTGGGGAAAATTTTAAAAAAAGTGTATCATACAAATGAAAATGGGAAAAATAATTGTAATTATTATTACAATTATTTGGCACTTGTGTTCAGTGAGTGGTCGATGGTCATGTTTGATTCAGATTGATCCATAGACTCATGCATTGGGAGGAACTCATATTTGTGTATTCTCCCTTTTTTACTATAAATTGTGACTCTGAACAATGTTTTTTTATTTTTATTTTTATTTTTTTGAGAAAGATGAAAAACAGTTATATTAAGATAAAACAAACAACATACAACAAGACTTTAAAGGGCCAAACAAACAACAAAAATAAGTTCGAAAATAATTCAATTACGATCTAAGAAAAATTACCGATTTTCTCATAGATATAGTTTGGAAAGTTATATTTGCATCAATCCAAGCAAGATCTGCATCAATACCCTTTGTCGTCATTCCCATCACTGATGTCCAACTCTACCACTGTCGTTGTCGTACTTCGAACACCGTTAGAAGTTAAAGTTGAAGAAGAAGAACACCCACAATGATATGGGAGAAGCTTGAGAAAAGAGAGAACCATTGTGGGTGTTGAAAAATCAAAAAATGTACGTCGAAATTTCTATTTCGAACATAAAAAATTCAGATCTACACTCTAAAATTGTAGATTTATACTCTGAGAGTGTAAATCTACATTTTAAAAGTGCAAAGGAAGTCGCCAAAGCTACACCGGAGTTTCATCGGAAATCTCTAGAGAGAGAGGCTCTCGACTCTTAACAATGTTACAAATACAGAAAATATAATCGGAAAAGTATATAGAAGATGAAATTTGTCACTCAAATTTACCTTAAATGTGGTTTGTACTCACCAAATTTAAATGTGAACCGTACACTTAATTTTCAGTAAATATTTCCTGTATTTGTAACTTTTACCATTCTTGACTTCTTTTACTCTTTATGGTTTAATGAAAAAAAAAAAAAAAAACCACACACACTAAATGTTAAAAAAAATAATAAAATAGGTGGTGGGCAAGTTGCATTGTGCATAGGTTTTAAATATTTACACACTATGGGTCCTTTTGGGAAGTAGGTTATAATCCACTTTTCAGATTATAACTCACTTCCTCTCTCACAAAAAAAACTAATTATAACCATATTTCCAAACTAGTCCTAATAAGCAAACCACATATTAATAATTACTGCTACATTGAATTGTAAGTTAAATAAGTCAAATAAAATGCCACTCAAACTCTAATCGTGTTCGACTTGTTAAACAAATTATTTGAGATTGATTTTTTATGTAAGTAATTTAAATTTAAACATATGTAAAACTTTGTTAATTTTATTAGTTTGACTTGAATTTAGTTTAATAAATTTAAATGCACAATAAAAAAAATTAAGTAATTCAAAACTAGATTAAAATTCATTTGCAAATTTGAACACATTTTTAATACTTGATAAATTTTTAAACTAAATTTAAATAACTTAAGCTTGATTCATTTTCAACTTTAAATTAATTTGTTTATTAATTTCAAATGACCTTTTAGCAAGTCAAAATTGGAGCAATAACTATCTAGGCCAATATACAAGAGTTGATTTGTTTTTCAAATGTTTGTACATTATATTTTAAAAAACCAAGACAAAATAAATGAATCATAGATCAATAGTTATTTAATTAAAATATTACATAGATTTGCTCCAGGAACAATTTCGCAGGGTCATTTGGGAACACGTTAAAAGCTGTGGGTGTGTTTGGTTTAGTTTTGAGAGATAAATTTTTTTTTTTAAATTTGGAAAGAGAGTTTAGAAATTTTTTTGATTTATTTGGTTGTATATTTTGAAAATAATTTTGGAGTATGGGAGTTTGAGATGATTTGATGTTTTGTTTTAATTGAGTAGATGTGTGTGAGAGAAAAAATGATTGAGAATGAGAAATGAGAGAAAAAAAAGTGATTGATTGATGTATTTTGAATTTTTTTTTTCCCGAAATCACTAAACCAAACAAAATTTTGAAAAAATTTCTTCAAAATTTATTTCTAAAAAACAAATCAAACAAGCCCTGTGTTTTTGCAGCTTAGGTAAAAAACTAAAAGTTAATTTTTTTTTTAAGTCATTTGGGAAGGTAGCTAAAAGCTACCTATGTAATTACAGTTACACCCTCCATATTGTTTAAATGAGCCACATGAGTGACAGTGGTTATGATGTGACAGTATAAATAAATATTAAGTCAAAAAAGTCAAAAAATGACTTTTTACAATCTTCTCAAATGACTTTCTAAAAAAACCAAAAAACTTGGTTAAAAACCAAAAATTAACTTTTAATCATTTTCGCAAAACACCCCTCATGCAATTAAGAGATGCGTCCCTAGCTAACACTTTTCACTTGTAAGGAAGTAAAGCAATGTTAGGGTTGTTTGGAATGTTTTAAATAAATGTATTTTAAATTTTTTATTAAAGAAATATATACAAATAAAATAAAGAGATGATATAACTTAAATAACTACAATTATCTAAATAAATATACTTATTTAAATAATGCCATAATTGGTTTACAAAAATATATCGAAAGAAAATTTTGTATGATCAAGATTCATCTCAAATGTAAGTCTCGCAACAGAGAACTTAAATATGTACATCTATCACTATTCTGAATATTTTTGTATGCATCAATTCTGTACACATATTTATGCACAAGAATAAATGTTCACTTGTAATTTGTTAGGGTTTTGTATTTTATTTATTTATTTATTAAATTGTAATTTTTTCAAAAATTTAAAAAAATAAAAATAAATAAAAGATTAACTGCCCATCTAGTTTTTGTCTCCCCAAAGCCAAGATCATCACAACTAGAAAAACCAATACCAGAACAAGCAATGCGCACACAGACAGAGGGAGAGAGAGAGAGAGAGAAGAAGACAAACCCAAGAGAGAGAAGAAGAAGAAGAAGACAAACCCAAGAGAGAGAGGAGGAGAAGAAGAAGAAGAAGAAGAAGAAGAAGACAAACCCAAGAGAGAGAGAGAAGAAGAAGAAGAAGAAGACAAACCCAAGTTGTTGTATGTAAATGCAATCATCACAAGTCTCAATTTGAGATCTGAAAAGAAAAGCATTGAACTTTCTTCCAATTCCAATTCAAACCCATACAAAAACCCAGTTTCAGTATGAACTCATTTGCAGCAACAACAACAACAACAATCCATCATCAACAATCAAAACCCATCATTCTATAATGTCTCAAACCCTTTCAAATCTTTCTCATTCCCCAACTCTCTCTTCTCTCCACCACAACACCACCACCACTCCACTCAATTCAAATCCTTTGCCCACTAAAACAATCGCTCTGAAACTCTCTCGCCATTTCTGTTATCTCCACTTTCTTCGACTTCATTTTCGCCTCATCATTCTTCTTTCTTTGCCTCCTTTATACTTCTTTGGTAACAATTTCTTTCTCTATTTCTTATCAATTCTCGCTTTCTCTGCCACTCTTGTGATCTTTCTCAATCTTCCCCTTCCTCGTCTTCCTTCAATTCGGTCCCCATTTAAGCTCTCTTCAACAATTACGACATCAAAGCCATGCCCACCAGTTGTTTGGTCAATTGGGTCAAAGACCAAATCAGAAACAAGACCCAATTCAGGTTCTTGGGTACAGGTTTATAGCAATGGAGATGTGTATGAGGGTGAATTTCATCAAGGGAAGTGCTCTGGAAGTGGGGTTTATTACTATTACATGAGTGGGAGGTATGAGGGCGATTGGGTCGACGAGAAGTATGATGGGTATGGTGTGGAAACATGGGTGAAAGGAGGCCGGTATCGGGGACAGTATCGACAGGGTTTAAGGCATGGTTTTGGGGTGTATAGGTTTTGCAATGGTGATGTCTATGCTGGGCAGTGGTGGAGTGGGCAGTGTCATGGGTGTGGAGTTTATACTTGTGAGGATGGGAGCCTCTATGTTGGGGAGTTCAAGCAAGGTGTCAAGCACGGGCTCGGTCACTACCATTTCAGGTAAATTTCTCAAATCTGGATTGTTGAGATACTCTTGTTTTTACACTCTTTTTTTGTTCCCCTCTAATTTGTTTGGGATACTCTTGTTTTGGCATTAATGGAATTGTTGCATCTATCTTCTAGATAGTTGGAGTGCCTAATTTGGTTTTTAATCCAAATTAAGTTCATGAATTTTGGATTTGTTGGCTTTTGATTGTTGAGTTTGTCTGTGTATTAGGTTTTATTAGAGACAGGATTGCAAATTTGTACACTCATTTAGGTTTTATTATTTTTGAGAGTAAGATTGCCAAATTTGCCTGGACATTTTCATAGAGATACGAGGGTATTTTTTTTTTAAAAAAATATAATATAATTGGATCATTTAAAGCCACTAGGTTTGCAATTCTGAAATTTTAAATTACCAAATTCATGCCCTCTTTTGTTGTTCTATTTTCTTTGGTAGCTCAATCATTTCCTTGTGCTATGAGGAACACCTTACATGACAAAGTTAGTGAGCAACTATGAAGTATCGGTATTTCGAAAAACATATCGTATCCGTACCGGGTACTTGCCGGCGTATGGTATTTCATATGGTATTTTTGCATACATGGTACGGGTACACGAAACATGTACTCAAAATTTTTCTTCTTAATTTTTGGCGTACTCTGACGTATCTAGTATATACCCAAGCCGTACCGTACCTCAGTTGAAACAATATTTTCTTCTACTACAAAGATAAAACTCCTTTCATTAAATTTTTTTTTTATTTTTTGTTTTATGCTTAGCATGATTTTAAAATTAAACTATGGTTTGTAAATTATTTAATATAACCAAACCAAACCAAGCCTTAAGTCCCATATCGTATCGGTACCAGTACTCGTACCCGTATCCGTATTTCATAGGTGAGCAACAAGTGTTCAAAATATAATAATCGCCATATGCCATTATTTCAGAGTTGCATATGGATTTACTTTGCTAATACATGATCATGCAGAAATGGGGACAGATATGCTGGAGAATACTTTGCGGACCAGATGCATGGTTTTGGAGTATACCATTTTGGGAATGGACATCTTTACGAGGGAGCCTGGCATGAGGGAAGAAGGCAAGGGCTTGGTTTGTACACGTTCAAAAATGGGGAGACTCAATCAGGCCACTGGCAAAATGGGGTTATCAATGTTTCAAGCATTGAAGGTAGTCTTCCTGGATCTTCATCTGCAATTTGCCATTCCAAAGTTCTTAATGCAGTGCAGGTAATTGAATGTTTTTTGCCTTCGTCATAAAATGATGTTTTGTGCATCTTTCTCTACGAAGTGAAGTCTTGAATTTTAAGTTGAGTCATCAACTTCAGTATACCCATTATGATGTAAACAAATCTTAAACTCTTGCTAAACTTTAGGAAAAGAAATGTGCTCATTGTGGCTGGAAAAGGACTTAGAGAAGTGGAAAGGGTGCCATCTCTCTCTCTCTCTCTCTCTCTCTCTCAATTTTCCCTCTTCTCTCTCTCTCTTCACTCTATGGTTTTTGACTTTTACTCCTTGGGTTCACTCGCTCACCTTGTGCTTCTTTCTCTACAAAGTGAAGTCTTGATTTTTAAGTCGACTTCAGTATACCCATTATGATGATAATAAATCTTAAATTCTTGCCGAACTGTAGGAAAAGAAATGTGGTCATTGTGGCTGGAAAAGGAATCTTAGAGAAGTGGAAAGGGTGCCATCTCTCTCTCTCTCTCTCTCTCTCTCTCTCAATTTTCCCTCTTCTCTCTCTCTCTTCACTCTAGGGTTTTTGACTTTTACTCCTTGGGTTCACTCTCTCACCTCAATCTAAGGTTTCTCTCTCTCTGACATTACCATAGCTGAGGAAGAGGTCTCAATCATTGTTGCCTTTCATCCCGTGACAACCCTAAGCCCTAGCCCAGCCCAAGTCTCATTCGGGCCAAACAAACATGCCCAGGGTGAGGTCGTGGGTAAAAGCCCGTTGGACCTAGACCTGGGTCAGGTCGAACCAAATGATGACCTTCACTCTCCTAGCTACTATTTTCACTTGAGCTCAATTCAACAAGGGACTCTAACAAGTACTGCCAACATTAGACATGACATTAATTAATAGAAGTGCTTAAGCGAATTTTCTTCGTTGTTTGCTGTTGTCTTGCTCAGGAAGCATGGCTAGCTGCCGAGAGAGCAATTAACACGGAAAAGGTGGATGAAAAAGTGAACAAAGCCGTGGTGGCAACTAACAAAGCAGCAAATGCAGCAAGAATTGCAGCCGTAAAGGCATTGCAAGACCGAATGCATCGCGGCAATGACAACAATGGGCCAATACCTATTGGTTGACAGAAAAGCAAAGGGAGTTGGGTTACGAACTGAAAATTTTCTATTTCCTCTTTGCTAGAACGAGTCGCTCACTTGGAACCACTTTCAGTTCGAGCAAAATGGCTGATTGGGGAGCAGGATGGGTTCCTCCATTTTTAAAGCTTCCAATTGTGCCTAGCATGTTTTAAGATCTTAAGAATAGTACTATGGTTCTACTATTTTTTGTTTCTTGTAAATGTAAAGGTCAAAAGGGTCCATTCATTTGGAGAAAATAAAAAGAAAATGAGAAGTATTTACCTAGTAGCAAAAATGTTGTTCCTAAAATGTGAATTCTGCAATAATTACTCCCTCCGTCCCATTTTATTGGTCCATTATTTTATATTTTATTATCTCAAAATAAATATCCATTTTGAAAAGTCAAAATTTTAAATTTAAATATTTTCAAAATTATCCCTTAGAAATTAATTATAAATATATTTAAAATGAGAATAGAAAGACATTTATTTTGGATTTAACTCTTTAAAATTTGAATTCAAAATATAATTATTATATTTTCTTAAAAAGTTCAAAATTTTTTTTAGAAAAGACTATTAATGAGACGGATGGAATATTCAGCTTGTTTGGTTTTAGTTTTTAAAAAAAATTTACTCTTTTATTTTCCGTATTTTTTTTGTTTTCAATGATTTTTTAAAATATTTTAAATAATTTTTAAAATTTTTAAACTCACTTAACATAAATAAATACAGTTAAAAAGTATAATATATATAATTAAAAAAAAATTTAAAAAATTCACTAGATACTAAAAATACAAAGAAAAATACAAAAATTTAATACATTTTTTTTATATTTTTGTATATTTATTAATTTTTTAAAACATTTTTTCACAAATATTTTATTATTTAAATATATCTAAGTATGTGCATCTAAAAAAATACAAAAAATAAAAAATTCAATTTTTAAAAAATTAAAATCAAACACACTGATTATTTTCTTAAACGAAACATTTTGACCACTCAAATTATTAGAAGTATAGTTCTCAAAACAAACAAAAAAAATTAGGAAAATTTACTCATAAGTCCTAGTTTCTGAAAAGTTGAACCATTTAGTCCTAAAAGTTTTCTTATGCTCCATTTAGTCCTATTTGCACATCAATCTAATGTTCGAAACATTAATCTAATGTTCAAAATCTAATGTTCGAAACATTAATTTGATGTTCAAAATCTAATGTTCAAAACATTAATCTGATGTTTGAAACATTGTAATGGGACCTTTCAGTCTATAAGAAAACTTTTAAGACTAAACAGTGTATAAATTATTAATTTGGGATTTATTAGTGCATCCCCTAAAAAATTATTAGTACAGTATTACTCAGCGTACAAAATAATAATAATAATAATATTTACTTTTCAAGGAACATACATCCTATGAAAAGTGCAAACTATTTTTCTACACAAGATTACTGCTTTCCAGTGAACGAAGGAATGAGAATTACTTGCAAATTTCTTTTTTTTTTTAGTTTTTTTTTCTCAAGAATTATTTTCCTGTATAACATTATCCAACCCTAAAGAAAATTGTTGACTCCTTCCCTCTTAAAGAAAAACAAAATGGGCACAAAAACAAACTCAGAAATCCCAGCCCAGAAATTAGAACATAACCATATTGAGGTCCCTGTCCTAGGAAGCAATATTCACCCGAAGATAAACAATTCTAAATTGGAAAAATCATCAATAGAACCTGAGCAAAAATTTCAATAGCTCTAATAAAGCCAACCACAAGATTGTTCACAACATTAGATAATTGCAATTAATTGTCTCAAACAACCTGATTCCAACAATTTCCACTGCCTTTCAACTAAACTTAACTGGTTCTTCAAAAAATTCAAATAATAATGAAAATGACTCAAGTGGTCTGTATTCAAGACTAGATTAACATTTAACATAATCACCACAGAAAAAGCCAATACTACGGCTCAACTCTCGGTTTGCTCCCTGAGCCTCCTAATTGTGCTCCGAACTGTCACCGCACTAGCAGTGCTGTTGCAAAAACAAAACAAATAATTAGTTCCTAGTAATTCAAATAAAGGGGAAATTAGGAAGGAATGAAAATAAATAAATAAATAAAGTAAAGAAACAATTTAGAAAATTACTTCAATGTGTATGCACCGCCTGCTTTGACTTTGCCGCAATCCTTGCAGCCCCAAATCCCGACTGCCTTTCTCTTCACAGCATACTGCAAATAGTTTAATATTTGATAAGGAAAAAAACACGATTCAAATAAAGAGGTTATGCCTACCTGAAAAAGACAGCAACAATACATTTAACCAAGGGATGTGACTAAAAGAATATGCGCACCTTCCCACAAAACTCACAGAAGTATTTGCTATGCTGACTGACCTCCATCTTCTTAATCTGCTTTCGCAGACTAGCACCATAACGGGTACCTGAAATTAATGTCAAATTACAAATTCAGCAATGCATCAGTGCAAGGAACAATCAAAAGAGAGTGCAATAAGAAAATGCTAGAAAGCATATGCCATACAAACATACAAGTGTGACGACATTGCGAAAAGCCAGATAATAAATTAGAATCGCAATAATATACAGTTCATGCAGAAATCATCGAACTGAATCTTGCATAGTCAGGTCACGTTCGGTTTTAAGTAGTTGAATAGAATTCAAAATTTTCTAACCAGAAGGAAAGAAAAGAAAATTAACAGTTATCTTTGTAGACAGACAGCAGCTACTAAAAATTTGAATTGAACCATGAAAACTTGTAAGCTTCGTGTTAGGCAGGAGCCTTGACATTATCTAATTCAACTATTGCTAAAGGAACCCAACGTATCAAATGTTTGAGACAACTTTATACCCTATCCCACACAACTAGTCACTTAAGACACCTATCAGCTACTAATCAGAAAATAAGAGACAGCTTACATCAAACCTGTAAATAACTAACAAAATGAATTGTTTTAATTGAAGCTCATCGTCAAAAACACATTTGTGATCTATAAATTCAACAATCTAGAAGTGAAATTGTAAAGGAAACCAAACACAATAAGCATTGAACAATCAAATTAACAGTATTCTCTTATCACTTACCGTACTTTCCAACAATACCAGCCTTCTTCGTTCGCTTAGTCTGCATGCATCAAATAAAATTCATTAATAAGAGGTTATCGCACAAATACCAAAAAAAAAAATGACAAATGATATAAGAAAATTACAATAGAGAGATGCACTACTCTATGCATAAGCAAACTAAAACCATAACTATTCTTGAGAAGCAGTTGATGAAAAACATTAACTTTTTATCTAAACCCTAAATCAAAAAATAAAAGTGAGCAAAACCTAACATGGGAACAATTCAAGAAGATAAATGAAATGTATTTGGAACAAAGATTAACATAGAGAGAATTCAACACCCGAGGTCCAGGTTTAAATATACTAATCTTGCTTGTCACAAAAAGTAACTATTTTTTTACAAATATTCAAACGAATCAAAAAAAATGCACATTTATACACAGATCGTCGCAACAACCTATACAGAACGTTCAATCTGAACACAACACAACCTATTTCGAATCAACTCTGCAAACAGTTGATTCATTCTAGCTGAAACGATATCAGAGGGGATCAACAATAACGCAGACGACACATTTCCGTAACTATTCGCATCCGTAAACGCATATACATCTACATACACACATGAATTTAGAGAGAGAGAGAGAGAGAGAGTACCATCTTGTTTGGATCGCGAGAAAATTTGTAGCTGTGGATGCGAAACGCCACGCAGCGGGAGATTCCGAAGAACCCTAGCTCTCTTCCTTCGATTTTTATACGGTGAAATAGGTCGGATCCGGATCGGCTGACTAGCATTATGGGCCGGGTTCGGGCCTGCTTACATATCCACATTACTCTCGAGGTTGTCTTTTAAAAAAATTTCAAAAGCTTGGTGAATTTTATTATTATTATATTTTTTAAATCCTCATTATTTTTATATAATTTTTCTTTGTTGGAGTAGAAATAGATTTTAAAATTCTAAAATACCTTTTTCCTATGTCTATCTTCATCAAATTAAATTTCAATTTTTCAAGCATTAAATTTTGAAGACTCAATCAAAAGAAAATTTGTATGATAATAGCTAAGAAGCACAATTAACAAGTTGTGTATGGTGATCACAATTTTTTTATCATAACAGTACACTTTTTTAATTTAATTGAAAATTGATAATCAAAAACAAAAGTAAAAAGTACCCCCTCCTTGTTTTTTAATAATAATTTTTTTAACTTAATTAATCAATTATTGTCTCATAAATTATAAACGAAATCAATTCACCCAATCAAAAAAAAAATATCTTTTTTGATTGGATGAGAATGAATAAAGAAATTAAACCGTGATTTATAATGCATATGAAATTAAAGAATAAAAATAAAAAAGAGAAACTACATTAAACATTTTGATATGAACTCCCAAAATATTAAAAATAAAAATCTAAAAGTAACATTTATCAACTGCACCAAACAGAACCATCATGACTTAGAGCATAATTTGAATCATCAAATTAGAGAACCAACGTTTTGTTTTTGTGGGTCTTCAACTTTTTGGCCCTTTCGGTATGGCAATCAAGTGCAGCACCTATTCTTATATCAGTCTAACATCTACTCATCGTATGGACATAAAATTACCACACCTGAAATTAGAAACCACTTATAGCATTAATATGAGGAATGTTTGCCTTCTAACAGAATCTTGGATTTAACAACCGCAACACCACCGACATTGGACAAGTTCAAGTTCGATACCAGTTTTCAGTTATCTGCAGAAAAGGAAATATAACGCAAAATCTTTCAGTATCATCCAAACAGGGACGAAACAGCCGCCCTTTTTTTTTTTTAACCAACTTGAATCCGGATTAGAGATATACAATACAACAGTAGAAGGTCATTGAGCTTCAGCAATGCCTACATAACTAGGACGAATAACCTCAAGTCATATCTAAAAAAAGATCCCTGGAGAAGAAAAGAAGGAAGCATTACTTGAAGTTCTACCTCCTACCCAGATCAAGTAAGCATTCAATTTATCGGACCTGATGATGGTAGAAAATCTTCCAACTGTAGATTGGAACTCGTGCAGATATCATTCAAGGTTGATTCTCCTTTGTCTGACCTTATTGTGTGAAATGCACTTTGAAGAACTTCATACCCTAGCCCGATTTGTAGAAGCCGACCAGGTTCCTCACCTCCTTGTCGTATTAGCTGCCCAATATCTCTCATAGAAATGACATTTTCAACGATGGTTCTAGCAATGACACAGCCAAGAAATTCAGCTGCTTTTGGTGCATCAGTTATGCTATCCTCCAAAGTAGCCAGAACCAATTCAATCCTGGTCAGGTAACATGCAATTAGGTCAGCAACAAACAGGAACAATAGTCTATTAAGCAAAACAACCTTAAAAGGAGGAAAAAAAAATGTTCAACGTCAACCAAACAAAAATAGTCATTTTCAAACTACAATATAAGTCGGGTTCTTTACCCCTCCATGAGCTGAACAGGACTTATTAGCATGCTATCCCTAGACTTTGCGAGATTGACAAGAAGCCCAGCCAAAAGATCCCTGTCCCTATCCTTCCTCTCAAACGAGTCATTGACCCATATAGATATCATTGATGGATAAAAGCTTGGGGAGTTCAATTCTCTAATACATAAAGCAACTTCTTTCTCATCCGCCGCACTGCAAATAGGAGATCATTAGCATGAAAACAAAAATGTTGGCATTACATGAATCAGATGAACAGAAACTATGACAGATAACAGCCCAAGAAAGCCCAATAATACAAGTAGATAAGATAATAGTAAAATAGAAGTACAACTTGCCATGGACAAGGAAAAAAATTACCTGTAAAATTCTCGAATTGCTGCCATGGACATATCTCTAAGACGTTCTTCAGGCCACACCTTTCCTGAAGAAACAATTGGTGTAGCAGAAGATTTCACATGTGTAGCAGCAGGTGAACCAGCCATTGAACTACCAAAAGAACGATCAGCATTGTTTAGGCCTCTGTCCCCATAACGAACACCATGTTCCTGAGGATTTAAGTTGTTATAAGCAGCTGGTCGCGTGAACCTCTCTTGGACATATCTTGTCATTGGTTCTTGCCTTGAGTTAGAGGGCATCCACTCTGAAGCAGAACTGTACCCATTTGGACCAGCATGAATTCTTCGGGATTCTCCAGGACCTGTAGATATATCTGCCAGAGGAGCACTTGAAAGTATGGCTGGTCCTCTATTAGACATTCCCCTTGCAAGACCACCTTGGGGACCAAGTGTAATCGCATTATCATCAACAGGCCTGTGTGACAAGGGAACCGACAGAGTCCTATTCTCATAAGGGTGTCTGTCCTCAAATCGGATACCTTGAGTGCCAAATCCACGAAGTTGTGGTGGCACTCCGCGGAAAGTACCTTGTGGGGTATTTGGAGGTGAAAACATAGTTGATGGCCGAGGACCAAAATCTGAAGGTTGCCCCCTTCTTGCAGAAGAACTAATGCTTGAACTGCGAGTTAGCCTATTAACCTGTTGTCGTTCTTGAGCGGCATCCCTGTGTACTTCCTCAATTTTTTTAGGGCCATCAACTTTCCTCCTCTGCTGCCACTTATTCTTCCTCAGATCAATTGAATCCTTCAACATGAACCTCACCCTAGAAGACAATTTCATGTTAGTTGATAAATTCATCATCCTTTCAAAATACGCATCCATATGCTCCTTGGCTTTTGGATGATCTATCATATCTCCTATTGTGCTCATTAGCTTGCACAAAGCTTCAATATCTTCCTCTTCTGGATCTGGATACTGACCCAGCAATTTTTTTATACACTCGTGCATTATTCTCTCCGTTAACATCCTCTTCTTGTACAGTTCCCCAATCAGTCTAATATTCCCTAACATCCGTCTTCGAGCCTGGACCCTCTTCTCCTCTCTTTCTACTGCAGACTGCTTCACCTTTCCATCCCCTTCCACTTTGTCAGCCTCTGCTTGTTCTCTTTCACCTCTCTCAAACTCCTCTTGGCATTTATTCAAAAGCAATCTCTTAAAGGTGATTTTCTCGTTGTCCTCAACAAAATCAGGCAGTTCACCAGCAAGATCATGACAAAAATTGGCATACATCTCACAGAAGGTTGGTTCCATAAGAGCTTTATCAAATATCTGTGAAATGACACCAGTAAGAGTGACTGCATTGTCAATATTAACCTCCTTCACTTGCTCAAATAGCCTGTCAAAGTTTTGAGGGGTTAGTTTGTTGAGGATAGCTTTCAATTGCCTCTGTTTTGCCGCTTCAGCGTCGGTCACTTTGCCCACTTCATATTTATTTGCAGCTTTGTGAATAACCTGCATTGGAGACTGAGGAGAAGGAATCAGACCCTTCTGGAAACCAGAAGCACGTTGCCACCTGTCAGCATCAGGGCCATTGCGTTGAATACCTCCATAAGATTCCAGGGGAAGCAAAGGACCAGACTGAAGCCCAACAATATACTGACCAGGTATCTGCCCACGTAGGTTCCTCATATTGCCATGGGTTCCCCCTTGGCCGAGCCGAAAACCTACAGTATTTCCCCCCTGACCCACATCAACATGATGGTCCTGATTAAATGGAAACGGAACAGGCGACTTAAACCACCGGTCATCATCTACCATTCCAGCCCCACGGACGTCAGGCCTAGACATTGCAATGGGTCTATTAATAACTCTTCCAGGACTTGGAGGTGGATTACGTTCAACACTTTTTGAGATGCTAGCTTTACTACCCATCAGAGCCTCCACCATATCATAAGCAATGTCAAAACCAGCAGGAAGATCAGCGCATTGGTCTTTAAGTGTCAGGAGGAAATCTCTAGAATACTTCTTGCAAGCAGCTCCATCTTCCTCATGATGTCTCAATCCACCATTAATCTCTTCTATCTTATCAGAATTTTCTAGTTTTGGAGCATCAGCAGCATCTTCCCAGTCATCTGGTTCAACTATACTCTTCTCATCTTCTTTGCTTGCAATATCCTCTTCATTAGAACCTGAGTGTGGCCGCCTCGTACTAATGCCAGAATTGCCGTCAACACTTTCTGAAGAAACAGAAGGCTGTGGCTTCTCCTCTGGACCCTTATATGCCACATAAAGATCTGAGGTTGTCCCGGCTAACTCTGCTTTCTGAAGGAATTCTTTTCTCTTTTTCTTAGCAGTGGTACTTTTCACCTTATTCAGTTCCGTGGTGTGCTTATTATCATTCAATCCTGATGATGAAAACTGAACCAAGTCATCACTTACTTCCTCAGAAACTTTCTCCTCAACTTTCAAAACTGCATCGGACACTGAAGGTATTGGAACATGAGCAGTATCCTCATGAGCCAACCCAGATTCCAAAAGGGAAGCTTCTTGGCCATCCATGAGCCCACTTTCACCTTTTGAGCCCCGCAAAGTTGAAGTTCTAAGTTCACTAGAAGATGAAACAATAAAGTGAGAGCCAACATTAGAATCACTGCCGTTTGCAAAAGCAGTAGACCTCTCGATGTTATTGTCTGTTTTCTCGTTTACTATGCTACCACAACCTGATGCTCCTTCCAACATATTCTGTTCAGTTTCCACGGTCCCATGCTTGTTGCAGAAGACTGATGGTGTAATGTCCACGTTCTTGCAGTCAGCACTGGTATTTGAAGACAAAACTGAAGGAATATTGACCTTACCATCGTTATAATTATTATCCAATTGAGGATACTCAGACTGTTCAGTTTTCATATGTTCTGCTAATCCTGTATTTTCATTTTTCAGTTGAGTGTCCAATGAAGTGCAATTATCCTGTTTTGCACTACTAACACCATTAAACTCATCAAAAACAATTTCCACGCTTGACTTGTTTGATGTTTCACAAACGCAGCCCTCTACAACAGGAACACAAGCAACACCACCAGGCAAGGCTTCCCCAGGGGATACAGCAACATCTCGACAAGTTTCTGATGAAGCAGGAGTCGCTTCAGATTCCACAGTTTCTGGAATTCTGTTGCCTGCAGAAGTTACATGTTCTAATCCCGAAGAGGGGTCCTCTAAAACAGATGTAGATGGTTCAACTTTCTCTGAAGAAGCCAGCATATTTTCAGTGAATTTAGCCACTTCTTTGTATGCCTTCATTGCCAAATGATCAGCTGAATCTAAGGTATTTGCCTGAATGAAGGTCACATTGAAAATTATTCAATTGAAAACACCAGAAATAAACAGGCAAGAGTGTCAGTATGCTAAGAGTATAAATACCTGTTGCTGCATTTGGAAGTGGTGTTGATCTTTCTTCCAAGGCTTCTTCGACTGATCCTCCACAGAATCTATCCTTCTAACAGTTTCTGTTCTCCTGGGAGATGACAAAACTGAAATAGATTTTGACTGCTGAACAGAGATTTCCATATGAATCTTTGAGTCCCCTTGAGAAACCAATGACTGTGTTGCATTGTGAGGTCTCGATAACTTCGTCGCCTCACTCCTGTTATCAGCATTTGAGCTAACTGAAACTGAAGGTGGGCCAACCGTGTCTTCATTGGAAAGAGCGGCACGTTTTACTGCCACCTGTTCTGAGACTGAAGATGCAGCAGAGATTAAAGTCTCAGCCCCATGACCATGTTCCAAGTTTGATGAGACAGCTACCCCATGCAGTGGTGGGCCAGTCTTATACGCAGGGGAGTGGTTAAGAAGGGAAGGGTTTTTAAAAGCTAAAACATGTGAACCCTGCCCACCCACAGATGCCTGAGAATTAGGAGCCATCTGGGTGGTGCTTGTTAAAGAAAGTGAAGCTGGATTTTGAAAGAACACGGAATTGGGATGAATATGAGAGAAGTAGTTGACCTGATGCGAGGGACCATAAACAACAGGCTGTGGTTGGAGGGGCATGTTAGCATGTGACCCATGGCCAAACAATCCACCATTCAAATCCGTATCAGCTCTTTTATCAAGCCTCAACTCTTCATGAGTTTTAGGATCAGTAATCTTTATGGATACACGAGGAGCACCAAGCTTTCCAGGCTGCTGTTGTGCAAAGTGGGACCCCATCCCAATGACCAAGTTGCCCATCTGGGAGCTAACCTGGTGACCAACTTGAGGGGGATAGTTCAACCCCTGACCTTGACGCATCATGCCCTGCGGCTGCAAAGGAGGGGCTTGGATACTTGGAACAAACACCTGTTGCTGTACTTGGCTAGAATGTCCAAGTATCGGCATCTGTAATGAAGTAGTTGCCATTCCTTGAGCCTGGATTTTTGGAGTGGGGACACCAAATTGTACAACCTGTGACTGCTGAAAAGGAATAGCCATAGATGCCCCAGAAACAGGAGTAGATGAACTCTGTGCACTGGTAGCACCACTGTAAGCTGGAGCTTGAGCACGAACACCCGTTTTGTCATGAGATGGATGATGAGGAACTCTACTCTTGGACTGCTCGACATCTTCCCTCGATTGTTGCCGATTAGAAATGGAAGAAGTTGGTAACAGTGGCACTGATCCAAAGGAATCATAGCGTGCCTGCAAGATGCAGAATGACTTTTCATTCATGGAATATAAATATATATATATATATATATATCACAGACAGTACTATTCAGGTTTAAAATCCAAAAAAATTGCATTTCTTGTTTAAGGCAGTGGAGGAAATCTAAAAGGAACAAATTAACTTTTAAATCCACAAACAAACACTGAAACCCACAAACAAACACTGAAACTTCAATAATTACAGACTCAAAAGAATTTTGCATGCAACTAGGCAAACTAGTAATGGATAATAATCCACTCATTTCCGATAACATGATTTTGTGTATGATAGATAAATGTTGACAAATTCAACTATTTTAACGGACAATAATGAAAAATAAAAATAAAAAATAACAGTACAATAATGGCAAGAGGTCATTGCAGAGCTGATAAAGACCTGATCACGTTTCTGTTCATCTAAGTTTGGCGGAGCTGAACTGGTTCGAGCAGGTATCTACAAAAATAAAAGCAATAATGCTTTTTTAGTTGAAAAATTAACAAGCCAGAAAAGCTCAAAATGTGCATAAACATATGTTCCAGAGATAGAAGGTACACGTACCTGCAACCCACTCACTATATTTGGAGAAAAGCTCCCAAATTGAAGAGAAACTCCCTTAGAAGCGTCAGCTGGGTCAAATTAAGTGGACGAAGTATGAGTGTAAGTAAGAACGAAAGAGAACAAAAGAGCACAAAAGAAACAGGAAAATAAATCTAGCCATCCACCATAAACATGAACATTCTACAGAGGCATTTACTGAAAAAAGCTCCTAGAATATGAAGATGACATAAATATGACACCCATCTACATTTAGTCCAGATAGTTCATGAAAGCAATCAAGGAATACCTCTTACGGGGGTTGTGGGGGCAGCTGATTCTGAAGTTCCAGATGCGGATGCAGAATTTGGAGCACTGGAAGCAGTTTGCTGACTTCTCTGATTGTGCATATCAATAGGCTTGGCAGATGCATTTGTAAACAGAGCATTAGATGCCCCTACAAAAAATAAATAAATAAATAAAGATAATACCAATCATAAATTTGACCAAATTCAATTTGAATCTCAAACTACAATATTTGCATGATAGTAAACAAATGATTGGAAATCTGACACTATTGCAAGCTTAAAAAAGAAAACAAATTGCTTCAGTTCTCGTATTCAAGTAATGACAAATATCATTATGATTCTATAAAAAAATAAACAGAAACTTAACAAACCAATTAAGATCCCAGAATCAACCAACAACTAATGTTCATCTTATTCTAGAACAACCTACCACACATTTGACTATGTTTAGAATTTTTAGAAGCATGACAAATGTTTTATATTTCCTTGTGAAAGCTTCTGGCACAATTATGACAAAAAAAATGAAAACACAAAAAGGGTGTTTTCACTCGTTTTAGAAACAAGTAAAAAAATGGCACTAGGTCCATATATTTAAAAATACAAAAGTAGGATATGCTTTGAACTCCTGTGAACAAGAGCCTGAAATTTTAGAGAACCTAAACAGAAAATGATACTCAGTCCGACAGTCAGACCAAGTCCCACTGATGTGTCTCTTCTTGATTGCTTAGTGTCTTGTGGGCTATATAGCATTAACCAATTAAAATGAAATAAATCAGTCCGTATCAGTCCAACTGTCAGACTGAATAGCACTGCTCAACCCTGATACATAATAACACCCCCCCCCCCCTCTCTTGTTCAAAGAATCCATTATCCCCTACCCCTCATCAGTTGCCTTTCTCTTTCACACCCATGCGGAGGGCTGCTGTACTGTTTCCCCTCGACAACTGTTATCTTCCCCTCAGACAAAGCCCTCTTTCTAGCATTTGCATTCAATTAACAACAAGCAATCTTATTATAATTCTGACACAGTCAGCAAACTGAAGCAATCATTAAACCCACCATAACCAATCCTTCATTTGTAATGTGCAGGCAACAAATTGTCCTTATAATTCTATAAGAAAGGTGTAACCTTACAGAAAGAGAGAGAGAGAGAGAGAGAGCTCTCATACCCGGTAACATAGGTTGTGCACGGGCACCATTGTGTACAGCACTGGACTCCAAATTTGCATTTGTACCGGTAACCCTAGGCTGTGTCCCTTGTCCATTAGTCTTCTTAAAGCTGATATAACAAATAAAATTCAACAAACCCTAGTTTTTCAAGAACCATCTAGAAATTCCAAGATGTATGCAAGTGTGCACTGCAATTACCTCCTAGTCGTCGAAAATGACGAAGACTGGGAATTGGCAGAAGCAGGTGGAAGGCCCGTCCCACCGCCCCCCTTTCCTACACCACCTGACGAGACCCTTTGGTGAGCTGAGATTCCGGGTCGAGCAGGTCTCCTGTAGTGTGACTCTTTCCTTTCAGCCCTAGACTGGTTGAGGGACATATATAATTTATAACCTAAACTCTCAGTTCTTCAATCTTCTGCAAATGACCATTTTAACAACAGAAAAATCAAAACCCATCAAATGATTATTCACAAGAAAGACAGAGAAACCAATCAATCGAACAAACATGAACTGAACTCAACAACTACTACATAAGTGACACATGAAATATATGATTTATATCCTAAAACCTCAGTTCTTCAATCTTCTGCAAATGACCCATATTAACAACAGAAAAATCCAAACCCATCAAACGATCATTCACAAGAAAGACATAGAAATCAATCAATCGAACAAACAAACAAAAACAAACTGAACTCAACAAGCACTACGTGTGTAGGTCAACATACATTCAAAAGATCAACAAATGCGGTTCAAAGGGTCCAGCAATTTTACCTATAGAGAGAGGGGGAGAGAGGGGGAGAGAAGGGAATTAGGGTTTTAAATTTGACAAGGCAAAATGGGGAGTAGTGATGGGAACCATGACGAAGCCAAGAGAAAGATTTTTTGGGGTCTAAGGCGAACCATTGAAATGGGGGCCCTTTATATATAATGACAACGAAATGAAAAGTACTTATATTACTAAAATTAAATAATTTTTTCTACATTTTGCTTCTTTTTCCTTTTATCACATCAAGAACTCTACTTTCCAGAAACCATGATTGTAAAATCAATCCAAACCAAAGAGAAACTTAACCCACATAGATTATCAAAAACTAAACAGAAATTCAACCCACAATCCAAAAAACAGCCACAGAATTGTCGAATAATTTAAGAGAATATCTGATCCAAGAAAAACAAAAACACGACAAAGTTAAAAACAAAATTATCTCATAAAAATTAGATTTAAAAAACAGGGCAATGAAATTGGATCAAAATTACGCAAATCCTCAAATCAATAAAAGCAATGCAATCAATAATGAAGTTCTCAAATCAAACAAAAGCAGTGAATTTAAAACAGTAATTAGGGCACAGAAATTAGATTTAGAGCGCACAGAGAGAGAGAGAGAGGAGTAACCGTCGGTGATTCGATGATTCGAAATCACCGATCGCTTCGTGGCCCTAAGAATTTGAATTCGCCGTTTTGCTTCCTCGCCGTTTGCTTACAGTAAAGAGTTACAAAATGGAGGAGGAATAGAGAATGCATTAATGTTTTAAGTATAGAGTTTTGTTATTTACAAAATTTTACCCTATATATTTTTTAATTTAATTTAGACCCCCTATTTTTTAGGCCTTTTGTCTTGACTGTTTTGAAATTAAAAATTTAAAAAAAAAATAAAAAAGAAGAAAATTTGGGCTGGGCCACCTAGTGGTTGTTTGGGATTTGTCTTTTTAATTTTTGATGATTTTTTTATTTTTATTTTAGACTTTTAAATTTTATTCAACTAGATGTATCTAATAATTTTTTTAAAATACAAAAAAGTCAAAAAAAATATATGTATAGTTTAATTTTTTTGGCTTGTTTTTTATTTTTTATTTTAATTCTTTTTTTATGAAATGTATATTTTTTATGAAAAAAACTATTATAAAATATATACATATATATATATATGATTTTTTTATGTTATCCCTAAAACACCCTCAAATTTGTCTTCTATGCAAAATGACATTATTTTCTCTCTCTTCTTTCTTCAATTCAAAGTTAAAATAGGTAATTATAAAAGAAATATCAAAAAGAAATTAAAAAAATTAAAATAAATCAATAAAGCTAGACATGTACTGATAGGAGTGAGTACGGTTTGGATTAATTCGATCTATGAATAAATTAATAACCAAATCATTATTTATAGTCGCATGAAATTTAAAAACAAATTAAATTATGAAAAATTTAGAATCAAACTAAACCGAACCAATAAAATATAATTCAATGGTTTTAAAAACCTCATCATCAATCATAATGTGATCACAAAAAATCGTTAGAATTGTTTAGATGATTATTTAACCATCCATTTTGTATCTCACCACCCTCCGAGACTATTACCATAAAATTTATTAATAACACATCAGATTATATATTTTGTTGAATAATTAGCCAAATCCAAAGTCACATCTGCTCAAACAAACACGGCCAGCTAACAAACTTTTCATGGTAAAACCAAATGGAGCATTTTTTCCAAACAGTTGAGGACATTACATTCTTGGGACACAATCTGAATCATCAAAATAAAGAGAATCAACTGTTTTTTTCTTGGTGGGTCTTGAACATTCGTAGATCAAACACACCAAATAATTCCAAACCCTGTGAACATATAAATGATTGCCATCAAATTTAACACCACCACTCAGAGATTAGAAACTTTGATAACAGTTTTCAGTGTAAGACTATCTGCAAAAATGAAGACACCACAAGAAATATAATACAAATCTTTCAGTATTCATCAAACCACATCAACTATTAGTTAAGCAAGCCAAACAGGAAAGAAATAACCCCTTTTTTTTTCTTTCTAACCAATTTGAACCCGGATGTACAATAACAAACAGTAAAAAGGTCATCGAGCTTCAGCAATGCCTGTATAACTAAGAAGAATAACCTTAAAAAACATACCTAAAAAATTATCCACACCTACCACCCCGATGAAGAAAAGAAATATTTCCTTGTACTTGAATTTCTACCTCTATGGATCAAGTTTAAGCATTCAATTTATAGGGCGAAAATCTTCCAACCGAAGATTGGAACTCATGCAGATCTCATTCAAGGTTGATTCTCCTTTATCTGACCGTATCATGTGAAATGCACTTTGAAGAACTTCATACCCAAGCCCAATTTGTAGAAGCCGCCCAGGGTACTCGCCTCCTTGTTGTATTAGTCGTCCAATCTCTCGCAAAGAAATGACTTTTTCAATGATAGTTCTAGCAATGATACAGCCAAGAAATTCTGCTGCTTTTGGTGCATCAGTTACGGTATCCTCCAAAGTAGCCAGAACCAATTCAATCCTGGCCAGGTAAAGTGCAATTTGGGTCAGTGACAAACAGTAAGAATAGTCTTGAAACTAAATAACGACATAAAAAACTCAATAATGCTAGAAACACTAACGGATGTACCAAAAAACATATCAAAGAGAGTGTTTGGGATTGGCTTTTTAGGAGCTTTTTTGACTTTTTTGTACAATTTAAAAAAGCTTATGGATTTAGAAAGTTGAGTGGCTTTTTGCTTTTTGTGAGTGAAAAAGTAGAATGGCTTTTTGACTTTTTTAACCGATGACAATTAGCCATTCGGTTTTTTGACTTATTTAGCCAAATAAGCCAATAAGCCACCCTCGCCCCAAACAACACAACACGACATGCATGTGGAATCCATCACTTGACGTGGGATTCGGTTAGGCCTCGTTTGTAAATAGGATATTTTAGTAATTTTTTGACTTTTTACGAAAATATGTGCAAAAATGTAGAGAGAGTGATGTGACAATTTATAGGGACTTTTTGGCTAACATTATTGGTACACTAGTTAATGTTTCTAACATTATTGCAAAAAAAATTGTGATGACATGAACAGAAAAAAAATGTTGTTTGGAACCAGTTGAATGCCAATCGAACAAAAATAGTAATTGTCAAACAACAAATAGATCTGATTATTTACCCCTCCGTGAGTTGAACGGAAGTTAGCATTCCATCCCGAGACTTTGTAAGATTAACGAGAAGCCTGGCCAAAAGATCCCTGTCTCTATCCTTCCTCTCTAAGGAGTCATTGACCCATATAGATATCATTGATGGATAGAAGCTTGGGGAGTTCAAGTCTCTAATACATAAAGCAACTTCTTTCTCATCTCTTACACTGCAAATAGGAGATCATTGATGTTTAGCATGAATTCAAAAAAATTGGCATTTACAGGAATCAGATGAGCAGAAACTACTTTAACATTGAAAATTCTTTTTCTTTCAAATAAAGAACCAAGAATAAAAATTGGGTGGGTGGGGTGGGGTGGGGTGGGGGGGGAAGAATATTTGCATAAATGAAAGATAGTGTCACAACAGACATCAATGCCTTCAACTATTCCAGTCCTCGATAATTTTCCATTTTAATTTTTTATAAGTAATGCAAATTATATTTAAAAGCTTCAAGGGGGATGCAACCCATGATAACCTATACAAGCAAACAAAATAAGGCCTACACACTCAAAAGACCAATAGCAACTTAAGAATGAACAGAATCTACAAAATCAACAATATGATCTAAGTTAGGCATGACTCTCCCTGAAAACTATACAAAATGACCAAAAAAAGTACTTTTATGCCTATGCAAAGGATCCTCAACTCCTTGAAAGGTTCTCACGTTTCACTCTCCCCAAACAAGCCACATCAAGCATAAAAGGGCTAGCAATGTATACTTATTCAACAAAAAACCACAGCCTAAGTAATGAAAATAAAATTAATCAAGCATGTATTGTATAGGGACTGGATTTTTGGCATCTTTTTGGGCCTTTGTGTCTCCTTCTTTTAGGGGAATCCCTCTTTTCTTGATTTCTAGGGACTGGGTTGCTATTTGTAATTCTTAGTGTTTGGGTTTGCTTGTTTTTTTTCTGTTTTCTTTTTATGTTGGCTGTGTTTTACTTTCATTATGTTCCTTTTCTCTGTATGAGGATTTCTCGTCCTCCTTTTCTTCTTTAATAAATATATTTCGTTGTTGCTTCAAAAAAAATTGTATAGGAGATCATTTTATTGAGAGAATCATTAAGTCATAGAGGCATTTCTCTTATGACAAAAAAATCTACCAACATAAATTCCCAACCAAGCCCTCAGATTTTGTGTCCGATTGTGAACATTCCCTTTTCTACTATGAATACAAACATGCATAATATCAGACATTTCGAGGACACTTCGCTGAACCTTCCGAACACGATCTATATGATGAATCTCTTATAGTAATAATGTCTTGCATTCGTCAAAATGTAACTTGCGCACTGTAAATATGTTTTGAAACATTTATAAAACAATGAACACATTATGTGTATTTCAATGTTCTACAATTGTCTTGCAATCTTTAGAAAGAAATAGTTACATATTGTTGATGAATACATTATGTGATGGGTCAGGGTCATATAAGGTGCCACATTAGATGATATACAAATATGCTATCCCAATGTGGTCACCACAGTATCACTCACAAGAAAAAGACCCAAAGAAAGGCTCTAGTTAAAACAAATTTCTATTGACAAAACTAACACCAAAAAAAGACCCGTGTTACTATCTATTTATTTTTTAATCAGTTTGAAACCATATTTTTAATTGTGTTCATTGTGTTTAATTATTGTTGAATTTTGATTTTAATTGTGTTGAATTGAATTTATTTGTTGTTTTGCAATTTGCTAAATTTTGTTTAGGCTAGTTGTTTGTTAGACATTAGGGACACAATTTTGTTGAAGACAAAAATGAATTATATTGAAATAATAAATATTTAAAGATAAGGAAGGCCTCCTATTTAAATTTCGCATTACGGCTCCTCAAGGGTTGGGCAGGCCCTGGTAAGGTGTCTTGGTTGGTGTAGGAGAAAGGTTGGCTTGTGACGGTGTCTTAGAGATCATCCACATATCCACAGCAAGAAACATTACCCAAAAATTCCCAAGTTCACATAACAAAATTAGTACTGACCCATATATAAGAAACATGCCGCCCAAAAAAACCCAAGCTTGTATAAGCATAATTACTTCATAGCAAACTATAATATGATAGGAAAATAGAAGCACAGACAAGGTTAAGAATTACCTATAAAATTCTCGAATTGCTGCCATGGACATGTCTCTAAGACGTTCTTCAGGCCATACCTTTCCTGAAGAAACAACTGGTGTAGCAGAAGATTTCACATGTGTAGCAGCTGAACCAGCCATTGATCTATCAAAAGAACGATCTGCATTGTTTAGGTCTCTGTCCCCATAATAAACACCATGTTCCTGAGAATTTGAATGGTCATAAGCAGGTGATCGCATGAACCTCTCTTGGACATTTCTTGTCATTGGTTCTTGCCTCGAGTTATTGAGCATCCACTCTGTAGCAGAACTGTACCCATTTGGCCCAGCACGAATTCTTCTGGATTCTCCAGGACCTGTAGATACATCTGCCAGGGGAGCACCTGAAAGTATGGCTGGTCCTCTCATAGACATTCCCCTGGCAAGACCACCTTGGGGACCAAGTGTAATCACATTATCATCAACAGGCCTGTGTGACAAGGGAACCGACAGAGTCCTATTCTCGTAAGGGTGTCTGTCCTCAAATCGAATACCCTGAGTAGCAAATCCACGAAGTTGTGGTGGCCCTCCGCGGAAAGCACCTTGCGGGGTAGTTGGAGGAGAAAACATAATTGATGCCCGAGGACCAAAATCTGAAGGCTGCCCCCTTCTTGAAGAAGAACTAATGCTTGAACTGCGAGCCAGTCTATTAACCTGTTGTCGTTCTTGAGCGGCATCTCTATGTACTTCCTCAATTTTTTTAGGGCCATCAACTTTCCTCCTCTGCTGCCACTTATTCTTCCTCAGATCAATTGAATCCTTCAACATGAACCTCACCCTAGAAGATAATTTCATGTTAGTTGATAAATTCGTCATCGTTTCAAAATACACATCCATATGTTCCTTGGCTTTTGGATGATCTATCATCTCTCCTATTGTGCTCATTAGCTTGCACAAAGCTTCAATATCTTCCTCTTCTGGATTTGGATACTGACCCAGCAATTTTTGTACGCACTCGTGCATTATTCTCTCCGTTAACATCCTCTTCTTGTACAGTTCCCCAATCAGTCTAATATTCCCTAACATCCGTCTTCGAGCCTGGACCCTCTTCTCCTCTCTTTCTACTGCAGACTGCTTCACCTTTCCATCCCCGTCCACTTTGTCAGCTTCTGCTTGTTCTCTTTCACCTCTCTCAAACTCCTCTTGGCATTTATTCAAAAGCAATCTCTTAAAGGTGATTTTCTCGTTGTCCTCAACAAAATCAGGCAGTTCACCAGCAAGATCATGACAAAAATTTGCATACATCTCACAGAATGTTGGTTCCATAAGAGCTTTATCAAATATCTGTGAAATGACACCAGTAAGAGTGACTGCATTGTCAATATTAACCTCCTTCACTTGCTCAAATAGCCTGTCAAAGTTTTGAGGGGTTAGTTTGTTGAGGATAGCTTTCAATTGCCTCTGTTTTGCCGCTTCAGCGTCGGTCACTTTGCCCACTTCATATTTATTTGCAGCTTTGTGAATAACCTGCATTGGAGACTGAGGAGAAGGAATCAGACCCTTCTGGAAACCAGAAGCACGTTGCCACCTGTCAGCATCAGGGCCATTGCGTTGAATACCTCCATAAGATTCCAGGGGAAGCAAAGGACCAGACTGAAGCCCAACAATATACTGACCAGGTGTCTGCCCACGTAGGTTCCTCATAATGCCATGGGATCCCCCTTGGCCAAACCGAAAACCTACAGTATTGCCCACTTGACCCATATCAACATGATGGTCCTGATTAAATGGAAACGGAATGGGTGACTTCAGCCACCTGCCATCATTTACCATTCCAGCCCCACGGAAGTCCGGCCTGGACACCACAATGGGTCTATCAATAACTCTTCCAGAACTTGGAGGTGGATTACGTTCAGCACTTTTTGAGATACTGAGTTTACTACCCATAAGAGCCTCCACCATATCATAAGCAATGTCAAAACCAGCAGGAAGATCAACGCATCGGTCTTTAAGTGTCAGGAGAAAATCTCTAGAATACTTCTTGCAAGCAGCTCCATCATCCTCATGATGTGTCAATCCACCATTTGTCTCTTCTACCTTGTCAGAATTTTCTAGTTTTGCCAATGACATATCAGCAGCATCTTCCCAGTCATCTGGTTCAGCTATACTGTTCACATGTTCCTTGCATGCAATATCCTCTTCATTAGAACCTGAGGGTGGCTCCCTCATACTAATGCTAGGATTGCTGTCAACACTTTCTGAAGAAACAGAAGGCTGTGGCTTCTCCTCTGGACCCTTATATGCCATATAAAGATCAGAGGTTGTCCCAGCTAAATCTGCTTTCTGACAGATTTCTTTTCTCGTTTTCTTGACCTTAGCAGTGGTACTTTTCATCTTATTCAGTTCCATGGTGTGCTTATTATCCTTCCATCCTGTTGATGGAAACTGAACCAAGTCACCATTTTCTTCCTCAGAAACTTTCAAAATAGAATCTGAGACTGACGGAATTGGAATGTGAGCAGTATCATCACGTGCCAACCCAGATTCCAAAAGGGAAGCTTCTCGGCCATCCATGAACCCACTCTTACCTATTGTGCCCTCCAAAGTTGAAGGTGTAACTTCACTAGAAGATGAAACAATAATGTGAGCGCCAACATCAGAATCACAGCAGTCTGCAAAAGCAGTAGACCTCCCTGTGTTATTGTCTGTTTTCTCATTTACTATGCTACGACAACCCAATGCTCCTTCCAATATATTCTGTTCAGTTTCCACGGGCCCAAGCTTGTTGCAGAAGGCTGATTGTGTAATGTCCAAGTTCTTGCAGTGATCACTGGTATTTGAACGCAAAACTGCAGTAATATTGACCCTATCATCACTATAGTTATTATCTAGTTGAGGATGCTTAGACTCTTCAGTTTTCATCTGTTCTGCTAATCCCGTATTTTCATTTTTCAGTTGAATGTCCAATGAAGTACAATCATCCTGTTTTGCACTACTAACACCATTAAGCTCATCAAAAACAATTTCCCCGCTTGACTTGTTTGATGTTTCGCAAATGCAGCCCTCCACAACTTGAACACTATCAGTCCCTTCTACTGAAGCAACAGAAACACATGCAACACCACCAGGCAAGGCTTCCCCAGTGGATACAGCAACATCTTGAAAAGTTTCTGATGAAGCACGAGTCGCTTCAGATTCCACAGTCTCTGAAATTTTGTTGCTGGCAGAAGTTATATGTTCTAATCCCAACAAAGGGTCCGCTAAAACAGAAGCAGATGGTTCAACTTTCTCTGAAAGAGCCTGCTTATTTTCAGTACATTTAGCCACTTCTTTGTATGCCTTCATAGCCGAACAATCAGCTGAATCTGAGATATCTGCCTGCATCAAGGTAGCATTGAAAAATATTCAATTGAAAACACCAGAATTAAACATGCAGGAGTGTCAGTATGCTTAAGAGTATAGATACCTGTTGCTGCATTTGGAAGTGGTGTTGATCTTTCTTCTGAGGCGGTTTCAACTGATCCTCTATAGAATCTACCCTTCTAACAGTTTCTGTTCTCCCGGGAGATGATGGAACTGAAATAGATTTAGACTGTTGAACAGAGATTTCCAGATGAATCTTTGAGTCCCCTTGAGAATGCAATGACTGTGTTGCCATGTGAGATCTCAATAACGTCATCACCTCACTCGTGTTATCAGCATTTGAGCTAACTAAAACTGAAGCTGGCACAACCCTGTCTTCAAGGGAACCAGCAGCAGGTTTTACTGCCACCTGTTCAGAGACTGAAGATGCAGCAGAAATTAATGTCTCAGCCCTGCGACCAGGTTCCAAGTTCGATGAGACAGCCATCCCATGCATTGGTGGGCCAGTCTTATAAGCAGAGGAATGATTAAGAAGGGAAGGGTTTTTAAAAGCTAAAACATGTGAACCCTGCCCACCCACATAATTAATCACCGATGCCTGAGAATTAGGAGCCATCTGGGTGGTGCTTGTTAAAGAAAGTGAAGCTGGATTTTGAAAGAACACAGAATTGGGATGAATATGAGAAAAGTAGTTGACCTGATGCGAGGGACCATAAACAATAGGCTGTGGTTGGAGGGGCATGTTAGGATGTGACCCTTGGCCAGACAATCCACCATCCAAATCTGTATCAGCCCTTTTATCAAGTCTCAACTCTTCATGAGTTTTAGGATCAGTAATCTTTATGGATATGCGAGGAGCACCAAGCTTTCTAGGCTGCTGCTGTGCAAAGTGGGACCCCATCCCAATGACCAAGTCGCCCATCTGGGAGCTGATCTGGTGACCAACTTGAGGGGGAAAGTTCAACCCCTGACCTTGATGCATCATGCCCTGTGGCTGCAAAGGAGGGGCTTGGAAACTTGGAACAAACACCTGTTGCTGCATTGACATCTGTAGTGAAGTAGTTGCCGTTCCCTGAGCCTGGATTTGTGGAGCGGGGACACCAAATTGTACAACCCGTGACTGATGAAATGGAATAGCCATAGATGCCCCAGAAAGAGGAGTAGATGAATTCTTTGCACTGGTAGCACCACTGTAAGCCGAAGCTTGGGCACGAACACCCCTTTTGTCAGAAGATGGAGGATGAGGAACTGTACTCTTGGACTGCTCGACATCTTCCCTCGGTTGTTGCCGATTAGAAATGGAAGTTGGTAACAGTGGGTCTGATCTAAAGGAATCATGGCGTGCCTGCAAGATGCAAAATGACTTTTCATTCATGCAATATAAATATACATATCAAAGGCAGTACTTCTCAGGTTTAAAATCCGAAAATTGCATTGCCTGTTTAAGGACCCACCTTAAGGAGGGAGTGGAGAAAATATAAAAGGAACAAATTAACTTTTAAATCCACAAACAAACACTGAAACTTTAATAATTACAAACTCAAAAGAATTTTGCAAGTAACTAGACAAACTAGTAATGGGTAATAATCCAATCATTTCTGATGACATGTTTTTTTGTATGTTAGCTAAATGCTAACGAATTCAATTTAAAGCCAAAATGACAGAATTAAATGAACATGTCATGGTAATTTTTGTTCAATAGTACAATAGTCTGACTGACTAAACAATTTATTTATCTCACATCAGGTCAACCAAGCATGATATGCATCAGCCTTCAGTGATAAAGTAACACTTCTTGAAAACTATCATCCAATGGGACCACATATCTAATTTTATCATCAGAGTAGAAACTAATGGACAAGGTTCAGACATGAATTTAGGTTCACAGGGGATCTGACCGGGAATTTTACGTGCCGACTTTCAGGCTACTTAAACACACAATCCTCCTACTTCTCTGGGCTTAGGACCGGTTGTGTAAAAACTAAACACTAAGCACAACCCAGGCAAAGTTCTGACATATAAACATACTAGAAAATGTCAACCATTAGAGGTCATTGCAGAGCTGATAAAAACCTGATCACATTTCTGTTCATGCAAGTTTGGAGGAGCTGAACTGGTTCGAGCAGGTATCTACAAAAATTAAAAAAATAATGTTTTTTTTCCTTGAACAATTAACAAGCCAGAAAAGCTCGAAATGTTCATAACATATGTTCTAGATATAGAGGGTACACTTACCTGCATTCCACTCACTATATTTGGTGAAAAGCTCCCAAATTGAAGAGAAACTCCCTTAGATGTGTCAGCTGGGTCAAATTAAGTGGACAAAGTATGAGTGTAAGTAAGAACGAAATTGAACAAAAGAGCAGAAAAGAAATCAGGAAAATAAATGTAGCCGTCCACCATAAACATTAACATTCTACAAAGGCATTTGCTGAAAAAAGCACCCAATATATGAAGATGACATAAATATCATATGACACCCATCTACATTCAGTGCAGATAGTTCATGACAGCAAGCAAGGATACCTCTTACGGGGGTTGTGGGGGCAGTTGATTCTGAAGTTCCAGATGCAGATGCAGAAGTTGGAGCACTGGAAGCAGTTTGATGACTTCTCTGATTATGCATATCAGTAGATTTGGCAGATGCATCTGTAAACAGAGCATTAGATGCCCCTACAAAAAAAATAAATAAATAAAGCTTATACCAATCATAAATTTGACTAAATTCATTTTGAATCTCAAATACAATATTTGCATGTATACACATAATTGGAAATCTGACACTTTATTGAAAGCTTAAAAATGAAAACAAATTGTTGCAGCTCTTGTATTCAAGCAATGACAAATATCATTATGATTCCCAAAAAAAATAAAAAAAATAACAAACCAATTAAGATCCCAGAATCAACCAACAACAAATGTTCATCTTATTCTACAACAAACATGGCACACGTTTGACTATGTTTAGGATTTTTAGAAACGTGATAAATGTTTTCTATTTCCTTTTTGTGAAAACTGCTAGCACAAATATGACAAAAAAATGAAAACACAAAAAGGGTGTTTTCACTAGTTTTAAAAACAAGTAAAAAATAGCACTGGGTCCATATATTTAAAAATATGGGAGTATGATATGCTTTCAACTCCTGTGAACAGAAAAGAAAGCCTGAAATTTTAGAGAACCTAAATAGTTAAACCCCTAATAGAAAATGATACTCAGTCTGACAAAGTCCCACTGATGTTTCACTTCTTGATTGCTTAGTGTCATGTGAGCTCTATAGCACTAACCAATTGAAACAAAATACATCAGTCTGATACATGATCCCCGCTTCTCCCTCTCTGAGAGAATCCATTATCTTGCCTTTCTCTTTCACACCCATGCGGAGAGCTGCTGTGCTGTTTCCCCTCAACAACTGTTGTCTTCCCCTCAGGTAAAGGCCTCTCTCTCTCTCTCTCTCTCTCTCTCACACACACACATGTTTATTCTTTTTTGTTTTTCGAAGGAAAGAAAACTAGAAACATTACTGAACATAACCTTAAGTTTTCATCTCAACCAGCACCCAATGTTCCAATAAGTTAAAATGAATTAATAAAATACATCAAATTGCATCCTGCCAGAAAGCAACAAGTAGTATTTGATTTAATTCCCCAACCAACACGCAAAAATGGTTGGTGTGATTCAAAACAAATAACCAAACAAGTACATACTGAGATCATAACAAAGTTTTAAAACATGAACCCAAAAAAAAAAAAACCCAACTCTTTAGCATTCACATTCAATTAACAACCAATGTTATTACAGTTCTGACACATGGTCAGAAAAATGAAGAAATCATTAAACCCATAAGTAAAAGTACCCAATTTTTCAATTGTTATGCTCAGGCAACACAACATCCTCATAATTCTATAAGAAAGATAACTGAGAGAGCGAGAGAGTGAGAGACGTCATCATACCCTGTAATGAGGGTTGTGCACGGGCACCATTGTGCACAGCACTGGACTCTGAATTTGCACTCGTAACAGTAACCCTTGACTGTGCCCATTGTCCATTAGACTTCTTCAAGCTGACAAAAACAAATAAAATTAAAAACCCAAAACAAACAAACCCTAGTTTTCCAAGAGCCATCAAGAAATTCCGAGATGCATGTAGGTTTGCAACGCAATTACCTCCGATTCGTTGAAGATTGGGAATTGGCAGAAGCAGGTGGAAGGCCCGTCCCACCGCCGCCCTTTCCTACACCACCTGATGAGACCCTTTGGTAAACTGGGTTTCCGGGTCGACCAGGTCTCCTGTAGTGTGACTCACTCCTTTCAGCCCTAGCCTGGTTGAAGGACATATATGATTTATTACCTAAACTCTCAGTTCTTCAATCTCCTGCCAAAAAACACAGACTTGTTGAACAACAGAAAAATTGAAACCCATTACACGATTATTCACAAAAGACAGAGAAATCAATCAATCAATCCAACAAACACAAACACAAACACAAACTCAACTCAACAACCACTATGGCAGTGTTTGGGAAGGATTTTTTTTTATTTTTTTCACTAAAAGACAAATTGGTTACAAAAAAAAAACAAAAAAAACAAACAAATCCAAACAAATTATCACATCAAACTCCATAATCATTTCACTTTTTCTCTCACAAACATCACATCCAACCACAAAAAAACCCAAACATCTTCCCAAATAAAAAAAAAAAAAATTCTCCAATAATATCCTACATCTAAAAAAAACCCACTTTCCAAACACCACTGTGATTCATAACCTAAACTCTCAGTTCTTCAATCTTCTGTAAATGATCCATGTCAGCAACAGAAAAATCGAAACCCATTACAAGATTATTCACAAGAAAGACAGAGAAATCAATCAATCAATCAAACACAGACTCAACTCAACAACCACTATGATTTATAACCTAAATTCTCAGTTCTTGAATCTCTACAAATGACCAGCGTTAACAACGTAAAAATCGAAACCCATTACACGATTATTCACAAAAAAGACAGACAAATCAATCAATCAATCGCAAAACACAAACTCAGCTCAAAACGCACTACATGTATAGATTCACATACATTCAAAAAGATAAACAAACGTGGTTCAAAGGGTTCGACAGCTTACCTACAGAGAGAAAATGGGGATAGAAGGAAATTAGGGTTTTGAATTTGACAAAGCGAAATGGGAAGGAGGAGTGGCGGGAACCATGACGAATGAAGAGAGAGAAAGAATTAAGAGAGAAACAAAAACATATTAAAAACAAAAAAAACAAAAACCAATCAAGAGAGAGAAGAAGAGAGATCATTGGCTATATATATATATATGATTGATGATACTGTGTATTGACAAAGTAGATAACATACCTGAAAACAGTTAAAAAAAGAAAAATAGTTGAATTGAACTGGTTCTTGGGCTTTTTCTTGATGTTTGAAGTTTTTCTCTCTCTCTCTCTCTAAGCAATGGTGATAGCTTTATAACTACTGCGGTGGTTTTTGTCTCTGTGCAAAGTGACGATTCTCTCTGTCTCTCTCGCTCTCCTTTCTTCAATTCGAAGTTAAGCACTAAAAAAGAATGAATAACGTTATATGGTATGTTATATGCATTCATATATTTTATTTTATTTTTTTTAGTTGTTTTTCATTTTTTAAACTTATTTTGAGGTATATTTATATGTTTTTTCTTTTAAAAAAAAAGGTTACAAATTTAGTTTTTAATCATTTTTTCAATAATGAGTAAGATCAATAACAATATCATAATATATGTCAGTATATTAATTAATACATATAACACTACTAAAAAAATAATATAATTTTAATTTTTTTAGTCATAACTAAATATATATATATATATATATTATAATTAAGATATAATTAAAAAAATTATAAGTCATGATTAAAAAAATTAATCATAGCTAAATAAGAAAATTTAAAATTTTATAAATTATTATTAAAATATTGTCATAACTAAAAAAAAAATTAATTAAAATTAAATAATAAAAAAAGATATAATTAGAGTACAGACGATGTAGCATTGGTGTATATTATAACTTTCCCGAAATTAAACAACGGTCAGAGTGAAGCCAACCGTGATAAAACAATAAATGATAGGGTAATTACACTTTGCCCTTTATTTTGGTCACTTTTTTCATTTTAGCCATTCAATTTTTTTCCCCCACTTCTGGCCTTTCATGAGTTTTTTCTAATTTATTTTTAAAATTAAACAAAAAATAACATATTTATAGTCACATAGTGTAAAAAAGTAATTGAAAACCTAAATCCCAATATAACATATTTTTTGGTTATTTTGGGAAGATGGTTATAATCAGTTTTTTTGTGAAAAGCTACTTAGACCATCTCCAACGGTGAACCAAACCCAGCATCAGATTTAAATTTTGATTAAAAACCCACTTTTTCATGCTCCAACGGTTGCACCAAAGTCATACCAAAATGAGATTTCAGCAAAAGTTTCACCAAACTAGTGACAGACTCCGCGTTTCACAAAAATACTGTATATGACCGTTGCCAGGAGACGAACCGGTCGACCGGCCGGTTGACTAACAGGTTGCCCACCAAAAGTTCAAAAAGTTCGGAAAAAAGGTTCAAACCGGTCCCAAAAAAAAAAAATTTTTTTTTTTTTGCCTAACCGGTCGACCACCAAAAGGTTCAAAAAGTTCAAAAAAAAAAAAAAAAAAAAATTTGCCGTTACCGGTCGACCGGCCGGTCAACCAACCGGTTGCCCGGCGCAAATTTGATGAAAAGGATTTGATACTGAACCGTTGGAGCGCGAAGTATCAGATTAAGGAAATGACCACTTTTTGACTCAGATTTGGTGAAAAATCTGAGTAACCGTTGGAGATGCTCTTATAAGCAGTTTTTTTGTGAGAGATGAAGTGGGTTATAATCTGGGAAATGGATTATAACCCACTTCCCAAAATAGGCCTTTATATCATGTAGTAGTTAACAACGTAGCATTTTCGGTCTAATTTTGAACAAAAATGAATTTTAAAAGAAAAATTGAAAAAAACTTCAAACATTAATGAGAAAAAAAATTTGAGGGCCAAATTGATAAAGTGATCAAATAGAAAAGGGGACAAAGTATAATTTACCCTTAATGATAAAATATGTAATTAAAGAAGATATCAAAAAATTGAAAAATCCTAAATAAATAAATCAATCGATGAAATGAAACATATGTTGGACGTGAAAATTTTGCAAAAATATACAGTTGAAAACTTTTATATATTACTAAGAAGTTAGTACTTCGAATCTTTTTATGTGCGTGAATTTGATTCATTGTGTATTTATTTATTGTAAGAGATTTTTTTTTGTATTAGTGTGTGTTGCATTTTATATTCATTATTATAATTTTGTGAATTTAATTTATTAGATTTTATTATAGTATCATATATGATTTATTTGTTATAAAAAAATATAAAATAAAAAAGGGAGATTTACCAATAAATCCCAAAATTTAAACTTGTGAACCAATTGATCCCATTTTTATTCTACTAAACCATTTAGTCCTGAGTAATTGTGAGGGACGTAATTACCCTTATTTGAACGTTATATTGGTCAGTTGTGGATTTTGGGCGTAAATTGGGCGTGGCGCATGTGTCTCACGTGCAAATTTAGTGAATGGATGTGTGGTGTGTTGCATGTGATACATTGTAAGGGTGTCACATAATGCCAATCCGCTGTAAGGGGTTTTTCTTGGGCTGGGTTGGTGTGTTTGGGGGTTAACCCATTCTGCAACACACTCACTCATCTCTCTCAGCATTCTCTGTCTCTCTCACATGGAGACCTAGCCACACACATATCTCCTCTCTCTAGCAGACACAAGACACCATGCACAGAAGACACTATTAATACACACACCTAGCAGCAGCCTCAGCATCTCAGCATCTCTATACTCACACAAGCAGTTCGAACACATCGAATCGTTGATTCCACAACCTCGATCCTTCGAGAATGGAAACCTAGGGTACGAATTGATGATCGCTTAATTGAGCCCTACGACGGCGTTATTGTTGTCTTCGTTGTCGTCTTCAGCGACGAAGATTATGCGGGGGAGGATGATGCCGTTGTCGGAAGAAGTTGTGGTGGTGGTGGTGGAGCTAGGGTTAAGGTTTTGGCGGCAGCGGCGATGGCGGAGGCAGACGTAGGAGACGAGGAAGAGGATGGAGAGGAGGACAAGGAAGCCGAGGGCGATGGCGATGGCGTAACCGAGGCCGAGGCTGGTTAAGTAGTTGGTTGTGGAGTGGGGGGGAGGTGGTGGCGGTGGTGGTCACACACACACAGCACACACCAAACCTAGCTCTCTCTTCTCTCTCTAAGACACACCCAGCGCATAACACACACACTGATACATGCACACACACACACTGATGGCTTCAACACACACCCACACACACACACACACACTGATACACACACACAGCCGTATACACACACTGATATATACACACACTGATACACACACATTCAAATTCGAAAACCCTACCTCACAATTGGTGAAACGTATTTGAATGGATCACCAAAATTAGCCAAACCGGAATGAGCAACGTTTCCAAAAAATGAACTGATCCAGCAAAACAGTACCACATTAAACCAATGGCACTCTCGTCCACACAGTGAAACAAAAATGGAAAAAAAATAATAAAAATGACCAAATCAACCCACCAGCAGGACTATTTGGTATAATAGAATAAAAGTAGGACTATTTGGTATAACAATTTGTAAAGTAAGATTTATTGGTAAATAATCCAATAAAAAAAAACTACATTGATTGGCCTTTTTTTCTATTCCTCATAATTATTATATTTATGTATTTATAGTTGCCACTATGTAGTGGAAATAGTATAATCATAATGTTGAAAAATAAAAATTAAAGGTTGTTCTGATAAGTGACCTATAAGTTGACTTTTTTATTATTACAAATAAATATATAAAAAGTACAGAGATGATATAACTCAAATAAATTAATAAATTGATTTATAAACTTGTTCTCAAGGAAGGTCTAAATAAATAAATATCCGACTTTATCTGTAGCTTTGGTGTATATAAATGAATGATTAATATAGGAAATTGGGGTTGCTGCTGCGCAGCCCGCGCAGCAGCAACTGTTGTGCGTCGAAATGAGCTCATTTTGGAGTCTATTTTGATAATTCGAACCGTTCACATTTTAGAATACATTAAGGGGTGGTTTGGGATGATCTAAATAAGTGCACTTTTTGACTTTTTATGAAATATGGGCTGGGTTTGAAGTGATGTAGTAGAGAGGTGATGTGACTTAAATAAGATGATGTGACTTAAATAGGATAGTGACTTTTTGACTTTTTAACTTTTTTAAGTTATGACAAACAAGGCCTTAAGTAGAACATACATACAACAAATCATGTTAATCGGACATCGTTTACCCATTCGTCCACTCATATTGTATCTACAAAAATAAATAATAATTGTGATTTAAAGTATTAAATAAATATAAATGTGATTGATGAATAGGTAAACGATATCCGATTAATTTAATTTTTTGCAAGCATGTTTTACTTGA
The DNA here is from genome assembly GCA_030407325.1 of Camellia japonica. Taxonomy (NCBI): domain Eukaryota; kingdom Viridiplantae; phylum Streptophyta; class Magnoliopsida; order Ericales; family Theaceae; genus Camellia; species Camellia japonica. The sequence goes on from JAPPVO010000007.1 coordinate 20,196,780, forward strand.
TGTATTCTAAAATATGAACGGTTCAGATTATCAAAATGAACTCCGAAATAGGCCAATTTCGATGCACAACAGCAACCCCAAGTCCTTAATACAGTCTTGTTTGCTAAAATTTATTTCGGGTTTTTAAAATTTAATTTTTTAAATCACATGTTGAAACAATTATACATGAAGGGAGAGAAATTGGATGAATCCCAATAATGTAAAGAGAGAGAAAATTGTTATGCACAGGAAATGCTTGCGTATGATTACATCATGTGCTAATAATTTCATGGGTTATTGTTTGAGTTATCCTGGTTTGTATCCACTTTAATTACTTAGAACCTAAGGAATCTGAGATGGATTTACTAACTTAGAAAATTACTACAAGTGTTGAGGGTAGCATAGTATTTACAACGCTTTTTTTACCTTGTTGGTTCGGATAAAATTATTAAATAATATTGAAATATCATATAGTATATTATTTACATGAAGTTATGAATAAACAACGAATAACAAAACACACTAATGTTTATTTCTCAAATACTTAACAAAGTATTCAACATTGTTTTATTTATAAATTTATTTCGCAACATCGTTGGTTAAGAATATCATATGATATTCTAAAATTATTGAATAATTAATTATTAGATAAAAACTATTCATTTTATAACGTTTGCTCTATACTAATCTAATATGTTAATAAGTTTAACTTTCATTTGATAAAAAAAATCAAATAAAAATGTTCATACATAAATAACCAAGGTACTTGCACATTGATGATGGGTTATAAATAAATGATGTCCATGTAACCATGGTCTTTGAAAGTATTTTTTATGGGGCGAATTACATTAATAGTTCTTATAGTTTAGAATTTGTGTCACTTTGATCCTTAACTTTTTAATTGTGACATATTTGATTCAGAATTTTGAATCTTGTTCCAAATAAAGACAATTAAAGATACCATTGCTCAATTTCAATAGCAAAATCGTCAATTTGATAAAATATAAATTAATTTGATAAAAATAAATGTCAAAAAAATAGTTTTAATTTTTAAAAATTATTTCTACCCACCAAAGATAAAATTTTGTAAAATTGATAAATCTTTACACATTTATTTACTTTTTTACCAAATTAATGTTTATTATGTGTTTGGATGATAATCATGTAATGAGTGGTTGCTAGACTTTTAATGTGTAATCGATATATTTAATATATGAAACGTTTTTAATTTTTGATTTTTTGATTTAATGGATTGGTTTAATAATGATATCAAAGTTGTCACCATATTTAACTTTTAAAAAAATATAAACTAATTTAATGAAAATAAAAACAATCACCCATTACATGATTATCATCCAAACATATAATAAAAATTAATTTGGTAAATAAATAAATAAATAAATGTGTAAAAGATTTATCAATTTTATATAATTTTATCATTGGTGGATAGAAATAATTTTTTAAAAAATTGACATTTATTTTTGTCAAATTAATTTATATTTTATTAAATTGGCAACTTTACCCTTCAAATTGAGTGCTGATATATTTAATTGTCCTTATTTATAATAAAATTTAAAATTTATGGTCAAATGTATCATAATTAAAAAATTAGGAATTAAAATGACACAAATTACAAATTATGGAGATTTTTAATATAATTCGTCCATTTTTACAAAGAAAGAGATATGGAAAGAGAACAGGGCAAAGATTTGATGTCAAATAACTTTAATTATTTTTATAAATAAAGAGACATGGGAAGAGAAAGGGCAAAGATTTGATGTCAAATAACTTTAATTAGCTTTCAATTATTACATAATAGAATTTTAGGAGATTGTGTATTGATTGTTTGAAAAATAATGTAATATGTACTAATTAGTATATTAACTAGTATATTAATTGATTATGTGACATAATTTAAGAGATTTTTGGTATTTATAAAGTGATTAATGAATGGGATCAATAACAATATCATAATTAATATTAATACACTAATTAATATATTAATTAATACATGTAGTACCACCGTTGTTTGAAAGTCGTGTAGGTGAGCATAAATTGTACATGTGAAATGCACAGCCCACTAATGAACATTTACAATTGATAATTATTGAGTTTCCATGTATGCAAGTGGGTATTCATGGGCCTTGTCAAAACATATCTTAGCAAAATGTTACATATACATAATTTATATATAAAAAAAATATTCAGAATGTTTAATGACATGGATAGGCCCATAAAGGTCACAGCCCACAGTGAACAAACCCAAGCCCACCATTTGGACCCCATTGCATAACCCGGTTGGTAAAGCCCAAGACAGCTGGAGGCCAACTGGGTGTGAAGGGCCAATGGCATTCGGACACACGGCAGGTGTAGAACAGGCCACATCAGCAGACAGAGATCTGCAAAGTTATTGCCACAACACATCACCATTAATGCAGCCCATCACAGCATTTATTACGACAACACTTCCCCGTCGGAACAGCGCCCCCTTACCCTGGACAAGGTAAGCTACAGCACAGGCTTTCGGCGAGGGGGCACGTCGGAATGGACAGTGAAATGATTACCAAAGGATATAAGCAAGCATCGAAGACAAGAATAAGGTTAAACTTTCTATTCCCATCTCTCTCTCTCCATACTCCCTACTTCCACTACTAACTTGCTCGTCGGAGGGTTCACTGGGGGACTACTCTGTTCCCCGTTAAACTTACTTGCAGGTCATCTAGTGGGCTTCGCCATTCGGACGTGGGCTCGAGGAGCTTGGATCGGTCCAGTCCATCCACCGGGAACGAACTGTATCATCATTTAACATATAGTATAAATTCATTTAAGATATTTTTAATAAAGTTCTATGCATATATATATATATATATTTGTTAAGGCAATGAAATTTAAAAGTAGATCACAAATAGACATAGGTTATTTTGGAAAGATGGTTAAAAGTTGATTTTTTAACTTTTTTTGACTTAAAAAAAATATATATGTAAAAAATGTGAGAGATGGTGTGATCCAAAATGGATTAAAAGTTAAAAGATGACTCTTAACTATCTTTCCGATCAACTAAAGCCAAGTATGATTTAGCCTTTGTTTGGGAAGTGAGTTGACTTTTTGACTATTTAGCCTGGGTGAAACAGTTTGGGATGGATTTTTTTATTTTTTTTACTTTTGTAAGAGAAAAAATAAAATGATTATAGATAAAGTAAAATGATTATAATTTAGATGTGACATTTTGTTTTGTTGACTTTTTAGTTTATTTTATCTTTTTGTGACTATTTTAACCCCAACCTCGCATGCAACATGCTAAACATAGTCTTATTTTTATTTTATTTTTTTATATTGAAGGTTGAAGAAGAGGAAGAGTGAGAGTTGAACTAATTTTCCAATGAGGGGCAAGAACTATAGGACAAAAGGGGGAAATATAGGACAAAACATATACCCTTGGATTCATTCACTCATGTACGCATTTCTTAGACTGTTATGTCTGCAAGTAAGCATTTTTTAGTCCAATTTCAAACCAAATAATGATAAACTGAGAACTAACATTGTCCAGAGATTATTAAGGCAAATTTGATGATTTAGATAAGTACAACAATGTAAACCATGGCAGAGTACTGTAACAGATGTTCAAGGGTTTAAGCACCATACTGTTTCAATTGAAGGTCCCAACTCCATTAGACAAGAAAGAGAAAAGAAAAATGAAGTAGAAGGCCTTTTTTTAAAAAAAATATTTTCCGTTTCTTTTTATTTTTTCTTCATAAAATTCAAGATCCAAAGACATAAGAAGAAGAAGAAGGGTGAGAAAAAAAAAAAGAAAAGAAAAGAAAAGAAAAGAAAAAAACATCAGAGAGCAGCAGAGTAGTTTGTCATGGATAATGAAATAGAATGAACTTTGATCAAGAAACAAAGAATGATGTTTAATAACCCCAAAGGTGTTAATGCTATTTTGAGTTCATTTCACATGTTCCAAATCTTTGCTCAAACTTATAAATCAGTATTCACAAGTTACCATAAAAAAATTCAGAAAACAGAATCAAAGCCCATTTGCTATAGACACAAGTATTACATGGTTAATGGAAGCAAAAATACCAATCTGCATCAATCCCCGTATTGCAGACTCCTACACTGCATTTACAAATGCCGGAAAAAGAATGTCGGACAGTTTTTTCACAAATCAACCAAACCAAAAGTGTCGATTAAATCAGATTCTTTTGGTTGGTTGAGTATTTTTTCAAACATATGGCTGAGCTTCTCGTGCTGAACCATCTCTTGTAGGATCTCATCTTCACTGACTGTACACGAGATTTTTTCTGACCTACAAACTCCACCATCCGACGAAGAAAACACCAACTCAGATAACCGGTCCTTCTCAGCCTGTCGTATGTATTTCTCACCTTCCATTGTTCCAGATGTGATCAGACGGTAGACGTAGACAATTTTCTTCTGACCAAGCCTGTATGCCCGGCTTATAGCTTGCCTTTCTACAGATGGGTTCCAAACAACATCGAGCAAAACAACTCTAGAAGCACCAACAAGATTTATCCCCTCACAACACGCCTTTGTTGATGCAAGCAGTACTTGTACTTCACTTGCAGGATCGTTGAGCAAACTAATTGAGGACTGGCGCTGCTTTGCATCGCATTTTCCATCCATGTATAATAATTCTTTTCCTTCTGTCCAATCAAAGTGGGATTTAAGGTGCTTTCTTAGGAAAGTCAATGGAACGGTATATTGACTGAAAACCAAAACCTTTTCTTTCAATGGCTGACTTAGCCGGATTAGTTCTATGAGGAATTTTGTTTTGACACCAGCTTCAGGATCAAATCTAAGCCTTTCTAGCTTATCTTCGTGAATTGAGAGCGCTTCTTCTTCAGATAAACGCTTGAGCAACAACGAAGGGTTTACAGAAATCAAAGATACAAGGTGGTAGCGTTCGAGTTGGTTTTTCCTGCCTTGAATGACTTTGATGAGGCCTTTCTCAATGTGCGTTGGTGCTAAAACAACCACAGAGTCCCTCAAACCGGGAAGACTTTCTTTGAGTATCGAACCTTTATGTACGTGCACAAACGGGTTGATCATGGATTTGAGTTTGTCTAGTTTATTATCGCTATCCTTACCAATAGAGCTGGTCAGCAAATCCCATTTCCCTCTTGCTGCACTGCTTTTCCTCCCTTGTCTATGTACATGCACAAACGGGTCAATCTTGTCAGCGAACTTGGGCCTAACTAAGCAAAGTGTATTAAAGAGCTCGCGAAAGTTGTTTTGAAAAGGAGTCCCCGAGAGGATAATGCGCTTTTGAGTTTTGACTCCTGAAAGGGCTTTCCAAATTTGACTTTGATCGTTGCGAGGAGTGTGGCCTTCGTCAAGAACCAAAAGACCAGGAAGTTCAAGAAGCATTTTTCTAAAAACACCATCCCCAACAAGTTGCTCAAATAGCGTGTAGCTGATCCCCAAGACACTTCCACACATTTGCCACGAATAAAGCTTTGCCAGACGAATAGAGTTTTCATTTTGTCCTTGGGGTCCATGTTGCTTCGCTAGATTAACAGCCACTTCATTTTCCTGGCCTGAATAGTTCAGTTTGTTCAGATTGTGGAAGGGTATATCAACATTCCATTTCCTGAACTCTTCTTCCCAGGTCAAAAGCATGCTGCTAGGAGCAATAATGACTGGCCTGCACGATCGATATAATTCCATGTATGTTTGGAGAAATACTATTGTCAGACGAGTTTTCCCTGTACCGGGGGCGTGTGAGATAATGCATCCACCTCCACCATCAAAATAATTCTTGTTCTTCAACTCTTCAAGGTCCATGCCTCCGGCTATGTTTTTCCATATAAATTCAAAACCTTTACGTTGATGTGGATACATACTATCTTTAACACCGGGAATGATGTCCCACACCGTGCCTTTGGCATGAGCGTGTTGTTTAGAACTAGACTGGTATAGAGGAGCCGAGTCTTGGCACTGAAGATCATCAAGATTGAAATGGTCTGTGCTGCCCAAGTTTTTCTTCTTAGTTCTTCTTCCCCAGGGATGCTTACTCTGCATGCAAAACCAAGTTCATATAGAACCAGATAATTAGTGTTTGACTTCTTTAAGTAATAATAGATAATGCTATTCAACTACACACCAAAAAAAAAAAAAAAACCTTCTAATCTAAGGCTTTTGAAGTTGAACATTAGGGTGAGTTATGTAAAAATCACCCTGTTTTGAATTTGAATCTAACTCACCCTAATATTGTGAAAAATTGAATCCAATTTATTTGCAGACAAACACCCTTAATAAAGTAACAAATACAATGTTAGGGCACAGAAACTTTTAGAACAATAAAGTTTGATGACTTACAAATGATGGTAAGATGTGCTTAATCTCCAACTTCACAAAAGAGCAAAATTTGCATTTTAGCCCAACTTGTTCATCAAGAACAAGCTGCTGCTTCCCTTGACAGCAACAGATAGCTGGATCACTTTCAGTGTCTTGAGTGATACTGTCCCCATTGTCAACCTACCAATCATTGATGGCAAGATGTTAAAACTCAACACAAGATTGAAAAAAAAGAAAAAAAGAAAAAGAAACTAATGAACACACATGTAACATTCAAAAATGAATGGCAACTAAGAGCTAAAAATGTAAATAGATCATGAGATTATGTAAGGTTCAACAAGATGTTTTGGATGCGAGCAAAAGTAACCAAGAAAGGAGTTATCAATGTCATATAATAAACCCATGAGTTTAAAATTGCATTCATGCTTCATTAAAAGAAACAAATTTATGTGACCTTAGTTCACCAACATGGAGATAAATACATTAGCAATTATGCTACCATAACACCACCTTTTTAGCATCAATGCCTAACAAAGTAATAATCATCAATAATTGTAAAGCAAGATACATGTTTTCTCATTCTCAATTCAGCTATAAACAGATGAAGGGGGTCATAAATTTCCAAAATGGGATCAAATTATGTTAAAACACCTGTTACTGTCAAGAAAATTTTGGGAAATTAACACTAAAAAGCGTACAAGTGTAGAGCAAACTGGTATAGAAGAGTATAAATATGTCGAAGTGCATGACAAGAATAAAAAATGATCACATCACAACTTGATTGAAATTTTTAACATAGGTAGAACGGGAAAGCAGAGGATCGCAATCACCCACTTATTCAATGGAAATGTTTCACTTATTTTAAAGTGCAACAACATTATTTTTTCGTATTTTAATGAGTACATGTACATGTACACTTGACTTAAAAAAAGATCATTATAGTCAACAAATAGATCTTCATAATAATCACAGAAAATTGATAGACAACCTAAATATACATAATCAATGACAAACTTTCAACACTGATGCAAAAGTATCAATAATAGGAAACAAAAAACTGCTCTATGGGAGACGCATTAACAGATACTACAATCATATGACTTGGAAAAGTTAACATAATTATTGTGCATTCTAGATTTTAATGTCAACCTTACCATGAAAGAATCTGAAGAACCAATCTCACAAGTTGCGAGAACAAAATCCCTCTCAGCAAAAAGTTTATCCGCTTCAATTTCCCAATAAGATTTCTCAGATGGTTTTGGATCCTCATCTTCAAAGCCAAAGCTGAACTGTAAGGGTAGCGTTGCTTCTTGATCAGGAACCTTGTGTTCAGAAGGAACTAAATTTTCCAGAGGCACATCTCCCTTCTCCCAAATAGAATCTGCAAGAATCTTCACAAACAAACACAAACATATTTGTTAAATTCAAATTCTTTCTTCTTTAAATTACTTGAGACAATAAAAAAAAATACGAAGTTCTCTAAAAAAGTAAATAGATAGTATAAATTTCACCTTATCAACTGATATTGGAACAGCAGAGTCCACAGCATTACGCTTTCTCTTAGCAGGCCTCACCACTTCCTCTTCGCTTTCCTCACCATTCTCACCAGCTTTCCACACATATTTTCCATCATTACAATTTTTTAAACCAGTCTTAAAATCATCACCAGTAAGAGTAAATGGGCAACTAAAAGTCCCAAACTTCTGTTTCTTCTTTTCAGATTTTGTGGATTTAGAAACATGTCTCAGATGAACCCGTTCTGCCACGGTTTTAGGCTTTTCAATCTCTTCTACACCGTCTTCTTTCTCACAATCAACCAAAATGTCCAACCCACAAATTCGCCTTCTCTTTAACCCGCCTTCAATGCTTCTCTCCTTTCCCTCATCATCCAAACTACAAGAACTCAACTGCCCCAAATTAGCAACTTTAGCATTGCCATTGGATTCACTAACCCCAAATTCCTGTATCTTCTTTTCAGATTTTGTGGATTTAGAAACACGTCTCAGACGAACACGTTCTGCCACGGTATTAGGCTTTTCAATCTCTTCTTCACCCACTTCTTTCTCACAATCAACCAAAATATCCAACCCACAAATTCGCCTTCCCTTCCCCAAACTAGCAACTTTAGCATTGCCATTAGATTCACTATCACCATCACTCTCGCTCGGCACCTCTAAATCAATAGAGACAACATCAATTACCTCCTTCTTTAACTGTGATCGAACTTGACTCGATAAACCAAAACTCTTCTCTCCATCATTGAGCCCAACACTATCCTCAACCACTCTACCATCCTTATCCTTCATACCTATGATTTGAACTTCGTTATCACTCTCATCATCATCATCATCCAGCCCCATTCCAATCACATTCTTGTTATTCTTCAATCTTTGACTATACCTTTTGTTTTCCTTTGAACCAACACTAGGTTTATCAAAATTCTGATCTTTTCTCATACCCTTTTTCAAATTCTGAACTTTCATAATCCCCAAACTCTCATTCTTCTGAAAACTACCAAAATTAACTCCACCATTGGATTCAACTTCCCCATCCACATCACTCCCACCACCACCACCAAACCCTAAATTCAGACCACCACCGGACCCTCCATCAGCCTTCTTCTGCTTCTTCTTCTTCTCGTTGAACTCTCTGTAAAACAAAGCTTTTTGCAACCGAGTTCTCCTCGGTAATGGGTAGTCCATATCGCTTGCTATGAAACAGAGATTTGATCTCTATGTGACCGTCCAAACAGAGCACGTATCGTCGTGTATATGTATCTATACATGCAATACAATGTATCTATTCTAATAGAGAGAGAGAGAGAGATATTACAACTAGTTACTGGAGAAGACGTGTGGATGAAGCTACGGGAAGAGGTAGAGAAACAGAGAAAGAAAAGGAAGCGGATGAAGCTACGGGAAGAGGGACACAGAGAAAGAAAAGGAAGCGCGAAGGTCTTCCAGTTGGTTTGGGAATCAATTACTCGGGAAACACACTATCACCTTCTTTGCTTCAACAATTTAATTTTTTGAAAATGAAGGCAGAGCTTTCAAAAATATTAATTTCACATTTACTTTTAAATGTGATGTTTGTTTAGTATTTTAAAAAATTAATTTCACATTTACTTTTTATCTTTGCAATGCGAAAAAATTTAGATTAATTGGTCGTCTTTCTAAACGTTTGGTTTGCTGATTGGAAAAGTATTTTTTTTTTTTTATAAATGTCACTTATTATTTTTTATATTTTAAATAAAAAAATTAAAATTTTTAAAATTTTTTTATAAATTTTAAATAAAATTTTGAGTTGTATGTTTTATTATAAGTTGTAAATTTTTGTATCAAATATCATATGTCATATCAAAAATTTCCTATCCAATTCAAAATTGTTTTCAAAACTCATTCACCAAACAAATTTTCTACATTCAAATCATAATTTCAAAACTTACAAACTCAAAATACAACTCTATTCTCAAATCATATTTAGAAAACTCTACCAAACACAACCTAAGGCTGTTTTTGGAACGACTTCCAAACTATAATTCTACCCACACATCTAATATAATGTTTGAATAAGATGTTCAAACTATATTTCCACAACATTTAGAAAACTCTGCAAAAACTCAGTGTGAGGCACGATTTTCAAAATTATTATTTTTGAAATTTGGCCTAACTTGCCGTCCCACCGGATGTCCTACCGAACATCCCACCGGTCGTCCGGCCGGTTGACCGGAACAATGCAATTTTTTTTTTTTTTTTGCAATTGACACGTTAATTTTTATATATTCAAAAAAAATATTTTTTGAATTTTTTAAAAAAATTTGTGAGCTTTAATAGAATTTGAGTTGTGTGTTTGGTTATGAGTTGTAAGTTTTTGTATTAAATATCACATGTCACATCAAAAAATTCTCACTTAATTCAAAATTCTTTTCAAAACTCATTCACCAAACAATTTTTCCACACTCAAATCATAATTTCAAAACTCACAAACTCAAAATACAACTCTTATTCTCAAATCATATTTATAAAATTTTACCAAACACTACCTAAGTTTTTTTTTCCCCCCTTTTTTTTAGTTAATATTTTAAGTAGTTTTTTATTTTTAAAATGTGTCTAACTTAATTATATTTAAAAGATAAAAATATTTATTAAAAAAATAATATACATAAGAATATAAAAATATACTACATTTTTGTTTTGTTTTTTTTTTATTTATTTAGTGAACTTTTTAAAGATTTTTTTTACAAATATTATACCTTTTAATCGTATTTATATTAAGCGTATCTAAAAAAAATTTAAAAATTACTTACAATATTAAAAAAAAATCTAAAAATAAACAAAAAATATAAAAAACAAAAAACTTAATTTTCAGAAAATTGAATACAGAAAACTAAAACCAAACAGAGTGTATGGTACACCTCTTCAAAAGTGTGTATCATTTGCATCTTATAACTAAAAAAAATAAACAATGTCATAATTAAATACAAAATAAGGCATAATTAAATATCTCATGGGTAGGGGTGTGCATAATACCGCCGAAACTGCTAAAACCGCACCGAGCCGCACCGCCAAGGCAAATTCGTTATTATTTGCCAATCGAACCGCCGGTTTTTGGTAAGAAAAATGACAAATTCTAGTGACACTTTTATCAATCCGCCGGTTTCTATTTTTCTTCCAAACCGCACCGACCCGCACCGCTATTAAATCATGTTTTATAAGATTCTAAAAATTCTTTTTTACTTAAGTTTGCTTGTTGTTCTATACCTTAGAATATAGTATTACATTACTGCTCGAGGGGAATTTAAGATGTCAGTAATCCAAAATAAAGTTGGATTCCAATTCACTTTTCAATCTTTTTTTTTTTTTTTCTGGCCATGTTGCAAACTTGCATCAGCTCATTTTTCAATCTAAATACTTTTCAACAGTAAACATTTTCAATATATTGTAAACCCTGAATGATATTAATTTTATGTATTGTATTTGATCATTGTAGCTTCCACAGATGCTTATAATGAACTGATGGCATAGTCGTTGATATTATCATGTTGTTGCTACACTTACTGTATCAGAAGAAAGCTTCGCAAGATGCTTAACATCACGATATCTCTCATCTTTTTTTTACTCTTTGATTTAAGTTTTGTAATTTGAATTATATTTTTTATAAACCGCCAATCCGGCCGAACCGCCAAGGCAAATCCGCCATTATTTGCCAACCGAACCGCTGATTTTTATAAGGAAAATGGCAAATTCTAGTGACACTTTTATCAATCCGCCACCCGCCATACGGTTTCTATTTTTCTCTCAAACCGGAACAATGGCATAATGAAAATTAGTCATAACTAAACATAAAAATTGACATAATTAAGGGCGCATGTAGTACACTATTTTTAAGGGTGTGCATATTAGATTTCCCCAATTGCTCCATTCATCCCAAAATAGGATAAATTACAAATACACTCCCATGAGGTTTACTTAAAATACAGATTGCTCACTGTGGTTTGAAAAATTACAAATACTCCCTTATTATAATTTTTTATTTAATAGAATTAACTAAAATAATGAAATTCATAATTGCTCTCTCTATACAATAATAAAATTATCTAAATTATTAATTAAAACGTATTTTTAACATCATTAAAAAACCGTTGATTGACTTAATAATTTATTAATAAAATGGGCGATTTGTTATGAAATTAAAAACTTCAGGGGGTAAAATGTAATTTTCAAAACTACAAGGGACGATTCATATTTTAATCAAATCTCAAGAGGTGTATTTGTAATTTATCCTAAAATATTAGTCAGCTTGCTTGTTTTCATTTTTCAGAAAATACTTTTCAAAAAATTCTACATTTTTATTTTCTGTGTTTTTTTATTTTTACTGAATTTTTTTAATATTTTAAGTAATTTTTTTACTTTTTAGACACACCTAACATAAATATACCTAAAAAGTAAAAAAATTGTAAAAAAAATCTTTTAAAAATTCACTAAATACCAAAAATACAAAAAAAATATAAGAATTCAGTACATTTTTTTATTTTTATATATTTATTAATTTTTTAAAATATTTTTTCACAAATTTTTTACTTTTTAGATGCATCTAACTAAGGTGCATCTAAAAAAGTAAAAAAATGTTTAAAAATTTTAAAATATTCACTAAAAACAAAAGAATACGAAAACCAAAAAACTCAGTTTTCAAAAAATTTAATTCAGAAAACTCAAACCAAACACACTGAGTCACTTTTGGGAAATTCAATTCTTTTGATAGTACAATTATTACAGGAAATTCTATTTCCACAGACCTAATTAGCTTAAGACACTTCGTTTCTCAATACACACCTATTAATTTGATTATCAATTAATTTTCTCAATCCACACACTTAAAGTTACAATTACACCCTTCACTTATAACCATTGTACACACACCACTAACCCTCTTTCCACACACTTTTGATTAACCCTACTTTCACATTGACTCACCCACGCCCTTTAAGAAAGCTTTGGTCCGGAATGAAATTTCCTCCATTAAAGACTTGCATAAAAGACCTCCATTAAAAACCATTATAAATCCTTCAAAATAGTACACTTCTTCCTCGCACACAACTAAAATAAATAATCACTTCTAAACATTAATAGAAATAAATTAATCTCCAATAAGAATAACAATTTAAAAACCTGTGAATAAATAGAAAAAGAACAAATTAGTTTAATTTTCATTGTACTCTTCTCAAATGATCTTATTGTTTTATTATAACAAACATAGAATTATATTATTTTCCTTAATAATAACAATTATACACATAATTGAAGAGTTTTTGAGTAAGTACCAAAAGCAATGGAATCGAGGAGCTTGAAAGCGAGATATGAATTGGATTGTAATTTGGAGATTTAGTCATCTGGGTTTGATGGAAAATAAGAGTCTCAAATGTTGTAAAGATCATCAGAGGCTTTCATGGTCTTTGCTGAGTATTCACCTTGGCTTTGATTGCTCAAAAGGTCTATATTGAAAAAATTTTATTCTTAAAAAATGTGTACAAAGAATTTTTTCATATAATATTATGAGTGTTATTGGAGTCTATTATGGTATTTTTTATTTAGGATATAATTGTCATTAAATTAATATTTCATTAAGTGTATGGGAGGCTCTATTTACACACCATATTTCCTCTTAAAGCACACCATTAATTAATTAATTTTTTATTACAATTTGAACCTTAAGTGAAATGACTACAAATGACAAGTTATGATACACACCATTTGTATAATTACCATAAAGGACAATAATGAATATAATACACATCAACAATCTCAAACTTGTTACCTACGTATCTTATCTGCCAATAATTCAAAAACCCTAAAACAAAAACCAAAAACCCTTAAACAAATAACAAAAAATATAATATTATTGAAAATTTTGATTGGATTCAATGAAGGATACATCTGGCAATACTAATTCGGAACAATGGAGCAGGGAAAATGTTATTTTATTTTATTTATTTTTTTTCCGTTCACTTGCTGAGTGGTAAATCATTGGTATTAGTTCGGTTAACCAGAGTCGAATAATATATCAATGTTCGACTAACTAAAACCGAACAAATACAATTTGTTCGGATTTATAGTGTCGAACATAATCCAATTAATTGGTTTGTAAATATCGAACAAAAACCATATGTTCGGTTAAAAACAATTGAATAGTTTCATTTAATTCGACTCTGTATTGCCGAACACTTATAATTTTATTTTATTTTTTGGTTTTTCCATGACTCACCTAATGAATCGAAGTTGTTTTCAACTGTGTTGAGCACTATCGACGACGTCTTTGATGAGAAAAATAGTGTTTTGAGCAATGGGTGTTCACCAGTTTGAATAGAGAATGGAGGGGGAGATGGAATATCGTAGGTGGGTGGGTGGGGTGTGTGAGTGAGTGAGGGTAAAGATGGAAGTTTGTAGGTATATTGTGGTGGGTGGAGTGTGTGAGTAAAGGTAAATATGTAAATTTGTGGTGTGTATTGAGTGCCATTTTGGGAACATGGTAAAAAGCCACGTTTTTGGACAAAATGTCTAAAAACGTGGCTGCCAAAAACGCCAGAAAAGCCATTTGGCAAGTGTCAAAAACGCAGCCGTAAAATTACAAATTAGGGCCTATGAAAAAAAAGTAAAAAAATAAATCTCTTATGTTGGATAAGGGTATTTTGGTCATTTTAATTTGATTTGACACCATAAATAAATATTAAACTAAAAAGTAAAAAGCCAGCTTTTTACCAACTTCCCAAATCACTTCAAAAAAAGCCAAAAAGCTTGGTAAAAAACTAAAAGCCAGCTTTTTACCAACTTCCCAAAACAACCCTGAGTAAAATATTTATTTACCAAATTATTAAAGTTGTGCATTTAGAAGTGGTTTGCCTTGAGATAAATTATGGTGTGTAAATAGAGGCTTCCTAAGTGTGTGTCTTGAGTTGTGGAAATAGAATTTCCCAATTATTACCCTTCAAAAATATCAACTTTCCAAAACTACCTTTTAATAGTACAATGATTACAATTCAAAAAATTTAATGCTAATGAATTTAAAAGCAAAGACAAAATAAAAAATTCATATTACCTTTATTTTGGATGTGGGTTGACTTTTTAAATATTTTTTTTTTTGTTTTTTTGGGTTATTTTAGCCCGGGGCTAAAAAACCTTATTTCGTATGAGTTTTTTGGATTTTTTTAACTTTTGTATGAGAAAAAAATGAAATGATTATTATTTGAATGTGACATTTTATCTTATTGATTTTTTAGCCTATTTTGTCTTTTTGTGGCTAAGATAGCCAAACAAAATTATCCCAAACATATTTTAGTCCTTAATTTTTGAAAGGGACTAATATTTTCAGACAATGAAAAATGAAATAAATGACTAATATTTTAGGACAGGTAGAGTAATTTTTTATTTTTTATGAAAAGAATTGTAAAAAAAAAAAAAAACCCTCTCTAGTTTAACTCAGCTTTTGAAAATTAAATTTTTTAATTTTCATATTTTTTAATATTTAGTAATTTTTTATTTTTTTGAATTCTTAGATACGCTTAAAAAATATAATATTTGTATAAAAGAAATTCAGTACATTTTCATATTTTTTTTATATTTAATGATTTTTTTTAAAAGATTTATATACAAATTTTATATTTTTAATATATCAATATTAGGTGAATCTAAGAAATTAAAAATATATATATTAAAATATTTTTTAAAATTATTAAAAATATAAAAATACAAGCTAAAAACTTTAAAAAAAATTTATATTAATTTTTATTTATATTAGATGTAGATTTATGAAAATACTCTCGTCACAATTAAACATTAATACCGATCAGATTACTATTTATTTATTTATTTATTTATTTATTTATTTTTTTTGTATGTGTGTGTGTCTACTTTCCTTTGATAAATGCTACTATCCCAAATTTGTGAACCATGAAAACTGTCCAGAAATAAGTGTGTAATGTAGCTAAAGGATTGTGTTGTGGGTCACACCTATAAGTAATCTCATCCACACCATTTGAATTTGAATAAATTATGACCATTTGTGTACGGGAAAGAAATATACCTTCTCGTATAATCCTGTTGATCAAGTCTGCGTTCCTCCTTACGACGTCGCTTGGTCACCTGAAAACACAAACGTGAGCTGGCCGGCGGGTGTGTGCCGGAAACCTCTCCGATGCCTAAGTCAGCAAGCAAGACCAGTTGGCAAAAGCTCAATGTAATCAGGGAGCAAAAGTTGCATTACCTCTCCAAAGGTGATATGAGCGAGTTTTTATAGGTTTTGTGCGGCACAATCCTAGTAGGACTCTTACTCCTCCATGTAGAGTCCTTCTAGGATTCATACTCCCGGAAGATAATGCTTATCCTCCAACGCCCCCCTCACTGCTTTGAACCAAGTGAGATGGTTTTACCATGGCCAAACTCCAATGTGACCGAAGTAAACGTTAGTTCGGCCCTTACTCTCCATTCTCTTCTCGGCTTTCCCATACTAAGACCGAGCTAACCATAAGAGACTTGAGCCGAACTATCTTCAGAGCCGAGTCCTTTCAAGGACTTGGCATACCTCGGTCTCCATATGCTGCGACCGAACTAACCACTGAAGACCGACCACCGCCTTCCTCAACCGAAGTAGAAACGAGCCCTATGTGACCGAACTAATGACCTCGGTCGTGACCGGTCTAATACCAAGATCACTTCTCCAGACCGGAATAACTTACACGGAATTTTTACTCAACCCTCCGTAGTGCGGCCCAAAACGACCCATCACTTAGCTCGGCCCAATCTACCCAGCTTGGCCCAATTTACAAATAAATTACCCTCTCAATTGCCCCTTAATTCCATCTGCGCAGCATGATAGGGATTACCCGCATAACGACCGAGCTATAGTCTTGCAAGCATTTCCAGCCGAGCTAAGCTTAAGCCGAGCTAAGTATGTCCGGTCAAGACGTCTCTTCAACTGCAGTAGCTGAAACGCTTCCCTTTCCAGTGACACGTGGCAACCTTCGATTGGCCAATCCCAGCTATCGCGCCGTTCTTCGTACTTCGCGAATTTGAACAGTTCCCGCCCATCCTCTTCCTTTTACACAAAACAACCTCATTTTGGGCCTTTCACTTCACTCTTCCTCTATTCATCTCCTCTCTCTGAACCTCCATTAATCTTTCAACCTTTCACCTCTTACTGTTCTTCCGTTGCACTTGAAGAGACTGTGATTTTACTACTATTTCTTCTATTTTCAGTGTCCCCCTGCTTCTTCATCTGGTAAGTTTTGCACATTCGTTTTGTTTTCCTTGTTTTCATACTGTGCTGTGCGTGTTTTTACAAAGTATATTCTTTCCATTCGCTTTGCCCTGTATTTTTCTGGAAAAACTTCATAACAACCACTTGAATGTATGAAACCCGTATAACAATAATTTTGATCCAAAATCACAGAGCAACCGAACTAGTAGACTGTTTTTGCCATATGTAAATTTAGGCAAACTAGAACCGGACTAGAACTTGCGTATATAACAATAGTTCCAATAGGTCACCATGTAATTCATATTAGCCGAAATAAAAACGAACCGAACTAGAAAATTGTGCCCCTCGACCGAGCTAAGCCTTGGGGGCCAAGCCAGCTTTCTCAGTTCCTAAACCGAACTCAAAAAGCTCCCCCTTCATGCTTAACCGAAGTAACAAAACCATAGGCAGAACCGAGATAACCAAGCATCTTGCCAAACCGAGATAACAAGCACGTTGGTCACAACCGAAGTAGAACCTGTAGTACACTGCGTAACCGAAGTAGGACTTGTCTTTTTTGCTTTGTTTTTTTGTAGCACGGTCAACGATCTGTGCTTAACACCTTGTTTCTCCACTTTGCAGACTTAAGTTGCCAGGCACTTCCCTGCACTCAGCCGAGCTACTGAGCACACTTTTTTGACCGAGATAACTTATTCTTAACTTATACAATAAATGGGGAAATATAGGTTCCTAGTAGAAACCCTAGGAGGCCTAGCCGAATTCCGCAAGGATTACCATATTCCTGCCGACGTCAACCTCACCCTAGCCGGACAAGACGTTGACCCATGGGGCAACGAAGGCTTTGTCCCCTTTACCATTCAATCAATAATAGAAACCGGACTGAGATTTCCAGTCCAACCTTTAATTTGTGAATTTCTCAGGCAAACCAGACTATGCCCCACCCAACTCTCCACCAACACTTACCGTATAATAATGGGCATAGATGCGCTAAACCGCCAAACCGGTCTCAACCTGGGCTTAGCCGAAATATTACATCAATACTCCATAGGATCCAAAGACAACGGCTGGTGCTATTATTTAAGAATACGCCGTGGCCGAGAGAAAATAATAAAACATACACCGGACAAAGACCTAAATGATGATGACTTCTTCTGGGTTTCTGGCAATTTTGAGGACCTTCAAGCCCGAATTCCTGGCCGAAGAATAAATTGGAAAAAAGGGGAGCCCGGTATACATACTTCGGTCTTAATTCATTCTTTTCTTTGTAATTCGGTTTTAATTCTAAACCGGACTAGCAACTATCTTCTTCTTGCAGATAAAGCCCATCTGCTATCGAACTATGGTTACCCCAACCTTGGTGTTCTGCGCACCGCACTACGGGTTAAGGAAAAAAGTTGGGCTAAATTGCTAGATTTCGAACCGACATACCGATACAGCGGTCGTCGGAAAGCTAGAGTGACTGACTTCCTCCTCGAAGACGCCCCAGAACCAGACCCAAACTTGCCGCAGATCAACCTTGTGCCCCTCACAGCCGACCAAGAAATGGCTAAAAGAAACAGGCTGAAGGCCCTGCTAACTGCCACGACCCCAGCCGAAGTACCACAAGCCGGCCAGACTACTGAGGCCGTGGTGGCACTTCCATCCCAACAGCCATCTTCCTCTCGCCCAAGTAAACGTGCCCGGACTAGCCAATCCGAGCAACGACTTGTGGATGAAACCGTTCTGCCGCCAAGCCCTCCCCCAAGCCCCCAACAGAGCCCTCAACCAGAGAACTCCGACCGAGCTGGGTCATCAAAATGGGTTCCCAGTCTCACCTTCAATGACCGGGATATAACGGCTTTGGATTCGGTTGTTGCTGAGAAGGACCACTCAATGGCTTTCAATCTAGCCAAGAGTGTGTGCCTTCCCAAAGACATGGAGCACCACCAAAGGCAACTCAACACCGAGCTGAAGGCCATCCGTCTTCAACAAAATCAATGATTCTGGTAAGTAACTTAAAACTTCCTATGCAATTTTTTCCAACTTTCAATCCGGCTAAAGACAAATTACTTTTCTTCTGCAGGCCATTCAGAAAAACCATATCACACATAGGAAGGTGCTGGAGCTTAGGAGAAGTACCAGGGAGGCCATGGCAGAGGCCGAAGCTAAAACGGCCGAGCTGGAGGAAGTAAAAAAACAACTGGCCGAGCTGCGTGGTGAAAACGATCGGTTGACCGGGATTGCCAATTCGGTCGAGGCCGAAAAGCTCAAGGTTGCCAACGAGGTAAAAGATAAATACCTGCGCCTCTTGGCGAAAATTGAGAAGAAAAAAGACACCGAGATAAACCAACTAAAGGCCGGAATGAAAGAAGCCGAAAAACGAGGCTTTAAGGAGGCCGAAGACGCATACACCCTCCAGTGCAACGCAGCCAAGGACTTATTCTTTAAGTGTGGATGGAGGAGTGCGGTGGAGAAGCTCGGTTGTACAGCTGACACCGAGGTCTACAATGCTCCACCGTGTTCTATTCCGGCCTCGCTCTCGCAATATGCTGCCGATCTCCAGAGGCAATTCCTTGAAGGTTCTGATGACGAAGATGAGGATGATGACGAAAATGAGCAAACTCTCACCCCGGTTGTCAATGACCAAGAGCAAAATAATCAAACAGTTCGGTTGGAGCCAGTCATTGATGACCTAACGGTCGAGTTGCAACCACCTGAGACCGAGGTTCAAGCGGAGACCGAGGTTCAGGCTGAGACCGAGCTCCCAGCTCAAACTGTGCTCCCAACCGACTTCGGACTCCAAACAGATGCTGATGTTGATTTTGAAGAACTCTTCCGTTGATTTTCTTTTTTGTTTCTTTCCTTTCTTTTGAGATTGTAACCAGGCTGCGGCCCCTCACTGTGTACTTGCTTTTAACTTCAATGAAAAAAATCGTTTGTGCTGAACTCTTGTTTCGGTTTTGTATATGTATGCCTTTATTTGTAATGATTTTTGCACGAACTCATTTGCTCAACTGTGATATCTCGGTTTAAGCTATCTAACTTACTAGCCAACCACTTTTCAGCCGATATAACTTACTTCGGCTGAAGAGTATCAGTATTGGTTTAATCCAGCCAACCACTCTTCAGCCGATATAACTTACTTCGGCTGAAGAGTACAAGGAGTTGGTTTAATCCAGCCAACCATTCTTCAGCCGACATAACTTACTTCGGCTGAAGAGTACTAGGAGTTGGTTTAATCCAGCCAACCACTCTTCAGCCGATATAACTTACTTCGGCTGAAGAGTACAAGGAGTTGGTTTAATCTAGCCAACCATTCTTCAGCCGATATAACTTACTTCGGCTGAAGAGTATAAGGAGTTGATTTAATCCAGCCAACCATTCTTCAGCCGATATAACTTACTTCGACTGAAGAGTACAAGGAGTTGGTTTAATCCAGCCAACCACTCTTCAGCCGATATAACTTACTTCGGCTGAAGAGTACAAAGAGTTGGTTTAATCCAGCCAACCACTCCTCAGCCATACACCTACTTCGGCTGAGGAGTACAAAGAGTTGGTTTAATCCAGCCAACCACTCTTCAGCCATACACTTACTTCGGCTGAGGAGTACAAAGAGTTGGTTTAATCCAGCCAACCACTCTTCAGCCATACACTTACTTCGGCTGAGGAGTACAAAGAGTTGGTTTAATCCAGCCAACCACTCTTCAGCCATATACTTGCTTCGGCTGAAGGGTACAAAGTGTTGGTTTAATCCAGCCAACCTCTAAGTTGGTTTTTCCAGCCAACTTAGAATACATTGTTTGGTTGTTTCGACCAAACGTCCTGCAGCCTGGATCCTTATCCTGGGCTTAGGAAAGGTGTTGGTTTAATCCAGCCAACCTCTAAGTTGGTTTTTCCAGCCAACTTAGAATACATTGTTTGGTTATTTCGACCAAACGTCCTGCAGCCTGGATCCTTATCCTGGACTTAGGAAGGGTCATAGTTGGTTATTCCGGCCAACTATGTTTACAAAGCTACTAATCTACTAAAGGTACTGTCTACTGAAAACAATTATACTAAAAAAGAATCGATTTGTTTTATTGAGAAAGTAAAAAATTACACATACTTAAAAGGAAAAAAGCTAAAAATAAAACAACTTGAGATTTGCCGTGTTCCATGGCCTGGAATTGCTTTGTCGTCCTCATCTTCCAAGTGGTATGCCCCTTTGCCTGCTAATCCGACCACTTTATAAGGTCCTTCCCAGTTAGGTCCCAATTTGCCGTCACCTGGTACTAAAGTGTTTCCTATGACTTTGCGCAGTACCCAATCTCCGATTTTAAATTGCCTTGGGTGCACTGTTTTGTTATACTTTCTGGACAACTCTTGCTAGTAGGAGGCGATGTGAACTAATGCTCTGTCTCTTCTTTCTTCCGCAAGGTCAAGCTCCAATGCTATGGCTTCACCGTTTAAGTCTGGATCAAAGTTTTCGCTTCGAATTGTGGGGAGGCCAACTTCTAAAGGGATGACTGCTTCCATGCCATAAGCTAAGGAGAATGGTGTTTCTCCTGTTGATCGTCGAGGCATGGTGCGGTAAACCCATAAAACATGGGGGAGCTCCTCTGCCCACTTGCCTTTGGCTTTTTCTAACCTTTTCTTCAATCCAGCCAAGACTACCTTGTTTGACGCCTCTGCCTGCCCATTTGCTTGAGGATATGCCGGTGTAGAATTGTAGAACTCTATCTTGTAATCTTCACAAAAGCCTCTGAAAATCCTACCATCGAATTGAGTGCCGTTGTCTGATATCAGTGCCTTTGGTATGCCAAATCGGGTGATGATATTCTGCCAGACAAACTTCTTCACATCTTTCTCCTTGATTGACGCCAAGGCTTCTGCTTCTACCCACTTTGTAAAGTAGTCGATTGCGGCAAGAAAGAATTTCCTGTTACCTGGAGCTGTTGGAAGTGGGCCCACTATGTCCAAGCCCCACATTGCGAAAGGCCATGGGCTAGTGAGGGGTAGAAGTTCTCTGGCAGGTTGGTGTATTTGGTGTGCAAATTTTTGATACTTTTCGCATTTTTTAACATATTTCTCTGAATCCGCTTGCATGTATGGCCACCAATATCCTTGTGAAATTGCTCTATATGCCAATGATCTTCCTCCTTGATGGCTGCCACATACACCCTCGTGTATTTCGAACAGCAATGCCTCTACTTTGCTGGGGTGAACACATTTTAAGTAAGGTCCTGAGAACGACTTTTTGTATAATGCCAAGGATGGAGAGAGCCAAAATCGCTGCGACTTTGCTCTTATTCTGTTGGCTTCTTTCTTCTCTTCTGGTAAAGTGCCGTCTTTCAGGAACAGTATGATGGGATCCATCCAAAAAGGGCCTAATTCTGCGCAACATATCTCTTCTGCCTCTGGGACTTCGATGCTTGGTCTAGGCAGGTAGTCGATTAGTAGTGGGTGAGGTACAGAGGTATCTGCCATTGAGACAAAGCCTGCGAGTTCATCTGCTCTGCTGTTTTCCTCCCTGCCGATCTGTTCTATTCTCACAACTTCAAACTTTTTTATTTCCGTTCTGACCAGTTCTTGGTACTTAGCCATTCTATCATCCTTTGCCTCGTAGTCGCCAGATATTTGGTTTACCACTAGCTGCGAGTCGCTGTAGACCATTAGCTCGGTGGCCTTCATGTAGAATGCTGACTTGAGGCCTGCAAGAAGCGCTTCATACTCCGCTTCATTGTTCGATGCTGGAAAGCCGAGGTTGATAGCTTGTTCTACAACCAGGCCGTTTGGAGAGATGAGGACTATGCCAAGTCCTGCGCCATGTCGGTTGGATGCTCCATCCACAAAGAGCTTCCACATCTCCCCTACAAACAACTTCCAGCATATGGAGGGATCGGATGATGTTGTGGGGTCTGGAATGTCGCTGGAGTTTTCTTCATTATCCATAGTTGCAGTCTGCCCCTTGTCTTCTGATGGGACCAAGTCATTAGTTGTTGGTGAGTTTTGACTTGGTGTAGCAAGGTCTGCTTCCTTCTTGCCTTCTCTACTCTGGTCTGCCTTGGGCTCTGGCTGAGTAACCTGCACTAGGGGTTGCGCTATTCCGGCGTCAATCTCCATCCCTAGTTCGGTTGTGTCAGTCAGGTCGATTAGGCAGACTTGGTGGCTTCCAGGAGTGAACTCCGCGACGAAGTCTGCCAAAGATTGGGCCTTTACTGCGGTTCTGGGTTGGAACTTGATGTCATATTGTCCCAATTCTACTGCCCACTTCAGAATTCGCCCAGAAAAGTTCGCCCTTTCAAATAAAGCCTTGAGTGGGAAGGCTGTGAGAACAACTATGGTGTGGGCGTGAAAGTAATGTGACAACTTCCTTGAGGCCATCATTAAGGCCAATGCCAGTTTCTCCAGTGGCAAATACCTCGTTTCGGCGCCTAACAGTGTCTTGCTGACATAGAAGATTGGAAGATGCTGGATTCCTTCTGCTCGAACCAACACTGCACTTACCGCGTGCTGAGAGACTGCCAAGTAGAGGAAGAGTTCTTCTCCAGGTATTGGGGTGACAAGTAGTGGTGGAGAAGACATGTATTCCTTCAAACTCTCCAGAGCTCGGTCGCATTCAAACTTAGCTTTTAATGACTGAAAGAATGGACGCAATCTGTCTGAAGACCGGCTGATGAATCGGTTAAGTGCTGCTGTCATGCCGGTGAGATGCTGCACTTCTTTCACTGAGTTAGGCCTCTCTAACTCCTGAATTGCTTTGATTTGGGAGGGGTCTGCCTCAATACCCCGGTTGGTCACCAAGAAACCCAGAAACTTGCCAGACCCTACACCGAATGCGCACTTAGAAGCGTTAAGGCGCAGCTTGTGTTACTTCAGGATCTGGAACATCTCATCTAGGTCCTTTAGATGGTCATCCGCTTCCTTGCTTTTGACCACCATGTCGTCGATGTAAGCCTCCATTGTTCTGCCTAACAATGGCTCGAACATCTTTGTGACCATTCTCTGGAATGTCGCCCCTGCGTTCTTTAGGCCAAAGGGCATGACCTGTAGCAGTATAGTCCTCTTGGAGTGGTGAAGGATGTTACTTCATGATCCTGATGGTTCTGTATGTGTAGACACCCCATTTTTTCACCCTTAAGACTTGGGCACTTTGTTTTGACCATCCTCACCAAAAAAAATCAAATTGAAATTTTTAATCCCAAGCCTCACCCATTTTTGTCCAAATTCGTTTATATTACTAATATTTTATTAATATGTAATATTTTAATATAATTTCGTGTGTGTACATATTTGCAAACGGTGTTATATAAATTGGTACATAATAAAAAATAAAAAAATAAAATAATAATAATAAAAAAAAAGAGATTGAATTCCATTTATATATATATATATATATATGTTTATATAAAATATACTGGTTAAAATATATTATGGTCAAATGAGGTTTTGGTGAAAGATTAATACAATATATCTCTTAGTGCTGAATTCGGTGGAATGGTTTTAAAAACAAAAGTGAATTTCTGAGGAAGAAAAGAACATAGAGAGAATATTTGGTAGAGAATGGGAGCATCATCAAACACACACCCACGAGGCACACATACAGACACATGGAGCACCACACCCATCATTCACAAACCCAAATCCACACACTCACCCACTCAACACATGCAGCAGCACTCACACACCGAGGGCGGAGCCACACCACCCTCTCCCTCTTGGCTCTCTCTCATCCTCCTTAACCTGCTACACTCATACATCCACTCGATACACATTCATATATCCACGGCCGAGCCACCCACCTGCAGGAACTCTCACACACCCATACACCAACTCTACCCTCTCCCTCACGGCAACCCACCTGCAGCAGCACTCCACACCATCACCACCCTCTCCCTCTCGGCAGCTCTCCTCTCACACACTCACAAAGCCACCTGTACTTCATATACACTACACACCACATCACCATATACAGACACAAATTCCTAGCCCTCTCGAGCCTCTCCCTCTCGGCACTCTCTACACTTCCCCCCTCACGGCAGTAAACCCAAACCCAGCCACCACACTGCCTCCATCCACACAGCCACAACCCAGCCACCACACGGCCTCCACACACAGCCAAAACCCAGCCCACCTCCTCTTCCTCACGGCATCAACCTGCTACAACCATGCACACATCTCTCTTCTCTCTCTAGGACAAGCCACACACACACCTCACATAACATACACCCATCACTCATGGCAGCAAACTCATTACTCACGGCACCCACTCCATACACACACACACATCACAGACCACACACGGTTTAGAGGGCCTTGAACTAAGCTTCAACACACACACACGAGGGGGAGGAGTGGTTGTTCGGAGCTGCCTCTTCTCCTCTCGGCACCTCTCTCTCTTCTCTCTCTCGGGTTGAGTCTCCATACACACGACGCACCTCTCTCTCTGCTAACACTCACGGCAGGCACACGGCAAACACACCACCATGGCAGCACCTATACCTCTCTCTCACACACACCCATGCATGACACAGCACACACGGCATCTCTCTCTCTCTACAAGAAACCCACTTCTCTTTCTCTCTCTAGAAACCCACGGCAGCAAACATGCACAGCACACCACTCACCACTTAACAAACCAGTACTCCCTCTCTCTCACACAGCTTCAACCCATACACACACAGTGCTTCAACCCATGCACACACGCACAACAGCTCTCTCTCTCTCTCTCTCTCAATTTAGTTAATTAGAATTTAAATAATTAATTAGTGTAATTCATTTATTAGTTAATTTGAGTTTTATAAATGTATCAATTAATTAGTGTAATTAGTTAATTAGAATTGTATAATTAATTCAATAGTGTAGTTAATTAGTTAGTTCAGTATACTTTTATATTTAATTATTAATGTAATTAATTAGTTAGTTTAATTAGGGTTTTATAATTAATGAATTAATGTACTTAATTACTTAGTAGTTAGTTCAAATTTATCACTTATAATTAATTAGTGTAATTAATTAATTCGAGTTAATTAGACTTGTATAAATAAATTAATATTAGTGTAAATAATTTAATTAGTTCATTTGAGTTTTATAAATGTAATTAGTGTAATTAATTATAAATTAGTGTAGTTAATTAGTTAGTTCATTATAATTTTATATTTCATTAATATGTAATTAATTAGTTAGTTCCAATTTGTAATAATTAGTTAGAATAATTACTTAGTTTAATTATTATTAGTTACCTAGTTTAAATTAGTTACTCTGTAATGTATTTTACTCATTTAAATCAGCTTAAACTAGTTATTTAATTAGTTCATTATCATAATACTATCATAATTATAATTACTTAATTCACTTCACTAGCTTAGCATAATTAGTTATTTACTTGTTGTAATAATTAATTAGCTTTTAGCTTTGATAACTAGCTTATTTATTCATATTCAAATTTTGTAATAATTAGTTAAGTAATTTAGCTAGCTAGTTAGTTCATTCGGACCCTCCTGCGTGAGGGCGCATTACTTCATTCAGACCCTCCTGCGCGAGGGCAAACAAACTTGTAATAAGTGTGCGTGTGTGTGTGTATGTCTTCCAACCCCACGTCTTTCTCCCTTTTATTTACCAGCTTATGATGGTTAGTTTAGAAGCATCATGTTTAATTTAGTATACTCATGTTTGCATCCACTTGTATTGCATGCACCAAGGCTCGGTTCATCATCCAATTCGCATTGTCGTTTCAATACTTCTCTGAATACATGTTTAGACCACATGCGATCAAATCATCTCATATGCCATATTAGTAGCCGAGTCTAGTAATTGCATATCACATGTGTTGTATAGTTAGGAATCATGCATATTTTCTAACTTTGTTTTGTAGCTTGTTCGCGGGGACGTCGGTAAATATGTGAGTTGTTATGCTTTAGCATCCCGCTTGTACATAATTTTCTTATTATGTTTAGCATCCTACCATGAGGCTATTGCTTAAATGATAAACTGTTTGAATGCCTGTGGATGAAGGCTTGTTGCTTAAATTGGAATGATTCAACGAATGTATGTTTTAAGATTCACAAACCTGGCAAACTAAGCCCACCTAAGGGTGGCAAATTCAAACCTTTTTCGAGAAACAAACATGAAATTGAATTGTTCCAATTTGAGCAAACTAGTCTATACCTTGTATGCTTCACATAATAAATTTTAGGATTTATTAAATAATCAGAATAAGAACATATATTGTACATAAGAATCACATCATAATTAGTAGAGGCCGATCTTTGATCGGGTGAGTGGGGTGCTCATTATTGACCTTCCCCTCTCATACCTAAGTTCCCGAACCAAGATACTTTGGTAACGACGGACTAATGGCCTTTGGCACGAGTCACGGGTTTCCTAAATTTCCCATAAATATTTAGGTGGCGACTCTGAAATCTGGCAAAGCAGTCCATTTTTGGCATTTGATTCAAACATCGATTTTTCAAAAACAATTGCCGGATTTGGACTCTTTTTGTGTTTCCACTGTTTCACATTGCACTTGTGAAATCAGATTCAGAACCAACACAAGTGGAGTCCGAACTGTAAGGGCTATTTCATTCTTCCGAAAGGGGCGCGAAAAGCCGAGCTACAGTTTCTGGCGACTCTGCTGGGGATTTAGAGAACTTGACTTGAAATTTATGATGTGAATTTTTATCTACATTTATATGTTCTTTGCATTGCATTTGCATTGGTGCGCCTAAGTCCCTGTGTTTGCCATCTGTTATTCCTGGACGGTTTGCCGGAGGCTTGCCTACAAAGCTTGCCAAAAGGCTGACCGGTCATGGGCTCTGTCAAGTTGGGAACACAACCCTTGGATCTGGATTACCGCTGTACCGTTTGATCCTCCTTTCACTTCTCGGTGTTAGGTGTGAGAGGTATATTAGGTAGTCTTGCTGAGGTACCCTTTTTGACCAATCGGCCTAGCTGCATATAATAAAGCCATAGTGACTATTCCAACTTAGGACATGATCCCACCCATTTGTAGGATGTTGTTGAAGCCGCTTGTTTGAATAGTGAACCCTAGATCATTTCAAAAGGTAGGACAGGATAACCCTACCCTCCATAGGGGTGTTTGTTCTCTTTCCTGCTATGTGTTCTGTGCAAATTATTGGATCTATACAGGGGTTCTCAAATTCTGAACAGTGGTTCAGGCATTTCAATTTGTGGAGTTGAGTTCAGTGTGTCAGTATGAGTTAGCAGTAATCAGTGATCAGTTGAGTCGAAACGCTGCTAAAATTCTGATTGGGGGTCTCATTGTTTTTTTTCTCGTTTGCAAACATGGCTTCCAAAAAAAAAAAAACAAAAACAAAAACAAAAAAAAGGAAAAAAAAAAAAAAATCAAATCATTTTGTTTGTGTTGTTTTAGTAATTGTTGTTTTTCCAAACAAATGTTTTTTTTTTTTTAAAAAAAATGGGAATGGGATTTGTTTTCTTTTGTATATAAAATGTGTTTTTGTTTTTTGAACTGAGCAGAATGAAGATACACCAATCAAACACGGATAGGACAACCAAGTCGACTATAGATACACCAATCAAACATGGACGAAATGAATGAGTTAACAAAAATTATTGGGGCCGAACTTCAAGATGAAGCTACCTACGTATCCCAAAGATAGGAATCAGGCCATCGTAGTTCGGGCCAAGGTTCACTCGGGTATTAACACTCTCATTTTTTTGTTTCATCATCATTGCATTTTTTTATTTTTTTTCTTGTTTTTTTTTTTTTTGTTTCTATATATTTTTTCATTCATTTTTTTTTTTGTTTTTTCTGCTCTAACTTTTGCCTGGGTCGCCCTTCCGGGTTTTCGGCCCAGCGAGCCTCTCAAGGGTTACTTTCATTTTACTTTGTCCATGTTGATTGGGTGTGAAATCTGTAGGCCATCTATAAGAACAACTGCTACACTTGACCAGTAGATATGATGATGTAGGGACTAGGCTAATTGGGTCTGAATTTGCCCCTAGTGTTGCCCCTAGTGTAGTGGATAGGAACTCGATTGTCCTTCAACAATAACATTCATTCTCTCAAATTCTGGGTTTTGCCTTTCTAGGCAGTCTTCATTAGGAAACGATTCAGTTTTAACTCTTTGATCACCTCCAACCTTTTGCCCCTAGTTCAAGGGCTGCTTCAAATTTAACTCACATCGGACCTTCTTGTCTCTAGTTCAAGGGTTGTTTCCAATCTGAATCACAGGTCCTACATAGTTCTGGCTAAGGTTCACTCGGGTATTGACACTCTCCTTTTACGCCCTAACTTTTGCCAAAGCTGCCCTTTCGGGTTTTCAACCTTGCGAGCTTTTTCATTTTCATTTTTTCTTTTTATTTTTTATTTTTTTGTGCTCTAACTTTTGCCTGGGTCGCCCTTTCGGGTTTTCGGCCCAGCGAGCCTCTCAAGGGTGGTACCTTCTTGCCCCTAGTTCAAGGGTTGTCTCCATTTTAGGATATGTAAGCCTCACACTTTCGTCCCTAGTTCAAGGGTTGTTTCAAATCTGGAATCACATTCGACCTTATTGCCCCTAGTGGAAGGGCTGCCTCCATTTGAATCACATCCTTGCCCCTAGTTCAAGGGCTATTTCCATTTGAATCACATCATTGCCCCTAGTTCAAGGGCTGTTTCCAATTTGGCTATGCAAGCCTTACACTTTGATTGATCAGGGAATACCTCGAATCATGGTTTGAAAGCTAAGGAGCTAAGGAGGTCGAACCTTGAGTCAAGAGGGACCCTATGCTGTATAATCAATTCCAAGCATGTTTTCGTAGGACCACGCAAAAATAGTTTTTTGAAATCTTTTCACAAAGTGACTAATCACTCGTACTCTTACGAAGACAAGATAGAACCAATTTGGACCAAGCCAGGATCCTTCTCAGTACCCACATTAACAAAAAATGATTTTATTCATCAAGGGCTTAGTACACCTCTCTTCCTCTCAGTTGATCAAAATTTGCAAATCCCGAGGAAATTCTTCCTCTTTGTTTTTATTAGAGTTTTGGAAAAAGTCTTCAAAAACTTTGGTCAAGGCAATGATTTAAAGGCATAGAGAAGTAGGCAGACTCTATCACATTTTGTTTTTTTTTTTTTTTTTGGTTTTGTTTTTTTCTTGTTTTTTTTTTTTTTTTGTTGGTTTTTTTTTTTGGGCTTTATTGGAAAGAGACTATGAGACTATGACTCAACACAACAATGATAACAGACTCAAAAGAAAAAGACAAAGAAAATCTAGACAGGACATAAATGTCTAGATTTAGCACTCTTGACATCAACAGACTTTGACTCACTAAAATGACTCGAGTCTGATAACTCTACAAACTTGGTGGAATCCAACTTAGACTCAATACTCAATTCAGAACTCAGAATAAAACCATTCTCAAATTGCCAGTCAACATGTGGGCCATCCACAACATTCAAAATAAAGCATCAATAGGTGGTCACTCCCCAATTACAGAAATGGTCGGATATCCCACAAGTTCTATTTATTTACACTGGTGGACTTGTGGGATATCGGATTTTTTTTTTTTTTTTTTTTTTAAATATATATACTCAAAAAACAATGAACTAACTAATTAACTACACTAATTTATAATTAATTACACTAATTACATTTATAAAACTCAAATTAACTAATTAAATTATTTACACTAATTAATTTATTTATACAAGTCTAATTAACTAATTAATTAATTACACTAATTAATTAAGTTATAAATTTGAACTAACTAAGTAATTAAGTACATTAATTCATTAATTATAAAACCCTAATTAAACTAACTAATTAATTACATTAATTAATTAAATATAAAAGTATACTGAACTAACTAATTAACTACACTATTGAATTAATTATACAATTCTAATTAACTAATTACACTAATTAATTGATACATTTATAAAACTCAAATTAACTAACTAAATGAATTACACTAATTAATTATTTAAATTCTAATTAACTAAATTGAGAGAGAGAGAGAGAGAGAGCTGTGTGCGTGTGTGCATGGGTTGAAGCACTGTGTGTGTATGGGTTGAAGCTGTGTGTGAGAGAGAGGGAGTACTGGGTTTGTTACAGTGGTGAGTGGTGTGCTGTGCATGTTTGCTGCCGTGGGTTTCTAGAGAGAGAAAGAGAAGTGGGTTTCTTTGTAGAGAGAGAGAGATGCCGTGTGTGCTGTGTCATGCATGGGTGTGTGAGAGAGGTATAGGTGCTGCCATGGTGGTGTGTTTGCCGTGTGCCTGCCGTGAGTGTTAGCAGAGAGAGAGGTGCGTCGTGTGTATGGAGACTCAACCCGAGAGAGAGAAGAGAGAGAGGTGCCGAGAGGGAGAAGAGGCAGCTCCGAACAACCACTCCTCCCCCTCGTGTGTGTGTGTTGAAGCTTAGTTCAAGGCCCTCTAAACCGTGTGTGGTCTGTGATGTGTGTGTGTGTATGGAGTGGGTGCCGTGAGTAATGAGTTTGCTGCCATGAGTGATGGGTGTATGTTATGTGAGGTGTGTGTGTGGCTTGTCCTAGAGAGAGAAGAGAGATGTGTGCATGGTGTAGCAGGTTGATGCCGTGAGGAAGAGGAGGTGGGCTGGGTTTTGGCTGTGTGTGGAGGCCGTGTGGTGGCTGGGTTGTGGCTGTGTGGATGGAGGCAGTGTGGTGGCTGGGTTTGGGTTTACTGCCGTGAGGGGGGAAGTGTAGAGAGGTGCCGAGAGGGAGAGGCTCGAGAGGGCTAGGAATTTGTGTCTGTATATGGTGATGGGTGTGTTAGTGTATATGAAGTACAGGTGGCTTTGTGAGTGTGTGAGAGGAGAGCTGCCGAGAGGGAGAGGGTGGTGATGGTGTGGAGTGCTGCTGCAGGTGGGTTGCCGTGAGGGAGAGGGTAGAGTTGGTGTATGGGTGTGTGAGAGTTCCTGCAGGTGGGTGGCTCGGCCGTGGATATATGAATGTGTATCGAGTGGATGTATGAGTGTAGCAGGTTAAGGAGGATGAGAGAGAGCCAAGAGGGAGAGGGTGGTGTGGCTCCGCCCTCGGTGTGTGAGTGCTGCTGCATGTGTTGAGTGGGTGAGTGTGTGGATTTGGGTTTGTGAATGATGGGTGTGGTGCTCCATGTGTCTGTATGTGTGCCTCGTGGGTGTGTGTTTGATGATGCTCCCATTCCCTACCAAATATTCTCTCTATGTTCTTTTCTTCCTCAGAAATTCACTTTTGTTTTTAAAAACCATTCCACCGAATTCAGCACTAAGAGATATATTGTATTAATCTTTCACCAAAACCTCATTTGACCATAATATATTTTAACCAGTATATTTTATATAAACATATATATATATATATATATAAATGGAATTCAATCTCTTTTTTTTATTATTATTATTTTTTATTTTTTATTTTTTATTATGTACCAATTTATATAACACCGTTTGCAAATATGTACACACACGAAATTATATTAAAATATTACATATTAAAAAATATTAGTAATATAAACGAATTTGGACAAAAATGGGTGAGGCTTGGGATTAAAAATTTCAATTTGATTTTTTTGGTGAGGATGGTCAAAACAAAGTGCCCAAGTCTTAAGGGTGGTCAAAAATGGGGTGTCTACAGTTGCCCCTCTTTGACAGAGCTCGAAGTCATGAAATGACATGAGTGAATGTCAAAGCCAGAAAACGACCCTTTTGACAAGGCCGTAAGACTTGGGCAATCAAATAAAATGCAATGCATGTGGTTGAACCAAAAGGTTGCCTACGTATCCCTTTGCAAGGAATCAAACCAGCGTAGTTCAGGGGCAAGAATGCAAATGATATGCAGAATGGTTTTGGGAACTGGACTTATACGCTACGCGAAGCCAATTATTTTTGAAAACCTTATGATCATGCAAGAGAGGGAAGACCTCAACCAAGAGATGAGAAATCACCATCCTA
Source organism: Camellia japonica (assembly GCA_030407325.1). Lineage (NCBI taxonomy): Eukaryota > Viridiplantae > Streptophyta > Magnoliopsida > Ericales > Theaceae > Camellia > Camellia japonica. The sequence continues at coordinate 20,229,701 of JAPPVO010000007.1, forward strand.
ACACGTGTCACGCGAAAGGAGGAAAGATGGTGTAAACAACAGGCGCACCTGATGTTTTTAACCGTTTGGGTGGCCATGGATGCCGCTTTTCTGATCATATTTACAACTTTCCCTATTCTCCAACGGGGTGACAGACTAGGTTGGTTCAGTTTCCAGAGTTGAGGCGCATACAAGCTACCTCAACCTATGGGGCTGCCATACAGATTTCAAGCCGAGAATGCACCCCTGGATGCACCTCTGGGTATTTAAACCAGACTTTAGTCTCGGAAATCCCGAACCTTTTGCGTTCTAGGCATCGCCATTCGAACTCTAGTTTTCACCGTCGTAGTTGGTCTCCTAGGAACTCATTGCAATCACAGGCAGACGGCTATACCAGACTACCGAAAGTCGTTCGGGCACGACAAACACCAGAGGAATTGCACCTCTAGAGGATTTAAGGTCTCCTAGACCATTGAAGTCGTTCGGGCACGACAAACACCAAAGGAATTGCACCTTTATAGGATTTAAGGTCTCCTAGACCAGAAAAAGAACATCAGGCGCACCTGCTGTTTTTACCCGATTGGCAATCCTAACGCGTCTCACGCGAGAAGAGGACGTGCACGTGAAATCCAAACGCGTCTCACGCGAGAGGAGTATAGTAAACTTGAGATCCAAACGCGTCTCACGCGAGAGGAGTATTTGAAATCCAAACGCGTCTCACGCGAGAGGAGGAAGCTGAGGAAGGTGCTTTCCAAACGCGTCTCACGCGAGGGGAGGAAGCTGAGGAAGGTGCTTTCCAAACGCGTCTCACGCGAGAGGAGGAAGCTGAGCAAGGTGCTTTCCAAACGCGTCTCACGCGAGAGGAGGAAGCTGAGGAAAGTGCTTTCCAAACGCGTCTCACGCGAGAGGAGGAAGCTGAGCAAGGTGCTTTCCAAACGCGTCTCAAGCGAGAGGAGGAAGCTGAGCAAGGTGCTTTCCAAACGCGTCTCACGCGAGAGGAGGAAGCTGAGCAAGGTGCTTTCCAAACGCGTCTCACGCGAGAGGAGGAAGCTGAGGAAGGTGCTTTCCAAACGCGTCTCACGCGAGAGGAAGAAGCTGAGGAAGGTGCTTTCCAAACGCGTCTCACGCGAGAGGAGGAAGCTGAGCAAGGTGCTTTCCAAACGCGTCTCACGCGAGAGGAGGAAGCTGAGGAAGGTGCTTTCCAAACGCGTCTCACACGAGAGGAGGAAGCTGAGCAAGGTGCTTTCCAAACGCGTCTCACGCGAGAGGAGGAAGCTGAGGAAGGTGCTTTCCAAACGCGTCTCACGCGAGAGGAGGAAGCTGAGGAAGGTGCTTTCCAAACGCGTCTCACGCGAGAGGAGGAAGCTGAGGAAGGTGCTTTCCAAACGCGTCTCACGCGAGAGGAGGAAGCTGAGGACGGTGCTTTCCAAACGCGTCTCACGCGAGAGGAGGAAGCTGAGGACGGTGCTTTCCAACCGCGTCTCACGCGAGAGGAGGAAGCTGAGGACGGTGCTTTCCAAACACGTCTCACGCGAGAGGAGGAAGCTGAGGACGGTGCTTTCCAAACGCGTCTCACGCGAGAGGAGGAAGCTGAGGACGGTGCTTTCCAAACGCGTCTCACGCGAGAGGAGGAAGCTGAGGACGGTGCTTTCCAAACGCGTCTCACGCGAGAGGAGGAAGCTGAGGACGGTGCTTTCCAAACGCGTCTCACGCGAGAGGAGGAAGCTGAGGACGGTGCTTTCCAACCGCGTCTCACGCGAGAGGAGGAAGCTGAGGACGGTGCTTTCCAACCGCGTCTCACGCGAGAGGAGGAAGCTGAGGACGGTGCTTTCCAAACGCGTCTCACGCGAGAGGAGGAAGCTGAGGACGGTGCTTTCCAAACGCGTCTCACGCGAGAGGAGGAAGCTGAGGACGGTGCTTTCCAAACGCGTCTCACGCGAGAGGAGGAAGCTGAGGACGGTGCTTTCCAAACGCGTCTCACGCGAGAGGAGGAAGCTGAGGACGGTGCTTTCCAAACGCGTCTCACGCGAGAGGAGGAAGCTGAGGAAGGTGCTTTCCAAACGCGTCTTACGCGAGAGGAGGATATTGTAGTCCTAACGCGTCTCACGCGAGAGGGGGATATTGTAGTCCTAACACGTCTCACGCGAGAGGAGGAGGGGTGGTATAAACAGACAGGCGCACCTGTTATTTTTAACCGATTTTCAATCCAAACGCGTCTCACGCGGCATGGTAGAATGATTTTTTTTTTTTTTTTGGCTGACAAGGGGTAAGCGCTACATGTAGAAGTCACAGATGCCCCTTTTCTTCCTGATTATTCTAATACACAGATATTTACATATAAATGTACACAGATATTGACAGACATATACACAGAGATATACACAGACATATGACACAGACATATAACATATACAGTATATATACAGGTATATACGACACAGGCATATACGGACCTATACATAAACATATACGGATATATACAGGTGGGGAATATTCTGTTTGCAACCGTCAGTTGAAAGATGCCGTTACTGAGAAGGCATATTCCGTTTGCTGACGTCAGCACACGCACGCAAAACACGCAAAAAGAAAAAAAGAAAAACACAAAATGGATGGACATGGGATACGGGGTTTCGAACCCCTGACCTCAGGCCTGGCCTCCGAGTCCTCAGCCACTGAACCACGTCACTCTTGTGACAAAATATACAAACAAATATATATATATACATACGACACATATGCAAAACACACAAAAAAAGAAAGGAAAATCACAAAAATGATGGACATGGGATACGGGGTTTCGAACCCCTGACCTCAGGCCTGGTCTTCAAGTCTTCGACCACTGAACCACGCCACTCTGTGACAAGACAGGCAAGGAAATATATATACATATACGAGACCTGTATGCAAAACACACAAAAAAAGAGAAAGGAAAATCACAAAATGGATGGACATGGGATACAGGGTTTCGAACCCCTGACCTCAGGCCTGGTCTTCAAGTCCTCAACCACTGAACCACGCCACTCGGTGACAAGATAATCAAACAAATATATATATATATATATATATATATACTATACAAGACATCAATACATAAAACCAAAATCAAAACAAAAGAAACACTCGATGTGGGATTCGAACCCCTGACCTCAGGCTCAGCCTCTCACTCTTCAACCACTGGGCCTAACCACTGAACCCAAGCCACACCTGTGACTCAAATGTTTAAACAAATATATAAGACATATTTTATACATAAAACGAAAACAAAAGAAAAGAAACACTCGATGTGGGGTTCGAACCCCTGACTTCGGGCTCAGCCTTTCAGCCTTCAACCATTGAGCCACACCACTGAACCCAAGCTACTCATATGACCAAAATGCTCAAACAAATATATATATTACATAGCTATACAATATATATACATATATCAATTCACAACTCTCCCGCGTCTCTTGCCGCGTTTGACACGTGGGCTCTGCTTTTGTGTCGATTGGCCGACAAAAGCAGCCCCCTCGGTTTGCAAGCCTGCCTCGACCCTCTCCCTCTCTTGTCTTTCTCTCTCGTCTTCTTCTTCTCCTTCGTATCTCTTCTTCTTCTTAACCATTCTTTTCTTCTTCTCCTTCTCCATTACTCTTCTTCTTCTCCTTCTCCATTACTCTTCCAACTTCGTCCACCTTCTTCTTGTTCTTCCATCTTCCTCCGCTTTCTTCTTTTCCTCTTCTATTTTTCCTCATCTAGTTTCTGCCATTCCTCTGTGACTCCCTTCTTTTCTGCCATTTCTGCCTTCTCTGCTCTTACACATGGCTTCGTCTCGCCCCTTCTCTCTCTTTCCGGATCTTAATGATCCATCAAGCTCCTCTGGGCCAAGTGCCCCTGCTCTCACTCATCCCAGTCTTCCCACCCTAACAGTTGAGCAAGTGATGGCTGCTCAAACTGATATTGATGCTAACCACCTCACGCTGAAGTCGTGTATGGAAACAGTGGCCGCGGTGACTAACCTGTCTCACCGTCTGCAAAACAGGACGAGTGAGCTACATCGGGTTAATGCCCAACTCAATCTGCTTCAGCAGATGTACAAGGATGCACGAGCGGAGATTTGTATGCTGAAGGCAGAGAAGAAAGAACTGAAACGGAAGACTACCTCCATGGAGAGTAAAGAGGTAAAACGACAGGCCACTTGTATAGACCAGTTCGGAGTGCCGGCGTATTTTTCCTTTGATGGTCGGCGAAAAGTTAACTCTTTTGTTGAAAACACTGAGGTGGGGCCTTCGAAGGCTGATGACAAAAAGAGGAAGAGCTCGGCGACGGAGGAGCCGAGTAAGTGAAGTCCGTGGGTGGCCGGCATCGGAGAAGAAAGCAAACAACAGATCCCTCTTTTTTTTTTTTTTTTTTCTTTTTTTTTTGTTTGTGTATTTTCTGTTTTTCTTCTCTTTTTTTTTCTGTATTTTCTGTTCTGTTTTTTTTTTTAATTGTTTTTTTTTCTTTTGTTTTTTTCTGTATTTTCTATTTTGTATATATGTTGGGTTAGTTTTTTTTTTTTTTTTTTTTTTTTGGAGTCTCTGTAATCGGGGATGTCCTCCCCTAACTTTAATAAAATCAGTTTCAGTTTTGTATCTCAATGGTGTGACTGGCATATCACTTTGATTTTGAAAATACTTTTGTTTGATCAAATTTGAGATTGATTGAAATTTAAACTCTGAATTGGACATTGATCCACACTGACCTGAATAAAAATAACACTGACTCAACATGAGGAAAACGAAGCCAAAATAATCCAAACACACTTCTATACACTGACTGGTATAAATACACCAACTGGTATAAATATACTGACTGGTATGAAAGGAACACACTTATATACACTGACTGATATGAATACCCTGATTGGTATAAATACATTGACTGGTACAAATACACACTCATATACACTGATTGGTATGAATACCCTAACTGGTATAAAATACACTAACTAGTATGAATACACACTGACATACACTGATTGGTATGAATACCCTGACTAATATAAATACACTCACTGGTATGAAGACACACTGATATACATTGACGAGTTAACTCGAGCGGGGAGAAAGATAGAATCACTGACTCGACTATGCCCCTAATTCATTACCTTGACATTTTTTATTTTTTCTTGATGATTTTTTTTTTTTTTGTAAAAATGTTTTGATCAACACGAGAGTTAGATTAGCCTACTTATTCCATTTTCTGTTTTGAAATCATGTAAGCTAAATTGTGAGCACTGAAAATTTTCCTTTTTCACATCCAAAGAATGGTCCAAGTTTGGCAAAAATGGAACAATTTTCGAGACAAATTTGTCAACTTCATTCAAATTAATCAAAACTTATTTTTACAAATGGCCACTACTCAACTAACATGGAATCAACCATTGGGGTGCATAGTCCCAAACCAGATAATCAAAGGTGATATCTGAACCAAGCCAACCGAACCGAGCCAATCCGAACCGAATGAAGTCTGAGCGGAACTGAACCGAACCAAACCGCCGAACCAAACCGAACCGAACTAAACCAAGTTAATTAGTTAGTTCCAATTTGTAATAATTAGTTAGAATAATTACTTAGTTTAATTATTATTAGTTACCTAGTTTAAATTAGTTACTCTGTAATGTATTTTACTCATTTAATCAGCTTAAACTAGTTATTTAAATTAGTTCATTATCATAATTACTATCATAATTACTTAATTCACTTCACTAGCTTAGCATAATTAGTTATTTACTTGTTGTAATAATTAATTAGCTTTTAGCTTTGATAACTAGCTTATTTATTCATATTCAAATTTTGTAATAATTAGTTAAGTAATTTAGCTAGCTAGTTAGTTCATTCGGACCCTCCTGCGTGAGGGCGCATTACTTCATTCAGACCCTCCTGCGCGAGGGCAAACAAACTTGTAATAAGTGTGCGTGTGTGTGTGTATGTCTTCCAACCCCACGTCTTTCTCCCTTTTATTTACCAGCTTATGATGGTTAGTTTAGAAGCATCATGTTTAATTTAGTATACTCATGTTTGCATCCACTTGTATTGCATGCACCAAGGCTCGGTTCATCATCCAATTCGCATTGTCGTTTCAATACTTCTCTGAATACATGTTTAGACCACATGCGATCAAATCATCTCATATGCCATATTAGTAGCCGAGTCTAGTAATTGCATATCACATGTGTTGTATAGTTAGGAATCATGCATATTTTCTAACTTTGTTTTGTAGCTTGTTCGCGGGACGTCGGTAAATATGTGAGTTGTTATGCTTTAGCATCCCGCTTGTACATAATTTTCTTATTATGTTTAGCATCCTACCATGAGGCTAATTGCTTAAATGATAAACTGTTTGAATGCCTGTGGATGAAGGCTTGTTGCTTAAATTGGAATGATTCAACGAATGTATGTTTTAAGATTCACAAACCTGGCAAACTAAGCCCACCTAAGGTGGCAAATTCAAACCTTTTTCGAGAAACAAACATGAAATTGAATTGTTCCAATTTGAGCAAACTAGTCTATACCTTGTATGCTTCACATAATAAATTTAGGATTTATTAAATAATCAGAATAAGAACATATATTGTACATAAGAATCACATCATAATTAGTAGAGGCCGATCTTTGATCGGGTGAGTGGGGTGCTCATTATTGACCTTCCCCTCTCATACCTAAGTTCCCGAACCAAGATACTTTGGTAACGACGGACTAATGGCCTTTGGCACGAGTCACGGGTTTCCTAAATTTCCCATAAATATTTAGGTGGCGACTCTGAAATCTGGCAAAGCAGTCCATTTTTGGCATTTGATTCAAACATCGATTTTTCAAAAACAATTGCCGGATTTGGACTCTTTTTGTGTTTCCACTGTTTCACATTGCACTTGTGAAATCAGATTCAGAACCAACACAAGTGGAGTCCGAACTGTAAGGGCTATTTCATTCTTCCGAAAGGGGGCGCGAAAAGCCGAGCTACAGTATGCGTCAAGGAAGCTAAGCCTGCTGTGCCCAGCCGTTAGGTCCACCAATTGATCTATCCTTGGTAGGGGGAAGCTGTCCTTCGGGCATGCTTTGTTGACCGTCTTATAATCGACGCAGACGCACCACTTGCCATTCTTCTTTGGCACCACGACTGTGTTGGAGATCCATTTGGGGTAATGTACCTCTCTGATTGCTCCTGCCTTCAGTAGGTTACCCACTTCTTCTGCCACTATCTCGGCGTGGTGGAGTGCCGATCTGCGTGTGCGTTGAATGACCGGTCTGGCAGATGGGTGGACATTGAGTTGGTGGCAGATGAGGTTTGGATCAATGCCTGGCATGTCGTAAGGCGTCCAGGCAAACACTTCGATGTTGGAGGTCAGGAATTCCATAACCTCCAACCTCTCAGCGCTGGATAACGACGAACCAAGCAAAAAGAACTTATCCGGGTTCTTTTCATCGATTCTTACCTCCACCAAGTCTTCCACCACTTTCTGATCAGCCGCTTTGCCAACCTCTGCGAACAGTTCATTACTCTCAGGTTCTTCAACCGAATGAATATATCCCTTGGCAGCGCGGCTGCCGTTCGTTGTGACGAAGCATTGTTTGGACATGATCTGGTCCCCATATACTTCTTCAATTATTCCGGTGTCGTTTGGGAACCGCATCACTTGGTGGTAGGAGGACGCCACCGAGCGCATGACATGCAGCCATGTCCTGCCTAGGATAACGTTGTAGGTGGAGGGGACCTTTATCACCCAGAATTCCACTTGTTTCGTCACACTCCCTGCTTTGACTGGGAGGATAATTTTGCCGACGGGCCATTCTGGCATGGAGTTGAATCCGATAAAGGGAGATACGGCAGGCGCCAAGTCTTTACCTTGCAACTTGAGTTGCTTGAAAGTTTCATAGTACATGATTTCACACGAACTTCCTTGGTCAATCAGAATCCGCTTAACGTCAAAATCCTTGACTCGAAGAGTGACGACCAAGGCATCGTTGTGAGGGCAATAAATCCTTGCCAAGTCTTTATCCGAAAAAGACATGACATTTGTGGCCTCTGTCTTCCCCTTTTTGACAACTGGTTGGGCACTTAGTACCTCTCTGAAGTGCTCAGCCTTTTTGATTGAACCTTTGAGCTCGCATACACGCTCAGGTTCAAAGACTCCATGTATTACGTTGATGATGCCTTGAGGGGGGCGTCGTTCGGCATTCCATTGGGCATATTCTGGTCCTGGGGGGCTGGCTGTGCCCCTCCCTCAATGTACTTGTCCAGGTGACCTGCGGCCACCAACTCTTCCAGATGCTGCCTCAATGGCGTGCAATTCTCAGTCCGGTGCCCCTTTTCTTTGTGGAAGGTGCACCTCGATCTGTCATCGTAGTCCTTCTGTGCCTCGCCTAGCTTGACTGGCCACTTGACGAAAGGCTCATCTCGAATCTCACTGAGTATGCAGTAGATCGGTTTCTTGAAGACCGTGGTTATGGCAGTGCGGACTCTCAACCATCTTTTGTCCTGGTCTTGTCCGTTGTCTTTTCTGCCCCGTCCGTTTCGGTTCTGGCGATCTACCGTATTGACCTTTGCTGAGGTCTTCTTCTCTGGTGCTGTGGTCGCGCCAGTTTTTGCTTTGGCACGAGCACCATCCTCTTCTACCCTGATGTGCTGATGCACTCTCTCCATTAGGGCTTCCATGGTGAGGGGCGGCGTCATGGTGATAGAGTCCCTTAGTCTGTTTCCGACTGGAAGGCCTCTTTTGTATTGCGCAATGGCGAGATTGGTTGGGCAGTCCCCAATCTGGTTGAACGTCTCCCAGTAGCGACTGTTGTATGATCTCAGGGTCTCCTTGTCGCCCATGTCGATGGAGAGTAGTTGGTCGATCTCCACCGGAGTTTTAGTGTTTGTTCGGAACCTTGTCACGAACGCTTCCGCCAATTGCGCCCAGGAGGCTATGCTGCCTTCTGGAAGTTTCTCAAACCAAGTCAGGCCTAGGTCGCCAAGGCTTGAAGGGAATATGATGCACATCAAGGCCTCATTCCGCCGGTATACAGCCATGACTTGGCGAAAGTGGCTTAAGTGCGAGTATGGGTCCGTCTTCCCCTTATATGTTGTGAATTTGGGCTGTAGGAAGCCTGACGGTAGGGGCGCGTTCTCTATTGCTGGGACGAATGGTGAGGTCTGCAGCCTCGCCAACGCCTTGTCCGTTGGTTCGTAAGCGGGGCGCGGTATTGGCATTCCAACCTCGACGCTTCCATGCGTCCGAGGAGCCAACCGTTGTAAGGCAGAAACTCTGTGTGGGTCGCGCACCCTGGCGTCCTCCTTCCATCGCGCCTTCTCTTCTAGCACGGTTCGTAGGTCGGACGATCTGGGCAACTCTGTCTGTCTGGATCTCGTTTGGTGTGTATGCGACGGCCAATACGTGCTTCCCTCAGTGCAAGACCTCTCAGATCTCGTCCTCTCAAACCTGGAGTGACGAGTTCTAGGGGACCTGGATTGAGTATCGCCTGTCCTGAGGCTTTTACTCTCTCCTTGTGAGGGTGTAGTATTCCGACTACGACTTTCCGAGTAGCGAGGGGGCGTCTTGTTTGTGCGCCCCTCTCCTGTCGCCACTTCTTTTCCTTTCACCTGGCGCTTTAGAGATTCCATGTCCGCTGCCATCCGACGGATCAGTTCGTCTTGTTCCTTGACGCGATCTTCCAAAGTTTGAGGATCAATTCTGCGTCTTTGTCTTTCTGGGCTTTGCGAACGGGAGTGATGGGGGCTATCATTCCGCCTTCGTCCCCTTGCATCCCTCCTGAAATTTTGTCTGTGTGGTTCCAGGTTCGCCATGGGAGTGACCACGGATAGGCTTTCGCGCCTTGCACCCCCTTCTGGAGTTAGTCCGTCGACGGCGGACTGAGGTAATTCTTCGTTGTTCGCCATTGATTTTTTTGGGAGAAAAAGCTTGATCAAGAGGTTGTTCTTGTCTGACTTCCCACAGACGGCGCCAATTGTACGGGAAAGAAATATACATTCTCGTATAATCCTATTGATCAAATCTGCGTTCCTCCTTACGACGTCGCTTGGTCACCTGAAAACACAAACGTGAGCTGGCCGGCGGGTGTGTGCCGGAAACCTCTCCGATGCCTAAGTCAGCAAGCAAGACCAGTTGGCAAAAGCTCAATGTAATCAGGGAGCAAAAGTTGCATTACCTCTCCAAAGGTGATATGAGCGAGTTTTTATAGGTTTCGTGCGGCACAATCCTAGTAGGACTCTTACTCCTCCATGTAGAGTCCTTCTAGGATTCATACTCCCGGAAGATAATGCTTATCCTCCAACGCCCCCCTCACTGCTTTGAACCAAGTGAGATGGTTTTACCATGGCCAAACTCCAATGTGACCGAAGTAAACGTTAGTTCGGCCCTTACTCTCCATTCTCTTACCTCGGCTTCCCCATACTAAGACCGAGCTAACCATAAGAGACTTGAGCCGAACTATCTTCAGAGCCGAGTCCTTTCAAGGACTTGGCATACCTCGGTCTCCATATGCTGCGACCGAACTAACCACTGAAGACCGAACACCGCCTTCCTCAACCGAAGTAGAAACGAGCCCTATGTGACCGAACTAATGACCTCGGTCGTGACCGGTCTAATACCAAGATCACTTCTCCAGACCGGAATAACTTACACGGAATTTTTACTCAGCCCTCCGTAGTGCGGCCCAAAACGACCATCACTTAGCTCGGCCCAATCTACCCAGCTCGGCCCAATTTACAAATAAATTACCCTCTCAATTTGAATTTGAATAAATTATGAGTTTGTTTTTATGGGTTTATTTATAGTATTGTTCTTTTTCTTCATTCTTTACCTCTTTTTTAAGTTATTATTGGGTGTTCTTAAAATACAGTCACGTGGTGTTTAGGGGTATTGTGATTGATAAAGAAGACAAAATTTATGATTTTATATTAGTGATTGAGAAACATAAAAAGATATACATAATATATGATAATTAATGAAGAATATAAATACATGACACTTTAAGAAGACCCAATAATTTCTTTCACCTTTTCTTGTTGCACTTCAACCTCTCTTCATTTGAATTGCTACTCATTACTGTTTGTTTCAATAGAAAAAATTACACCTCAATAAACAAAGCATTGCAATTATTATAATGTACTATTCAGTTGTTTTGATATATAAATATTTGAAAACATTGGGCTTCTTCGGTTTGTTTTTCAGAAATTTTTTGGAAAAAAATCTCTACAAATAAATTTTCAAGAGTAATCAAACCAAACAAATTTTTTCAAAAAAAATCCTAAAATTTTGTTTGGTTACCTAATTTCCAAAATCACTCTCTCTCTCATACATATCAAATCAATCACTTTTTTTAAAACTCTCTTCCCAAAATAATTTTTCAAAATCATTTCTGAAAAAAGGCAAACCAAACAAATTTTCATACTTTTTATCTCAAAAATTACTCTACAAACACAAACAAACAACCCAAAGGCCTTGGCCCCGTTTGGTAGAACTGTGAAAAAGTGATTAAATATATATTACTTAGGCCTTTGGGGACTGACTAAATTAGCCAATTAGCTAAAAAGTTACTAAATTAGCCAAAAAGCCAACCACTCATACCAAAAAGTCAAAGATTCTCTTTTCTCTCTAACTTTTTGCACATCTTTTCGTAATTAGCCAAAAAGTTATCCCAAACATACAAGTTTTTTTACCTACCTTTTTAGCCAAATAGCTAAAAACTTACTAAATTAGCATGTTCCCAAACGAGTGGTGTTTTGAAAAGTTGATAAAAAACTGATTTTTGACTTTTTTAGCCAAAAAACTAACTTTTTTGGTAATGACTTGGGTAAAAAAAGCGCCAAAGCAAGCCTAACAGATTATGACTTATAACTGTGAACATAAGCTGTTAACCTGTTTGGTGCAGCTGTGGGATTATGGATTTAAGTAGCTGAGTAGTGTTTGGTTAATAAACTGTAAAATAACTTTTTATGTATAATTGTCATTTTTACCCTTATATGATATAAAAATGATTATTTTGTTATTTTTTTCAGTTTTAATTTAAAAAAATTATTTCATTAATAAAAGTCAATATAATTAGTATTACAAAAATTATCATTTTATTAATAGTATCAATAATATAATTTTTTTTTTATTTTTTCATTATAAATTAATTAGTGTCAATTAATGGCTTAATTAGTATCAATTAATACTAAAATTATTAAATAGTACCAATTAGTATAATTTTTTTTTTCATTTTTCATTATAAATTAATTAGTGTCAATTAATGGTTTAATTAGTATCAATTAATACTAAAATTATTAAATAGTACCAATTAGTATAATTTTTTTTTCATTTTTTCATTATAAATTAAGTAGTGCCAATTAATGACTTAATTAGCATCAATTAATACTAAAATTATTAATATTACCACTTAGTATAATTTTTTTCATTTTTTCATTATATATTAATTAGTCTCAATTAATGGCTTAATTAGCATCAATTAATACTAAAATTATTAATATTATCAATTAGTATAATTTTTTTTTCATTTTTCATTATAAATTAATTAGTCTCAATTAATGGCTTAATTAGCATCAATTAATACTAAAATTATTAATATTATCAATTAGTATAAATTTTGTTTTATTTTTTCATTATAAATTAATTAGTCTCAATTAATGGCTTAATTAGCATCAATTATTATTTTTTATTAATTAATTAATTATTATTATTATTAAAAAAACACTGAACATCCACACACACACACACACAACAAATGAAAACCCTAGCTCCGGCGGGACAGTGGCGACGAACTGGAGCTAGGGTTTCAGATTGATCCACAGAGAGAGAGCCGTCACGCTGACAGCCCCTCATCCTTTTCCTCCTCCTTATCTCACCGCTGGCGTCGATCGCGAAAAAGGAAAGAGAGCTAGGGTTCACGCTGTCGATCGCGATGGTTCAGATCACGATGGTTCAGACCGTAATGGTTCACATTGGGATGGTTCAGATCGCGATGGAGAGCGATCGGAGAACACCGGAGAGAGAGAGAGAGAGAAAGAGAGAGACAGCTTTGGTCACCTGATTCGATATGTTCGCCGAAAATCGCCTCTCTCATTTGTGTGAGAGAGAAAAAATTAGTGTTCTTGGTTTTTATACATGGCACACTTGTAATTAGCATCAATTGGGAATGGCATTTAAGTCATTTTACGCTCCTCATTTCAGCTTCCCGCATAAGCTCAAATCAGAAGCACTCCTGGGGCTAATTATAAATTTAAGCTCAAAATAGCTTAACGAAAGCTATAATCTATCTCTTTTAGTTTTACCAAACACACCAAAATAATTTAATTTAAGCTAAAAGTTGATTTAAGCTGCTTTTAAGTGCTACCAAATAGGCCCCTTGTTTGGTTTTTTTTTGAGAGAGTAGTTTTGGATAAAAAATTTCAAAATTTTGTTTGGTTTAGTGATTTTAGAAAAAAAAATTTCAAAATTACTTTATCTCTTATACACATCAATCAATCACTTTTTCTCTCTCATCTCCTTCCCAATTACTATTTCTCTTACACACATCTACTCAACTATAATAAAATATCAAATCATCCTAAACTCCATACTCCAAAACGATTTTAAAAATATACAACTAAACAAACCAAAAATTTTTTTAAACTCTCTCCACAATTTTTTTTTTGAAAATTTATCTCCCAAAATCAAACCAAACACACCCAAAAAATTTTTTGTTAAAAACTTTTCATCATGTTTGATTATGTTATCAAGATTAATGGGCCAATAGTTGTATTAATGGTAGGAGAGTGATGCGAGTAGGACTGAGGCAAAAGTTGAGGTGGCCGTGGCGAAGTGGAAGTAGTGGTGGTGGCGCAAGGGTGGAATAGTGATGGTTGTATATGGCAATGATTGTAGTTAGTGTCGTAGTCAGAAATTCAGTGAAGAGGAGTATAAATTAAAGATAATATTATTTTTTTTCTCATAATAAACAATAATGACATATTACTAAACTTAAATATTAAAAGTTCATTTGGATAAATGTGAATTTTAAATTAAATGATTTGAGATTAAATTTTATACAAATATTAGGGAGTAGTTATTTTATAGGTGCATTGAAAAATTAAAAAGAAGATAAGTTGAGATATAAATGATATATTTAGTAGATAAATTCTATAAAACATATCGTAAAAAAAATGTCTATCATATGTTGCAATTATGATCTTCGTAGTCTTTAGTTATAACACATTATAGTGTTAGATATAATTTAGTTATAACTTTTTATGGTTGTTATTTTGGTTATGACTATATATCAAATAATAGTTAGTTATGACTCATTCTGATATTAGTTAATTATGACCTATTGTAATTTTTTTTTTAATTTTATTTTTATAATTGAAGATGTGTTACTTGATTATAATTTATGTAGTGGTCATTTTAATTATAAATGGAAAAAAACACATGGAGGATAAACTCCACATGCCAAATGTAACTAACAATTTAATAAATTTCATATCTCCATTGAAATTAATTATGTTTGCATGTCAATAATGATAGATATCATTATTATATTGAATTTTTCATAGATAATAATATGACTTATTATAGTCTCTTTATTTTCAATCACATTAACCATTATTATTCTCATAATTTTAAAAATGTCATTAACATTTCATTTTAAATAATTTTTTTATAAATTTTTTTATTTAAATATTTTTCTTTATGTTTATAAAAAAAAAAATCCCAAAACCCGGGGCACGTGACCCCTAGCCCTACGTGCCTCCGCCATTGATTGTAGTAATAGTAATGATGACTATAACTATGGAGAAAAATGTTTGAGGGCCCGAAATCAGTGGCTCGAATTCGGCTCAAAACCCAAAACGACGTCGTTTTGGGTTTTGATTTTTTTTCTTTTCTTTTTTTTCTTTCTTTTTCTTTCTTTCTTTCTTCTTCTTTCGTTGAGTTGAACAGGCGAGAGAGAGAACACAGAGGCGAGAGAGAGAACGCAGGTCGTCGTCGTCGCAGCTCGTCGCTCGTCGGCCGATCGTCGCATCGCCGCTTCCGCCTCCGCCTCTGCCTCCGCCCGATTTTGATGGCCCCTCCAGTTCCTCTTCTCCTCCTCCTTCTTCTTCTCCTTCTCTTCTTCTTTCTTCTTCTTCTTCCTCCTTCATTCTCAAATTCGAGCCATTCGAGCCTTTGCCCTTTCGGGCCCTGTACCGCTTCTGAACTATGGAGGTGGCGTTGTGGTTGTGGAGGTAATGGTAAATTATATGTCAAAATAAATTTATTTTTAATAGATCACAAAAATATTTTACTATTAACTTTCTTTTTTCATTATATGATACGCGAGAAAATATATATATATATTTTATTTTTTGTCAGATTAAGGTTCCATTTGAAAAATTACTTTTTAGTTTAAAAATCAAAAAATTATTTAAAAAGTTAAAAATTCAATAAGTTATACAAAAAAGTCAAAAATTTTATTTTATCTTTATTTTTTGCACATATTTTCGTAAAAAATCAGAAAAATCACAAACGTATTAATTTTTTTACCTTATATTTTAACTAAAAAATTACTAAAATAATATGTTCTTAACGAGATTTAGGCCTCGTTTGGGAACATGCTAATTTAGTAACTTTTTGACTATTTAGCTAAAAAGATAGGTAAAAAAACTTGTATGTTTGGGATGACTTTTTGGCTAATTACGAAAAGATGTGCAAAAAGTAAAGAGAAAAGATAATCTTTGACTTTTTGGTATGAGTTGTTGGCTTTTTGACTAATTTAGTAATTTTTTGACTAATTGGCTAAAAAGGTAAGTCCCCAAACGGGGCCTTAAATGAAAAAAAAAGCCTAACCATATAGGGGTAATCTCTAGAGTTAGACCTTAAGGAGCCAAGGCTCCAGAGGTTACCACTGGATGGTTGCTACATAGTAGGACCACTCAACTATATAGCAGTAAGTCACACTGGGTACAATTCGTCAAAGTTTGAAAAATTTATCATTTTCTAACTTACACTCCTGACACTATGTACGATTCGTCAAAGTTTGAAAAATTTGTCCAACCAACCATATATATTATCGCCTGAGTGATTGCCCTCAAAAACTCGAAAAAAGTGAAACTCCAATCCTCAAAACTTATGCCCTAAGATCTTGCTAGGATGCAACAATCACACGAGGCTCAAATAAAACTTTAAGAATATGACTCTTCTCACGAAATTACAACCGATTTACAGAGCATTCCAACCTGATAAAAAAGAATAATGTTATATATATCAATTAGTGTATCAATTGATGATTTGATATAATTTAAGAGTTTTTGATATTTGTAATGTGATTAACAAGTGAAGTCAATAATAATATCATAATTAATATTAATACACTAATTAATAGACTAAGGCCTCGTTTGGGAACCCTCCATTTTAGCCAAAAAGTCAAAAAGTTACGCCAATAACCCATACCAAAAAGTCAAATATTCTCTTTTCTCTCTACTTTTTGCACATCTTTTCGTAAAAAGCCAAAAAGTCATCCCAAACATACTAGGTTTTTTTAACTCATATTTTAGTTAAATAGTCAAAAAATTACTAAATTAGCCTGTTCCCAAACGAGACCTAAGGAAACGTGCGTAGACCCCATCCATCGCCAGTTTCACTATTTTTTGCGGTTTTAACGGCTGAAATATCGGTATTTGTTTAAACCTCTCAAGTCCCTCCCAAACTCCCCAAAAATAAAAAAATAAAAAAATCCAGGCATTGTCCCTGTTATTCACGAGAAATGATTATCTAGATCCACATACAAAAACCCTAGGTTTCGATCAGATCCATAAACGCCCAAACCTCCATTGATCGGACTCCTAGGGCCAATTCACATTCCGATTTTCTTTATACTGCATTGCATATTCGAATGCGTCTGGAATTTGTTAACATTTGATCTTAATTTCGAATTCTGTGACCTCCGATTGCTTTCATTGCTGATTTTTTCGATTTTGTGGATTGGCATTACGTTTTTGTGAAGCACTGGTATAGGAAATTTATGTATTGTTGATTTTATAAGGAAAGTAGAGGGTGATTGAGGTTGAAGAAGGATGGCTTCGTTAGCTACGGTTAGCGAGGAGCTCGCAGAGATCGATGGTCAGATCGCTGATATATTTCGAGCTCTATCGTAAGGATTTTCAGATATTATATTATCATTTTCAATGAGTTCGTTGTCTTCAATTATTGTTTAAGCCTTATTGATTGTGAATGCATTTGTTTGTTGGAGATTTGCACAACTTTGATAGTTTATAGGATGTATGTAGGGGTGATAAACCAGTCAAACGAGCCGAGCAGTTAACTATTCAAGATTGGTTCGTTAAATTTTGGAGCCGATCTCATACAAGTTAGTTTTTGTCGAGCAAGATCGAGTAATTTGATATTTTTATGTAGCCTTAGGATTATTGAACCGAGCCGAACTAGTAATTTATTGTTCAAGTGTAGTTTGAAAACATTACCGAGCTCTGAAATGTGTTCAAAATTGGCTCACTTTTTAACTAATTTGAGCTCGAACGAGTTTTTAATGAGCCAAAATGGGTTTATTTTCTTGCAGAAATGGGTTTCAGAAATTGGAGAAGATTAAGGACTCGAATAGGCGGAGTAGGCAGCTGGAAGAGCTCACCGACAAATTGCGGGAGTGTAAGAGGTAATCAGTGTTTTGAAGACCAACCGCCCACACAAATGCATGAATGCACTTGTAGACATTTACATGAGCAT
The DNA here is from genome assembly GCA_030407325.1 of Camellia japonica. Lineage (NCBI taxonomy): Eukaryota > Viridiplantae > Streptophyta > Magnoliopsida > Ericales > Theaceae > Camellia > Camellia japonica. The sequence goes on from JAPPVO010000007.1 coordinate 20,247,393, forward strand.
GTATATATATGCATTTACATTTATTGATGGAATTTAAACTTCAGTATTTGTCAGTGTGGTACAACTTCTGGTTGATGTTTATTTCTGGGTGGAATGGTGAATTTGCATTGAAGAAAAGGGAAACATATTTTGAAATTATGCAAATAAAGTTCAGGCACATGAATTTTATCTTATTCTACCTGAATTGTTACATTATTGAACTGCACTTGGGTAACTTAAGAGTTAAATCTGAAGAATTAAGGTTCTCATAAGTTTGTATTAACAAAATCTTAAAAGTTTTTGGGATTCAAGTTTCTATGCCTCAAATGATTGATAAAATATTAGTAACTATTATGTTTTAGGTTTTTCTTTCAAGCAATAACATGTAGCTATATAAAATATCAACATGTAGTGTGGAGGCATTGTTTTGTTTCAAGGGGCAACTCAATTTGAACCTGTTGATGCTCAACAATTTCAACTAAACATGATGGACCAACCAAGATAAATGGGATTTTAATAGTGGATTATATTTTTAAGTATTTATTTCCCCTTTTTGCTGTCTTTAATAAATCAGAAACATATAATGATTATTGTTTCTCCAGGCTTATTAAAGAGTTTGATAGAGAGCTGAAGGGTTTGGAGGATAGAAATGATCCAGATACGAACAAGATGCTGAACGAGAAAAGCAATCACTGGTTGGCTCATTTTGATACTTTAATTTGGGTTTTGGTATTTGATGCTGCAACTATAGCCGGAATGTTGCAATAATGAATGTTGTGTCTGTTTTTGTGCAGATCAAAGAGTTGAATTCATATGTTGCTATGAAAAAGCAGTAAGTTAACATCTCTAGTACTTAATACTTAACAATTGATGAAGCATTTCAGAAGTCCATTGAAGGATTATTTGATTATTATATTAACTTTCTAAATGCATGTCATGCATAGCCTCACTCATTTGAAATGTTAATTTGACAGTAACAGTATAATCTGACAAAGAGGTCAGCTCCAAAACCTGTGTTAGTTAACTGTCTTCATTTTCTTTGTTGAACATGTGTATGTGATACATGTTCACATGTCCCATAAAAACCCTTATTTATGTTTAACATGCTTTCTTTCATTCTTTTGTTCCTCTTTGGTTTTGTTTGTTGTATATGTTCACATGTTCCATAGAATCCCTTGTTTCTGTTGAGCATGCTTTTGATCATTCTTTTGTTCCTTTTTGGTTTTGTTTGTTGTTGTTGTTGTTGGTTCACTGGATGGCTCTAGAAAATAATTTGTCTTAAATGATCTTTATTTCCTTTTTGAAACTAGTCAATTCAAATGCATTTTTTTTAAGTTAATGTATCAGAAGTCATTTGTCCATGTGTAAGTTGTTTTTATGAAATAAAGAGAAATGTTTATTAAGTGTCACAATCTTTATTTTTCAGGTGTTCAGCTTTTCTCATGTTCATGTTTTCTCATTTTTGTTATTCTTTGTCATGCTTTTTAGGTTTTTATGTATATGTGGCTGTGTTTTCACATTTTTGTGGTTGTTGTTGTAGATGTGCAAGCAATCTTGACAACAAGCGAGTTGAGCTCTTTGAGGGGCCTAGTGAAGGGATTGGAGAAGACAATGTCTTGCTAGCTTCATGTAAGGATGTGGCCTCTTTGCTAACTTGCAATTGCTTTATGCTTTTTACATATACTATAAATCAGAGTTTCTAAATATGGAACGAAAATAGTTCATCTGATATACAACTTTTGGTCATCAATTATTCAGCTTCAACTTGTGGCATCAGCAAAAGCTTGCATGCTTTTATGTGCTATTTTGTTATGATGAAATTGAAAAAGATTGTAGAACTATTGCTGAGCCACCATTTGTAGTGTAGTAGCTGAGGAAGAGTGGAAGTGAAGGAGACAAAGAGGAGAGATTATAGAGAGAACCAAGTTGGCTTGGTTCGATTATTGGTTTTACTATTTTCTACTATTTAATATTTAGAATGCCATAATTAGAACAGTTTACTAAAGCTAGACACAGCTTAGTTGGGCCAATTGTAGAAGACTTGCATAGTGCCTATCTAGGCCTATTCAATTGAGGAATAAAGGTTATTTCTCATGAATGATGCAAGACAACAATGCTGCTGTCCTCTTCAAGTCTTTTGTTGGACTTGGTTGGATTCTGTTCCACATATTTTAAAGAAGCCCTTACTTCTGTATAGATTGTACCTTCTTTACTTGAGTAAGATATATGTGTGTGTATATGTATATTCAGTTTGGTTTGGGACCTTGAGTAAACTGACCCTGCAATACACAGCCAAACAGCCTTTTTTTTTTTTTTTGAAGTCTAAAACTTTGAACTGGGAGCAAAACAGAAGCACTGATGAACAGAGCCGAAGCAAGCCAATCAGGTTTTGGTTCATATTCTAGCTTTCACCAAGAATATGTAGAATGTGGCCCTTGTAGAGGTCAGTACTCTGATTTCTTTGGGTGAACTAACACTTCAACTGATAACTGATATCACATATGACATATCAAGGCCATAGCTTTTAATTCAATGTAGTGGATTTTCTTAATTGCAACTTCAAACTGCACTTAAGTTCTCCATTTTCTGAGTTCCCATTTGGGAACATATCAGCTGCATGCTATTTTTCTTTCCGCATTGGACAGTTGAACCTCACCTAATATAAACATATGAGTCTTCTTTCCCTTCCAAAGATGAGGCTTATGTTTAAGGAGATAACTTTACAAATGTTGGCAACCAGTATGCTGCTGCTGAATGAGAGTTGTGGAACTTGCTATAATGGCCAAGCAAATTGACTGTATGATCATAGTCTGGGTGAGTGCAATTTCTGCGAGCTGCTACAGAATTTGGTCATTATCCTATAGCTTACCTCTAAGTCGAGAATCAAATATGAGACATACTCTTAGAATCTCCCATGAGTTGATTGATTCTTCACTTGTAACCTGTCAAGATGATATGGTAATCATTTAACTTGGGTATCTCTAAAAAAGATTTTGTTAACAAGTGTCCTAAGGGGATTAGCTAAGAATGCATTAAATGAAGCCAACTATTTCCACTAGTATAGATATCAGAAAAAGTAATGAATGTTTGGTTGGAAATAATTTAATTCTTTTGTAATAAGATTAAAATATCCTCTTTCTTTTGCGTCAAATTTTTTTTTTTTAGGTTATTTTTTTTTTAATTCTTTATGTTTTACTTTTTTGCATTTTTAGTTTCAAAATTATTAATTGAACTTGTATAATCTAATTTATCTACATGAAAAAAGGTTTTTCTTTTTTAAATGATTATATTGGTTTTGAGAAATCATGTTTCAAAAAGGTGGGTAGTGTTTGGTAGAGTTTTCTAAATATGATTTGAGAATAGGAGTTGTATTTTGAGTTTGTGAGTTTTGGAATTATGATTTTAGTGTGGAAAATTTGTTTGTTGAATTTTTTGATGTGACATATGATATTTGGTACAAAAACTTACAACTCATAACCAAACGCACAACTCAAAATTCTATTCAAAGCCTCTGTTATCAGAATCTTACGATTCGCGATTCGATTCACGATTCGATACGCAATTTTTGCAAAATCGATACGAATCTATGAGTGAATCTATTTTGGAAGTGAATCTCTAGTGAATCGCACGATTCACAATCGAATTCACGATTCGATTCACTTTTTACGATTCATGCAATTTTTAAAATTATTGTGTTCGACATATTTTCGACTCATTTTTTCCATCTTTTTAGTGAAAATGACATAATACAACTTCTAATAGCATTTAATACGAAAATAACCAACATATATATATGATTTGTTGTTATTTTAGTGATCATGGAGTTTTTTATAGGAGGATCCAATCAGATTCAGTCAGACCTAACATATTTTTAACCTTTCTTCTCATTTTTTTCCCCTTCAAAAAATCGTAATATATCTTCTAAAGATATTTAAGATTAAAGTTACACTATGAATTATCTATTACTATTTTATTAAATTGAATATTATATGTGTGAGGTCAGTTATACCTTTTAAAATGTTTTAGGCTTTAAAATAAAATATTTTAAATAATTCTTTCTTATTATTTGCTCACTCTTACTTAGAAAAGTATATATGTTTATTGTCCAAATATCAATATTATTGTTAACTATTGTTACTTTAGAAATTAATAGTTTGTCTATTTGGTTATTATCTTTATTAAGAATGGTTGATAAAAAATATCTATAAAAAAAAAAAAAAAAAAAAGATAAGATGGTGATTTTACATAGGAACTTTTTTAACTTCTTACCTATTAAATTATGTGATTATCATTCAAAATAACATTTTTGTTGATTTAAGTCTAAATATTTTATATTCATAAGATATATTTAACATCTAAATGTGTAGATATATGTTTTTAAGTAATTTAGAAAAAGTGACCGAATCTTTACGATTCACGATTCGATTCGATTCACGATTCGGTACGAGGCCATTTCGATTCACGATACGAATCCCGATTTGACAACTATGTTCAAAGCTCATACAAATTTTAAAAAATTCGGAAAATAATTTTTACTGAATATATAAAAATTAACATGTGTCAATTGCATAAAAAAAAAAAAAATGTATTGTTCCGGTCAACTGGTGGGACAACCGGTTAGCCCAAATTTTTCCGCCTTAAACAGAGTTTTCAAAATTTAATGTGGAATTAACTTTTAAAAATCGTAAACATACGTCAAACGCAAATAAAGGGGTAGAAATATATTTAGAAAATACAACCAAACACAGCCGTGTATTTTCTTTTTTAAATGTAAGATAAAGTGTTTGATTTGGTCAGATTTTTAAATGGAAGACAATTGTTTATTTTTGTTTTTAGTGATTCTGTTTTTTAAAAATTGACTCAATTTTTATTTTATTTTTTACTTTTCGGCTCTTCTATTAATTTTTTTTTTAATATTTTTTTGAAAAAGGTTTAGAAAAGACAAAAGTAATTTATTTTTTGTAATTTTTTTTTCAAATAGAATTTTGTTTATTTTCATTTTTAGTGAAAAAAAGTTTTGACTAAATTTTTCTAATTTTTAAAATTGTATAGTCAAAAAATGGACCTAAAAAGTACATAAATATTTTTTTTGATTAAAAAAGAAAGAGAATATTTTGGTCTTATTGCGAAAGAATTAAATTCGTGCCAAGCAAACATTCATTACTTTTTTTGATTTCTATACTAGTGGAAGTAGTTGGCTTCATTCAATACATTCTTAACTAGTGCCACTTGTTAACAAAACCCCTCTAAAAAATTAGTAAAATGGTAAAAGCTTGGGCACTAAGAGTGAGAACAAGGGTTTTGAGTACAAGCGCAGCTGGGCAGATACTCTGCAAATAATGCTAAAGGATAGGTCTATGATTAGTTCACCTCTTGCAGCTCTGTCCATCAGTATTGACCAGAAGAACTAGGAATGGCCTGTTGTATGGATCATCTTGAGTGGCCTAACTGTCATTATCATGAACTAGTAAAACCTGCTTCATGGTTAAAAATTCTTCTGCATGGTTTTTAATTCTTGAATGTTATGGAAGTGTAAGCGCACATTGTTGTTTTATCAGATGTGCAGAATGTTCATGTAAATTTCATTTTACTGATGTGTATTATTTTTTGTAAGATTTCTGATCTGAAAAGTAACCAAATGCAGCTATGACGAATCAAGAGTTAATAGATAACGGAAATCAGATGATGGATGAGACTGATCAAGCCATTGAGAGGTCAAAAAAGGTTAGTATATCTATTCTGCTCCAGTCAACTCAACAAGCCTTACGCCAATTGCCTTTGGTTGCTACGTATGTCTATCTTCTCCAGCTAACTCTATGGAAAGCTATATATTGATTAAAGACTTAAAAAGTCCAAATATGGCCTGACCCACATGTAATTGTTTTCGCCCCTTCAATTTGATTCGAGTCAATCTTTCATGCCTATGCATTAGTTAACCTACAATGCACAAGGGCAAAGCTATCTCAAATGGCATTCCCCCACTTTATCTTCAATCTGTGTCACTACTAACATAATTTGATTTTAAGTTTTATGTTGGCTTTTTGCTTACCACAACCCTCTTCCCCCTCTCCGGGCTTGGGATGGGTTTTCTGTAACCCCTCTTGTATCACTAATGGCACCTGTTGCTGTTACTACTACTACAGCTTGGTGCTTCAGAAACAATCATTTGATCTTTTGCTGGTTTGCTTGTATCAATTTTGGCTAACTCAGTGAGGTTCAGTTATCTGTCTTAGAGTGGTATAGGAATTATTGGACATTTAGTTTTATCTTTTTTATTTTACTTAGGGTGACTGTTATTCTGCAGTCAAAAAATTGCATTGGTAGCCCCCTCCTTCATCCATGTGTCTCACAGTGACACATGTGAGAGAAGGCTTTGGATTAGCCCCCTCCTTTCTTTATTATTGATATAATTAGCCTTTTCCATTTTTACTTTTGATGATAGGTTGGCAAGTTAACCAGAGTTAGTTAACTTTTGCTACATATTGTTGAAACACCTACATTTGGCAATGCCCAGAAAGCTAGCACATATCTAAAAGTATGCATTTGTTATCTCTGTCTTGGTATTCTAAGTTCCAATTAAAAATGATAAAAAAGAAAGTGATGTTGCGAATAATTGTAGCTGACCTATCTGAAGACTAAAATTTTCTCAACTTGTGTGATGAACTTGTCTGTGGTTAGACGTGCTCATGGGTAACAATTGTTCTAGTTTACATTTTTTTTCTTCTATGCCACATCATATACCTGCTAATGGACCTCCAGTTTTTAAATTTGTTTGGCACATATTTGTTTGGTAGTGCTAGCAACATCTTCCTGTCAATCTCATTTGGTTTTGGGTCTTGGAAGCAATTTGGTGTGGAATTAAAAAGAAATAAATAAATGATGATGGTTTTTCTATCCAATAATTTGAACCCTGATAAAGCTTTTTGTGGTGCTACCAATGTGAAGCAACACCACCAAACTATGCACATTTTGTTTAATACATGTAAATTAGTGACTCTCCCAAATGTGCCCCACCAAGAGAGAGAGGGGGAGGAGGCAGTGGTGAAATTGCTTGTAAATCTTCAAAAGCTTATTTTCCAGGTTCTCTGTTTTTGTAATAGGTTGTCCATGACACAATTAATGTTGGAACCGATACTGCAGCAGCTCTGAAGGCGCAGGTACATTGTTAGACTAATTTGAGAAAGAAAGTTGACAGCTTCTAAAATTTAGGTGTGAGAACTGAAACATCATACTTCTTTTATGTTTAGACTGAACAAATGAGTAGAATTGTTAATGAGTTGGACTCTATCCATTTCTCGATCAAGAAGGCTTCTAAACTGGTGAAGGAAATTGGTAGGCAGGTCAATCTCTAAATTTTTCACATCTCTCTTCTCTGATGTACTTGATATATATTGTTAATTTGTGTTACTTACTTGGATTCTTGAATTAGGTTGCAACTGATAAGTGCATTATGGCCTTGCTCTTCCTTATTGTGCTTGGAGTCGTAACTATCATTATTGTAAAGGTTAGGCCTTTCACTTCTTATCTCCCTTCTTTGCTTGCTATATCAGAAGTATGATGCAACTTTTGTTTGGTCAATTTATTCACTTTTCTCTTATTCCTTTTAATAGTGTATGTAACCCCACCAATACTAGCTTGTTGACATAAAAGAATTCCTGGTGCATATTTGGAATTTGGATTCTACTTGGGTTGTGAACTCAAGTTCTTTTACATATTTTTATTTTTTTCTTAAATTTTGGCGTAGACGTTACAGTCCTAACCTAATGGTTACTATAGGCACGTCTTTTGTTTACTCTATTGTCTCGTGTTCAGAAATTTTTTCAAAATCATTTGAAAGAATTCATATGTTTTCCAGCTCAAACTACTGCAGAAAATGAAAATAACATTAGGGGTTGAATTTGGCTATGTAAGGGCTTGAAAAGGTGTTTGGTGAAACTTGTAAGTTGTATCTATAACTTATGTTAGCTGCAGCATGCACACACGATGCTTTTATTATGTAGCAGTAAAGTTCAGTCGTCCTTTCCTCATAACACAGTATCTATTTTATCTTCAGTCATTCTTCATTGGAAAAATGTTCCAAATTTTTTAGTGGGTTTTGGCACTTTCTAGTTGTCTGGTTGGTAAATTAAATTATTTTTTGGATGTTCTATCAACGTTTACAATCATGTCCCATGGAAAGATGCACTCGTGCAAGCATAGCATTGAATTAGGAATATCCTTGCTACACTTTGTTCTGGATTCGGGAGATAAGTGCTCGTCTTCAACTTTGGAATAAATTAAGAGTAATGCTAGGGATCGTGAAGAAAATATCATGAAAGATTCTTCATCTTTAGATTACACGTACAATTAAACACCACATACTAATCAAAGGATGAAAAACCTTTATGATACATTTCATGATTTTTTTTTCATAATCCTTAGCATTATTCATAAAGTAAGAGTATTTTTTTTGGTGGCCCAAATCACCTCATTTTCTATTTGATTTTCATTTTTCCTCGTACCAAATGCTAGAAAGTCCAAAAACCATTTCCCACTAAACTAAACAAATGGAGGGATAGTTGCAAACATGGTTTGGATTCACATTTTAGATAATTTTTGTACTAAATGAATTATTTATTTATTTTCTCGTAGAGGCACTTAGGTAAATGTATTCCTCTTAGCAATTACCCTTGACAACCACCTCCTGCGACTAACAACCACCTATGGCCACCGTCTCAAATTGTCGACAACTACCTTCTTCCGCCTGCGACCATCACCTCTCATCAGCCACCCATCTCACTTGTTTTCCAAACAAGTTTTAAAATAAATTTGTGTTACACATATTTAATGTTTTCATTTTCACAAACAATAAACTATCTACATTATCAAACTGCATCTTAAATGCTTAAGTTGCATGTGGAGGATTTAACGGTTCCTAATATTTCTTGAACGAGTTTGCTATGTTCACTTATATGCCATCTGGTTTATTAAATATCATATATAATATTATATGTGCTGAGCTATTTTGAATATTTGAATTTCCAGCTTGTGAATCCACACAACAAAGACATTCGGGATATCCCAGGACTAGCCCCTCCTGTTCAGAGTCGGAGATTACTTTGGAAATGCTAGAAGTGGAACACCATTATACGAGTTTGTTGGGTGGATCTTGGGTTGTTTAGCTCGTGACACCGTCTGATTGGCTGACTTTCCTAATTGCCAGACTCAAAAAATCTTGTTGTATCCAGTTGAGTATATCTTCAATCCACATGGTGTTTGTATGTTCTACCATTTTTCCCCCTTAAATTATCCCCCATTTGAGCCCTTAAACATGTATATTTACTAATCATTGTATTTGTTCATACAAGCAAATTCTAATTATATGATGCCGATTTCATGTTTTGGCTACCAAATTGATGATCTAAACACTATTTTTAAGTCATATTTGATTCACAAGATTAATAGTGAAGTATTAATAATCTTATTAAATTAGTGTGGTATTCACTATCCAATTATATTAATATTCATTGGATTAATAATCTCACTCCTATCTCATTATTAATAATCCTACAAATTTGTTGGATTAATTATTCATTAGATTAATAATCTTAAATCAAAATATTAAAATAAACATAGAATAATTAAGTTTACGAATTAATAATTTCAATCTTATGTTCTAATTTACTCAACCAAACATGCTCTTAAAAAAAACAAAAATGATTTGTCCCCCTAAAAACAATTCCCCTAATCCCCCTAATTTCCTTTTTTAGAAAACTATTTTCTTTTTATTTTTTGTTTTCTTTTTTGTTTTCTTTTTTTTTTTACTTAAATAGGCATTTAGGGGGATTCGGGGTCCCCCATTTCGGGGGACCTAGCACGGCTGTAAAAAAAATCAGTACAAAGCTATTTAAGACAGAACAGTGATGGTCTCGGCAGGTTAACTTCTTGGTCAACACACAATAAATTTTCTTGGGGAAGTAGCTAAGCAAGCAATCACAACTGGCACTGTACCTCTTCTATCTATCCTATCCATCTAGCGTGGATATGGGGTTGCTATCCTATCCATCTAGCGTGGATATGAGGTTGCTAACGTCAGGCTTTCACGGGACACGACGCGGCGGGGGGGGGGGGGGGTGTGGGATTTTTGAACGGTTTATACTGGTCCTGTTTGGTGCAGCTTAAAAGCTGCTTATTTTAACTTTTAGTTTAATTTAAGTTATTTTGATGTGTTTGATTTAGTTTATACCTTATAACTTATAGTTTTTTGGAAGTCAGAAATTAGCTTATTCTTTGAGTGGGGCAGGAGATGCTTAATTTATAAGTCAGAAATCAGCTTATATTCATAGTTATAAGTTATAAGCTGTTTAGGCATAAGCTATAAGCACTTTCCCACAACTCTATCAAACAGGGCCACTGTAAGATTCATTAAATAGATATTTATAAAAATAAATAAAAAATCTTAATTGAATATGTCTAATCCCATAATAAGATCGCATTTATATATAAAAATAAATAAATGAATAGCATGAATTATAGATATTCAATTAATTTAATTTTTTATATAAATACTACATTCAATAAATTTTATTACAATATAAATTATTTAGATAATCAATAGGTCCGGGACAAGTCCCACAAGGCTAACGGCAGGAATCCCAAATCCTTCTCATTTTTGTAGTGACCATTATAGTATCCCAAATTTTTTATCTCATAAAAACCAATAAAAGACAAAAGTTTTGCAAAACCAAAAAAACACATCCAAACAAAATATCACATCCAATCCCATAATCATTTCACTTTTTCTCTCACAAATATCACATCCAACTACATAAAAACTCAACTATCTTCCCAAACACTAAAAATTTTTTATCTCATAAAAACCTATACCTACTAAAATCTACATAAAAACTCACTTCCCAAACACCCACATTTGTTTTATGAATCTCAAATCCTCCTGACTTTTGTAGTGACCATTATAAGTACCGGCAGTTATACTGTATTTGTTTTATGAATCTGTATAGGGATTTAGAAAATAAAAAAATAAATAAAATATAAATAAAATATATTTATATTTTATATATATATATATATATTTAAATTCATTCCTAAATTTATGAATTAAATACAACTTTAAAGTTGTATGAACTGTTGCAATACAGACATGCTGGTATTCGAAGGATCTGGTTTTATAAAGGATCACTCTTGAAACAAGTGGTAATTCTTTTCGCCCATGGATTGAAAGAATTAGGATAAATTATAAATATATTCCCTAAAGTTTGTTTAAAATATAAATTATTCCATGTAGTTTGAAAAATTACAAATATTTATTGTCTGAATTTTTTATTTACTAACAGAATTAATTGAAAAAGTTTAATTTCTAACTGTTCACCTATATAATAATAAAATTATTTGAAATATTAATTGATATAAAATTTTAATAATATTAAAAATTGTTAATTAATTTGATAATTTATTAATAAAAGAACCTATTTATTATGAAATTAGAAATTTTAGGGGGTATAATGTAATTTTTAAAATTATAAAGAGTAATTTGTAATTTAAATAAATCTCAAGAGATGTATTTGTAATTTACCCAAAGAATTGAGCCCCATATAAAGATCCAGGCGTGTGAAAAGGGTAACAATAATAGGAGGTGCACTAAAGAAATACAAAGAAAAGTGTAGCTCATATTTAATATTGTAAATATAGTGTGTGATTTATTGAAATAAAAATAGTTTTTTCTTTTTGTCTCCTTGTGATAAGGTATTTTGTTAATAAATCAAATGTAAAATTACGTAGATTAAAAGTTGATTTTTTTTAATTTTTTAAAAAATATATTAAAAAAAAGATAGAAAGCGATATGATTAAAAATAAATTAAAAAAATTAAAAAACTCACTTTTAGTCGAAATCCTAAAATTTTAATTCATTCTAGAGCCAAATAAAGTATAAATGTGACAAAAACAATAATTTTAAACCACCCATTAATGTCATCTTGGAGAAATTACAGGAAAAGCTTTCATGTTTGGGTGTGTTTGATTGGATGGACTGGATAAAGGGGGATTAGAATTCATCGGACTTGAGTCTTGGGACTGTGAATCTCCCGGATTATTTGGTTGGATTGGATATGTATCCTGTGTTTATTTTTTCATGGTATTAGATGTCTGGAAAGGACTATTTTCAGTAAATCTAACGTTTGGTTAGACGGACTAGATAGGATAAATGAACAAAAGACTATTTTACCATTTTTTCAATTGTGTACTAAGTAATAGCAATATTAAACATATCTTTAATATTTTAATTATTTTTAGCTAGATTAAATAAAAATTTATTTTATTTTATTTTTTACACAATTAAACAAATTTATTTTTTAAAAAATAAATAAATAAATAAATAAAATATCAGTAAAAATTTATATTATTTTTTTAATTAAAATTTTAAATAAATTTGTTTTTAAAAATAATAATAATTAAACAATGAAATTAAATAAAATATCTATTAACATTTAAATAATGAAATTAAATAAAATTTTAAAATAAAAATCAATAAAATATCTATAAAAAATTATTTTAAAAAAATAAATAAAACATCAATACAAAGTTAAATAAAATTATTTTATTTTTAAATTGAGACATTTAAATTTTACTAAATATAATACATAATTAAATAGTAGATGGTCAAAATGATCATTTCACCACCTAATCCTAACAGTAAATAATCCCTCCAAAATTGTCCCACACTAGGATAGTATAATCCCCCATATGGGGGATAAGGAGTCTGGCCGAACTCCATGTCCGGCAGACTAAAAAAAAAACAAACATCGAATTGGATTTACTGTGCGGATTACAATCCGCACAGTAAATAATCCCCCCTTATCTCCCCAATCAAACACACCTAAAGTCTTGTATCAAAATAAATTTTAAATTTTATTAATTTAAATCTTTAATCTTTTAATTTGTTTTTAATCTAAATATTTACTTATTTTCGTTAAATAAAATTGACTAAAAAATTATATTTTAGTCATTAAACTAATAAAAAATGATACTTTAAATATTTTATGTATAATTATATTGAGTATAATAACTAAAATACTTTTTTTAATAGACTGATGGTTTAAATTAAAAATAAATTAAAAAATTAAGATTTAAATTAATAAAATAAAAAATATATTTTATCACAAAATCAAACTTTCAAGATTTTTTTTTTTTTTTTTGTATACTGTTTTTATAAACTTCTTTTTCTATACACTTTAACATAACTGAAAAGCTTCTCGTACTGAATTGATGGTTTGTCGTCGTACAACTTTACAGATACACAAGGTCAAATAAATTCCAAAATTTTAAAAAACCAATAAATAAATTACAAATATATCTTATGAGTTTTTTTTTTAAAATACAAATTATATTTTGTGATTTAAAAAATTATAAATATTTTTTTATTAGAATTTTTTATTTAACAGAATTAATTAAAAAATAAAATTCATAATTACTCTCCTATACAATAATAAAATTATTTAATTTATTAATTGAAACATATTTTTAACATCATTAAAAATTGTTAATTGATTTAATGATTTATTAATAAGATGGATGATTTGTTATGAAATTAAAAACCTTAAAGGGTATAATATAATTTTTAAAACCACAAAAGTAATTTATATTTTAATCAAATCTCAAAAAATTTATTTATAATTTACTATAAAAAAATAGGATAAATTATTTCGTAGTATAGCATATCATGCGATTATATTTATGATGAATTATAATCTATATTTTTGTTGTTCTTGAATTACTAAAAATAAAATTATTTTAATAATTTTTTAATTTTTTAACTTTTTACAAAAAGATGTACAAAAAAATAGAAAGAGTGATGTGATAATTTTTAGTGATTTTTTAGGTTTTTTATGACTAAAATACTAATGTCTCGTTTGGTAACTTTTAATTTTAGTCAAAAAGTTAAAAAATCATTATAAGTTGTCACATCACCCTCTCTACTTTTTTACATATTTTATCGTAAAAAATTAAAAAATTATTAAAATAATATGTTTCCAGACCTCCCCAATCGGGGCCAATCACAATAAAACTAAGAACATCTCCAATGGTGAATCAGATTTTTCATCAAATTTGAGTAAAAAATGACTCATTTCACCAAATCTGGTATCACATGCTCCAACGGTTCACCTTTCACCAAATCTGTCCCGGGACAACCGGGTGGTCGACCGGCCGGTTGACCGGTTAGGCAAAATTTTTTTTTTTGTTTTTTTGAATTGTCTGAACTTTTTTTTGAACTTTCTGAACTTTTTTCGGGACGACCGGGTGGTCGACCGGCCGGTCGACCGGTTAGGCAAAAATTATTATTATTATTATTTTTTTAACAGTTTGAACTTTTTTCCTGAACTGTTTGAATCTTTTACTGGTTGACCGGTTGGTCAACCGGCCGGTCAACTGGTTGGTCGACCGGTTGTTATAACCCAATGGTCAGTAACAGTGATTTGGTGAAATGCTTCGCCTGTTCTCAGTTTGATAAAATGTTTAGTGAAATCTCATTTTGATATCGATTTGGTGCAACCGTTGGAGCAGTGAACAGTAGCTTTTTCATCAAATTTTGAATTTGATACTGGGTTTGATGAACCGTTGGAGATGGCCTAAGATAACACACGACGCACCAAATAACTTCTCCAAAAATAGTGTGAGAGACTTTCTTTAGTCACGGTACTACATGACCTTTTTTTTTTTTCTTTTTCACATGATCATTTTGTTATAATTCACAATTTGCATTTGGGTTTTCACTTTAGAGGGGGTTTGAGAAGTGATTATTTTAATTAATTATTTAATTTTTTATAAATATATATATATATATATATATATAAAAAATGATATAATTGAATGTTTTGATTTTTTAACTTGATTAAAATACTTATTAGTAAAATTTTTGTTAGGCTTAAATTAATAGAGTCTTAATCAAAATTTCATCAAACAACACAATAATCAAGCAATTGTGTTGAGGTTCTATACTTTGAAAGTTTAAGGACTTTTTTGGAGTAAAAATAATGGCATTACAAATAAGAAAAAGAGAAAGAGAGAAAAAGAAGATGATGATGTAAATGATTGAATGAACAATTAAATACAAGTGAAGTATATTAAGACCTCGTTTAGGAAACGACCGGTTTAGCTAAAAAGTCAAAAAGTTACTAAAAAAGTCAAAAAGTCAACAACCCATACCAAAAAGTCAAAGATTATATTTTCTCTTTACTTTTTGCACATATTTTCATAAAAAATCAAAAAGTCATCCCAAACATACTATTTTTTTTTAGCTCATATTTTAGCCAAATAGCTAAAAAATTACTAAATTAGTATGTTCCCAAACGAGGCCTAAGACTACTCCTATCTAAGTTTAAACTACTCTTATGTAAATCTACTCCTAAGATAGAAAAGAAATAGAAATCAAGTCATGTATTGATTGTTGGTCTTTTACAATAGAGCCATTAATGGCAATTTATAAAATAAAAAAAAATGAAGAAAAAAACTTCCATTAACCACCACTTAAATAACTATTTTTAACTTTCTAAGGCCTCGTTTGGGAAGTGGCTATTTTAGTAGGCTATTTGGCTTTTTAGCTATTTTAGTAGCTATTTTAGTTTTTGTGTTTGGGAAGATGAGATGGATTTTATTTGAGTTGTTGTATTGAAAAATGTGTTGAAATGATGTTTGAAATTAAAATGACAAATTTATCCCTAACTTTTTATTTTTTAAATTGATATAAAGGGACAAAATGGTAATTTGGCCCTTGATGTGGACAATGGCCGGCTGTGGCAGTGTAGGCTGTGCCTACACTGTCCCGGCAGCAGCCTTTTTTTTTTTTTTTGAAAACCTGTGAACAGTGAGGCTTTTGGGATTTTTTGTGAAAATAGCCTAAACCCGGCTACTTTTTCCCTTCCCAAACACCCCCTAAATCTTTCATCTTCTATTTTACAATGTCATGTGTCTTCCATCTCTTAAATTTTCAAAATTTGCCTTAATTTCTCTTTAACCTTCAAGATTTTCCAGCATAATAAGAAGAAGAAGAAGAAGAAAAAAAAAAAAGTAATACAAAATTTAAACCTAGTCATAATTGATGAAAAATTTATTTACGGTGCAAACAATGTCCCCAAACTCTTTAAAAATGAGATGACTCGAATTCTTAAAGAGTTGTGTGAATATAAATAAATAATAGAAATTATGAAAATTATAATCGATTAGGCATATATATATATAAATTATTTTATTTTATTTTTTTGTTGTTGTAACCACTTTGAAATACTCCTCCATTACTGTTGTATAAAAATTAGAAATAAATTTCAGAATTTCTTTTTGTAAACCACTTTATCAAAATTATTTTTTGATATGAACCACAAAGCCATTATGGTTGTTGGATGATAGAAATCGTAATGTTAATTGATTTTAGAAAATTAATTTTTTTGACAAAATTAATAATATCAAAAAATTCAAATTCATCAAATGTGAATTGTTCATAATTTTCAGCCATTTTGGCTTAAAATCATATCCTCTAATTGGATTTTCACCATTATTTTGTGATGGGTATTCATAAAATTTAGCCATGTTTGGCTTAAAACCATACCTTTCAATTGAATTTTCACCATCATTTTGTAATGGTTGTTCATCAAATTTAGCCATGTTTGGCTTAAATTTTTGCCTTTCAATTGAATTTTTACCATTATTTTGTAATGCTTGTTCAACATTCTTTGTCATATTTTACTTAAAACCACACATTCCAATTGGATTGTTAACATTAAAATGCTCAATATCCTTTGGTAAAAGAAGTTGGTCTTTTTTTTCAATTAATGGCTTGAAAAAATGCCCTCCAAGCACGCCATTTTCAGAACTTAATTTTTCCTTGGCCATGACTTTTGTAAATAGAAAGTTTTGCTTAGAAATACCTCTTAGCAACTCATAATATTCGTACTTTTAAAGATTCTCTAATTTTTTATTCCAATGTTAAATTTCTCCATCAACTTGATAAACTTGACAACTAAGTTAATGAATTTTTTCATCAATCTTTTTGCATCAAATAATATGGTAGTGATGAAATTATTTGAAATTTTTGTCAATCAAGAGAATTAATTATTTTTTGTAGGGCCAAAATTTCACTCTTGTATTAATAAATTTCATCATCACAATGCCAAATCATTCTTTTCATTTCATTTGTCATGCTATTATGTTGGCAACAGGAAGTAGAATCATTATACATGGAAGATGAGGCATTCCAATAATGATTCATACCCATTGAAACATTGCCACTCCATTGGTGGTTTACATCCATAGGTGCACAAGATGTAAACATGCCACTTGATGGCATAATTTCTTGATATGCATCATTTTTTTCCCTCAAAGTTAGGACGATATCCCACTAGGCATGCTAAAAATTGTTAGTAACATTTTTGTTACACTTAGATTGATAGAGCCTTAACCAAAATTTTACCAAACAACACAATGATCAAATAATTGTGTTGAGGTTCTATACCTTGAAAGTTCAAAAACTTCTTTAGAGTAAAAATAATGGCAATACAAACAAGAAAAAGAGAAAGAAAGAAGAAGAAGATGAGATGTAAATGATTGAATGAACAATCAAATACAAGTAAAGTACATTGACTACTCCTATTTAAGTTTAAACTACTCTTACATAAATTAAATCTACTTGATAGAAAAGAAATATAACTCAAGTCATATATTGATTGTTGGTCTTTTACAATAAAGTCATTAATGGCAATTTATGAAAAAAAATGAAGGAAAAAAAATTCATTAACCAGTATCTAAATAACTATTTTTAACTTCTTAAATCTTTCATCTTTTTCCTTACTATGTCATGGGTCTTTCATCTCTTGAATTTTCAAAACTTATCTTAACTTCTCTTTTTAACTTTCAAAATTTTGCTACATAATAAGAAAAGAAAAAGTAATAAAAAATTTAAATCTAATCATAATTTACGAAAAAATTATTTATGATGCAAACAAAACCCAACCGCCAGTGTTTGGGAAGAGGTTTTTTGGATTTTTTTGGCTAAAATAGTCAAAAAAAAAATAAAATAGGCTATTTTAGCCACAACAAACAAAATATCACATCCAACCCATAATCAGTACACTATTCTCTAAAAAAAAAAGTCAAAAAAGTCAAAAATATCCTTCAAAAACAAGCTTTTTAGCCCAGGCTAAAATAGCCAAAAAAGCCAACCCATTTCCCAAACGAAACCATAAGCGAGTTTGGAAAGTTTAGTTTTGGGCTTTTTTTTGACTAAAATAGCCACAAAAAATAAAATCGATTTTTTAATTTAATAAAACAAAATATTACATCTAACTCATAATTATTACATTATTTTTCTTACAAAAAAAAATCAAAAAAATCAAAATTTCTTTCTAAGCGAGACTTTTTAGCCTCAGTTTAAAATAACTAAAAAATTTTAAAAAATTAAAAAATCAACTCATTTTCCAAACGTGTTGTCCATAATATTTTAAAAAAACTTTTCATGGCCAAAAAAAGGTTAACTCGTTTTTGTGTTAGTCGAGGTAATAAGGTAACAAAAATGCTTTAGAACTCTAATATAGGAGTTCTAATAGCTCTAATGGGAAGGTGAGACCTACTCTGATGTGATGTTTATGTCTTGCTTTGTTTTTTTTTTTTTTTTTTTACTTTAACACATCACTAGAGCTCAAATTAAAATTCTAAATTTAGAGCTCTCTAACATTTCCCAATAAGGTAATGATGGTTTGGTATTATTAAGGTAATGGTGGGTTGGTATTAATGGGTTGGTATTAGCTGTAAAGGTCGAAAAAGCTTTATTGCTCACATAATGTAGGTCTTGTTTGGCCACTTGAGCGGTTGGACTAGAGTGTGATGGTTGTCGTATCCACAACGCGTTTGATATTTGATTTGGGAGGTCAGTTTGCTAGTGTAAGCGGTTTACGCTTCGTTTAGAAAGTGGGTTAGTTTTTTAGTTTTTTAATTTTTTTGGTTATTTTAATTTAGACTAAAAAATTTAATTTGGGAAAGATTTTTTGACTTTTTAATTTTTTTAACTTTTTTTTTTAAAGAAGAGTGTAATGATTATGGGTTGGATGTGATGTTTTATTTGTTATGACTAAAATAACCTATTTTATCTTTTGTGGTTAAAATAACCAAAAAAACCCATAAACCAACTTGCCAAACGGGTAATTTTTACCTGAGAAAAGTATGAGAAAAGTATGAGATTAAAAAAATAATAAGTGGCTTGGATTTATCTAACATTCTCCTGATATTCGACGGATTGACCAAACAATATATATATATATTTTTTATTTTATAAATTGTAACTTGTTATTTTTTTTAAAAATATATTTATTTTATATATTTTTTATAAAAAATAATTTAATAATTTCATAACTAACCATCTTCAACACTCTATCATAAAAACAAACATACTTTCACCTAATCTCTTCACTAATAATCTATACATTAACAATTTTTTTTTACTAACCATCCCTTTACTAACAATCTCATCTAACTTAATCTGTCAAATGAACGTGGCCTTAGAGATTTCAAAATTTTTAATAGTATAGGCACGAGACTCATATGGTGTTGGTCTCACACTTTATAAGACATTTAATAAAAAATTTGATAAAAAATTTAAAATCTCTAACATTTTTCACTCTCATATAAAACGTTTAATAAAAAAATTTGATAAAAATTTTAACACCTCTAACCTTTTTTTTATTGCTCTGGTGTTTTGGTAGGCCCAGAATTCATAAAACAACACAACACTATTAAATTAAGATTGTTTAGATTCTACTTATTTTATTTTATTTTTATTTTTATTTTTAGCTTTTAAAATAGTTAGAAGTTTAAAAAAAGTAATTTTCAAGAGTGGCGTGGCCTTAATGCAAGTCCAAAAAGAAAAAGAAAAAGAAAAAGAAAAAGACAAAAAAGAAGCGTGGCCTTAATGGATTGCTTCGGTGCATTGACAATATTCGTACCTTAGACCTTGTTTGTTTTCATTCGAAAGTGATGGGATTAATAATCTAATTGGTCCCACATAAATTATAGTATTTGTTTTGGAATAATGTCATGATATTACGAAAATAATAAAAAAAAAAAATTTTTATCTATTAGGGATTTTTACTACTAATCAACTAATATCATCATACTATCATACAAATAGATATAATTCATTTTATTTCATATACTTAATGAAAAATGCTATAGACTTTAAATGAAATATCAAATATTCTATCAAATCTCTCACATAGGTATGGGACCCACACACGTGTGATTTGTGTGGATCTCACACCCATATGAGAGATTTGATAAAATATTTAGTAATTCATTTGGAGTACTTAACATAACTCATTTTTAATCTCAGACAATTGAACTAATAATCTTTTTATCAAATCTTATCATATTAATAATTTTATCAAACTTAATCTACAATCAAACTGCACCATAAGGATAAAACTATTCAAATTTTGAAATCTTTTTTTTTGTTTGTTTTGATTTTGAACTTGAAGAAAAACGCGTAGGAAATTTTTTTTTGAAGAAAATGTGATGAGTTAAATTTTTTTATAGACATATAATGAAATATAAGTTAATGTAAAAAATAGACATTACGAAAAACAAATTGTTTTTTATTTTTTTATTTTTTGAACTAGAAAAGGTAGTGTTCAGTAGAGTTTTAGAATTATAATTTGATAATAGAGTTATATTTTAAATTGGTGAGTTTTGGAATCATGATTTGAAAAGAAAAAATTTATTTGGTTTTGAGTTTTAAATTTTTGATGTGACATATGAAATAAGAAAAGTTGTTTAATTATGAGTTTTGAAAAGAATTTTTAAAATTTATATAATTCATAAGCAAACGCACAACTCAAAACTCTATTGAAAATTTTATTCAAAACTCATAACCAAACTTTTTTTAAAATTCAATTCAAAAAATACTTAGTCATTTTGGTCTAAAAAATTAATTTTTATATTTAAAAAATATCAAAAACAAATATAATTTTTTTTCTCAAATAACAGGTGGCGATTGGCAATTGCAAAAAGAAAAAAAAAAAAGAAAAAAAAGTACTATTCTGGTCAACCGGCCAAACATCTAGGAGGATGTTCGGGCCAAAAATTCAAAAACTGTCTGGTTTACCAAACATTTTTCAAAATGTGTTTTGAAATTGATTTGAAATCATAATTTGAAAACTAAAAACAAACATAACATTCAAATATAAGGATGAAAATTTAATTAGAAACTCACACCAAACACATTCAACTTGTTTGGTTCCATTTTTTCAAAAACACTTTTCAGAAAATTCTACTTTCTTGTTTTCCGTGTTTTTTTGTTTTTACTGAATTTTTTTAATATTTTAAGCAATTTTTTTACTTTTTCGACACACCTAACATAAATACACCTAAAAAGTAAAAAAATTGTAAAAAAAATCTTTTAAAAATTCACTAAATACCAAAAATACAAAAAAAAATACAAGAATTCAGTACATTTTTTTGTATTTTTGTGTATTTATTAATTTTTAAAAATATTTTTTCACAATTTTTTTACTTTTTAGATACATCTAAGTAAGGTGCATCTAAAAAAGTAAAAAAAATGTTTAAAATTTAAAAATATTCACTAAAATCAAAAAATACGAAAATTAAAAAATTCAATTTTCAAAAACCTTAATCCAGAAAACTCAAACCAAACGCACTGATTTATTTCCACCAATTTTTCTTACGTCTTGCCACTAAGTAATGACAACATAATTGTTTATTTTATATTTTAGAGAAAAAAAATAAAAATTAAAAGAGTTACAGAACAAGGTTATGACTGTACAGTGTATGAATAAGTTGGCAAGTGAGACCCCTTATAGATTTGAATTAATGTAAAATCTCTTATCTGATCGATTTGGTTGCTAGCACATAACACTACACAACAAATGTGAACACTATAAAATTAAAATCAAATAATATTACACTTTCAACTTTGAAGTCTCCAGTCCCAATCCAATTTCAACGAAGCTGCCCTACGGAATACAAACTTTAATATATATATATATTATATATATATATATTTATAAAATAAAACATGACTATTCTTAGAAATGTATCAAAATGTATTAGAGATACATTTGATTTTAATGGTCTAGATCAATATACATATCAGATGTTCAATTATAATTTTTGTAAATTTTAGTTATAATTAATTGTAGTATTTATTATAATTTAGTTATGACTTGTTATGATATTAATTATTATTTTAATTATGATCAATTTTTTTAATTATATTTTTAGTGATATTTAATTATGACTCATTTTTATATTTGTTTTGAGTTATTTTAATTATTATTTTCATCATAATCAAATAAGTTTTAGTTATAGCTTATGACTCAGCCTTTGGCGGTGTTTGTGAAGCGTTGGTAAAGGTTATTTTAGCCTCAACAAAAAAAAAAAGTCTTTTAGCCCCTTTAGAACCATTGATTTAAAAAAATATATATATAGCTCGGCTGTGGTCTGTCACAGTGACAGTGTAGGACTGTCACTGTGACAGGTTGGTTAATTACAATTTTATCCTTTTAAATTAATTTTGAAAAATGTGAAGTTAGGGATAAATTTGTCATTTTAACTTCAAATATCATTGCAACACATTTTTCAATACACCAACTCAAATAAAAATCCATCCCATCTTCCCAAACACAAAAACTAAAATAGCTTATTAAAATAGCTAAAAAGCCAAAAAATTTCTAAAATAGCCACTTTCCAAACACCCACTTTGTTTGGCATCTGACTAAAATAATTCTCTTCATCTTTTACATTTTTTTATTAAAAAAATTGATAATTCTTACTCTATATATATATTTGACATTATTGAATTGTTTTAATTTCCCAACAAATTTTATGAAACAAAAACATGCCCAATGCTGAGAGAAGGCCTTAGGTGGTCGTGGAGCATTACTCCACACTATTCAAGGTTGGACACTTGCCAATTTATCTTCTAAGAGTATCCTTATCAAGCTCTTCAAATTTTTAGGTTAATTTAACCCAAATTTCACTTTTTTTATTTTAACTAGTCACCTTTTTAGTATTCATTGCATCAAACTCTCTATTCTGATTTAATCTTATTAAAATATTAATTTGTATTTGTTATTCTTTTTTTTTTATTAAATTGATGAGGTATTACCCAAACAATTCTTAAAAAATGCAAAAAAAAATAAAAATAAAAAATAATTGCTAACCGGCAGGTCGACCGATTAGGCTAATTTTCGGCATTTTTGGCTCAGTTTTCCTACAGAAAATATAATAAAAAATCATATAACGAATGAACAGTGCCTCAACAAAATTGTTGAAGTACTGTAACAAATCTAAGAAAATGTTAATTTAGAAAAAATTTACCGAGGGTGATGGAGTAAATATTTGATGATTTATCAGCTATATTCTAGTTTTTTGTTATTTTGCTAAGGGCATTGCTAGGTCCCCCGAATCCGGGGGCCCCCGAATCCCCACAATTGCCATTTCAAGTAAAAAAAAGAAAAAAAAAAGAAAAAAAAACAGTTTTCAAAAAAAGAAATTAGGGGGATTGTTTTTAGGGGGACAAATCATTTTTGTTTTGCTAATCTTGACGGAAAAATGTTTTGTGCACACAATTTGTGTGCCCCTAATGCACACAATTGCTATTTTGGGTAAATTTTTTTTTTTTTTTTTTTCTGCCTTGCTTTTTTTTTTTTTTGCCTTGAAATGGTAATTTCGGGGGATTCGGGGCATGCTCTTTTTTTTTTTTTTTTTTGGTACATCGGAAAAGGAAAAAACAAAACAGAAAACAAGGAAGAGAAAAGCAAAAGAACCACCAGCAGAGGGGATCACAAATCAGGGCCTAAGGTAGCCCTTTCCAACCATATCAGCTATCACTAACCCTCTAACTTCTACAGGGGCTTCATCCAGAACAACAAGGGACTCCGCTTGAGTAGCACCCAGCTTTGCCAGACCATCCGCACTAGAGTTCCCTTCACGCAGAACATGTTGAATGGTGTAACCACACCTTTGCATAAGAAATTTGGAATCTTCCACCAAGCTTCTAATCGAAGAAGAGACCGCAGAGCCTTCCTTCAATAACTCAATTGCAGATAATGAATCCGTTTCAATAGTGAGATCTTTGTAACCCTTCTCAAAGGCTATAGTTAAGCCTCGGTAAATAGCCCAAAGCTCCGCCTCTAAACTTGTACAGACATCAAGCTTTCCATAGTAGCCAATTAGCCAGATGCCTCTTTCATCACGAATAAGGCCACCAAAGCCCCCATTCCCTGGGTCTCCTTTCGCACTACCATCAGTGTTCATCTTCAGTTTACCTACAACAGGGGCATGCTCTTTCGAGCTCCCAACTGCTGCTGAATCTTGACGCGAATGCTCTAGAGATGCCAAAGTGATAGGGTCTGCTTTTTTAATCAATTAAATACGTAACTTAACCTTTTAGTTTGAAAAAAAAAAAAACATTTTATATCAAAAATGTTAAAGATTTTATTTTTTTTTTACATATTTTTTCATAAAAAGTAAAAAAATTATTTTCAATATATTAATTTTTTTACATTATATTTTAATAAAAAATTACTAAAATAAGATATTTCCAAACGAGACCTTAAAACACTATGACTTTACCATGGAGCAAAGTATAATTTCTCCAAGAAAAATGTTTGAGACCTCGAAATTTCGAGACTTGAAGGCCTCGAAATTTTTTTTGCAAAGGTGATTATATATAGGAGTGTGTTAAAAAATTAGACGTTCCGCACCAACTCAGGTTATGTGGTTTGATAGGGTGATAAAATTGACTGATCAGTTAGGCTGTTAGTTAAAATTTGTTAATTTCATATAATTTTGTACGAATTCCTACTATATTTTTATTTCAAATCAATTTTCTCCGAGTCTTCCTGATTTGAAATAAAAATATAGTATAGACTCGTACAAAATTATATGAAATTAATAAATTTTAATTAGTAACCTAACTGATCTATCTATTTTATTACCAAACTAGTCCAACCCAATTGATTTACCTTATCAAATTACACAGACTGAGTTAATGTGAGATGTCTAATTTTTTAACACACCCTTACACATAACTACCTTTTAAAAAAATGGGCAAATTACACTAACAGTCCCTATAGTTTGGGACTTGTGTAGTTTGGGACTTGTGTCACTTTAGTCACTGACTTTTCAATTGTGACACATTTGACCCTGAATTTTGAATCTTGTTCCAAATAAGGACAATTGAAGATATCATTGTTTAATTTCAACGGCAAAATCGTCAATTTAATAAAATATAAATTAATTTGACAAAAATAAACGTTAAAAAAATATTTTTAATTTTAAAAAAATTATTTTTATCCACCAATGATAAAATTATGTAAAATTGATAAAAATTAATAAAAATTACATGATTAATTTTTAAAATTTAATTTTATATAATCATTATCCAAACACATAATAAAAATTAATTTGGTAAAAAAAATAAATAAATGTCTAAAAGATTTATCAATTTACATAATTTTATTTTTAGTGAGTAGAAATTATTTTTAAAAATTCAAAAATATTTGTTTGACATTTATTTTTATCAAATTAGTTTATATTTTATTAAATTGATGATTTTACCCTTGAAATATCTAATGATATCTTCAATTGTCCTTATTTGGAACAAGATTCAAAATTCATGATCAAATGTGTCACAATTGAAAAGTCAATGATCAAAGTGACACAAGTCCCAAACTATAGGGACTATTAGTGTAATTCACCCTAAAAAAATCAAACCAAACCAACATAAAAAATAAAAAAATAAAAAAAATGATTCGAGGCATTCGAGCCTTGAAATTTATCGGGTGTGTTTGGTTTGTATTTGTAAAGTAATTTTTGAGATAAAAAATACGAAAACTTGTTTGATTTGCCTTTTTTTAGAAATAATTTTGAAAAATTATTTTGGAGAGAGAGTTTTTAAAAAAGTAATTGATTTAATATGTATGATAGAGAGAGAGTGATTTTAAAAAATATCTAACCAAAAAAAGTTTTAAGATTTTTAAAAAAAAATTTGTTTGGTCCTATGACGAAGCGAGTGAACTCTGTCAAATCTCAGTGCCAAAGCGAGTGAACTCTGTCAAATCTCAACTGTCAACGTCTTATGAGGAGTCCACGCGCTCTCTCTCTCTCTCTCTCGATTTGCCAAGCCTTAAACCCTAAATTCACATTAAAAAAAATAAAAAATAAAAGTTGGGGTTGATTTAAGGGTGGTTTTGAATGATTTAAATATGTGTATTTTTTAACTTTTTATGAAATATAAATTGAGATGGATTAAGTTTGAAATAATATGATAAAGAGATTATGTGATTTAAATAAGATGATGTGACTTAAATAGGATAGTGATTTTTTGACTTTTTAATTTTTTAATTTTTTTAAGTTATGACAAATGAGGCCTTAATTTTAAAATTAGAATTTGAGCATAAAATTATGATTTAAATATGGAATTATGAGTTAAGTTTTGAATTTGTTTATTATGAATTTTGAAAAGAATTTTAAATTGTATTTTGAGTTTTAAGTTTTTAATTTTAAGTTGTATTTTGAAATTTTTTGAATTTATTTTTTTAAAATATTTAAAAATGTTTAAGAAAATTTTATTTTTTAATTTTAAATATATAATTTTTATTTAAATATTTTTAAATTTTTTATTTTAAATATTATATTATATTTTATTTTGTAAATATTTTAAAGTCAAAATACAACTCCACACTCAACTCGTAACTAAACACATGACTCAAAACTAGGGGTGGGCGCGGGTTGGTTGCGGCCACAGAACTTCCAATTCGCCATCCGTCCGCTAGATTGGCGGATTGGAGAAAATCAATCCGCATCCGTCCGCCAATCCGGCGGATGTGGATTGAGCGATTTGGCGGTTTGGCGGATGGATGCGAATCGGTTTTGCGGTTTAAAATTTTATAAATTTTCAGCATAATTCAACTTGTGCACTTCATCAAAAAAAAAAAAGAAAAAAAGAAAGAAAGAAAGTATTACAGTCAATGACTTAAAAAAGTATTACAATCACTGTATGCCTTATCTAAAGAAAGAAAGTTTAAAACTTTAGAATATTACGATCATTGCATGCCTCATCTACATATTACAATCACAGTATGATTCATCCACATAAAGTATTACAATCTGTGATTCTTAAAATATAATAACAATTCAAACCACCAAAACCATGAACAGAGCAGTAGTAGAGATTGTATGTCTCTGTATTGTTACATCTATATATGTTTTGAAAACAAAAACCAACTAGCATATATCATATTTTCTATTATTATTTTTAGAGTTCGATTTAAAAACAAAAAAATATAGATAAATAATACGTTTATTTTTTTCAATTCAAAAAATATATTCAAGTTGAAAACTTTTTTTCAACAGAATATTTAAACTATTTTTCAATTAAAAACACAAACATAATATTTAAACAAATTGAAAACACAAAGTCTTATAAATTACTAGGGGTGCTCGCGATTTGGCGGTTTGGCGGTTCGGTTGCGGCCAAAGAAATCTCAAATCCGCCATCCGTTCGCCAAATTGGCGGATTGGAAAAAATCAATCCGCAACCGTCCGCTCGTCATCACGCATCCGTCCAAAATGTAGCGGATCGGTTCGGTTCGGTCGGTTTTGACGGATCGATATATCCGCTGCTCACCCCTACTCAAAACTCAATTCAAACCCAAGGGTGTATGGCAACTTGGTAAAGGTTTGGGAGTTAAAACTCTAGGTTTCAAGTTCGAAACTCCTTAAGCCAATCTCCTGAGCCTAACACAGTTGGTTAGGAGGTTAGCTTCAAGTTATTGTTGTGGGCCTAATGCTCCCTCGTTGCACGTGTCCTGATGATCTCTGCAATGGACGTTGCCTAGGACCTGTGAGAGAGTGGGAGGATTTTCCTGTAATAAAAAAAAAAATATATCAATTTAAAAATTATTTTCAAAACTCAAACCAAACACATAATTCAAAACTTCACATTCAAATCGTAATCAAACACATAATTAAAAATTAAAACATTTAAAAATATATTTGCAAAAAAAATAAAATAATTAATTTTAAAATAAAAATTATATATTTAAATATTTTTTTAAAAATATAACATATAAATGTATAAAATATAGTGCACATTAAAATGAATAAATAACTATTTAAAATATAAAATATTTACCTCAAAAAAATAAAATTAAGAAAATGTTTAAATATTTTAAAAAATAAATGTCAAAAATTTCAAAATACAACTAAAAGTTCTTTTTAAAACTTATAACAAACAAAAAAAAATAATAATTGGCTCTGTTTGGTTTTTAATTCAAACTATGATTCCACACCTGTTATCAATCCTTTGGTTACTTACAATTTTCAAATCATGATTCCAAATGAATTTCAAAACACATTTTGAAAATATATTGGGTAAACCAAAGAGTTTTTGACTTTTTTGTCTACCCAGTCATCCGTTCGGACATCCGTCTAGACTCAATGATGGCAATTTGAACCCGGTCCGATGGGGACCCCGCCCCTTGATCCCGATTAGAACGGTTTTATCCTAAAAAATGCCCCTGACATGGTGGGGATGGTATTCGAAAATGCATCCTCGATAATGTTTGGGATCGAGGCGGTGATACGTTCTCCCTAACCCCGACCCGTCCCCATTTTTCCGAACTAAAATTACCATTATACCTATATATATATATATAAACAAAACCCTAACACAACACAACTTCTCATACACACAGATCCTCACCGTCTCTCTCTCACATCTCTCTCTCTAAAACCCTCGTATCACGCCGATCTCCATCATTGGCTCTCGTCTGTGTTTGCGTCGCTCGCTTCTCCCTCATCGCCGACGTGGCTCCTCCTTCATCGCCAGTATGCATTTCTCTCTCTCTGGTCTCACTTTTCTTCATCCCTTTTTGTAGATACCATTTGATTTTTGTTCTCACTTCACCCCTTGGTTTTTACGGTATATATGCTGCGATTTGCTTAATTTTGTTTTTGATCTATGCATTTTGGCGAATCTTTGAGGGGTTTTTGGCCATAACGAAGAAGAAGAATCTTAATCAGAGTCAGTCATAGGTTTCACGAGCTATTGTTGTTGTTTCAGACCAACAACCTAGAGGTATGTTTAGTTGATTTTCTTTTGTTTAATTCTTTATGTGTGATGTTCATCTCTAATCTTTTGTTGGTTTTGTTAATAATGATTAATTTGTTAATAATAATCCTTGTGTTTTTGAATTTGGGTGATTTGTGTTTGGGTGATTCTTCCCTTTTTTGTTGTTTTTTTTTTTGGGGGGGGGGAATTTTCAAGGTCAGGGAAACTCGATCCCCATTAGGAAGCGAGGGCGATGATAAGTTCCTCGCTGGGGATCGGGCCTGGGGACAGGGGAATTTTCACTATTGGGGATCGAGGGCGGAGAGTGTGATCCTCGGCCCGGCCCGTCGCCATTCTTACCTAGATTAGGGGTGAGCAGCGAATATTTCGATTCGGTCAAAACGGCCGAACCGAACCGAACCGAATCGATCCGTCGCATTTTGGATGGATGCGTGATGATGATGGACGATTGCAGATAGATTTTTTCCAATCCACCTATTTTTGGACGGATGACAAATTTGAGATTTCTTTGGCAGCAACCGAACTGCCAAACCGCGAGTACTCCTAATAATTTGTAAGAGTTTGTGTTTTCAATTTGTTTAGATATGCTGTTGTATTTATAATTTATTTTCAATTTGGAAATCCTTTTATCAAATGGCAAGTGTTGATATTTGGTATTTTTGTATAGAAAATATAAGGTTTAATTTTGTCATTTAAAAAAAAAAAAAAAAAACTAAATAGTTTTTGAATAAAAAAAAGTAAAGAAATAGTTTTGATAATGCATGATTTTCTTATATGTATTTATTATTGGTATTTGACAATTTACTTGATAATCTTTTAGTTATGTTGAGTTTGATTTTTATAAAATAAAAAAAAAATGCTGACAAGTTGTACTATGTTTAAAATTTGTAAAAGTTTAAACCGCTAAAATCGATTCGCATCCACCTACCAATCCACATTCGTCAATTCGACGAAAGGATATAGATTGATTTTTTTAAATCCACCAATCTGATAGATGGATGGCAGATTAGAGGTTCCCCGGCTCAACCGAACCTCGAACACCCCTAGCCTAGATAGTTTTTGAATTTGTGGGTCTACCCGGTTGACCGGAATTTTTTTTTTTTTTTAATAAGCATTTGGCATTTGTCATCTGGAAAAAAAAAATTATATTTGTTTTTGATATTTTTTAAATATAGAAAATATTTTTTTGAAACCAAAATGACAAATTATTTGGACATTTATTTAAAGTTTTTTTTTTATAAAAAAAAGTTGAAATAAAAATTAATTTGTTACAGTAATTTTTAAAAAATAAAAATTTATTTTTTTAATATTTTAAATTAAAAAGTATTTTCGGATTTTTTGAGTTTCGTGTCACTTTGATCCCTGACTTTTCAATTGTGACACATTTGACCTTGAATTTTTAATCTTGTTCCAAATAAGGACAATTGAAGATACCATTGCTTAATTTCAAGAGCAAAATCATCAATTTGATAAAATATACATTAATTTGACAAAATAAATGTCAAATTTTTTTTAAATTTTTTTTTAAAATTATCTCCATCCACCAAAGATAAAATTATGTAAAATTGATAAATCTTTTAGACATTTATTTATTTTACCAAATTAATTTTTATTATGTGTTTGGATGATGATCATGTAATGAGTGGTTGTTAAGATTTTAAAGTGTAGTCGATATATTTAATATATAAAATGTTTTTAGTTTTAGATTTTTTGATTTAAGGGATTGGTTTAATAATGATATCAAAGTTGTTATATTTGACTTTTGAAAAAATAGAAACTAATTTAATGAAAATAAAAACAACCACCCCTTACATGATTATCATCCAAATACATAATAAAAATTAATTTGGTAAAAATAAAATAAATAAATGTCTAAAAGATTTATCAATTTTAAATAATTTTATTTTTGCTAGGTATAAATAATTTTTAAAAGTTTTAAAAAAATTTGACATTTATTTTGTCAAATTAGTATATATTTTATCAAATTGACGATTTTATCATTGAAATTAAGTAATGGTATCTTTAATTGTTTTATTTGGAACAAGATTCAAAATTTAGGATCAAATGTGTCACAATTAAAAAATCAAGAGTTAAAATAATACAAATCTAAAACTATAGGGACTATTAATATAATTCGCCTTATATATATTTGACATTATTGAATTGTTTTAATTTCTTAACAAATTTTATGAAACAAGAACATACCCAATGCCAAGAGAAGGTATTGGGTGGTCATGGAGCATTACTTCACACCACTTGAGGTTGGACACTTGCCAATTTTATCTCCTCAATAGGGTCTACTTTTTTAATCAATTAAATACAATTTAAGTCTTATTTGGTAGCTCAATTTTTTAGTTTAAAAGTAAGAAAAAGTCATTAAAAAATAAATAAAAAACCAATATTTTATATCAAAAAATTAAAGATTCTTTTTTATTTTTATTTTTTACATATATTTTCATAAAAATTTAAAAAATTATTTTAAATATATTAATTAT
The DNA here is from genome assembly GCA_030407325.1 of Camellia japonica. Classification (NCBI taxonomy): domain Eukaryota; kingdom Viridiplantae; phylum Streptophyta; class Magnoliopsida; order Ericales; family Theaceae; genus Camellia; species Camellia japonica. The sequence continues at coordinate 20,278,998 of JAPPVO010000007.1, forward strand.
TTTTATTTTATATTTTAATCAAAAATTAAAAAAATACTAAAATAAGATATTTTCAAACGAGACCTCAGAACACTATATGCGTTTGTTTAGACGGACTGAATAAGGGGGGATTGTAATCCATCGGACTATTAGTCCTGTGATACATTATCCTCGGACTATTTGGTTAGACTGAATTTGTATCCTATGTTTATTTAGTTATGGATTAGATATCTGGATTGAACTATTTTTAGTTATCAAATATTTGTTTGGGATATTATGAAGAAGGATAAATGCTCAAATGACTATTTTATCCTTTTCAATTATTTACTAAGTAATAGCAATATTAAACATAGTTTTAATATTTTAATTATTTTTAGCTATATTAAATAAAAATTTATTTTATTTTATTTTTTGAACAATTAAATAAATTTATTTTTAGAAAATTAAATAAATTAAATATAAATAAAATATATGTTATTTTTTAATTAAAAATTTAAATAAATTTAATTTAAATAATAATAATTAAATAATGAAATAAAAAAAAATCTATTAAAATTTAAATAATGAAATTAAATAAAATATAAACAAAATTTTAAAATAAAACATCAATAAAATATCTATAAAAAAAATAATTTAAAAAATTAAATAAATAAAACAAAAATAAAAATTAAATTAAATTATTTTATTTTTAAATCGAGACATTTAAATTTTTTTGAATTTTACTAAATATAATACATAATTAAATACTATAGGGTAAAAATGTAATTTCATTGTCTAATCCCATGGGATGAGTTATCCAATGGTTTCTATCCCACCCCCCATGGGATAGGATAGTCCTACAAATATGGGACTAATAGTCCGAGGACTATTAGTCTGGTGCAAAACTTTTGAAACAAACAATGGACTATTAGTCTAGTGAGACTAGTCCAATCCCACACCCTAATCCTTCAAAACAAACACATCCTTACTTTACACTGGAGCAAAGTATAATTTCTTTAGGAAATGTAATTGAGGTCTCGAAATTTCAAGGTTTGAATGCATCGAAATTGTTTTGTTTTGTTTTGTTGCAAATGTGGTTATGTGTAAGGGTTTGCTAAAAAATTAGACATTTCATACCAACTCAGCCTGTGTGGTTTGATAGGGTGATAAAATTGACTGATCAATTAGGCTGCTAGTTAAAATTTATTAATTCTATACAGTTTTGTACGAGTCTCTACTATATTTTTATTTCAAATCAAGAAGATTCGGAAGAAATTGAAATAAATTTTAACCAGCAGCCTAATTGATCAATCAATTTTATCATCAAACCAGCCAAACCCAACTGACTTATCTTATCAAATCACACTAGCTGAGTTTGTGTGAGATGTCTAATTTTTCAACACACCCCTACACATAGGCCTATTTTAGGAAGATGGTAAAAAGTGATTTTTTGATTTTTAACCAAGTTTTTGGCTTTTTTAGACAAATAATTTGAAAATTTGATAAAAAGTGGCTTTTGACTTTTTTGATTAATATTTGTTTATGATGTCAAATCATAATAAAATGAACAAACTATCCCCATTTAATTTAAAATATTTACAACTTCACTCATATAACACATTTTAAACCATGAGGGGTAGAATTGTAATTTCACCATTAGCTAAAAATCAACTTTCCAAATGAAAAAAAATTTAAAAAAATTAACTTTTAACTTTTGTTAAAAATCAAAAAAAGTGATTAAAAACTAATTCCCAAAACAAGTCAAAATCACTTTTAAAGAAAAAAAAAAAAAAAAAACATCAACAACAACAACAATATAATTCGACACATTCCACCTTCGAAATTTCGAGGATTCTAGCACGACCGTTGCGAGTGAACTCTGTCAAGTCTCAACTGTCAACGTCTTAGGATGACGAGTCCACACTGTCTCTCTCTCGATTTGCCAAACCTTAAACCCCCCATTCACATTAAAAAAATAAAAAGTAAAAGATCGGTTTGACTTTAAAATTTCAAAATTATAATTTGATAATGGAATTATAATTAGAATTGTGAATTGAATTTTAAAAAGAAAATATTTATTTAATTATGAGTTTTGAAAAAAAAAATTGAGTTGTATTTTAAATTTTGAGTTTTTAATTTTAAATTGCATTTTAAAATTTTTTAGATTTATTTTTTTAACACATTTAAAAATATTTAAGGAAATTTTATTTTTTATTTTTTAATTTTAAAATTTTTTAAATATTATATTATATTATATTTTATTTTGTAAATATTTTAATTTTTTAATAATTTAAACTCAAAACACAATCCACACTCAACTCTTAACTAAACACATAATTCAAAATTTAATTCAAAAATTATTTTCAAAACTCATAATCAAACACATAACTCAAAACTTTACACTCAAATCGTAATCAAACACATAATTAAAAAATTAAAAATATATTTACAAAAATAGAATAAAATAATTAATTTTAAAATAAAAATTATATATTTAAATATTTTTTAAAAAATATAACATACAAATGTATGAAATACAATGCACATTAAAATAAATAAATGACTATCTAAAATATAAAATATTTATCCTAAAAAAATAAAATTAAGAAAATGTTTAAATATTTTAAAAAATAAATCTAAAATTTTTGAAATACAACTAAAAACTCAAAATACAACTCAAATTTTTTTTTAAAACTCATTACCCAAAAAAATTTGCTATGTTTGATTTGTAATTCAAACAATGATTCCACACCTGTTATTAACCTTCTATTTGCTTACAGTTTTCAAATCATGATTCCAAATCAATTTCAAAACACAGTTTGAAAATATGTTTGATAAACCAAAGAATTTTTGAATTTTTGGTCTATCCCGTCGTCTACCCGGATATTAGCCTAGAAAATTTTTGAATTTTTGGGTCTACCCGGTTATCTTGCAGGTTGACCAGAACATTTTTTAAAAAATATTTTTTTAAGCAATTGGCACTTGTTATCTAGAAAAAAAAAAGGTATTTGTTTTTGATATTTTTTAAATATAGAAAATATTTTTTTGAAACCAAAATGACAAATTATTTGGACATTTATTTAAAATTAACAAAAAAAAAATTGTAATAAAAATTAATTTGTCACATTAATTTTTTTTAAAATAAAAAATAATATTTTTATTAATATTTTAAATGAAAAAATATTTTCATAATTTTTTTTAAATTATTTTTGTCAACAATTATTTTTTTTGAATTGAATTTTAAAAAGAGTTTGATTATGAGTTTCGAATAGTAGAATTTTTAATAGAGTTTTAAGTTGTGTGTTTGGTTATGAGTTATAAGTTTTTGAATTAAATTTTAAAATATCTTTTCAAAACTCATAATCAAATAATTTTTCACAAACTCAACATTCATTTAAAAAATTCAACACTCGATTCAAAATTCAATTCAATTTTTTTTTTCAAAACTTATAACCAAACAAATTTTCACTTTTCAAATGATAATTTTAAAACTCACAAACTCAAAATATAACTCAACACTTAAATCATAATTCTTAACACAAACCAAACGCTACTTTTTTATTTTCAAAACTTATAACTCAAAACACGACTCTACACTCAAATCATGATTTTAAAAATAATTTTAAAAAATGAAATAATTTTTTTTGTTTTTTTTTTAAAATAAAATTTTGAAAGGAGTTTAATTTTGAATTTTAAATTGTGTGTTTAGTTATAAATTTTGAAAGTAATTTTTGAATTAAATTTGATATATTTTTAAATTATGAGTTTGATTATGAATTTTAAAAAGAATTTAATTTTTTTTGAATTAATTTGATATATTTTTTTATTTTTTTCAACAGAGTTTCAAAGGGCCTTCTTTCTTGGTTTTTGTTGAAAAAATGTCGAAGGCCAAGTGTCCCTACCCTTATCTTGAAGAGTTTCTCCGTTTCACACACGAATCGACACACGTCTCTGTTCCTCTCAAAAACTACCTAACCATGTGACGCTCTGTGACTTTAATTTCCATAGTTTTCTCATCTTGGTTTTCAAAATCAAGTTTTGACATCAATGTTTCCTTTTTACCATTTCAATCTGTTTTCCATTCTGGGTTTCCCATTGAATTTTCCCCATTTTTCTTTGTTCATATTCTTAGTTTAATTCCCATTTTGGGGTTTTTGAATTTTTCCAATTTTTTCCCCTTTTGATTATAGCGTTGTGAGTCTTGCTTACTTTTCTCAGCACAAATCCAATTTGTTTTCTTCATTTTCCATCTGGGTTTTTTTCTCTTCTGCCCTGTTTAGTTTTTTGAGAAGGGTCTTCTTTCTCTGGTCCATTATCTCTGTTTTTCCATCTGGGTTTTCTCTTTCCTCTCTGTTCTCGCTCAATTTTGCCTCTCTCTCTCTCTCTCGCTAGTATATAAAATTTGTTTTCTTCATTTTTCCCATCTGGGTTTTTCTCTTCTGCCCGGTTTAGCTTTTTGTATCCTTGTTTTCTGGTCCAGTTTTCTCGTCTGGGCTCTCTCTCTCTCTCTCTCTCTCTCTCTCTCTTCATAGTACAGAAAATTTGTTTTTTTCATTTCCCATCTGGGTATTCTCTTCTGCCCTGTTTGGCTTTTTGTATCCATTTCTCTCTTATTTTCATCTGGGTTTTCTCTTTCCTCTCTGTTCCAACCCAAATTTGCTCCTCTTTCTCTCTCTGCTCACCTTTGATTTGGTTGAGCCTTTTGAAATTGTGTTGATTGATCACCAATACCATTTAGTTCATAATTTTTTGCTTCAATTCCACAAAATCAGCACTCCCATAGGCTTCAACAATGAAGTGTTTTTTCCCTTTCAAGGACAAATCCAAGTCCCGGCAAGGGAGATCGGCGCCGGAGTTGAAAAACGAAACTAGCACATCGGGTAATACGGCGGCGGCGAATCGAGGGACGAAGTCAGCCGGTTCGGTATCGTCGCCGCGGAGCATACCGGAAATGTACAGAGAGAAGCAGCACAATTTGAGAGTGTTTTCATTATCAGAGCTCAGAACTGCAACCAATGATTTCAACAGGTTGCTGAAGATTGGGGAAGGTGGGTTTGGGAGTGTATATAAGGGCACAATTAGGCCTCCAGATGGGAATGGTGATCCTATTGTTGTTGCCATTAAAAGGCTAAACCAACATGGCTTGCAGGTACATTCAATGATTAAAGTTTTCCATATAAGCGTGTCTAAAACTCTCATGTTATGCATAAAATGCTTTGTTACACTTTTTAATTATCTTTTTATCTTATAAATAAAGGGAGAGGGGCTAATTACCCTCTTAATATACGCGTAAAAGTTTATAAAAATCAACATTGATATACGTGTAAAAATATATGAAAATGTTGATATTTTAACTATTTCAGTACCCTAAATATTTGTTGTATCTTTAAACATGAGAATTAGATGAATCCGACTTATTACACACACCTCCACTTAACACCTGTACCCAAATCTGTGTAAGATTGGCTTCTTTTAGGGTTGATCTGAGTTGAATTGATTGATTTCAGAAATTAATTAATCTAAGTTTGTGAGAGAGACAAGTGAAGATGCCACTTTCTTTAGGCCACAATGTACTATCTTTTCCATTTTTGTTTCTATGGATTCCATGTTTTTGTTAAAAGACAAAAGTGTGAAGAATAGTAATGGTGGATACAGATCATTACATTAGTATAAAATATTTACTAATGTAATTGAGAGTTACTTTTGTTGTCCTCACTTGGAAGCTGGTGATTTCATACGCCATTTTTTTAGTAAGAAAGAACAGTAGTACTTTTAAGTCATGTTTGGATGACCCAAGTTAATTAAACTAATGTGGTGATATATTTTGTTTGCAGTGCACTTAATTGTACTCTAGAATGTGTTTGTTACAGAATTGAAGAAAATTGAGTACTCCTTGGAGGGTTTACACAACATTGGAATGGAAACTAATTAATTTTGTTGTCCATAATATTTGTGAAATGACTATATTGTCTTATATACAGAGGAATATGCCATTTGCATGGACTGCCCATTTGTGATTTTAAAATATAAAGTGATTTACTCTCTCTCTCTCTCTCTCTCTCTCTCTCTCTCTCTCTCTCTCTCTCTTTCTCTCTCTAATATGCTTCATTTTTCTCATGTAGGGTCATAAACAATGGCTTGCTGAAGTTCAATTTCTCGGTGTTGTCGATCACCCTAACCTTGTAAAACTTCTGGGATACTGTTCTGTGGATGGGGAAAGAGGGATACAACGTCTATTGGTGTATGAATACATGCCCAATAAGAGCCTAGAAGATCATCTTTTTGCCAGAGCTCCGACACCTATGCCTTTTAAAACAAGATTAGAAATTATGCTCGGTGCAGCTCAAGGATTGACTTATCTGCATGAGGGATTGGAAATCCAGGTTTCTTATTATATTAGTCAATTAACGTCAGTTGTTTTTACATTACTGCTAGACAGTTGTAGGTTTAAATGATCTAAGGTTTTGGGGCCATCGGTCTAACTAGCCTAGTCTTAGGGATGTGAATGCAAGTGCACATTCTCTAATCCATCACAAAGAATTGTATACTGAATTTATTAATAGGTGCTAAAATGTATCCGGTGAAGGGAATTCTAGTGAATTCATTGTTATTAGGAAATTTCCTGACGATCCTGTAAATGTCTCCATGTAAATATGGTCATTCTCTGTAGTTTTCTAGTGACAATTAATATTTTATTCATAGTACCATAGACCAGGAAACACAAATATGGACATGTGACATGACATTGACATGTCGACACGATAATTTTCAATAAATGTGGGACGCGCATGTGGGAGGCTCGCACAAAAGATATAATTTTATATATTTATTATATGTCATATATATGAATATATCATTTAAAACTAATACAAAAAATTGCAACATAACACTAATTTCTGTAAATTTACATTGTTTTATTTTATCATAGTATCCTAAGTTATTTTGTTCAAAATTCTTTGTTATCTAACCGATGAATACATGTGTCCGTGTCCCCCAAGTGTTTGAATCCTGTTCAGGTTTCAAAAATTTTAAAAATAATAGGACACGTTTGAAAGAGCATCCAACACGTGTTGGCAAGTGTCCAATGAGTGTTGGTGCTAGACACATGTCCAACTTGGACATTATATAGACATGACACCATCTTAGAAGTGTTCATTTTTCTTAGACCACATAAATAAATACAATGATGACGTCCTTATTGGCTTAATGTTTTATAATTTGAATTTGATTTGAAACAATACACTGAAAATGTTGTTCAACTATTTCTTCTTGTGTTAATCTGGAAGGTGATCTATCGGGATTTCAAATCTTCAAATGTGCTCTTGGATGAAGACTTCAAGCCGAAGCTTTCAGATTTTGGGCTCGCTAGGGAAGGTCCAGTTGGTGATCGTACTCATGTATCCACAGCAGTAAGTAGATAGTGTATATAAACTGGCTTACTCTGACTTTCCTTCAACACATATTATGAACAAACTATTTGTGACTCTTAATAATAATATGCATATCTACCCGCTAATCTTTTGTAGGAACCAAGTATGAGTTCTTCGATTCTCTCTTTTTCTTCTTCACCTATTGTGTGTGTGTGTGTGTTCTTTTAAAACTGAGGATAAATCTTTCTTCATAGATACAAGATATTCATTGCTGATCTAAAAAAGATCTTATCCCGTGGACATTAATGGAATGAGTTCAGTTTACCATGTCTTTTAGATGGGGGCATTTAATTTTAACCAAGGACCTAACAATTTGGTTTGTTTGTATCATGTTTCCATTTTGTTTTAATTTTTAATTTTTTATGTCAGGTTGTTGGGACGTACGGATACGCTGCCCCGGAATATGTTGACACTGGCCATCTCACAATCAAGAGTGATATATATAGTTTTGGTGTCGTGCTTTATGAGATTCTAACAGGCAGGCGGACCTTGGAAAGAAACCGCCCAACAGTGGAGCAGAAGCTTCTAGAATGGGTGAAACAGTACCCGGTGGATGGTAAGAGGTTTAGCATGATCATGGACCCCCGACTCAGAAACCAATATTCTCTTACTGCGGCTCGTAAGATCGCCAAGTTGGCTGATTCTTGCTTGATCAAGAATGCAAAAGATCGGCCTACAATGAGTCAGGTGGTGGAGAGCTTGAGACAAGCAATACAAGATTCAGAAGAAGCAAGTTCTTCTCAAAGTCAGAGTTTCGAGTCATCTACATCTAAGCCGGTTTCCTCAAATAAGCGCTCATCACAACATGTGGGAGTTACAGATACTTCAAGAAGAGCGTCGCCAACACCGTTGCCCTTACCTCGGCCAAAAGATACTTCAATTAGGGTTAGTAAAAGAAGAATTTTATTTAAGTTTGTTTGGGTGAGTCTTCAGAATTTGTTTTTAAATTTTTTCTCAAAAAAATAAACGAAGTTGACAAAAATAAACACTAATTTTATTTATTTATTTATTTTGCAATTTTTAAAATTTATTTTCACCTAAAAAAAAGAGAGAATCATATGAAAATGATGAATTTTTTTCTTTAATATTTTCACCAAACTATTTTTTAGATTTAAAAAAAAAAAAAAAAACAGAAAATAGATTTTGAAAACTCAACCAAACATGGCGTGGATTTTTGTAGCTGATATAATTTTCTTTCGATTTTTGACAGGTATAAATGCTAGCTTGAGGATGGAATACTTGTGTTGCGGGCGGCCTTCTGTTTCTCTTGACTAATGAGGTTTGAGTATCAAATTCGTGCATTTCAAAGAACTACCCTTGTTTTGGGCTCAAATATATTGTTCATGCAATACTGGTATCTTTTTTGTTTTTATATTTATTGGTTTTATATTTGTATATGGAAGAGGGCGGTGTGAAAGGCACACCAGACATGATCTCTGCTGCGTAGAACAGTTGAAATTTTATATTTCCACGTGGTTGTAAATCGTAGAATTGGAGCTTTGATCTTGTAAAGTGATTTTTTCTTCTTATTTAGTTGAAACAGCTTCGATTGCTCATTTATGCATAAAATTTTCACACATTTTCAACTAGCGCTGGAAATGAAAGATTGCCCGGTGAGAGGTACAATATTTGTTTGTTGTATATAGAAGAGTGAAGTGAAACCTTCAGCAAATGAAGGGAATGCGAGAGAGCAAGGAGAGGATCCTGATTCATGCTCATTTATCATTTTTTGTTGTTGGAAGCTCTCACCTACATATATATAAACACAATTTGGTGTTGCTATATATTGACATAGGAATATTTAAGTTCAAGCTTGTTTTGACACTTTTAAGGTATAGCATACAATTTGTTGCCAGCCACTACTATTTTATATATAGGGGTGCCATGTCGTCCCTTGATTTTCGAATGAATAACCTCGTGGATGTAATGTTAGGTATTATGAAATATTTTCTACTGTTAGATTGTACATATAAGAAAATACTACACACTAATTAAAGGATGAATTTTTTTTATAAAATATTTCATGATATTTTTTTCATGATTCCTAATATTATTTGTTTATATGTATCGCGTAAAATTCCTTTGTTCTTTTTGTGTTGTGATCAAGTATGATTTACTGTAGAGGTTGAAGAAGAATAAGAGAGAGACCTATGTGAATTTTTTTTTTGGTTATTCAATTTTTTTGGGGATTGGAAAGTTTCTTATTTTGTTTTTGTTCTTTTTTATTGATATTGCATTATGTGTTGGGTAAAGTAAGCTATGTAGAATATTTAGAGAGGAAATGTGTTGTTTTTAAATGGCATTGAAATGTCATATAAAAACAACACATTTGGATAATTAGTGTTATGTTTGGATATTGTATTTGTTATGTGAAACAAAAATGAAATTATTTATATTTTTCTATTAATAACCAAACAAAAAAATGGATTTTTTTGACAAATATATTATTCATTTTTTATGCATTTTTCCTAATGCAACAAAATAGACTAATACTGTCACGCTCGCACCACCAAAAATGGTGATTTTGAAATGGATAAATTACAAATATATCTTCTGAAATTTGATTAAAATACGAATTGCCTCTTGTGATTTTAGAAATTACATTCCACTCCCTGAAGTTTTTAATTTTATAACAAATCGTCCATTTTATTAATAAATCATCAAATTAATTAACAGTTTTTAATGATATTAGAAATATGTTTCAATTAATAATTTAGATAATTTTATTATTGTATAGGAGACCAATTATGAATTTCATTTTTTTAGTTAATTCTGTTAAATAAAAAATACTAACAAGGAGATATTTATAATTTTCTAAACTATAAGGGGCAATTTGTACTTTAAGCAAATCTCAGGAAGTGCATTTGTAATTTATCATTTTGTAAAGTATAAGGTAAGGGAGAAAAAAAATATTGCAAATTTAAAGAAAAGAAGTGCAAATATTTTAGATATTTTATAACAAATATTAATTAGTTAGATTTTGCCCTTTATTCCAAATTACAAGAGGTTAAACTTATATTTTTGAATGACATGGAAATTATAAACGTTTGAACTAATTATAATCATCTCTTTTTATTTTTTATTCTACATTAGAAACTTCTCTATGTCTCTAAGGCCCTATTTGTTTTTAGAGGTAAAATGGAAGGGATTGTTAGTGAGGGGATTGTTAATGAGGGGACTGCTGGTGGGGGAATTAAAAAAAAATTGTGTTTGTTTGATAATCAATGGACTAGTAATAGTCCATGTTTGTTTTGAGAGATAGAGATGGGATTAACCATATGAAATTTCACAAATATCCTTTTTGCATTATTATCAAATTTGGACTTATACCAACTAAAGAATAAATAAATTTTTACTCAATATTATTATTCTTCTTCTTTTTTATTTTTTTAAATATTAAAGAATCTAATTATTTAAAAAAATTTAGTCAATGTTATTTATTTATTTAATATTAATGGATCCAACTATCAATAAATTTTTAGCCAATGTTATTCTCTCTTCTGTTGTTTTTTTTTTTTATTTTAAATATTAAAGATTCCAACTATCAATAAACTTATACTCAAATATTTATGTTTAATAATTACATGAATCATATTATGAGTCTCATTCCAAGTATTAGGACCCTTATTCTATAAGTCATATTTTTCATAAATAGTCCCAAAAAATCTAATAACAATTTTTTTGGGTAAATAAGTCATAAATTAAAAGACATAATATATAATGATTAGATGGGGTATATGTTGGGTCGGTGGATCCTGATAAGTATTGTTCACTTAACTCTATTGTTCACTCAAACACTAGGTTCAATGGGGGGTTTGGTGTCATGACTCAAACCTGCCCCTATAGGTTTAGCATCGTAACCGGTCAATAATCATGGGATTACCGAAGGTTTCTGAGACAAATTAACATAATATTAGGGGCTAACAGAAGTAAATAACAAAAGTACAACGTCCATTGAGCTATGCAGACTTATATGAGACAAAAAAATGTTAAACTTTTTATATACATATATACACATCATCCTTATGTCATTATATATATATGGATTAGACAAAAGGGACTTAGCCCTATTTACAAAATACACAAGACTTGATTAACCAAATAAGAAAATAAAACTTAAACTTTAAATCACATAGCCATAGCCACTTGACATATTCGGAACCTCCACGGGAGGCACATGGATTGGCTGACAAAAACAGATTCCAGGCAGACACCTCTAAGCCTAGTCACGCACTTGATCACCTACATACATAAATAATACAATGAGTTAGAGCCCAGTGAATAATAACAGAGTAAAGGGTTTTAATAAATGATGTCCATACAAGATTCAGAAATCATAATTCAGATTCATAAACAGATTCATATTCATATTTGTATTCTTGTTCAAATCATATACAGAAATCAGAGTTCATGCTTAATCATACGTGGTACATCCATTAGCGCTAACAGAATAGATACAGAACAGATGCAGAACATATAGTGGTTATGAATAACCAGTTCCATAAAGGAACCTTCGGATCCTGGTAACAGAGAATAAACATGCTGAGCCCCATGATAGAGCCTCCGGTACGGGTAACAGATGTAGAACATATGGTGGTTATGAATAACCAGTTCCATAAAGGAACCTCCGGATCCGACTAACAGAGAATAAACATGCTGAGCCCTATGATAGAGCCTCCGGTACGGGTAACAGAGTGCAGACATATTAAGTTCCATAATGGAACCTCCGATACTGGGTAACAGAGAATAAACATGCCGAGCCCCATGGTGGAGCCTCCGGTACGGGTAACAGAGTGCAGACATATTAAGTTCTATAATGGAACCTCCGATACCGGGTAACAGCTAATAGATATCACATGATGCTAAGGATGCCACGAATACATTGTCAGAAATTGGACAATCATTCATTGTACGGAGCATAGCATTTCAGAAAACAGATCTTATTTTATCATACAGAAAGTAAATAAAGTTGAACATAGGTTTACTGAGTTATTACTCACAGATTGCTGCAGAAGTAGATCAGACAGATTAGACAGATCAGACAAATCAGGCAGACAATAGCGCGTGACCTACACAAGCACATAACATATACATATTGAAATACAATATTACTTCATTGATCAAACTTGACTTTTCTAGACTTTTTCTGTCTAAAAAGTTCGAAGTTCTATTATGCCTATTCTTTCTCATTCAAATGAACCGGGTTCTTATTTTACATATTCTTTCTTTACTAAATCATTCTTTTCCAAATAGATTGATCTTTTACTTGGCTTCTTAAACAATTACTACTAGATCAATGATTCATTCTTTAACTAACTAATTTATGTTGATTGGTAGCTTATTAATCTTTATTAAGTCATAAATCATGTCTAGAATGCTTTGGGAATAGATGAGAATAAAAATATGAACTAAATACAACTTTTCAAAATATGCTGAGAATAGTTGTTCGCTCGAGCGAGCCTTTAGTTGCTCGAGCGGTCTGTAAAAGACTATAAAAAGTATTGGAAGCCTTCAATTTGCGCTCGAGCAGCAATTAGTCCGCTCGAGCGGTCTGTAAAATTCCAGAATTTCAAACTTCTCAAAAATGGCTTCCAAACGCATTTTCAATTCTTTTTAAATCCATGCATATCTTGATCAAAACCATGAAAATGCCTTAGAAAATATAAACACTTATTTATTTATAAATTATTTGCTCAAAATCTTGAAACATAATAATTAATTTATTTAAATCAAAACCTTACTTAATTTCAAAATCAAAACCCATGAACTCATGATTTTCTAAACTTTTTTTTCAAAATCAAATGTACAATTAGAATATCAAAATTTGTAGAATTTGTTTATGCATGTAGGAACTAGACTCAAACTCATGTAAGATATTCAAAAGTAAATCCAAAATAATTAGCTTCCATAATCATGAACATGCACGTAACTCATTTTATGTTCAAAACCCAATTTCTTCCTAATTCCATGAATTTAATCTCAAATCCTTCTCAATCTCAAGTATTATAGGATGATTCTACAAAATAAAACCAAAAATAATTAATTTCTAAATTAACTCTCATAAACTTGATCTTAGCTCCAATTCATCATTTTCTTGTCAATTTCTTTCTAATCCCATAAAATTGATTTCTAACTCTTTTCTATTCCCCCTTAAATTATGAAATTGAAATTATAAAACTCTAGGAAAAGTATTTGCATGTGTGAAATTATAATCAAAATCAAACCATCTACATCAAAATCCCTTTAATTCAAAATTAAACTTGTTCTTCTTATACTCAAATATGAAATTAATTCTTCAAATCTCTTCAAAATTCATTGATGCATGTAAAGATGAAATCCAAATTCCTGAGGAATAACACAAATTAAACTTACTTGATAAATTTTCCAAATTAATTTCTTAGTTCTTGACTTAATTCTTTTCTTTTCATTATATGTAAAATTATATACAAGTGGATTCTACTTCTTCTTGATTTTCAAAACAAGAAATTAAACATGTGAGCCATAATTGTTTTTGAAAACATGCAAGATATATATATATATACTCTTATGTTATGCAAGATTTTCAAAACCAAGTTCAAAATGATAAAACATGAGACATGCAACCATGGATGTGAACTTAGTTTACTATTCATCATCTTCTTGCTAAGCTCATGCTAAGCTCTTTTCAATTACATGAAATTGAACCAAAATTCTTTTTGATTCCAAGTATTAGGTGTAGAAGAACTAAACAAGAAATTTACCTCAACTTGTTGAAATTTTTTTTTGACCTCTCTCTCAATCTCTTATTTCTCCTTAAACTTCATTTTCTTCTTTCTCAATTTCTTGAGGTTCATAGACTCTCTCTCTCTCTCTGCCTCTCACGGCTTTTCTCTCTTTCTTTCTCTATATTTTTGACTCCAAAGCTCCAGCACATATATCACACACTCACACACCACTACTTTAGATTTTTTTTTTTTTTGGATCGTGAAACAGAGCAACTCTATTAAGTAGAAGAAGGAAACAAACACCTAACAAGCCCCATAGGTGGTTGGGTAACCCAATTCATGGGTAAAGAATTACGAAAATAAGCATGCGTCACCCAGTGGGCTGCACAATTAGCCTGACGAGGACACCAACTAAAACTGAGATGCCTGCTCGAGGCGAAATCTCTAACATCACAAAGCAGAGCGAGGAGCTCCCATGGGGGAACACCTTCAGACACACAAAGATGAATCACAGATTGACTATCACTTTCAATTTGCACATCGGTGAGATCAACAGCAGCGGCCATGAGACAGGCATGCCGAATAGCAAGTAACTCGCCTTGAGCAACAGATCGTAAGCGAATCTTACGCACCAGACCGTCCACCAGCTGCCCCATATGATCGCGAACAAGCACTGCCACTGAGCCTTTGCCGAGCTTCAGATCCACGGCAACATCACAATTAAGTTTCCAGTGGCCATGCATGGGGGGAGTCCACGAAAGTCCTCTACTAACCACCTCCGACAATTCACTCCGAGAAACATTGGGCACTGGACAAGAGGCCAAGAATTCAGCTTCATCCCGCTTGGCTTTCGCGATCACCCTCGCGGGGTCAACCAAACAATGATTAAACAGATGATCGTTTCTACCTTTCCAAATGGTCCAAGCCACCCAAACCATGGAGCATAACACAGATTTCCCCCAGTCAGAAGTTCCCAGCGACTCCAAACATTTTCCAAACCAATCTCTAGCCGAAAAACTGTCCCGATCATCACATCTAAGGCCAAGGTCACACCCAAACCAAACTTTCCTGGACCAGTCACAATCAAACAGCAGGTGCTCAATGGATTCCGAAGCAGATAAACACACAGGGCAACGATCTGAAACCGCGCACCGGCGAGAGGAGAGATTATGGCTAGTAGCTAAGGCATTGTGATAAATTTTCCATAAGAAGTGCTTGAGTTTGGGAGGTAAATGCAGGTTCCACACCAACAGCCAAACTTTGGCAGACCAACTATTGGAAGAAGAGGGAATAAAGGAGGCCAAGTGCGCCTGATTCACAGCTTCATGATACCCCGACTTCACCGTATACCGACCCTTTGAATCATAATGCCAGAGAAGAGTATCATCTTTGTCCGTAATTGAAACTGGAATGGACAGAATAGCCTCACAGTCAGCTACAGACACTAAGCTTCGAATCTTGCTTTCATCCCAAGTCAAACGAGAGGAATCAAAGACCTCATGCACCTTTTGCACCGAAGCCCCGCTAGGCCTTTCGGAATGGAGACGAAATCCCGGATTAGAAGGAATCCACATATCATCCCAGAAATTGATGGACTTACCATTTAAAACTTGCCACCGCAGCCCGCGTGTGAGAATGGACCTGTCCTGAAGTAAGCTAAGCCATGCCCAAGAAGGTCGCGCCCCGCGTGAAGCATGACAAAAATCCGAGTTTGGGTAGTAAATGCCTTTGAGAATTCTAGCACATAATGAGTTCGGGTGTTGAATTAACCGCCAACCTTGTCGGGCAAGTAGAGCTCTATTGAAAGCTCGAAAATCACGAAAACCCAATCCTCCATTACGCTTTGACATGCAGATTTTATTCCAGCTAGCCCAGTGAATGCCTCTCCCCTCCGGATCGCCTTTCCACCAAAAATTCCGAATGTAGGAACTCAACTTATCACACAATTTGTTAGGGAATAGAAAGCATGCCATGGCATAGGTGGGCAGCGCTTGGGCAACCGATTTGATGAGAACTTCTCGACCAGCTTGGGACAGTAACTGGGCTTTCCACCCTTGCAGTTTGGATAAAACTCTCTCACACAAGAAATTGAAAGCCTCAGCTTTGGAACGTCCCCAACACGATGGTAGGCCCAAGTATCTAGCATTGGCTTACATCTACGGGATACCAAGAAACCCACACACCTCCAACCTGCTCAAACGAGAGACATTGCCTGAGAACTGCACACCCGACTTATCAAAATTAACGGACTGACCCGTAGCTTGTCCATAGACTTGTAGCAAGTGTTCCAACTCCCGACATTCCGCTCGGTTGGCCTTGGCAAAAATCACTGCGTCATCCGCGAAGAACAAATGTGACAAAATAGGACAACCCCTTCGAATTAGCAAACCAGATAGGCGCCCAGCTTGAACACTACGATCAATCAATTTCGAGAGAACATCCATCACTAGAATAAACAGGTATGGGGAGAGAGGATCCCCTTGGCGGAGTCCCCGCAAAGGCTTAAGACTAGTTCGCTTGGCCCCATTAACTATCACAGAGAACGAAACCGTGGTTACACATTCCATTACCCATTGAATCCATTGAGAATGAAAACCCATCTTACGCAGTAAGGCCCGAAGAAAGCGCCAATCCACATGGTCATAAGCTTTATGGAAATCAACCTTAATGGCCATCTCCTCCACCTTCCCTTTACGAGTTTTCAAAGCATGGAAAGCCTCATGGGCTACGATAATATTGTCCTGAATGAGCCGTCCTGCCACAAAAGCCGACTGATTTGGTGAGACCACTTCACTAAAAACACCTTTCAACCGATTGGCTAGAATCTTGGTGATCACTTTTATGTTGAAATTGCAAAGGCTAATTGGCCTAAACTGTGAGAGTGTTTCTGGTGCTGGAACTTTAGGTATAAGAACCAAATTCGTGTGATTCATCTCCTTCAACAAGAAGCCCTCCCTAAAGAAACTCTTCACCGCTGCGCAAAGGGATGGCCCCACAATATCCCAATGCCGATGATAGAAGTATCCAGGGTAGCCATCCGGTCCAGGCGCTTTCAAGGAACCCAGTTGAAAAGCCGCTAATTTGATTTCCTCATCCGAAACAGCTTGAATTAACGAGGCATTCATTGTAGGAGAGATGACATTATGAACCACATCAAGAGCACTATCCATATCCCCTCCCTCACTTCTCGAAAATAGATGCGTAAAATAAGTGAACAAGTGAGCATTTATTTCCGACTCCGACTTCAGAATAGTGCCATCTTCACATTTCAGTTGCAGAATTTGATTCCGTTGGCGCCGCTGCTTGAGCGTGGCATGGAAAAAAGCAGAGTTCCTATCACCAAAATTAAGCCATCGCACTCTAGACCGCTGATGTAAATACATTTCCTCCCGTTGCAATGCCAATTCTAAGTCATGGGCCAACTGTTTATAGCGCACCTCATTATCCGAAGAATAAGAGTGACTCTGAACCTGAGCAATTTGCCCCCGAAGGTCGTCAATACGTCTTTTACCATTACCGAATTCCTTTGAACTCCACGCCCAAAATTTCCGTTGGCAACGTTTTAATTTTTGGACCAGTTTAAACATATGAGACCCCATTTGTTCCCTTTCCCATTCAGAATGAATAATAGCCGCACAACCCGGGCTTGTGGTCCAGAGCGATTCAAAACGGAATTGTCTAAGAACCCGGGCAGGAGGGACACAACAATTAATAATCAGGGGACAGTGATCCGAATCGAAGCAGATTTCATGAAAAACTTGACCTTGCGGAAATAAATCCTGCCAATCAATCGTGGCCAGAGCCCTATCCAATCTTTCCCGAATATGGCCCGCCTCCGCCTGATGGTTAGACCACGTAAAAGCATTCCCCTGAAAGCCCAAGTCCGTCAGATTGCAATCGGAAATAAATTCTTGAAATTCACAAAGCTGAGAAGCCGGACACTCCCGGCCTCATTGTTTTTCAAAAATGGATCCCACTTGGTTAAAGTCACCCACACAAAACCATAGGTAATGCATTTCCGCAGCCACTCCCCTCAAATAATGCCAAAAAGCCCTCCATTCCCGCCTACAAGGAGGGGCGTAAATGAATGAGGCTGCCCAGCACCGACCTGCAGATGGTGAAATAATACACCTTAAAATATTCGGAGACTTGGAACGAACCTCCAAAACAAAACTATCCATCCACCAAAGGGCAAGTCCACCAGACGACCCAATAGGGTCCACATAACAACTATTTGGAAAGGAAAGACTACGTCTGATACGTTCTAACATAGCTCTCTTATTCTTTGTTTCCATTAAAAAGATCACCGAAGGCCGATGGGTTGTGCACAACCCTCGTAATACCCGGACTGTCAGGGGACGACCCAACCCCTGACAGTTCCAGCTAAGAATTAGCATGATGCCTGTGGCTGTTCAGGGTCAGCCACCACCACCCTTTCCAAATTAGCAGAAACGACCACCCCTCCTAGTGCCTCGCACGGTTGCCTACCAAACTGTGTGCATGACCCAACTTCACCCAAGGAAACAACACTAACGGGTACGGTACCCCCTGACTGGAAATTAGCTACATTAGTCACAGTCTGAACTTGTATATCCACCAGGGAATTCTGTCTCGGGCGACGACCTCTTCGGGCTAAAACCCGTGCCTTTGGTTTAGGAGCAGACACACAAATTGCTAGTGACACCCCAGCATCATCTTCCAACTCCTTAACAGCCCCTTTAAATTTTTTCGTTACCACTGACTCACCAAACTCCTCTTCACCCAGAGGCCTTTTCAGTGAGAGAGTATTAAAAACTGTGGAAATACTTAAATCGATACTGGATTCCTTAGGCCCCGTTCTGTTAAGGCTAGAGCTGGGGCTGAGTTCTTGCACTCTAATATCAGAATGGGCCGTGGTCCCCAAGGCTTGGGAAATAATAGATAGACTTTCACTGGGTTCAGTGACAAAATAAGGGACTGGAAGGGGCTGGTCGGTCATCTCCACTGTTGGGTTCAAAGAAATATGGGCCTCGCCCTCTATAATAGGCGGCCCAATATGCGACTTGCAAAGAGGGTCCGATCTACTCTCCAATCCAGGAACTTGCACAGATGGGCCCCATTCAGAAGAGAATTCCTGAGCTACAGCAGGTGGGCAAGGACGTGGTTGTGGAGCCTCCGCCTGCAGAGGATCAATTGCCCCCAAATCCACTCCGCAAGATCGTACAGCACGTACCCCCACGTTCTCTGCCATCTGGGGAGGAGAGGGCGTGGAAGAGCCACTCGCCTCGTCCCAAACTGCCCCTTGACGACGCGCCGCCGAACGGCTGATCGGATAGGCAGAGGTGGTGCCGACTTATCCCTACCAAGTCGCATCTCCTCCGTAGGTCTCTGCACTGAGCTGTAATGTCCACTCAAGCTTTTAGTAGGCCCTGTTCTGAGATTGGGGCCATAACCAGAGTGGAGACCCTCCTCCCTTGAGACAAATTTACAAGCCAGCTTATCGTGCCCAATACGCCCACAATCATAACAGAAATCAGACAATCTCTCATACTTGTAATAGACCTTGAGTCCATCACCGACTGGCCCCGAGTTATCTCGCCGATACAAAATGAAACCCTGTAGTAGAGGTTTAGAAACGTCTACCTCAACGCGTAATCGTAAAAAGCTACGGTGAAGGAGCAATCCATCTGAGGGAGCTTCAACCTCCACTAGCCGACCAATCCGATTACCAATGACCTCTCCATGAGCGCGAGTCATTTTGTCAACAGGGAGGCCATGCACCTGGACCCAGAAAGGGCTCCAACGGAACTCCAACTCATCAACAGCCTGCCCGAGCGGGAGAGGCTGGAGAACCAACAGACTTCCCATCACAGACCAAGGGGCAGCCGTGAGAACCCTCAAACGGTCCTCCAAATCTTCAAACTGGAAGAGAAAGACATTCCCTTCCAAGGTGTAATGACAACCCCAGCCCGTGCCTTCCAAGCAGCAAGAAGAATATTAGACACGGCTGGTTTGTTTAAGGTTTTGGGGGCGAGGATCTTCCCCACCAAACACCGATGCGATACATCCTCGCACTCGTCCGTGACCTCCGGCAACTCAAAAGCCTCCATACACCAACCGAGCTCCCGCTAAAAAGATATCAGAGCACTGCAGAACACCACTAGCACCAAGAAGAGGAACAGATGAGGGACACACCAAAGGAAAACCCTACGCAGCTACCAAAAGGCAGAGACAAAACTATAAATCTAACAATCATGACAAGAAATAGTCCAAATTAAAAAATAAAAAAGAGAGAGAGAGAGAAATTAATCATTCTTTATATTTGACAAAAATTGACCCCCTGATCCCCTCACTTCATTGATCAAGAAGTTCTCAGAATAACAAATTAATTAAATGTTTTTCAAGAATAAGAACGATGGAACAAGTCAGTACCAGAAATATTAGGAACCAAAATCAAAGTGAAACATGCAAAAGTGTGAAAAGTTGCTTAAATTATGTACTCCCAGCTTCACTGGCTGAAGTGGGGGTTGGCATATGTTAGGTTTTGGGCCTAAAAACTTTCCAAATAACTACTTTCATTTTGGGAAATTATTGAATAATTTCGAAATATCACGTAGTCATATTTTAAGTTAATCATTAATTACTTTTAATCGCATGTTATTTTTTATTTTCAACATAAATTATAGACTCTTATCTCTCTCTACCAATTAAAACCTTATAAAATACCACGTATGCATATTTCAGAAATGCTGCATACTCACCTTTCATTTCGTGCACATGACATGATCCTATTATACGGGCATTGGGCAGCATGATTTATCAAGAAAACAACCAATAGATTGTCAACGTGTGTCAATGTGGCAATTACTCGGTTACAACCTAAAAAACCTAATAGGAATCTACCACGTCCTTAGGCCATGACACGGCTGACTTTTGGACTCAATTATCTATAAAAAAATTGTTAAATAAATATAATTTATATACAAATTTTGATAATATATTTTATACATACAAATCTTCATTCATTTGGAATTTTAAAAAAAAATGATCTAGTTAATAATTACAAATTTTTTACTACTGCATCATTTTAGATATAAATTTTTATATCACATTTAGTATCAAAAAAGACTTGACAGTCACCCCACGACCCCCTCTGCCTCTCATTGGTTAAAATTTTTTTTTTTTTTTTTTCTTCTCCCCCACTCACCAAACCCCACGTGTGTGTGGGGGTGGTGAGGGTGGGAATATGAGGGGTCTATCTGCTCTGCATTTAGTATATCATGTAAATTGTATTAAAATTAAAACTAAGCGGCACAACTTATTAAACTGATGCAAAATAACAACTTACTTCATTAGTTAAATGTCATATAAAATTATAATTATTGCAGAATTTGAGTATAAAATATCGTGAGCTACCAGCACTTTGCTTGTTTATGTTAGGGACACTGAGGGGTTGTTTGGGATGTTCTAAGGTCAAGTTTGGCATCTTCAAAAAATTCAAAAAGTCACTATTCTATTTAAGTCACATCATTTTATTTAAGTCACATCACCTCTCTAACACATCATTTCAAACTCAACCCAAATCCAACCCATATTTTATAAAAAGTCAAAAAGTGCACTTATTTAGTCTTCTCAAACTTGGCCTAAATAAGTGTACTTTTTGATTTTTTAGATTAAAAAGTTGAGGAAAAAAAATATGATTGTTTGGGTTAACTTTTTGGTTTTTTCTAGAAAAATGTGTATTAAAAAATTATATAAATTAGTATGTAGCGAAAAATTAGGATTAAGAATTGTGCAGCCGTAATTTTTTACTTTTGGTAAATAATAATAACTTTTTAACTTTTTAAGTAACTTTTTGACTTTTTGACCACATGCCAAACTTGACCTAAAACGGGCCAGTCAGCAGTGAAATTTTGAACCCCCAATTATCAAAATATTATTATTAATAAAAATTTAATTTTATAGAGAACAAAACATATACTGGGACGTCTGTCTTACAAAGAATAAATCTTTCCATACTCGTAAAATATTTATGTCTCATTTTCTATTTAGTACTTATATTTTTGACATATTATTATTATGTATAAAAAAACAACGTGGATGAAGAGGAAAAAAAATTGCAACCAGCCACGTGGCACTCTACTATTAATCAAATTATGGGACCGGGAGAGCACTCAAAACATCCTCTAAACCTCCACCACTATATATAAATTCCCAAGGAGAAGTACCACCACCCTCAGCCATCTACAAACCTTCAATCCCCACCACCACCACATTTATCACAACTTTCTCCAGACTCAGCACCACCACCCAATTCCACCTCACTTCCCTCCACTGCACCACTTCTCTCTCTCTCTCTCTCTGTGATTGTTTAGAGATGGGTAACGCCGACTATACATACCCATCGACGAATGTGGAGCATGCACACGAGGTTGCAATCCCGCCTCCGCAACCCTTTTTCAAGTCACTGAAGGCCTCCATGAAAGAGACCTTCTTCCCCGACGATCCACTCCAGCAATTCAAGAACCAGCCACCAGTTACCAAGTTCAAATTAGGCTTACAGTACTTCCTCCCCATCCTCGAATGGGGTCCCCGTTACACTTTCCAGTTTCTAAAAGCCGACCTCATCTCCGGTATCACCATCGCCAGCCTCGCCATCCCTCAGGGCATTAGCTACGCCAAGCTCGCCAACTTGCCTCCAATCCTCGGCCTCTGTGAGTGTCACCAATTTTTTATAACAAAACAATGCTTGTCTGTTTTAAGTCTTTGAGTACCTTATTTTTAACCAAAAAATATTATAAATTGTCACATTATTTTTTTTATTTTATTTTTATAAAAAAATTAAAAAATAAATTAAAATAATTAATTCCGAAACGAGGCATTAATAAGTGATTATTATTAATGGGTTGGGTTTTGTGTTGGATGTGTAGATTCGAGCTTTGTTCCACCATTGGTGTATGCAATGATGGGGAGTTCGAGAGATTTGGCTGTGGGGACTGTCGCTGTTGCTTCGCTACTCACAGCTTCTATGTTGGGGAATGAAGTGAATGCTAATGAGAACCCAACACTTTATCTTCATCTTGCTTTCACCGCAACTTTCTTCGCCGGAGTTTTTCAAGCTTCTTTGGGTATCTTAAGGTCTGTATGTCACATAGATAGAATAGTTAAAATAAAAACTTAAAACAGAGCTATAGTTTAATCAATGAAGTATGTCTGCATGTTTTCCTTTTCCAAGGTTTACTTGTTTCGGAGGGTTCTCTCTCCAATCAGGTAAGTTTTTGAATTAGTAATTAATAATTTATAGTAGGTGTTTGGTATGTATTAAAAAAGTATATTTTTTTATATACATATATTTATTTAGGTCACATCAATCAACATATATTAACATCTCATTTTTACTTTTCTATTCACTTTCTTTATTTTTTTACATATTTTTTTTATTATAAAAAATCAAAAAGTACATTCATTTAGAACATTCCAAACCACTCCTTAATTTAATATAATATATATCTTGTATTTAAAATTTATTGTCTATTCAATAATTAAAAATAATTACACGTGTTTGATCTGATTATAAAATAAAATATGTCTCTGTCTCATAATTGGGAGGATGTATTGAGAATATAATATAAATAATAAAATTATTCATCTCTTTAATAATCTAAATTCTTAAATAAATTAGTAGTCAATAATTCAATAAACAATGAGCCTTTGAAAAAAAAAAAAAAAAATTGTTTTAACAATTTGTATTTGTCTATTCTCCTTTGAACTTTTGGCTTTTGTTGTTAATTTAGTTTGTCTTGTTAGTTGACTCACCCAAACTTACTCTAAATTTCTAACATGGTATATGAAGTCTTAAATGGTCTTTAGGTCAAGTCCTCGTTTATTCCTCATATTTTTCCTTTCGTTATCACTTTTACACACAATTGGACCACACATGTATTTACATTGTCTTTTGAACTCTTTCTCAAACTTTAATGCTGTGTTTGGTTGGAGGATTTAGAAAGAAATTTGAAAAGGAAAAAGAAAAAAGTGTATAAAATTAGGTGAAATATAGGTATGTTTTATTCACATTTCACCTACCTTTTCCATTTCTCTTTCCAAATCTTCTAACCAAACACAGCATAACAGTCATTATGTAATTGGTTATACATGTACAAAGACTGAAACATTGTTTTTTCTTTGAATTGATTATATTTTGTCTGAAGTGAATTCCATATATTGTTCCAAAAATGAATTATTGGGGTTTGTTGTGCTGTGATGCAGGCTAGGGTTTATAGTGGATTTTCTATCACATGCAACGATAGTGGGATTCATGGCAGGAGCAGCAACAGTGGTGTGCCTGCAACAGCTGAAAGGGATTCTGGGACTGGACCATTTTACCCATGGCACCGACCTTGTCTCTGTCATGCGTTCTGTCTTCTCCCAAACCCATAAGGTCTCTTTCTCTCTCCAATAAATTGATGCCACCAAAACTCACAGGAATTTTTATTTTTTTTAAAAATAAAATTTGTATCCTCATTTATCTTTTGTTTAAATTTAAAATTTTTTTGCAATTATTTATCTTTCATTTAAATTATAATTTGTAATTATATAACTTTATCACATTACTCTTCAAAAATATATATAGTTTTAAAAAAATTATTTTTGTTATTTATTTTTTTAAGACAAATATAATAAAATTATGTATTTACATGTATCGAATTGATCCGATTTTTTGTATAAATGATATATATAAAGTGACTTAAAAAATGAACAAACAAGTTGAATGATTAAAACGAGACCTGTAGTGACCCCACAAACTCAAACACCACAATTCATTCCTTTGTCTTATTCATCTTTTTTCATTTGTTTATAAACACTATCAATTATGTCTATGTTTAAATATAATATATTGTACGCATACATATAGTTTTTATTATATGAATACACAAATAGCCTTTCTTTTTCCTTTATTTTATTTTTTGTTTTAAGCTTTGATATCTGATTTTGATGGGTTTATTGCAGTGGAGATGGGAAAGTGCTGTATTGGGATTTTGTTTCCTTTTCTACCTCCTCCTCGCTAGATTCTTTGTAAGTAGCTCTTACTACCAGCTCGTAGTTTTTGTTTTTTGTTTTTGTTTTTTTTTTTTTAATTTTAAATTTGAGACGTCGATTAAGATTCTTAAATCCATGTCTTACGCCTGGCTCAACAAAAAAGTCAAATGGGTTTATTTATCAATAAAATTGTTATTTATAAAACTTTTTCTTAGTACTAGAAAAATTGACAAAAATGTTCGTTCCCCTCAAATAATTGCTTCAATTGTTACACCTTTTTTTCAAATTTTCTACTTAAAAAAAGTCAAGTTTTCAACCCTACCCTACTCCTCTGGTCATTTTAATTTGATTTGACACCATAAATAAATATTAAACTAAAAAGTAAAAAGCCAGCTTTTTTACCAACTTCCCAAATCACTTCAAAAAAAGCCAAAAAGCTTGGTAAAAAACTAAAAGCCAGCTTTTTACCAACTTCCCAAAACAACCCTGAGTAAAATATTTATTTACCAAATTATTAAAGGTGTGCCTTAGAAGTGGTTTGCCTTGAGATAAATTATGGTGGTAAATAGAGGCTCCCTAATAAGTGTGTGTCTTGAGTTGTGAAATAGAATTTCCCAATTATTACCCTTCAAAAATATAACTTTCCAAAACTACCTTTTAATAGTACAATGATTACAATTCAAAAAATTAATGCTAATGAATTTAAAAGCAAAGACAAAATAAAAAATTCATATTACCTTTATTTTGGATGTGGGTTGACTTTTTAAATATTTTTTTTTTGTTTTTTTGGGTTATTTTAGCCCGGGGCTAAAAAACCTTATTTCGTATGAGTTTTTTGGATTTTTTTAACTTTTGTATGAGAAAAAAATGAAATGATTATTATTTGAATGTGACATTTTATCTTATTGATTTTTTAGCTATTTTGTCTTTTGTGGCTAAGATAGCCAAACAAAATTATCCCAAACATATTTTAGTCCTTAATTTTTGAAAGGGACTAATATTTTCAGACAATGAAAAATGAAATAAATGACTAATATTTTAGGACAGGTAGAGTAATTTTTATTTTTTTATGAAAAGAATTGTAAAAAAAAAAAAAAAACCCTCTCTAGTTTAACTCAGCTTTTGAAATTAAATTTTTTAATTTTCATATTTTTTAATATTTAGTAATTTTTTATTTTTTTGAATTCTTAGATACGCTTAAAAAAATATAATATTTGTATAAAAGAAATTCAGTACATTTTCATATTTTTTTATATTTAATGATTTTTTTTTAAAAGATTTATATACAAAATTTTATATTTTTAATATATCAATATTAGGTGAATCTAAGAAATTAAAAAATATATATATTAAAATATTTTTTAAAATTATTAAAAAATATAAAAATACAAGCTAAAAACTTTAAAAAAAATTTATATTAATTTTTATTTATATTAGATGTAGATTTATGAAAATACTCTCGTCACAATTAAACATTAATACCGATCAGATTACTATTTATTTATTTATTTATTTATTTATTTTTATTTTGTATGTGTGTGTGTCTACTTTCCTTTGATAAATGCTACTATCCAAATTTGTGAACCATGAAAACTGTCCAGAAATAAGTGTGTAATGTAGCTAAAGGATTGTGTTGTGGGGTCACACCTATAAGTAATCTCATCCACACCATTTGAATTTGAATAAATTATGACCATTTGTGTACGGGAAAGAAATATACCTTCTCGTATAATCCTGTTGTGATCAAGTCTGCGTTCCTCCTTACGACGTCGCTTGGCACCTGAAAACACAAACGTGAGCTGGCCGGCGGGTGTGTGCGGAAACCCTCTCCGATTGCTACTACAAGCAAGACCAGTTGTGCCAAAAGCTCAATGTAAGTCAGAGGAGTTGGCAAAAATATGTTGAGAAAAGTATTCTCCTCTCAAAGGTGATATGAGCGAGTTTTTATAGGTTTTTGTGCGGCACAATCCTAGTAGGACTCTTACTCCCCATGTAGAGTCTTCTAGGATTCATACTCCCGGGAAGATAATGCTTATCCTCCAACGCCCCCTCACTGCTTTGAACCAAGTGAGATGGTTTTACCATGGCCAAACTCCAATGTGACCGAAGTAAAACGTTAGTTCGGCCCTTACTCTCCATTCTCTTATCTCGGCTTTCCATACTAAGACCGAGCTAACCATAAGAGACTTGAGCCGAACTATCTTCAGAGCCGAGTCCTTTCAAGGACTTGGCATACCTCGGTCTCCATATGCTGCGAACCGAACTAACCACTGAAGACCGACCACCGCCTTCCTCAACCGAAGTAGTAGAAACGAGCCCTATGTGACCGAACTAATGACCTCGGTCGTGACCGGTCTAATACCAAGATCACTTCTCCAGACCGGAATAACTTACACGGAATTTTTACTCAACCCTCCGTAGTGCGGCCCAAAACGACATCACTTAGCTCGGCCCAATCTACCCAGCTTGGCCCAATTTACAAATAAATTACCCTCTCAATTGCCCCTAATTCCATCTGCGCAGCATGATAGGGATTACCCGCATAACGACCGAGCTATAGTCTTGCAAGCATTTCCAGCCGAGCTAAGCTTAAGCCGAGCTAAGTATGTCCGGTCAAGACGTCTCTTCAACTGCAGTAGCTGAAACGCTTCCCTTTCCAGTGACACGTGGCAACCTTCGATTGGCCAATCCCAGCTATCGCGCCGTTCTTCGTACTTCGCGGAATTTGAAAGTTCCCGCCCATCCTCTTCCTTTTACACAAAACAACCTCATTTTGGGCCTTTCACTTCACTCTTCCTCTATTCATCTCTCTCTCTGAACCTCCATTAATCTTTCAACCTTTCACCTCTTACTGTTCTTCCGTTGCACTTGAAGAGACTGTGATTTTACTACTATTTCTTCTATTTTCAGTGTCCCCCTGCTTCTTCATCTGGTAAGTTTTGCACATTCGTTTTGTTTTCCTTGTTTTCATACTGTGCTGTGCGTGTTTTTACCAAAGTATATTCTTTCCATTCGCTTTGCCCTGTATTTTTCTGGAAAAACTTCATAACAACCACTTGAATGTATGAACCCGTATAACAATAATTTTGATCCAAAATCACAGAGCAACCGAACTAGTAGACTGTTTTTGCCATATGTAAATTTAGGCAAACTAGAACCGGACTAGAACTGGCGTATATAACAATAGTTCCAATAGGTCACCATGTAATTCATATTAGCGAAAAAAAATAAAAACGAACCGAACTAGAAAATTGTGCCCCTCGACCGAGCTAAGCCTTGGGGGCCAAGCCAGCTTTCTCAGTTCCTAAACCGAACTCAAAAAGCTCCCCCTTCATGCTTAACGAAGTAACAAAACCATAGGCAGAACCGAGATAACCAAGCATCTTGCCAAACCGAGATAACAAGCACGTTGGTCACAACCGAAGTAGAACTGTAGTACACTGCGTAACCGAAGTAGGACTTGTCTTTTTTGCTTTGTTTTTTGTAGCACGGTAAACGATCTGTGCTTAACACCTTTGTTCTCCACTTTGCAGACTTAAGTTGCCAGGCACTTCCCTGCACTCAGCCGAGCTACTGAGCACACTTTTTTGACCGAGATAACTTATTCTTAACTTATACAATAAATGGGGAAATATAGGTTCCTAGTAGAAACCCTAGGAGGCCTAGCCGAATTCCGCAAGGATTACCATATTCCTGCCGACGTCAACCTCACCCTAGTCGGACAAGACGTTGACCCATGGGGCAACGAAGGCTTTGTCCCCTTTACCATTCAATCAATAATAGAAACCGGACTGAGATTTCCAGTCCAACCTTAATGTGGAATTTCTCAGGCAAACCAGACTATGCCCCACCCAACTCTCCACCAACACTTACCGTATAATAATGGGCATAGATGCGCTAAACCGCCAAACCGGTCTCAACCTGGGCTTAGCCGAAATATTAATCAATACTCCATAGGATCCAAAGACAACGGCTGGTGCTATTATTTAAGAATACGCCGTGGCGAGAGAAAATAATAAAACATACACCGGACAAAGACCTAAATGATGATGACTTCTTCTGGGTTTCTGGCAAATTTTGAGGACCTTTCAAGCCCGAATTCCTGGCCGAAGAATAAATTGGAAAAAAGGGGAGCCCGGTATACATACTTCGGTCTTAATTCATTCTTTTCTTTGTAATTCGGTTTTAATTCTAAACCGGACTAGCAAAATCTTCTTCTGCTATCTCTCTTCTTGCAGATAAAGCCCATCTGCTATCGAACTATGGTTACCCCAACCTTGGTGTTCTGCGCACCGCACTACGGGTTAAGGAAAAAAGTTGGGCTAAATTGCTAGATTTCGAACCGACATACCGATACAGCGGTCGTCGGAAAGCTAGAGTGACTGACTTCCTCCTCGAAGACGCCCCAGAACCGGACCCAAACTTGCCGCAGATCAACCTTGTGCCCTCACAGCCGACCAAGAAATGGCTAAAAGAAACAGGCTGAAGGCCCTGCTAACTGCCACGACCCCAGCCGAAGTACCACAAGCCGGCCAGACTACTGAGGCCGTGGTGGCACTTCCATCCCAACAGCCATCTTCCTCTCGCCCAAGTAAACGTGCCCGGACTAGCCAATCCGAGCAACGACTTGTGGATGAAACCGTTCTGCCGCCAAGCCCTCCCCCAAGCCCCCAACAGACCTCAACCAGAGAACTCCGACCGAGCTGGGTCATCAAAATGGGTTCCCAGTCTCACCTTCAATGACCGGGATATAACGGCTTTGGATTCGGTTGTTGCTGAGAAGGACCACTCAATGGCTTTCAATCTAGCCAAGAGTGTGTGCCTTCCCAAAGACATGGAGCACCACCAAAGGCAACTCAACACCGAGCTGAAGGCCATCCGTCTTCAACAAAATCAATGATTCTGGTAAGTAACTTAAAACTTCCTATGCAATTTTTTCCAACTTTCAATCCGGCTAAAGACAAATTACTTTTCTTCTGCAGGCCATTCAGAAAAACCATATCACACATAGGAAGGTGCTGGAGCTTAGGAGAAGTACCAGGGAGGCCATGGCAGAGGCCGAAGCTAAAACGGCCGAGCTGGAAAGGTAAAAAAACAACTGGCCGAGCTGCGTGGTGAAAACGATCGGTTGACCGGGATTGCCAATTCGGTCGAGGCCGAAAAGCTCAAGGTTGCCAACGAGGTAAAAAGATAAATACCTGCGCCTCTTGGCGAAAATTGAGAAGAAAAAAGACACCGAGATAAACCAACTAAAGGCCGGAATGAAAGAAGCCGAAAAACGAGGCTTTAAGGAGGCCGAAGACGCATACACCCTCCAGTGCAACGCAGCCAAGGACTTATTCTTTAAGTGTGGATGGAGGAGTGCGGTGGAGAAGCTCGGTTGTACAGCTGACACCGAGGTCTACAATGCTCCACCGTGTTCTATTCGGCCTCGCTCTCGCAATATGCTGCCGATCTCCAGAGGCAATTCCTTGAAGGTTCTGATGACGAAGATGAGGATGATGACGAAAATGAGCAAACTCTCACCCCGGTTGTCAATGACCAAGAGCAAAATAATCAAACAGTTCGGTTGGAGCCAGTCATTGATGACCTAACGGTCGAGTTGCAACCACCTGAGACCGAGGTTCAAGCGGAGACCGAGGTTCAGGCTGAGACCGAGCTCCCAGCTCAAACTGTGCTCCACCGACTTCGGACTCCAAACAGATGCTGATGTTGATTTTGAAGAACTCTTCCGTTGATTTTCTTTTTTGTTTCTTTCCTTTCTTTTGAGATTGTAACCAGGCTGCGGCCCCTCACTGTGTACTTGCTTTTAACTTCAATGAAAAAAATCGTTTGTGCTGAACTCTTGTTTCGGTTTTGTATATGTATGCCTTTATTTGTAATGATTTTTGCACGAACTCATTTGCTCAACTGTGATATCTCGGTTTTAAGCTATCTAACTACTAGCCAACCACTTTTCAGCCGATATAACTTACTTCGGCTGAAGAGTATCAGTATTGGTTTAATCCAGCCAACCACTCTTCAGCCGATATAACTTACTTCGGCTGAAGAGTACAAGGAGTTGGTTAATCCAGCCAACCATTCTTCAGCCGACATAACTTACTTCGGCTGAAGAGTACTAGGAGTTGGTTTAATCCAGCCAACCACTCTTCAGCCGATATAACTTACTTCGGCTGAAGAGTACAAGGAGTTGGTTTAATCTAGCCAACCATCTTCAGCCGATATAACTTACTTCGGCTGAAGAGTACAAGGAGTTGATTTAATCCAGCCAACCACTCTTCAGCCGATATAACTTACTTCGGCTGAAGAGTACAAGAGTTGGTTTAATCCAGCCAACCACTCTTCAGCCGATATAACTTACTTCGGCTGAAGAGTACAAAGAGTTGGTTTAATCCAGCCAACCACTCTTCAGCCATACACTACTTCGGCTGAAGAGTACAAAGAGTTGGTTTAATCCAGCCAACCACTCTTCAGCCATACACTTACTTCGGCTGAAGAGTACAAAGAGTTGGTTTAATCCAGCCAACCACTCTTCAGCCATACACTTACTTCGGCTGAAGAGTACAAAGAGTTGGTTTAATCCAGCCAACCACTCTTCAGCCATATACTTACTTCGGCTGAAGGTAAAAGTGTTGGTTTAATCCAGCCAACCTCTAAGTTGGTTTTTCCAGCCAACTTAGAATACATTGTTTGGTTATTTCGACCAAACGTCCTGCAGCCTGGATCCTTATCCTGGGCTTAGGAAAGGTGTTGGTTTAATCCAGCCAACCTCTAAGTTGGTTTTTCCAGCCAACTTAGAATAAAGTGTTTGGTTATTTCGACCAAACGTCCTGCAGCCTGGATCCTTATCCTGGGCTTAGGAAGGGTCATAGTTGGTTATTCCGGCCAACTTATGTTTACAAAGCTACTAATCTACTAAAGGTACTGTCTACTGAAAACAATTATACTGAAAAAGAATCGATTTGTTTTATTGAGAAAGTAAAAATTACACATACTTAAAAGGAAAAAAGCTAAAAATAAAACAACTTGAGATTTGCCGTGTTCCATGGCCTGGGAATTGCTTTGCCGTCCTCATCTTCCAAGTGGTATGCCCCTTTGCCTGCTAATCCGACCACTTTGTAAGGTCCTTCCCAGTTAGGTCCCAAGCTTGCCATCTCCTGGAACTAAGTGTTTCCCATCACTTTGCGCAGTACCCAATCTCCGATCTTGAATTGCCTTGGATGCACTGTTTTGTTATACTTTCTGGACAACTCTTGTTGGTAGGAGGCGATGTGAACTAATGCTCTGTCTCTTCTTTCTTCCGCAAGGTCAAGCTCCAATGCTATGGCTTCGCCATTTAAGTCTGGATCAAAGTTTTCGCTTCGAATTGTGGGGAGGCCAACTTCTAAGGGATGACTGCTTCCATGCCATAAGCTAAGGAGAATGGTGTTTCTCCTGTTGATCGTCGAGGCGTGGTGCGGTAAGCCCATAAAACATGGGGGAGTTCTTCTGCCCACTTGCCTTTGGCTCTTTCTAACCTTTTCTTCAATCCATCCAAGACTACCTTGTTTGACGCCTCTGCCTGTCCATTTGCTTGAGGATATGCCGGTGTAGAATTGTAGAACTCTATCTTGTACTTTTCACAAAAGCCTCTGAAAATCCTACCATCGAATTGAGTGCCGTTGTCTGAGATCAGTACCTTTGGTATGCCAAATCGAGTGATGATATTCTGCCAGACAAACTTCTTCACATCTTTTTCCTTGATTGACGCCAAGGCTTCTGCTTCTACCCACTTTGTAAAGTAGTCGTTGCGGCAAGAAAGAACTTCCTGTTGCCTGGAGCTGTTGGAAGTGGGCCTACTATGTCCAAGCCCCACATTGCGAAAGGCCATGGGCTAGTTAAGGTAGAAGTTCTCTGGCAGGTTGGTGTATTTGGTGTGCAAATTTTTGACACTTTTCGCATTTTTTAACATACTTCTCTGAATCCGCTTGCATGTATGGCCACCAATATCCTTGTGAAATTGCTCTATGCCAATGATCTTCCTCCTTGATGGCTGCCACATACACCCTCATGTATTTCGAACAGGAATGCCCACTTTGCTGGGGTGAACACATTTTAAGTAAGGTCCTGAGAACGACTTTTTGTATAATGCCAAGGATGGAGAGAGCCAAAATCGCTGCGACTTTGCTCTTATTCTGTTGGCTTCTTTCTTCTCTTCTGGTAAGGTGCCGTCTTTCAGGAACAGTATGATGGGATCCATCCAAGAAGGGCCTAATTCTGCGCAACATACCTCTTCTGCTTCTGGGTCTTCAATGCTTGGTCTAGGCAGGTAGTCGATTAGTAGTGGGTGAGGAATGGAGGTATCTGCCATTGAGGCGAAGCCTGCTAGTTCGTCTGCTCTGCTGTTTTCCTCCTTGCCGATCTGTTCTATTCTCACCACTTCAAACTTTTTTATCTCTGTTCTGACCTTCTTGGTACTTGGCCATTCTATCATCCTTTGCCTCGTAGTCGCCAGATATTTGGTTTACCACCAGCTGTGAGTCGCTGTAAACCATTAGCTCGGTGGCCTTCATGTAGAATGCTGACTTGAGGCCTGCAAGAAGCGCTTCATACTCCGCTTCATTGTTTGATGCTGGGAAGCCAAGGTTGATAGCTTGTTCTACAACAGGCCGTCTGGAGAGATGAGGACTATGCCAAGTCCTGCGCCATGTCGGTTGGATGCTCCATCCACAAAGAGCTTCCACATCTCCCCTACAAACAACTTCCAGCATATGGAGGGATCGGATGATGTTGTGGGGTCTGGAATGTCGCTGGAGTTTTTTTCATGATCCATAGTTGCAGTCTGCCCCTTGTCTTCTGATGGGACCAAGTCATTAGTTGTTGGTGAGTTTTAACTTGGTGTAGCAAGGTCTGCTTCCTTCTTGCCTTCTCTACTCTGGTCTGCCTTGGGCTCTGGCTGAGTAACCTGCACTAGGGGTTGCGCTATTCCGGCGTCAATCTCCATCCCTAGTTCGGTTGTGTCAGTCAGGTCGATTGGGCAGACTTGGTGGCTTCCAGGAGTGAACTCCGCGACGAAGTCTGCCAAAGATTGGGCCTTTACTGCGGTTCTGGGTTGGAACTTGATGTCATATTGTCCCAATTCTACTGCCCACTTCAGAATTCGCCCAGAAAAGTTCGCCCTTTCAAATAAAGCCTTGAGTGGGAAGGCTGTGAGAACAACTATGGTGTGGGCGTGAAAGTAATGTGACAACTTCCTTGAGGCCATCATTAAGGCCAATGCCAGTTTCTCCAGTGGCAAATACCTCGTTTCGGCGCCTAACAGTGTCTTGCTGACATAGAAGATTGGAAGATGCTGGATTCCTTCTGCTCGAACCAACACTGCACTTACCGCGTGCTGAGAGACTGCCAAGTAGAGGAAGAGTTCTTCTCCAGGTATTGGGGTGACAAGTAGTGGTGGAGAAGACATGTATTCCTTCAAACTCTCCAGAGCTCGGTCGCATTCTTCGTCCCACTCAAACTTAGCTTTTAATGACTGAAAGAATGGACGCAATCTGTCTGAAGACCGGCTGATGAATCGGTTAAGTGCTGCTGCCATGCCGGTGAGATGCTGCACTTCTTTCACTGAGTTAGGCCTCTCTAACTCCTGAATTGCTTTGATTTGGGAGGGGTCTGCCTCAATACCCCGGTTGGTCACCAGAAACCCAGAAACTTGCCAGACCCTACACCGAATGCGCACTTAGAAGCGTTAAGGCGCAGCTTGTGTTTCTTCAGGATCTGGAACATCTCATCTAGGTCCTTTAGATGGTCATCCGCATCCTTGCTTTTGACCACCATGTCGTCGATGTAAGCCTCCATTGTTCTGCCTAACAATGGCTCGAACATCTTTGTGACCATTCTCTGGAATGTCGCCCCTGCGTTCTTTAGGCCAAAGGGCATGACCTGTAGCAGTATAGTCCTCTTGGAGTGGTGAAGGATGTTACTTCCTGATCCGGTTCGTGCATGGCTATCTGATGGTAGCCTCTGTATGCGTCAAGGAAGCTAAGCCTGCTGTGCCCAGCCGTTAGGTCCACCAATTGATCTATCCTTGGTAGGGGGAAGCTGTCCTTCGGGCATGCTTTGTTGACCGTCTTGTAATCGACGCAGACGCACCACTTGCCATTCTTCTTTGGCACCACGACTGTGTTGGAGATCCATTTGGGGTAATGTACCTCTCTGATTGCTCCTGCCTCAGTAGGTTACCCACTTCTTCTGCCACTATCTCGGCGTGGTGGAGTGCCGATCTGCGTGTGCGTTGAATGACCGGTCTGGCAGATGGGTGGACATTGAGTTGGTGGCAGATGAGGTTTGGATCAATGCCTGGCATGTCGTAAGGCGTCCAGGCAAACACTTCGATGTTGGAGGTCAGGAATTCCATAACCTCCAACCTCTCAGCGCTGGATAACGACGAACCAAGCAAAAAGAACTTATCCGGGTTCTTTTCATCGATTCTTACCTCCACCAAGTCTTCCACCACTTTCTGATCAGCCGCTTTGCCAACCTCTGCGAACAGTTCATTACTCTCAGGTTCTTCAACCGAATGAATATATCCCTTGGCAGCGCGGCTGCCGTTCGTTGTGACGAAGCATTGTTTGGACATGATCTGGTCCCCATATACTTCTTCAATTATTCCGGTGTCGTTTGGGAACCGCATCACTTGGTGGTAGGAGGACGCCACCGAGCGCATGGCATGCAGCCATGTCCTGCCTAGGATAACGTTGTAGGTGGAGGGGACCTTTATCACCCAGAATTCCACTTGTTTCGTCACACTCCCTGCTCTGACTGGGAGGATAATTTTGCCGACGGGCCATTCTGGCATGGAGTTGAATCCGATAAAGGGAGATACGGCAGGCGCCAAGTCTTTACCTTGCAACTTTAGTTGCTTGAAAGTTTCATAGTACATGATTTCACACGAACTACCTTGGTCAATCAGAATCCGCTTAACGTCAAAATCCTTGACTCGAAGAGTGACGACCAAGGCATCGTTGTGAGGGCAATAAATCCTTGCCAAGTCTTTATCCGAAAAAGACATGACATTTGTGGCCTCTGTCTTCCCCTTTTTGACAACTGGTTGGGCACTTAGTACCTCTCTGAAGTGCTCAGCCTTTTTGATTGAACCTTTGAGCTCGCATACACGCTCAGGTTCAAAGACTCCATGTATTACGTTGATGATGCCTTGAGGTGGGGCGTCGTTCGGCATTCCATTGGGCATATTCTGGTCCTGGGGGGCTGGCTGTGCCCCTCCCTCAATGTACTTGTCCAGGTGACCTGCGGCCACCAACTCTTCCAGATGCTCTCAATGGCGTGCAATTCTCAGCGGTGCCCCTTTTCTTTGTGGAAGGTGCACCTCGATCTGTCATCGTAGTCCTTCTGTGCCTCGCCTAGCTTGACTGGCCACTTGACGAAAGGCTCA
Organism: Camellia japonica; assembly: GCA_030407325.1. NCBI lineage: Eukaryota > Viridiplantae > Streptophyta > Magnoliopsida > Ericales > Theaceae > Camellia > Camellia japonica. The sequence continues at coordinate 20,315,534 of JAPPVO010000007.1, forward strand.
TCTCGAATCTCACTGAGTATGCAGTAGATCGGTTTCTTGAAGACCGTGGTTATGGCAGTGCGGACTCTCAACCATCTTTTGTCCTGGTCTTGTCCGTTGTCTTTTCTGCCCCGTCCGTTTCGGTTCTGGCGATCTACCGTATTGACCTTTGCTGAGGTCTTCTTCTCTGGTGCTGTGGTCGCGCCAGTTTTTGCTTTGGCACGAGCACCATCCTCTTCTACCCTGATGTGCTGATGCACTCTCTCCATCAGGGCTTCCATGGTGAGGGGCGGCGTCATGGTGATAGAGTCCCTTAGTCTGTTTCCGACTGGAAGGCCTCTTTTGTATTGCGCAATGGCGAGATTGGTTGGGCAGTCCCCAATCTGGTTGAACGTCTCCCAGTAGCGACTGTTGTATGATCTCAGGGTCTCCTTGTCGCCCATGTCGATGGAGAGTAGTTGGTCGATCTCCACCGAAGTTTTAGTGTTTGTTCGGAACCTTGTCACGAACGCTTCCGCCAATTGCGCCCAGGAGGCTATGCTGCCTTCTGGAAGTTTCTCAAACCAAGTCAGGCCTAGGTCGCCAAGGCTTGAAGGGAATATGATGCACATCAAGGCCTCATTCCGCCGGTATACAGCCATGACCTGGCGAAAGTGGCTTAAGTGCGAGTATGGGTCCGTCTTCCCCTTATATGTTGTGAATTTGGGCTGTAGGAAGCCTGACGGTAGGGGCGCGTTCTCTATTGCTGGGACGAATGGTGAGGTCTGCAGCCTCGCCAACGCCTTGTCCGTTGGTTCGTAAGCGGGGCGCGGTATTGGCATTCCAACCTCGACGCTTCCATGCGTCCGAGGAGCCAACCGTTGTAAGGCAGAAACTCTGTGTGGGTCGCGCGCCCTGGCGTCCTCCTTCCATCGCGCCTTCTCTTCTAGCACGGTTCGTAGGTCGGACGATCTGGGCAACTCTGTCTGTCTGGATCTCGTTTGGTGTGTATGCGACGGCCAATACGTGCTTCCCTCAGTGCAAGACCTCTCAGATCTCGTCCTCTCAAACCTGGAGTGACGAGTTCTAGGGGACCTGGATTGAGTATCGCCTGTCCTGAGGCTTTTACTCTCTCCTTGTGAGGGTGTAGTATTCCAACTACGACTTTCCGAGTACTACGACTTTCCGAGTGGCGAGGGGGTCTTGTTTGTGCGCCCCTCTCCTATCGCCACTTCTTTTCCTTTCACCTGGCGCTTTAGAGATTCCATGTCCGCTGCCATCCGACGGATCAGTTCGTCTTGTTCCTTGACGCGATCTTCCAAAGTTTGAGGATCAATTCTGCGTCTTTGTCTTTCTGGGCTTTGCGAACGGAGTGATGGGGGCTATCATTCCGCCTTCGTCCCCTTGCATCCCTCCTGAAATTTTGTCTGTGTGGTTCCAGGTTCGCCATGGGAGTGACCACGGATAGGCTTTCGCGCCTTGCACCCCCTTCTGGAGTTAGTCCGTCGACGGCGGACTGAGGTAATTCTTCGTTGTTCGCCATTGATTTTTTTGGGAGAAAAAGCTTGATCAAGAGGTTGTTCTTGTCTGACTTCCCACAGACGGCGCCAATTGTACGGGAAAGAAATATACATTCTCGTATAATCCTATTGATCAAATCTGCGTTCCTCCTTACGACGTCGCTTGGTCACCTGAAAACACAAACGTGAGCTGGCCGGCGGGTGTGTGCCGGAAACCTCTCCGATGCCTAAGTCAGCAAGCAAGACCAGTTGGCAAAAGCTCAATGTAATCAGGGAGCAAAAGTTGCATTACCTCTCCAAAGGTGATATGAGCGAGTTTTTATAGGTTTCGTGCGGCACAATCCTAGTAGGACTCTTACTCCTCCATGTAGAGTCCTTCTAGGATTCATACTCCCGGAAGATAATGCTTATCCTCCAACGCCCCCCTCACTGCTTTGAACCAAGTGAGATGGTTTTACCATGGCCAAACTCCAATGTGACCGAAGTAAACGTTAGTTCGGCCCTTACTCTCCATTCTCTTACCTCGGCTTCCCCATACTAAGACCGAGCTAACCATAAGAGACTTGAGCCGAACTATCTTCAGAGCCGAGTCCTTTCAAGGACTTGGCATACCTCGGTCTCCATATGCTGCGACCGAACTAACCACTGAAGACCGAACACCGCCTTCCTCAACCGAAGTAGAAACGAGCCCTATGTGACCGAACTAATGACATCGGTCGTGACCGGTCTAATACCAAGATCACTTCTCCAGACCGGAATAACTTACACGGAATTTTTACTCAGCCCTCCGTAGTGCGGCCCAAAACGACCCATCACTTAGCTCGGCCCAATCTACCCAGCTCGGCCCAATTTACAAATAAATTACCCTCTCAATTTGAATTTGAATAAATTATGAGTTTGTTTTTTATGGGTTTATTTATAGTATTGTTCTTTTTCTTCATTCTTTACCTCTTTTTTAAGTTATTATTGGGTGTTCTTAAAATACAGTCACGTGGTGTTTTAGGGGTATTGTGATTGATAAAGAAGACAAAATTTATGATTTTATATTAGTGATTGAGAAACATAAAAAGATATACATAATATATGATAATTAATGAAGAATATAAATACATGACACTTTAAGAAGACCCAATAATTTCTTTCACCTTTTCTTGTTGCACTTCAACCTCTCTTCATTTGAATTGCTACTCATTACTGTTTGTTTCAATAGAAAAAATTACACCTCAATAAACAAAGCATTGCAATTATTATAATGTACTATTCAGTTGTTTTGATATATAAATATTTGAAAACATTGGGCTTCTTCGGTTTGTTTTTCAGAAAATTTTTTGGAAAAAAATCTCTACAAATAAATTTTCAAGAGTAATCAAACCAAACAATTTTTTTCAAAAAAAATCCTAAAATTTTGTTTGGTTACCTAATTTCCAAAATCACTCTCTCTCTCATACATATCAAATCAATCACTTTTTTTAAAACTCTCTTCCCAAAATAATTTTTCAAAATCATTTCTGAAAAAAGGCAAACCAAACAAATTTTCATACTTTTTATCTCAAAAATTACTCTACAAACACAAACCAAACAACCCCAAAGGCCTTGGCCCCGTTTGGTAGAACTGTGAAAAAGTGATTATAAATTATAACTTTGGGGACTGACTAAATTAGCCAATTAGCTAAAAAGTTACTAAATTAGCCAAAAAGCCAACCACTCATACCAAAAAGTCAAAGATTCTCTTTTCTCTCTACTTTTTGCACATCTTTTCGTAATTAGCCAAAAAGTTATCCCAAACATACAAGTTTTTTTACCTACCTTTTTAGCCAAATAGCTAAAAACTTACTAAATTAGCATGTTCCCAAACGAGTGGTGTTTTGAAAAGTTGATAAAAAACTGATTTTTGACTTTTTTAGCCAAAAAAACTAACTTTTTTGGTAATGACTTGGGTAAAAAAGCGCCAAAGCAAGCCTAACAGATTATGACTTATAACTGTGAACATAAGCTGTTAACCTGTTTGGTGCAGCTGTGGGATTATGGATTTAAGTAGCTGAGTAGTGTTTGGTTAATAAACTGTAAAATAACTTTTTATGTATAATTGTCATTTTTACCCTTATATGATATAAAAATGATTATTTTGTTATTTTTTTCAGTTTTAATTTAAAAAAATTATTTCATTAATAAAAGTCAATATAATTAGTATTACAAAAATTATCATTTTATTAATAGTATCAATTAATATAATTTTTTTTTTATTTTTTCATTATAAATTAATTAGTGTCAATTAATGGCTTAATTAGTATCAATTAATACTAAAATTATTAAATAGTACCAATTAGTATAATTTTTTTTTCATTTTTCATTATAAATTAATTAGTGTCAATTAATGGTTTAATTAGTATCAATTAATACTAAAATTATTAAATAGTACCAATTAGTATAATTTTTTTTTCATTTTTTCATTATAAATTAAGTAGTGCCAATTAATGACTTAATTAGCATCAATTAATACTAAAATTATTAATATTACCACTTAGTATAATTTTTTTCATTTTTTCATTATATATTAATTAGTCTCAATTAATGGCTTAATTAGCATCAATTAATACTAAAATTATTAATATTATCAATTAGTATAATTTTTTTTTCATTTTTTCATTATAAATTAATTAGTCTCAATTAATGGCTTAATTAGCATCAATTAATACTAAAATTATTAATATTATCAATTAGTATAAATTTTGTTTTATTTTTTCATTATAAATTAATTAGTCTCAATTAATGGCTTAATTAGCATCAATTATTATTTTTTATTAATTAATTAATTATTATTATTATTAAAAAAACACTGAACATCCACACACACACACACACAACAAATGAAAACCCTAGCTCCGGCGGGACAGTGGCGACGAACTGGAGCTAGGGTTTCAGATTGATCCACAGAGAGAGAGCCGTCACGCTGACAGCCCCTCATCCTTTTCCTCCTCCTTATCTCACCGCTGGCGTCGATCGCGAAAAAGGAAAGAGAGCTAGGGTTCACGCTGTCGATCGCGATGGTTCAGATCACGATGGTTCAGACCGTAATGGTTCACATTGGGATGGTTCAGATCGCGATGGAGAGCGATCGGAGAACACCGGAGAGAGAGAGAGAGAGAAAGAGAGAGACAGCTTTGGTCACCTGATTCGATATGTTCGCCGAAAATCGCCTCTCTCATTTGTGTGAGAGAGAAAAAATTAGTGTTCTTGGTTTTTATACATGGCACACTTGTAATTAGCATCAATTGGGAATGGCATTTAAGTCATTTTACGCTCCTCATTTCAGCTTCCCGCATAAGCTCAAATCAGAAGCACTCCTGGGGCTAATTATAAATTTAAGCTCAAAATAGCTTAACGAAAGCTATAATCTATCTCTTTTAGTTTTACCAAACACACCAAAATAATTTAATTTAAGCTAAAAGTTGATTTAAGCTGCTTTTAAGTGCTACCAAATAGGCCCCTTGTTTGGTTTTTTTTTGAGAGAGTAGTTTTGGATAAAAAATTTCAAAATTTTGTTTGGTTTAGTGATTTTAGAAAAAAAAATTTCAAAATTACTTTATCTCTTATACACATCAATCAATCACTTTTTCTCTCTCATCTCCTTCCCAATTACTATTTCTCTTACACACATCTACTCAACTATAATAAAATATCAAATCATCCTAAACTCCCATACTCCAAAACGATTTTAAAAATATACAACTAAACAAACCAAAAATTTTTTTAAACTCTCTCCACAATTTTTTTTTTTTGAAAATTTATCTCCCAAAATCAAACCAAACACACCCAAAAAATTTTTTTGTTAAAAACTTTTCATCATGTTTGATTATGTTATCAAGATTAATGGGCCAATAGTTGTATTAATGGTAGGAGAGTGATGCGAGTAGGACTGAGGCAAAAGTTGAGGTGGCCGTGGCGAAGTGGAAGTAGTGGTGGTGGCGCAAGGGTGGAATAGTGATGGTTGTATATGGCAATGATTGTAGTTAGTGTCGTAGTCAGAAATTCAGTGAAGAGGAGTATAAATTAAAGATAATATTATTTTTTTTTCTCATAATAAACAATAATGACATATTACTAAACTTAAATATTAAAAGTTCATTTGGATAAATGTGAATTTTAAATTAAATGATTTGAGATTAAATTTTATACAAATATTAGGGAGTAGTTATTTTATAGGTGCATTGAAAAATTAAAAAGAAGATAAGTTGAGATATAAATGATATATTTTAGTAGATAAATTCTATAAAACATATCGTAAAAAAAATGTCTATCATATGTTGCAATTATGATCTTCGTAGTCTTTAGTTATAACACATTATAGTGTTAGATATAATTTAGTTATAACTTTTTATGGTTGTTATTTTGGTTATGACTATATATCAAATAATAGTTAGTTATGACTCATTCTGATATTAGTTAATTATGACCTATTGTAATTTTTTTTTTAATTTTATTTTTATAATTGAAGATGTGTTACTTGATTATAATTTATGTAGTGGTCATTTTAATTATAAATGGAAAAAAACACATGGAGGATAAACTCCACATGCCAAATGTAACTAACAATTTAATAAATTTCATATCTCCATTGAAATTAATTATGTTTGCATGTCAATAATGATAGATATCATTATTATATTGAATTTTTCATAGATAATAATATGACTTATTATAGTCTCTTTATTTTCAATCACATTAACCATTATTATTCTCATAATTTTAAAAATGTCATTAACATTTCATTTTAAATAATTTTTTTATAAATTTTTTTATTTAAAATATTTTCTTTATGTTTATAAAAAAAAAAAATCCCAAAACCCGGGGCACGTGACCCCTAGCCCTACGTGCCTCCGCCATTGATTGTAGTAATAGTAATGATGACTATAACTATGGAGAAAAATGTTTGAGGGCCCGAAATCAGTGGCTCGAATTCGGCTCAAAACCCAAAACGACGTCGTTTTGGGTTTTGATTTTTTTTCTTTTTCTTCTTTTTCTTTCTTTTCTTTCTTCTTCTTCGTTGAGTTGAACAGGCGAGAGAGAGAACACAGAGGCGAGAGAGAGAACGCAGGTCGTCGTCGTCGCAGCTCGTCGCTCGTCGGCCGATCGTCGCATCGCCGCTTCCGCCTCCGCCTCTGCCTCCGCCCGATTTTGATGGCCCCTCCAGTTCCTCTTCTCCTCCTCCTTCTTCTTCTTCCTTCTCTTCTTCTTCTTCTTCCTCCTTCATTCTCAAATTCGAGCCATTCGAGCCTTTGCCCTTTCGGGCCCTGTACCGCTTCTGAACTATGGAGGTGGCGTTGTGGTTGTGGAGGTAATGGTAAATAATTTATGTCAAAATAAATTTATTTTTAATAGATCACAAAAATATTTTACTATTAACTTTCTTTTTTCATTATATGATACGCGAGAAAATATATATATATATTTTATTTTTTGTCAGATTAAGGTTCCATTTGAAAAATTACTTTTTAGTTTAAAAATCAAAAAATTATTTAAAAAGTTAAAAATTCAATAAGTTATACAAAAAAGTCAAAAATTTTATTTTATCTTTACTTTTTGCACATATTTTCGTAAAAAATCAGAAAGTAATCACAAACGTATTAATTTTTTTACCTTATATTTTAACTAAAAAATTACTAAAATAATATGTTCTTAAACGAGATTTAGGCCTCGTTTGGGAACATGCTAATTTAGTAACTTTTTGACTATTTAGCTAAAAAGATAGGTAAAAAAACTTGTATGTTTGGGATGACTTTTTGGCTAATTACGAAAAGATGTGCAAAAAGTAAAGAGAAAAGATAATCTTTGACTTTTTGGTATGAGTTGTTGGCTTTTTGACTAATTTAGTAATTTTTTGACTAATTGGCTAAAAAGGTAAGTCCCCAAACGGGGCCTTAAATGAAAAAAAAAGCCTAACCATATAGGGGTAATCTCTAGAGTTAGACCTTAAGGAGCCAAGGCTCCAGAGGTTACCACTGGATGGTTGCTACATAGTAGGACCACTCAACTATATAGCAGTAAGTCACACTGGGTACAATTCGTCAAAGTTTGAAAAATTTATCATTTTCTAACTTACACTCCTGACACTATGTACGATTCGTCAAAGTTTGAAAAATTTGTCCAACCAACCATATATATTATCGCCTGAGTGATTGCCCTCAAAAACTCGAAAAAAGTGAAACTCCAATCCTTAAAACTTATGCCCTAAGATCTTGCTAGGATGCAACAATCACACGAGGCTCAAATAAAACTTTAAGAATATGACTCTTCTCACGAAATTACAACCGATTTATAGAGCATTCCAACCTGATAAAAAAGAATAATGTTATATATATCAATTAGTGTATCAATTGATGATTTGATATAATTTAAGAGTTTTTGATATTTGTAATGTGATTAACAAGTGAAGTCAATAATAATATCATAATTAATATTAATACACTAATTAATAGACTAAGGCCTCGTTTGGGAACCCTCCATTTTAGCCAAAAAGTCAAAAAGTTACGCCAATAACCCATACCAAAAAGTCAAATATTCTCTTTTCTCTCTACTTTTTGCACATCTTTTCGTAAAAAGCCAAAAAGTCATCCCAAATATACTAGTTTTTTTTAGCTCATATTTTAATCAAATAGTCAAAAAATTACTAAATTAGCCTGTTCCCAAACGAGACCTAAGGAAACGTGCGTAGACCCCATCCATCGCCAGTTTCACTATTTTTTGCGGTTTTAACGGCTGAAATATCGGTATTTGTTTAAACCTCTCAAGTCCCTCCCAAACTCCCCAAAAATAAAAAAATAAAAAAATCCAGGCATTGTCCCTGTTATTCACGAGAAATGATTATCTAGATCCACATACAAAAACCCTAGGTTTCGATCAGATCCATAAACGCCCAAACCTCCATTGATCGGACTCCTAGGGCCAATTCACATTCCGATTTTCTTTATACTGCATTGCATATTCGAATGCGTCTGGAATTTGTTAACATTTGATCTTAATTTCGAATTCTGTGACCTCCGATTGCTTTCATTGCTGATTTTTTCGATTTTGTGGATTGGCATTACGTTTTTGTGAAGCACTGGTATAGGAAATTTATGTATTGTTGATTTTATAAGGAAAGTAGAGGGTGATTGAGGTTGAAGAAGGATGGCTTCGTTAGCTACGGTTAGCGAGGAGCTCGCAGAGATCGATGGTCAGATCGCTGATATATTTCGAGCTCTATCGTAAGGATTTTCAGATATTATATTATCATTTTCAATGAGTTCGTTGTCTTCAATTATTGTTTAAGCCTTATTGATTGTGAATGCATTTGTTTGTTGGAGATTTGCACAACTTTGATAGTTTATAGGATGTATGTAGGGGTGATAAACCAGTCAAACGAGCCGAGCAGTTAAGTATTCAAGATTGGTTCGTTAAATTTTGGAGCCGATCTCATACAAGTTAGTTTTTGTCGAGCAAGATCGAGTAATTTGATATTTTTATGTAGCCTTAGGATTATTGAACCGAGCCGAACTAGTAATTTATTGTTCAAGTGTAGTTTGAAAACATTACCGAGCTCTGAAATGTGTTCAAAATTGGCTCACTTTTTAACTAATTTGAGCTCGAACGAGTTTTTAATGAGCCAAAATGGGTTTATTTTCTTGCAGAAATGGGTTTCAGAAATTGGAGAAGATTAAGGACTCGAATAGGCGGAGTAGGCAGCTGGAAGAGCTCACCGACAAATTGCGGGAGTGTAAGAGGTAATCAGTGTTTTGAAGACCAACCGCCCACACAAATGCATGAATGCACTTGTAGACATTTACATGAGCATGTATATATATGCATTTACATTTATTGATGGAATTTAAACTTCAGTATTTGTCAGTGTGGTACAACTTCTGGTTGATGTTTATTTCTGGGTGGAATGGTGAATTTGCATTGAAGAAAAGGGAAACATATTTTGAAATTATGCAAATAAAGTTCAGGCACATGAATTTTATCTTATTCTACCTGAATTGTTACATTATTGAACTGCACTTGGGTAACTTAAGAGTTAAATCTGAAGAATTAAGGTTCTCATAAGTTTGTATTAACAAAATCTTAAAAGTTTTTGGGATTCAAGTTTCTATGCCTCAAATGATTGATAAAATATTAGTAACTATTATGTTTTAGGTTTTTCTTTCAAGCAATAACATGTAGCTATATAAAATATCAACATGTAGTGTGGAGGCATTGTTTTGTTTCAAGGGGCAACTCAATTTGAACCTGTTGATGCTCAACAATTTCAACTAAACATGATGGACCAACCAAGATAAATGGGATTTTAATAGTGGATTATATTTTTAAGTATTTATTTCCCCTTTTTGCTGTCTTTAATAAATCAGAAACATATAATGATTATTGTTTCTCCAGGCTTATTAAAGAGTTTGATAGAGAGCTGAAGGGTTTGGAGGATAGAAATGATCCAGATACGAACAAGATGCTGAACGAGAAAAAGCAATCACTGGTTGGCTCATTTTGATACTTTAATTTGGGTTTTGGTATTTGATGCTGCAACTATAGCCGGAATGTTGCAATAATGAATGTTGTGTCTGTTTTTGTGCAGATCAAAGAGTTGAATTCATATGTTGCTATGAAAAAGCAGTAAGTTAACATCTCTAGTACTTAATACTTAACAATTGATGAAGCATTTCAGAAGTCCATTGAAGGATTATTTGATTATTATATTAACTTTCTAAATGCATGTCATGCATAGCCTCACTCATTTGAAATGTTAATTTGACAGTAACAGTATAATCTGACAAAGAGGTCAGCTCAAAACCTTGTAGTTAACTGTCTTCATTTTCTTTGTTGAACATGTGTATGTGATACATGTTCACATGTCCCATAAAAACCCTTATTTATGTTTAACATGCTTTCTTTCATTCTTTTGTTCCTCTTTGGTTTTGTTTGTTGTATATGTTCACATGTTCCATAGAATCCCTTGTTTCTGTTGAGCATGCTTTTGATCATTCTTTTGTTCCTTTTTGGTTTTGTTTGTTGTTGTTGTTGTTGGTTCACTGGATGGCTCTAGAAAATAATTTGTCCTTAAATGATCTTTATTTCCTTTTTGAAACTAGTCAATTCAAATGCATTTTTTTTAAGTTAATGTATCAGAAGTCATTTGTCCATGTGTAAGTTGTTTTTATGAAATAAAGAGAAATGTTTATTAAGTGTCACAATCTTTATTTTTCAGGTGTTCAGCTTTTCTCATGTTAATTGTTATTCTTTGTCATGCTTTTTAGGTTTTTATGTATATGTGGCTGTGTTTTCACATTTTTGTGGTTGTTGTTGTAGATGTGCAAGCAATCTTGACAACAAGCGAGTTGAGCTCTTTGAGGGGCCTAGTGAAGGGATTGGAGAAGACAATGTCTTGCTAGCTTCATGTAAGGATGTGGCCTCTTTGCTAACTTGCAATTGCTTTATGCTTTTTACATACTATAAATCAGAATTTCTAAATATGGAACGAAAATAGTTCATCTGATATACAACTTTTGGTCATCAATTATTCAGCTTCAACTTGTGGCATCAGCAAAAGCTTGCATGCTTTTATGTGCTATTTTGTTATGATGAAATTGAAAAAGATTGTAGAACTATTGCTGAGCCACCATTTGTAGTGTAGTAGCTGAGGAAGAGTGGAAGTGAAGGAGACAAAGAGGAGAGATTATAGAGAGAACCAAGTTGGCTTGGTTCGATTATTGGTTTTACTATTTTCTACTATTTAATATTTAGAATGCCATAATTAGAACAGTTACTAAAGCTAGACACAGCTTAGTTGGGCCAATTGTAGAAGACTTGCATAGTGCCTATCTAGGCCTATTCAATTGAGGAATAAAGGTTATTTCTCATGAATGATGCAAGACAACAATGCTGCTGTCCTCTTCAAGTCTTTTGTTGGACTTGGTTGGATTCTGTTCCACATATTTTAAAGAAGCCCTTACTTCTGTATAGATTGTACCTTCTTTACTTGAGTAAGATATATGTGTGTGTATATGTATATTCAGTTTGGTTTGGGACCTTGAGTAAACTGACCCTGCAATACACAGCCAAACAGCCTTTTTTTTTTTTTTTGAAGTCTAAAACTTTGAACTGGGAGCAAAACAGAAGCACTGATGAACAGAGCCGAAGCAAGCCAATCAGGTTTTGGTTCATATTCTAGCTTTCACCAAGAATATGTAGAATGTGGCCCTTGTAGAGGTCAGTACTCTGATTTCTTTGGGTGAACTAACACTTCAACTGATAACTGATATCACATATGACATATCAAGGCCATAGCTTTTAATTCAATGTAGTGGATTTTCTTAATTGCAACTTCAAACTGCACTTAAGTTCTCCATTTTCTGAGTTCCCATTTGGGAACATATCAGCTGCATGCTATTTTTCTTTCCGCATTGGACAGTTGAACCTCACCTAATATAAACATATGAGTCTTCTTTCCCTTCCAAAGATGAGGCTTATGTTTAAGGAGATAACTTTACAAATGTTGGCAACCAGTATGCTGCTGCTGAATGAGAGTTGTGGAACTTGCTATAATGGCCAAGCAAATTGACTGTATGATCATAGTCTGGGTGAGTGCAATTTCTGCGAGCTGCTACAGAATTTGGTCATTATCCTATAGCTTACCTCTAAGTCGAGAATCAAATATGAGACATACTCTTAGAATCTCCCATGAGTTGATTGATTCTTCACTTGTAACCTGTCAAGATGATATGGTAATCATTTAACTTGGGTATCTCTAAAAAAGATTTTGTTAACAAGTGTCCTAAGGGGATTAGCTAAGAATGCATTAAATGAAGCCAACTATTTCCACTAGTATAGATATCAGAAAAAGTAATGAATGTTTGGTTGGAAATAATTTAATTCTTTTGTAATAAGATTAAAATATCCTCTTTCTTTTGCGTCAAATTTTTTTTTTTAGGTTATTTTTTTTTTAATTCTTTATGTTTTACTTTTTTGCATTTTTAGTTTCAAAATTATTAATTGAACTTGTATAATCTAATTTATCTACATGAAAAAAGGTTTTTCTTTTTTAAATGATTATATTGGTTTTGAGAAATCATGTTTCAAAAAGGTGGGTAGTGTTTGGTAGAGTTTTCTAAATATGATTTGAGAATAGGAGTTGTATTTTGAGTTTGTGAGTTTTGGAATTATGATTTTAGTGTGGAAAATTTGTTTGTTGAATTTTTTGATGTGACATATGATATTTGGTACAAAAACTTACAACTCATAACCAAACGCACAACTCAAAATTCTATTCAAAGCCTCTGTTATCAGAATCTTACGATTCGCGATTCGATTCACGATTCGATACGCAATTTTTGCAAAATCGATACGAATCTATGAGTGAATCTATTTTGGAAGTGAATCTCTAGTGAATCGCACGATTCACAATCGAATTCACGATTCGATTCACTTTTTACGATTCATGCAATTTTTAAAATTATTGTGTTCGACATATTTTCGACTCATTTTTTCCATCTTTTTAGTGAAAATGACATAATACAACTTCTAATAGCATTTAATACGAAAATAACCAACATATATATATGATTTGTTGTTATTTTAGTGATCATGGAGTTTTTTATAGGAGGATCCAATCAGATTCAGTCAGACCTAACATATTTTTAACCTTTCTTCTCATTTTTTTCCCCTTCAAAAAATCGTAATATATCTTCTAAAGATATTTAAGATTAAAGTTACACTATGAATTATCCATTATTATTTTATTAAATTGAATATTACATGTGTGAGGTCAGTTATACCTTTTAAAATGTTTTAGGTTTTAAAATAAAATATTCTAAATAATTCTTTCTTATTATTTGCTCACTCTTACTTAGAAAAGTATATATGTTTATTGTCCAAATATCAATATCATTGTTAACTATTGTTACTTTAGAAATTAATAGTTTGTCTATTTGGTTATTATCTTTATTAAGAATGGTTGATAAAAAATATCTATAAAAAAAAAAAAAAAAAAAAAGATAAGATAGTGATTTTACATAGGAACTTTTTTAACTTCTTACCTATTAAATTATGTGATTATCATTCAAAATAACATTTTTGTTGATTTAAGTCTAAATATTTTATATTCATAAGATATATTTAACATCTAAATGTGTAGATATATGTTTTTAAGTAATTTAGAAAAAGTGACCGAATCTTTACGATTCACGATTCGATTCGATTCACGATTCGGTACGAGGCCATTTCGATTCACGATACGAATCCCGATTTGACAACTATGTTCAAAGCTCATACAAATTTTAAAAAATTCGGAAAATAATTTTTACTGAATATATAAAAATTAACATGTGTCAATTGCATAAAAAAAAAAAAAATGTATTGTTCCGGTCAACTGGTGGGACAACCGGTTAGCCCAAATTTTTCCGCCTTAAACAGAGTTTTCAAAATTTAATGTGGAATTAACTTTTAAAAATCGTAAACATACGTCAAACGCAAATAAAGGGGTAGAAATATATTTAGAAAATACAACCAAACACAGCCGTGTATTTTCTTTTTTAAATGTAAGATAAAGTGTTTGATTTGGTCAGATTTTTAAATGGAAGACAATTGTTTATTTTTGTTTTTAGTGATTCTGTTTTTTAAAAATTGACTCAATTTTTATTTTATTTTTTACTTTTCGGCTCTTCTATTAATTTTTTTTTTAATATTTTTTTGAAAAAGGTTTAGAAAAGACAAAAGTAATTTATTTTTTGTAATTTTTTTTTCAAATAGAATTTTGTTTATTTTCATTTTTAGTGAAAAAAGTTTTGACTAAATTTTTCTAATTTTTAAAATTGTATAGTCAAAAAATGGACCTAAAAAGTACATAAATATTTTTTTTGATTAAAAAAGAAAGAGAATATTTTGGTCTTATTGCGAAAGAATTAAATTCGTGCCAAGCAAACATTCATTACTTTTTTTGATTTCTATACTAGTGGAAGTAGTTGGCTTCATTCAATACATTCTTAACTAGTGCCACTTGTTAACAAAACCCCTCTAAAAAATTAGTAAAATGGTAAAAGCTTGGGCACTAAGAGTGAGAACAAGGGTTTTGAGTACAAGCGCAGCTGGGCAGATACTCTGCAAATAATGCTAAAGGATAGGTCTATGATTAGTTCACCTCTTGCAGCTCTGTCCATCAGTATTGACCAGAAGAACTAGGAATGGCCTGTTGTATGGATCATCTTGAGTGGCCTAACTGTCATTATCATGAACTAGTAAAACCTGCTTCATGGTTAAAAATTCTTCTGCATGGTTTTTAATTCTTGAATGTTATGGAAGTGTAAGCGCACATTGTTGTTTTATCAGATGTGCAGAATGTTCATGTAAATTTCATTTTACTGATGTGTATTATTTTTTGTAAGATTTCTGATCTGAAAAGTAACCAAATGCAGCTATGACGAATCAAGAGTTAATAGATAACGGAAATCAGATGATGGATGAGACTGATCAAGCCATTGAGAGGTCAAAAAAGGTTAGTATATCTATTCTGCTCCAGTCAACTCAACAAGCCTTACGCCAATTGCCTTTGGTTGCTACGTATGTCTATCTTCTCCAGCTAACTCTATGGAAAGCTATATATTGATTAAAGACTTAAAAAGTCCAAATATGGCCTGACCCACATGTAATTGTTTTCGCCCCTTCAATTTGATTCGAGTCAATCTTTCATGCCTATGCATTAGTTAACCTACAATGCACAAGGGCAAAGCTATCTCAAATGGCATTCCCCCACTTTATCTTCAATCTGTGTCACTACTAACATAATTTGATTTTAAGTTTTATGTTGGCTTTTTGCTTACCACAACCCTCTTCCCCCTCTCCGGGCTTGGGATGGGTTTTCTGTAACCCCTCTTGTATCACTAATGGCACCTGTTGCTGTTACTACTACTACAGCTTGGTGCTTCAGAAACAATCATTTGATCTTTTGCTGGTTTGCTTGTATCAATTTTGGCTAACTCAGTGAGGTTCAGTTATCTGTCTTAGAGTGGTATAGGAATTATTGGACATTTAGTTTTATCTTTTTTATTTTACTTAGGGTGACTGTTATTCTGCAGTCAAAAAATTGCATTGGTAGCCCCCTCCTTCATCCATGTGTCTCACAGTGACACATGTGAGAGAAGGCTTTGGATTAGCCCCCTCCTTTCTTTATTATTGATATAATTAGCCTTTTCCATTTTTACTTTTGATGATAGGTTGGCAAGTTAACCAGAGTTAGTTAACTTTTGCTACATATTGTTGAAACACCTACATTTGGCAATGCCCAGAAAGCTAGCACATATCTAAAAGTATGCATTTGTTATCTCTGTCTTGGTATTCTAAGTTCCAATTAAAAATGATAAAAAAGAAAGTGATGTTGCGAATAATTGTAGCTGACCTATCTGAAGACTAAAATTTTCTCAACTTGTGTGATGAACTTGTCTGTGGTTAGACGTGCTCATGGGTAACAATTGTTCTAGTTTACATTTTTTTTCTTCTATGCCACATCATATACCTGCTAATGGACCTCCAGTTTTTAAATTTGTTTGGCACATATTTGTTTGGTAGTGCTAGCAACATCTTCCTGTCAATCTCATTTGGTTTTGGGTCTTGGAAGCAATTTGGTGTGGAATTAAAAAGAAATAAATAAATGATGATGGTTTTTCTATCCAATAATTTGAACCCTGATAAAGCTTTTTGTGGTGCTACCAATGTGAAGCAACACCACCAAACTATGCACATTTTGTTTAATACATGTAAATTAGTGACTCTCCCAAATGTGCCCCACCAAGAGAGAGAGGGGGAGGAGGCAGTGGTGAAATTGCTTGTAAATCTTCAAAAGCTTATTTTCCAGGTTCTCTGTTTTTGTAATAGGTTGTCCATGACACAATTAATGTTGGAACCGATACTGCAGCAGCTCTGAAGGCGCAGGTACATTGTTAGACTAATTTGAGAAAGAAAGTTGACAGCTTCTAAAATTTAGGTGTGAGAACTGAAACATCATACTTCTTTTATGTTTAGACTGAACAAATGAGTAGAATTGTTAATGAGTTGGACTCTATCCATTTCTCGATCAAGAAGGCTTCTAAACTGGTGAAGGAAATTGGTAGGCAGGTCAATCTCTAAATTTTTCACATCTCTCTTCTCTGATGTACTTGATATATATTGTTAATTTGTGTTACTTACTTGGATTCTTGAATTAGGTTGCAACTGATAAGTGCATTATGGCCTTGCTCTTCCTTATTGTGCTTGGAGTCGTAACTATCATTATTGTAAAGGTTAGGCCTTTCACTTCTTATCTCCCTTCTTTGCTTGCTATATCAGAAGTATGATGCAACTTTTGTTTGGTCAATTTATTCACTTTTCTCTTATTCCTTTTAATAGTGTATGTAACCCCACCAATACTAGCTTGTTGACATAAAAGAATTCCTGGTGCATATTTGGAATTTGGATTCTACTTGGGTTGTGAACTCAAGTTCTTTTACATATTTTTATTTTTTTCTTAAATTTTGGCGTAGACGTTACAGTCCTAACCTAATGGTTACTATAGGCACGTCTTTTGTTTACTCTATTGTCTCGTGTTCAGAAATTTTTTCAAAATCATTTGAAAGAATTCATATGTTTTCCAGCTCAAACTACTGCAGAAAATGAAAATAACATTAGGGGTTGAATTTGGCTATGTAAGGGCTTGAAAAGGTGTTTGGTGAAACTTGTAAGTTGTATCTATAACTTATGTTAGCTGCAGCATGCACACACGATGCTTTTATTATGTAGCAGTAAAGTTCAGTCGTCCTTTCCTCATAACACAGTATCTATTTTATCTTCAGTCATTCTTCATTGGAAAAATGTTCCAAATTTTTTAGTGGGTTTTGGCACTTTCTAGTTGTCTGGTTGGTAAATTAAATTATTTTTTGGATGTTCTATCAACGTTTACAATCATGTCCCATGGAAAGATGCACTCGTGCAAGCATAGCATTGAATTAGGAATATCCTTGCTACACTTTGTTCTGGATTCGGGAGATAAGTGCTCGTCTTCAACTTTGGAATAAATTAAGAGTAATGCTAGGGATCGTGAAGAAAATATCATGAAAGATTCTTCATCTTTAGATTACACGTACTATTAAACACCACATACTAATCAAAGGATGAAAAACCTTTATGATACATTTCATGATTTTTTTTTCATAATCCTTAGCATTATTCATAAAGTAAGAGTATTTTTTTTGGTGGCCCAAATCACCTCATTTTCTATTTGATTTTCATTTTTCCTCGTACCAAATGCTAGAAAGTCCAAAAACCATTTCCCACTAAACTAAACAAATGGAGGGATAGTTGCAAACATGGTTTGGATTCACATTTTAGATAATTTTTGTACTAAATGAATTATTTATTTATTTTCTCGTAGAGGCACTTAGGTAAATGTATTCCTCTTAGCAATTACCCTTGACAACCACCTCCTGCGACTAACAACCACCTATGGCCACCGTCTCAAATTGTCGACAACTACCTTCTTCCGCCTGCGACCATCACCTCTCATCAGCCACCCATCTCACTTGTTTTCCAAACAAGTTTTAAAATAAATTTGTGTTACACATATTTAATGTTTTCATTTTCACAAACAATAAACTATCTACATTATCAAACTGCATCTTAAATGCTTAAGTTGCATGTGGAGGATTTAACGGTTCCTAATATTTCTTGAACGAGTTTGCTATGTTCACTTATATGCCATCTGGTTTATTAAATATCATATATAATATTATATGTGCTGAGCTATTTTGAATATTTGAATTTCCAGCTTGTGAATCCACACAACAAAGACATTCGGGATATCCCAGGACTAGCCCCTCCTGTTCAGAGTCGGAGATTACTTTGGAAATGCTAGAAGTGGAACACCATTATACGAGTTTGTTGGGTGGATCTTGGGTTGTTTAGCTCGTGACACCGTCTGATTGGCTGACTTTCCTAATTGCCAGACTCAAAAAATCTTGTTGTATCCAGTTGAGTATATCTTCAATCCACATGGTGTTTGTATGTTCTACCATTTTTCCCCCTTAAATTATCCCCCATTTGAGCCCTTAAACATGTATATTTACTAATCATTGTATTTGTTCATACAAGCAAATTCTAATTATATGATGCCGATTTCATGTTTTGGCTACCAAATTGATGATCTAAACACTATTTTTAAGTCATATTTGATTCACAAGATTAATAGTGAAGTATTAATAATCCTATTAAATTAGTGTGGTATTCACTATCCAATTATATTAATATTCATTGGATTAATAATCTCACTCCTATCTCATTATTAATAATCCTACAAATTTATTGGATTAATTATTCATTAGATTAATAATCTTAAATCAAAATATTAAAATAAACATAGAATAATTAAGTTTACGAATTAATAATTTCAATCTTATGTTCTAATTTACTCAACCAAACATGCCCTTAAAAAAAATCAGTACAAAGCTATTTAAGACAGAACAGTGATGGTCTCGGCAGGTTAACTTCTTGGTCAACACACAATAAATTTTCTTGGGGAAGTAGCTAAGCAAGCAATCACAACTGGCACTGTACCTCTTCTATCTATCCTATCCATCTAGCGTGGATATGGGGTTGCTATCCTATCCATCTAGCGTGGATATGAGGTTGCTAACGTCAGGCTTTCACGGGACACGACGCGGGGGGGGGGGGGGGGGGGTGTGGGATTTTTGAACGGTTTATACTGGTCCTGTTTGGTGCAGCTTAAAAGCTGCTTATTTTAACTTTTAACTTAATTTAAGTTATTTTGATGTGTTTGATTTAGCTTATAGCTTATAACTTATAGCTTTTTGAAAGTCAGAAATTAGCTTATTCTTTGAGTGGGGCAGGAGATGCTTAATTTATAAGTCAGAAATCAGCTTATATTTATAGTTATAAGTTATAAGCTGTTTAGGCATAAGCTATAAGCACTTTCCCACAACTCTATCAAACAGGGCCACTGTAAGATTCATTAAATAGATATTTATAAAAATAAATAAAAAATCTTAATTGAATATGTCTAATCCCATAATAAGATCGCATTTATATATAAAAATAAATAAATGAATAGCATGAATTATAGATATTCAATTAATTTAATTTTTTATATAAATACTACATTCAATAAATTTTATTACAATATAAATTATTTAGATAATCAATAGGTCGGGGACAAGTCCCACAAGGCTAACGGCAGGAATCCCAAATCCTTCTCATTTTTGTAGTGACCATTATAGTATCCCAAATTTTTTATCTCATAAAAACCAATAAAAGACAAAAGTTTTGCAAAACCAAAAAAAACACATCCAAACAAAATATCACATCCAATCCCATAATCATTTCACTTTTTCTCTCACAAATATCACATCCAACCACATAAAAACTCAACTATCTTCCCAAACACTAAAAATTTTTTATCTCATAAAAACCTATACCTACTAAAATCTACATAAAAACTCACTTCCCAAACACCCACATTTGTTTTATGAATCTCAAATCCTCCTGACTTTTGTAGTGACCATTATAAGTACCGGCAGTTATACTGTATTTGTTTTATGAATCTGTATAGGGATTTAGAAAATAAAAAAATAAATAAAATATAAATAAAATATATTTATATTTATATATATATATATATATATTTAAATTCATTCCTAAATTTATGAATTAAATACAACTTTAAAGTTGTATGAACTGTTGCAATACAGACATGCTGGTATTCGAAGGATCTGGTTTTATAAAGGATCACTCTTGAAACAAGTGGTAATTCTTTTCGCCCATGGATTGAAAGAATTAGGATAAATTATAAATATATTCCCTAAAGTTTGTTTAAAATATAAATTATTCCATGTAGTTTGAAAAATTACAAATATTTATTGTCTGAATTTTTTATTTACTAACAGAATTAATTGAAAAAGTTTAATTTCTAACTGTTCACCTATATAATAATAAAATTATTTGAAATATTAATTGATATAAAATTTTAATAATATTAAAAATTGTTAATTAATTTGATAATTTATTAATAAAAGAACCTATTTATTATGAAATTAGAAATTTTAGGGGGTATAATGTAATTTTTAAAATTATAAAGAGTAATTTGTAATTTAAATAAATCTCAAGAGATGTATTTATAATTTACCCAAAGAATTGAGCCCCATATAAAGATCCAGGCGTGTGAAAAGGGTAACAATAATAGGAGGTGCACTAAAGAAATACAAAGAAAAGTGTAGCTCATATTTAATATTGTAAATATAGTGTGTGATTTATTGAAATAAAAATAGTTTTTTCTTTTTGTCTCCTTGTGATAAGGTATTTTGTTAATAAATCAAATGTAAAATTACGTAGATTAAAAGTTGATTTTTTTTAATTTTTTAAAAAATATATAAAAAAAAAGATAGAAAGCGATATGATTAAAAATAAATTAAAAAAATTAAAAAACTCACTTTTAGTCGAAATCCTAAAATTTTAATTCATTCTAGAGCCAAATAAAGTATAAATGTGACAAAAACAATAATTTTAAACCACCCATTAATGTCATCTTGGAGAAATTACAGGAAAAGCTTTCATGTTTGGGTGTGTTTGATTGGATGGACTGGATAAAGGGGGATTAGAATTCATCGGACTTGAGTCTTGGGACTGTGAATCTCCCGGATTATTTGGTTGGATTGGATATGTATCCTGTGTTTATTTTTTCATGGTATTAGATGTCTGGAAAGGACTATTTTCAGTAAATCTAACGTTTGGTTAGACGGACTAGATAGGATAAATGAACAAAAGACTATTTTACCATTTTTTCAATTGTGTACTAAGTAATAGCAATATTAAACATATCTTTAATATTTTAATTATTTTTAGCTAGATTAAATAAAAATTTATTTTATTTTATTTTTTACACAATTAAACAAATTTATTTTTTAAAAATAAATAAATAAATAAATAAAATATCAGTAAAAATTTATATTATTTTTTTAATTAAAATTTTAAATAAATTTGTTTTTAAAAATAATAATAATTAAACAATGAAATTAAATAAAATATCTATTAACATTTAAATAATGAAATTAAATAAAATTTTAAAATAAAAATCAATAAAATATCTATAAAAAATTATTTTAAAAAAATAAATAAAACATCAATACAAAGTTAAATAAAATTATTTTATTTTTAAATTGAGACATTTAAATTTTACTAAATATAATACATAATTAAATAGTAGATGGTCAAAATGGTCATTTCACCACCTAATCCTAACAGTAAATAATCCCTCCAAAATTGTCCCACACTAGGATAGTATAATCCCCCATATGGGGGATAAGGAGTCCGGCCGAACTCCATGTCCGGCAGACTAAAAAAAAAACAAACATCGAATTGGATTTACTGTGCGGATTACAATCCGCACAGTAAATAATCCCCCTTATCTCCCCAATCAAACACACCTAAAGTCTTGTATCAAAATAAATTTTAAATTTTATTAATTTAAATCTTTAATCTTTTAATTTGTTTTTAATCTAAATATTTACTTATTTTCGTTAAATAAAATTGACTAAAAAATTATATTTTAGTCATTAAACTAATAAAAAATGATACTTTAAATATTTTATGTATAATTATATTGAGTATAATAACTAAAATACTTTTTTTAATAGACTGATGGTTTAAATTAAAAATAAATTAAAAAATTAAGATTTAAATTAATAAAATAAAAAATATATTTTATCACAAAATCAAACTTTCAAGATTTTTTTTTTTTTTTTTGTATACTGTTTTTATAAACTTCTTTTTCTATACACTTTAACATAACTGAAAAGCTTCTCGTACTGAATTGATGGTTTGTCGTCGTACAACTTTACAGATACACAAGGTCAAATAAATTCCAAAATTTTAAAAAACCAATAAATAAATTACAAATATATCTTATGAGTTTTTTTTTTAAAATATAAATTATATTTTGTGATTTAAAAAATTATAAATATTTTTTTATTAGAATTTTTTATTTAACAGAATTAATTAAAAAATAAAATTCATAATTACTCTCCTATACAATAATAAAATTATTTAATTTATTAATTGAAACATATTTTTAACATCATTAAAAATTGTTAATTGATTTAATGATTTATTAATAAGATGGATGATTTGTTATGAAATTAAAAACCTTAAAGGGTATAATATAATTTTTAAAACCACAAAAGTAATTTATATTTTAATCAAATCTCAAAAAATTTTATTTATAATTTACTATAAAAAAATAGGATAAATTATTTCGTAGTATAGCATATCATGCGATTATATTTATGATGAATTATAATCTATATTTTTGTTGTTCTTGAATTACTAAAAATAAAATTATTTTAATAATTTTTTAATTTTTTAACTTTTTACAAAAAGATGTACAAAAAAATAGAAAGAGTGATGTGATAATTTTTAGTGATTTTTTAGGTTTTTTATGACTAAAATACTAATGTCTCGTTTGGTAACTTTTAATTTTAGTCAAAAAGTTAAAAAATCATTATAAGTTGTCACATCACCCTCTCTACTTTTTTACATATTTTATCGTAAAAAATTAAAAAATTATTAAAATAATATGTTTCCAGACCTCCCCAATCGGGGCCAATCACAATAAAACTAAGAACATCTCCAATGGTGAATCAGATTTTTCATCAAATTTGAGTAAAAAATGACTCATTTCACCAAATCTGGTATCACATGCTCCAACGGTTCACCTTTCACCAAATCTGTCCCGGGACAACCGGGTGGTCGACCGGCCGGTTGACCGGTTAGGCAAAATTTTTTTTTTTGTTTTTTTGAATTGTCTGAACTTTTTTTTGAACTTTCTGAACTTTTTTCGGGACGACCGGGTGGTCGACCGGCCGGTCGACCGGTTAGGCAAAAATTATTATTATTATTATTTTTTTAACAGTTTGAACTTTTTTCCTGAACTGTTTGAATCTTTTACTGGTTGACCGGTTGGTCAACCGGCCGGTCAACTGGTTGGTCGACCGGTTGTTATAACCCAATGGTCAGTAACAGTGATTTGGTGAAATGCTTCGCCTGTTCTCAGTTTGATAAAATGTTTAGTGAAATCTCATTTTGATATCGATTTGGTGCAACCGTTGGAGCAGTGAACAGTAGCTTTTTCATCAAATTTTGAATTTGATACTGGATTTGATGAACCGTTGGAGATGGCCTAAGATATCACATGACGCACCAAATAACTTCTCCAAAAATAGTGTGAGAGACTTTCTTTAGTCACGGTACTACATGACCTTTTTTTTTTTTCTTTTTCACATGATCATTTTGTTATAATTCACAATTTGCATTTGGGTTTTCACTTTAGAGGGGGTTTGAGAAGTGATTATTTTAATTAATTATTTAATTTTTTATAAATATATATATATATATATATATAAAAAATGATATAATTGAATGTTTTGATTTTTTAACTTGATTAAAATACTTATTAGTAAAATTTTTGTTAGGCTTAAATTAATAGAGTCTTAATCAAAATTTCATCAAACAACACAATAATCAAGCAATTGTGTTGAGGTTCTATACTTTGAAAGTTTAAGGACTTTTTTGGAGTAAAAATAATGGCATTACAAATAAGAAAAAGAGAAAGAGAGAAAAAGAAGATGATGATGTAAATGATTGAATGAACAATTAAATACAAGTGAAGTATATTAAGACCTCGTTTAGGAAACGACCGGTTTAGCTAAAAAGTCAAAAAGTTACTAAAAAAGTCAAAAAGTCAACAACCCATACCAAAAAGTCAAAGATTATATTTTCTCTTTACTTTTTGCACATATTTTCATAAAAAATCAAAAAGTCATCCCAAACATACTATTTTTTTTTAGCTCATATTTTAGCCAAATAGCTAAAAAATTACTAAATTAGTATGTTCCCAAACGAGGCCTAAGACTACTCCTATCTAAGTTTAAACTACTCTTATGTAAATCTACTCCTAAGATAGAAAAGAAATAGAAATCAAGTCATGTATTGATTGTTGGTCTTTTACAATAGAGCCATTAATGGCAATTTATAAAATAAAAAAAAATGAAAAAAAAACTTCCATTAACCACCACTTAAATAACTATTTTTAACTTTCTAAGGCCTCGTTTGGGAAGTGGCTATTTTAGTAGGCTATTTGGCTTTTTAGCTATTTTAGTAGCTATTTTAGTTTTTGTGTTTGGGAAGATGAGATGGATTTTATTTGAGTTGTTGTATTGAAAAATGTGTTGAAATGATGTTTGAAATTAAAATGACAAATTTATCCCTAACTTTTTATTTTTTAAATTGATATAAAGGGACAAAATGGTAATTTGGCCCTTGATGTGGACAATGGCCGGCTGTGGCAGTGTAGGCTGTGCCTACATTGTCCCGGCAGCAGCCTTTTTTTTTTTTTTTGAAAACCTGTGAACAATGAGGCTTTTGGGATTTTTTGTGAAAATAGCCTAAACCCGGCTACTTTTTCCCTTCCCAAACACCCCCTAAATCTTTCATCTTCTATTTTACAATGTCATGTGTCTTCCATCTCTTAAATTTTCAAAATTTGCCTTAATTTCTCTTTAACCTTCAAGATTTTCCAGCATAATAAGAAGAAGAAGAAGAAGAAAAAAAAAAAAGTAATACAAAATTTAAACCTAGTCATAATTGATGAAAAATTTATTTACGGTGCAAACAATGTCCCCAAACTCTTTAAAAATGAGATGACTCGAATTCTTAAAGAGTTGTGTGAATATAAATAAATAATAGAAATTATGAAAATTATAATCGATTAGGCATATATATATATAAATTATTTTATTTTATTTTTTTGTTGTTGTAACCACTTTGAAATACTCCTCCATTACTGTTGTATAAAAATTAGAAATAAATTTCAGAATTTCTTTTTGTAAACCACTTTATCAAAATTATTTTTTGATATGAACCACAAAGCCATTATGGTTGTTGGATGATAGAAATCGTAATGTTAATTGATTTTAGAAAATTAATTTTTTTGACAAAATTAATAATATCAAAAAATTCAAATTCATCAAATGTGAATTGTTCATAATTTTCAGCCATTTTGGCTTAAAATCATATCCTCTAATTGGATTTTCACCATTATTTTGTGATGGGTATTCATAAAATTTAGCCATGTTTGGCTTAAAACCATACCTTTCAATTGAATTTTCACCATCATTTTGTAATGGTTGTTCATCAAATTTAGCCATGTTTGGCTTAAATTTTTGCCTTTCAATTGAATTTTTACCATTATTTTGTAATGCTTGTTCAACATTCTTTGTCATATTTTACTTAAAACCACACATTCCAATTGGATTGTTAACATTAAAATGCTCAATATCCTTTGGTAAAAGAAGTTGGTCTTTTTTTTCAATTAATGGCTTGAAAAAATGCCCTCCAAGCACGCCATTTTCAGAACTTAATTTTTCCTTGGCCATGACTTTTGTAAATAGAAAGTTTTGCTTAGAAATACCTCTTAGCAACTCATAATATTCGTACTTTTAAAGATTCTCTAATTTTTTATTCCAATGTTAAATTTCTCCATCAACTTGATAAACTTGACAACTAAGTTAATGAATTTTTTCATCAATCTTTTTGCATCAAATAATATGGTAGTGATGAAATTATTTGAAATTTTTGTCAATCAAGAGAATTAATTATTTTTTGTAGGGCCAAAATTTCACTCTTGTACTAATAAATTTCATCATCACAATGCCAAATCATTCTTTTCATTTCATTTGTCATGCTATTATGTTGGCAACAGGAAGTAGAATCATTATACATGGAAGATGAGGCATTCCAATAATGATTCATACCCATTGAAACATTGCCACTCCATTGGTGGTTTACATCCATAGGTGCACAAGATGTAAACATGCCACTTGATGGCATAATTTCTTGATATGCATCATTTTTTTCCCTCAAAGTTAGGACGATATCCCACTAGGCATGCTAAAAATTGTTAGTAACATTTTTGTTACACTTAGATTGATAGAGCCTTAACCAAAATTTTACCAAACAACACAATGATCAAATAATTGTGTTGAGGTTCTATACCTTGAAAGTTCAAAAACTTCTTTAGAGTAAAAATAATGGCAATACAAACAAGAAAAAGAGAAAAAAAGAAGAAGAAGATGAGATGTAAATGATTGAATGAACAATCAAATACAAGTAAAGTACATTGACTACTCCTATTTAAGTTTAAACTACTCTTACATAAATTAAGGCCTCGTTTGGGAATAGGCTATTTTAGTAACTTTTTGACTTTTTACGAAAAGATGTGCAGAAAAGTAGAGAGGTGATGTGACTAGTTTTAGTTGGCTTTTTGGCTTTTTGTCTAAAATAGTCAGTCCCCAAACGAGGCCTAAATCTACTTGATAGAAAAGAAATATAACTCAAGTCATATATTGATTGTTGGTCTTTTACAATAAAGTCATTAATGGCAATTTATGAAAAAAAATGAAGGAAAAAAAATTCATTAACCAGTATCTAAATAACTATTTTTAACTTCTTAAATCTTTCATCTTTTTCCTTACTATGTCATGGGTCTTTCATCTCTTGAATTTTCAAAACTTATCTTAACTTCTCTTTTTAACTTTCAAAATTTTGCTACATAATAAGAAAAGAAAAAGTAATAAAAAATTTAAATCTAATCATAATTTACGAAAAAATTATTTATGATGCAAACAAAACCCAACCGCCAGTGTTTGGGAAGAGGTTTTTTGGATTTTTTTGGCTAAAATAGTCAAAAAAATAAAATAAAATAGGCTATTTTAGCCACAACAAACAAAATATCACATCCAACCCATAATCAGTACACTATTCTCTAAAAAAAAAAGTCAAAAAAGTCAAAAATATCCTTCAAAAACCAAGCTTTTTAGCCCAGGCTAAAATAGCCAAAAAAGCCAACCCATTTCCCAAACGAAACCATAAGCGAGTTTGGAAAGTTTAGTTTTGGGCTTTTTTTTGACTAAAATAGCCACAAAAAATAAAATCGATTTTTTAATTTAATAAAACAAAATATTACATCTAACTCATAATTATTACATTATTTTTCTTACAAAAAAAAAATCAAAAAAATCAAAATTTCTTTCTAAGCGAGACTTTTTAGCCTCAGTTTAAAATAACTAAAAAATTTTAAAAAATTAAAAAATCAACTCATTTTCCAAACGTGTTGTCCATAATATTTTAAAAAAACTTTTCATGGCCAAAAAAAAGGTTAACTCGTTTTTGTGTTAGTCGAGGTAATAAGGTAACAAAAATGCTTTAGAACTCTAATATAGGAGTTCTAATAGCTCTAATGGGAAGGTGAGACCTACTCTGATGTGATGTTTATGTCTTGCTTTGTTTTTTTTTTTTTTTTTTTTACTTTAACACATCACTAGAGCTCAAATTAAAATTCTAAATTTAGAGCTCTCTAACATTTCCCAATAAGGTAATGATGGTTTGGTATTATTAAGGTAATGGTGGGTTGGTATTAATGGGTTGGTATTAGCTGTAAAGGTCGAAAAAGCTTTATTGCTCACATAATGTAGGTCTTGTTTGGCCACTTGAGCGGTTGGACTAGAGTGTGATGGTTGTCGTATCCACAACGCGTTTGATATTTGATTTGGGAGGTCAGTTTGCTAGTGTAAGCGGTTTACGCTTCGTTTAGAAAGTGGGTTAGTTTTTTAGTTTTTTAATTTTTTTGGTTATTTTAATTTAGACTAAAAAATTTAATTTGGGAAAGATTTTTTGACTTTTTAATTTTTTTAACTTTTTTTTTGAAAGAAGAGTGTAATGATTATGGGTTGGATGTGATGTTTTATTTGTTATGACTAAAATAACCTATTTTATCTTTTGTGGCTAAAATAACTAAAAAAACCCATAAACCAACTTGCCAAACGGGTAATTTTTACCTGAGAAAAGTATGAGAAAAGTATGAGATTAAAAAAATAATAAGTGGCTTGGATTTATCTAACATTCTCCTGATATTCGACGGATTGACCAAACAATATATATATATATTTTTTATTTTATAAATTGTAACTTGTTATTTTTTTTAAAAATATATTTATTTTATATATTTTTATAAAAAATAATTTAATAATTTCATAACTAACCATCTTCAACACTCTATCATAAAAACAAACATACTTTCACCTAATCTCTTCACTAATAATCTATACATTAACAATTTTTTTTTACTAACCATCCCTTTACTAACAATCTCATCTAACTTAATCTGTCAAATGAACGTGGCCTTAGAGATTTCAAAATTTTTAATAGTATGGGCACGAGACTCATATGGTGTTGGTCTCACACTTTATAAGACATTTAATAAAAAATTTGATAAAAAATTTAAAATCTCTAACATTTTTCACTCTCATATAAAACGTTTAATAAAAAAATTTGATAAAAATTTTAACACCTCTAACCTTTTTTTTATTGCTCTGGTGTTTTGGTAGGCCCAGAATTCATAAAACAACACAACACTATTAAATTAAGATTGTTTAGATTCTACTTATTTTATTTTATTTTTATTTTTATTTTTAGCTTTTAAAATAGTTAGAAGTTTAAAAAAAGTAATTTTCAAGAGTGGCGTGGCCTTAATGCAAGTCCAAAAAGAAAAAGAAAAAGAAAAAGAAAAAGAAAAAGAAAAAGACAAAAAAGAAGCGTGGCCTTAATGGATTGCTTCGG
Source organism: Camellia japonica (assembly GCA_030407325.1). Taxonomy (NCBI): domain Eukaryota; kingdom Viridiplantae; phylum Streptophyta; class Magnoliopsida; order Ericales; family Theaceae; genus Camellia; species Camellia japonica. Next base: position 20,344,741 of record JAPPVO010000007.1, read on the forward strand.
TGCATTGACAATATTCGTACCTTAGACCTTGTTTGTTTTCATTCGAAAGTGATGGGATTAATAATCTAATTGGTCCCACATAAATTATAGTATTTGTTTTGGAATAATGTCATGATATTACGAAAATAATAAAATTATTTTTTTTTTATCTATTAGGGATTTTTACTACTAATCAACTAATATCATCATACTATCATACAAATAGATATAATTCATTTTATTTCATATACTTAATGAAAAATGCTATAGACTTTAAATGAAATATCAAATATTCTATCAAATCTCTCACATAGGTATGGGACCCACACACGTGTGATTTGTGTGGATCTCACACCCATATGAGAGATTTGATAAAATATTTAGTAATTCATTTGGAGTACTTAACATAACTCATTTTTAATCTCAGACAATTGAACTAATAATCTTTTTATCAAATCTTATCATATTAATAATTTTATCAAACTTAATCTACAATCAAACTGCACCATAAGGATAAAACTATTCAAATTTTGAAATCTTTTTTTTTGTTTGTTTTGATTTTGAACTTGAAGAAAAACGCGTAGGAAATTTTTTTTTGAAGAAAATGTGATGAGTTAAATTTTTTTATAGACATATAATGAAATATAAGTTAATGTAAAAAATAGACATTACGAAAAACAAATTGTTTTTTATTTTTTTATTTTTTGAACTAGAAAAGGTAGTGTTCAGTAGAGTTTTAGAATTATAATTTGATAATAGAGTTATATTTTAAATTGGTGAGTTTTGGAATCATGATTTGAAAAGAAAAAATTTATTTGGTTTTGAGTTTTAAATTTTTGATGTGACATATGAAATAAGAAAAGTTGTTTAATTATGAGTTTTGAAAAGAATTTTTAAAATTTATATAATTCATAAGCAAACGCACAACTCAAAACTCTATTGAAAATTTTATTCAAAACTCATAACCAAACTTTTTTTAAAATTCAATTCAAAAAATACTTAGTCATTTTGGTCTAAAAAATTAATTTTTATATTTAAAAAATATCAAAAACAAATATAATTTTTTTTCTCAAATAACAGGTGGCGATTGGCAATTGCAAAAAGAAAAAAAAAAAAGAAAAAAAAGTACTATTCTGGTCAACCGGCCAAACATCTAGGAGGATGTTCGGGCCAAAAATTCAAAAACTGTCTGGTTTACCAAACATTTTTCAAAATGTGTTTTGAAATTGATTTGAAATCATAATTTGAAAACTAAAAACAAACATAACATTCAAATATAAGGATGAAAATTTAATTAGAAACTCACACCAAACACATTCAACTTGTTTGGTTCCATTTTTTCAAAAACACTTTTCAGAAAATTCTACTTTCTTGTTTTCCGTGTTTTTTGTTTTTACTGAATTTTTTTAATATTTTAAGCAATTTTTTTACTTTTTCGACACACCTAACATAAATACACCTAAAAAGTAAAAAAATTGTAAAAAAAATCTTTTAAAAATTCATTAAATACCAAAAATACAAAAAAAAATACAAGAATTCAGTACATTTTTTTGTATTTTTGTGTATTTATTAATTTTTTAAAATATTTTTTCACAATTTTTTTACTTTTTAGATACATCTAAGTAAGGTGCATCTAAAAAAGTAAAAAAAATGTTTAAAATTTAAAAATATTCACTAAAATCAAAAAATACGAAAATTAAAAAATTCAATTTTCAAAAACCTTAATCCAGAAAACTCAAACCAAACGCACTGATTTATTTCCACCAATTTTTCTTACGTCTTGCCACTAAGTAATGACAACATAATTGTTTATTTTATATTTTAGAGAAAAAAAATAAAAATTAAAAGAGTTACAGAACAAGGTTATGACTGTACAGTGTATGAATAAGTTGGCAAGTGAGACCCCTTATAGATTTGAATTAATGTAAAATCTCTTATCTGATCGATTTGGTTGCTAGCACATAACACTACACAACAAATGTGAACACTATAAAATTAAAATCAAATAATATTACACTTTCAACTTTGAAGTCTCCAGTCCCAATCCAATTTCAACGAAGCTGCCCTACGGAATACAAACTTTAATATATATATATATATATATATATTTATAAAATAAAACATGACTATTCTTAGAAATGTATCAAAATGTATTAGAGATACATTTGATTTTAATGGTCTAGATCAATATACATATCAGATGTTCAATTATAATTTTTGTAAATTTTAGTTATAATTAATTGTAGTATTTATTATAATTTAGTTATGACTTGTTATGATATTAATTATTATTTTAATTATGATCAATTTTTTTAATTATATTTTTAGTGATATTTAATTATGACTCATTTTTATATTTGTTTTGAGTTATTTTAATTATTATTTTCATCATAATCAAATAAGTTTTAGTTATAGCTTATGACTCAGCCTTTGGCGGTGTTTGTGAAGCGTTGGTAAAGGTTATTTTAGCCTCAACAAAAAAAAAAGTCTTTTAGCCCCTTTAGAACCATTGATTTAAAAAAATATATATATAGCTCGGCTGTGGTCTGTCACAGTGACAGTGTAGGACTGTCACTGTGACAGGTTGGTTAATTACAATTTTATCCTTTTAAATTAATTTTGAAAAATGTGAAGTTAGGGATAAATTTGTCATTTTAACTTCAAATATCATTGCAACACATTTTTCAATACACCAACTCAAATAAAAATCCATCCCATCTTCCCAAACACAAAAACTAAAATAGCTTATTAAAATAGCTAAAAAGCCAAAAAATTTCTAAAATAGCCACTTTCCAAACACCCACTTTGTTTGGCATCTGACTAAAATAATTCTCTTCATCTTTTACATTTTTTTATTAAAAAAATTGATAATTCTTACTCTATATATATATTTGACATTATTGAATTGTTTTAATTTCCCAACAAATTTTATGAAACAAAAACATGCCCAATGCTGAGAGAAGGCCTTAGGTGGTCGTGGAGCATTACTCCACACTATTCAAGGTTGGACACTTGTCAATTTATCTTCTAAGAGTATCTTCATCAAGCTCTTCAAATTTTTAAGTTAATTTAACCCAAATTTCACTTTTTTTATTTTAACTAGTCACCTTTTTAGTATTCATTGCATCAAACTCTCTATTCTGATTTAATCTTATTAAAATATTAATTTGTATTTGTTATTCTTTTTTTTTTTATTAAATTGATGAGGTATTACCCAAACAATTCTTAAAAAATGCAAAAAAAAAAAAAATTGCTAACCGGCAGGTCGACCGATTAGGCTAATTTTCGGCATTTTTTGCTCAGTTTTCCTACAGAAAATATAATAAAAAATTATATAACGAATGAACAGTGCCTCAACAAAGTTGTTGAAGTACTGTAACAAATCTAAGAAAATGTTAATTTAGAAAAAATTTACTGAGGCTGATGGAGTAAATATTTGATGATTTATCAGCTATATTCTAGTTTTTTGTTATTTTGCTAAGGGCATTGCTAGGTCCCCCGAATCCGGGGGCCCCCGAATCCCCACAATTGCCATTTCAAGTAAAAAAAAGAAAGAAAAAAAGAAAAAAAAACAGTTTTCAAAAAAAGAAATTAGGGGGATTGTTTTTAGGGGGACAAATCATTTTTGTTTTGCTAATCTTGACGGAAAAATGTTTTGTGCACACAATTTGTGTGCCCCTAATGCACACAATTGCTATTTTGGGTAAATTTTTTTTTTTTTTTTTTCTGCCTTGCTTTTTTTTTTTTTGCCTTGAAATGGTAATTTCGGGGGATTCGGGGCATGCTCTTTTTTTTTTTTTTTTTTTGGTACATCGGAAAAGGAAAAAACAAAACAGAAAACAAGGAAGAGAAAAGCAAAAGAACCACCAGCAGAGGGGATCACAAATCAGGGCCTAAGGTAGCCCTTTCCAACCATATCAGCTATCACTAACCCTCTAACTTCTACAGGGGCTTCATCCAGAACAACAAGGGACTCCGCTTGAGTAGCACCCAGCTTTGCCAGACCATCCGCACTAGAGTTCCCTTCACGCAGAACATGTTGAATGGTGTAACCACACCTTTGCATAAGAAATTTGGAATCTTCCACCAAGCTTCTAATCGAAGAAGAGACCGCAGAGCCTTCCTTCAATAACTCAATTGCAGATAATGAATCCGTTTCAATAGTGAGATCTTTGTAACCCTTCTCAAAGGCTATAGTTAAGCCTCGGTAAATAGCCCAAAGCTCCGCCTCTAAACTTGTACAGACATCAAGCTTTCCATAGTAGCCAATTAGCCAGATGCCTCTTTCATCACGAATAAGGCCACCAAAGCCCCCATTCCCTGGGTCTCCTTTCGCACTACCATCAGTGTTCATCTTCAGTTTACCTACAACAGGGGCATGCTCTTTCGAGCTCCCAACTGCTGCTGAATCTTGACGCGAATGCTCTAGAGATGCCAAAGTGATAGGGTCTGCTTTTTTAATCAATTAAATACGTAACTTAACCTTTTAGTTTGAAAAAAAAAAAAACATTTTATATCAAAAATGTTAAAGATTTTATATTTTTTTTTTACATATTTTTTCATAAAAAGTAAAAAAATTATTTTCAATATATTAATTTTTTTACATTATATTTTAATAAAAAATTACTAAAATAAGATATTTCCAAACGAGACCTTAAAACACTATGACTTTACCATGGAGCAAAGTATAATTTCTCCAAGAAAAATGATTGAGACCTCGAAATTTCGAGACTTGAAGGCCTCGAAATTTTTTTTGCAAAGTTGATTATAGGAGTGTGTTAAAAAATTAGACATTTCGCACCAACTCAGCTTATATGGTTTGATAGGGTGATAAAATTGACTGATCAGTTAGGCTGTTAGTTAAAATTTGTTAATTTCATATAATTTTGTACGAATCCCTACTATATTTTTATTTCAAATCAATTTTCTCCGAGTCTTCCTGATTTGAAATAAAAATATAGTATAGACTCGTATAAAATTATATGAAATTAATAAATTTTAATTAGTAACCTAACTGATCTATCTATTTTATTACCAAACTAGTCCAACCCAATTGATTTACCTTATCAAATTACACAGACTGAGTTAATGTGAGATGTCTAATTTTTTAACACACCCTTACACATAACTACCTTTTAAAAAAATGGGCAAATTACACTAACAGTCCCTATAGTTTGGGACTCGTGTCACTTTAGTCACTGACTTTTCAATTGTGACACATTTGACCCTGAATTTTGAATCTTGTTCCAAATAAGGATAATTGAAGATATCATTGTTTAATTTCAACGGCAAAATCGTCAATTTAATAAAATATAAATTAATTTGACAAAAATAAACGTCAAAAAAATATTTTTAATTTTTAAAAAATTATTTTTATCCACCAATGATAAAATTATGTAAAATTGATAAAAATTAATAAAAATTACATGATTAATTTTTAAAATTTAATTTTACATAATCATTATCCAAACACATAATAAAAATTAATTTGGTAAAAAAAATAAATAAATGTCTAAAAGATTTATCAATTTACATAATTTTATTTTTAGTGAGTAGAAATAATTTTTTAAAAATTTAAAAATATTTGTTTGACATTTATTTTTATCAAATTAGTTTATATTTTATTAAATTGATGATTTTACCCTTGAAATATCTAATGATATCTTCAATTGTCCTTATTTGGAACAAGATTCAAAATTCATGATCAAATGTGTCACAATTGAAAAGTCAATGATCAAAGTGACACAAGTCCCAAACTATAGGGACTATTAGTGTAATTCACCCTAAAAAAATCAAACCAAACCAAACCAAACCAACATAAAAAATAAAAAAATAAAAAAAATGATTCGAGGCATTCGAGCCTTGAAATTTATCGGGTGTGTTTGGTTTGTATTTGTAAAGTAATTTTTGAGATAAAAAATACGAAAACTTGTTTGATTTGCCTTTTTTCAGAAATAATTTTGAAAAATTATTTTGGAGAGAGAGTTTTTAAAAAAGTAATTGATTTAAGGGTTGGTTTGGGGTGTCCTAAAAAAGTGCACTTTTTGTCTTTTTACGAAAAGATGTGCAGAAAAGTAAAGAGGTGATGTGATGGAAAAAAGATAAAAAGATGAAAAAGATGGATTATATAGGTTATGCTAAACCTAGCCTTAATATGTATGATAGAGAGAGAGAGTGATTTTAAAAAATATCTAACCAAAAAAAATTTTAAGATTTTTCAAAAAAAATTTGTTTGGTCCTATGACGAAGCGAGTGAACTCTGTCAAATCTCAGTGCCAAAGCGAGTGAACTCTGTCAAATCTCAACTGTCAACGTCTTATGAGGAGTCCACGCGCTCTCTCTCTCTCTCTCTCGATTTGCCAAGCCTTAAACCCTAAATTCACATTAAAAAAAATAAAAAATAAAAGTTGGGGTTGATTTAAGGGTGGTTTTGAATGATTTAAATATGTGTATTTTTTAACTTTTTATGAAATATAAATTGAGATGGATTAAGTTTGAAATAATATGATAAAGAGATTATGTGATTTAAATAAGATGATGTGACTTAAATAGGATAGTGACTTTTTGACTTTTTAATTTTTTTAAGTTATGACAAATAAGGCCTTAATTTTAAAATTAGAATTTGAGCATAAAATTATGATTTAAATATGGAATTATGAGTTAAGTTTTGAATTTGTTTATTATGAATTTTGAAAAGAATTTTAAGTTGTATTTTGAGTTTTAAGTTTTTAATTTTAAGTTGTATTTTGAAATTTTAAATATATAATTTTTATTTAAATATTTTTAAATTTTTTATTTTAAATATTATATTATATTTTATTTTGTAAATATTTTAAAGTCAAAACACAACTCCACACTCAACTCGTAACTAAACACATGACTCAAAACTCAATTCAAACCCAAGGGTGTATGGCAACTTGGTAAAAGCTTGGGAGTTAAAACTCAAGGTTTCAAGTTCGAAACTCCTTAAGCCAATCTCCTGAGCCTAACACAGTTGGTTAGGAGGTTAGCTTCAAGTTATTGTTGTGGGCCCAATGCTCCCTCGTTGCACGTGTCTTGATGATCTCTGCAATGGACGTTGCCTAGGACCTGTGAGAGAGTGGGAGGATTTTCCTGTAATAAAAAAAAAAAAAATCAATTTAAAAATTATTTTCAAAACTCAAACCAAACACATAATTCAAAACTTCACATTCAAATCGTAATCAAACACATAATTAAAAATTAAAACATTTAAAAATATATTTGCAAAAAAATAAAATAATTAATTTTAAAATAAAAATTATATATTTAAATATTTTTTTAAAAATATAACATATAAATGTATAAAATATAGTGCACATTAAAATGAATAAATAACTATTTAAAATATAAAATATTTTCCTCAAAAAAATAAAATTAAGAAAATGTTTAAATATTTTAAAAAATAAATATCAAAAATTTCAAAATACAACTAAAAGTTCTTTTTAAAACTTATAACAAACAAAAAAATAATAATTGGCTCTGTTTGGTTTTTAATTCAAACTATGATTCCACACCTGTTATCAATCCTTTGGTTACTTACAATTTTCAAATCATGATTCCAAATGAATTTCAAAACACATTTTGAAAATATGTTTGGTAAACCAAAGAGTTTTTGACTTTTTTGTCTACCCGGTCATCCGTTCTAACATCCGTCTAGACTCAATGATGGCAATTTGAACCCGGTTCGATGGGGACCCCGCCCCTTGATCCCGATTAGAACGGTTTTATCCTAAAAAATGCCCCTGACATGGTGGGGATGGTATTCGAAAATGCATCCTCGATAATGTTTGGGATCGAGGCGGTGATACGTTCTCCCTAACCCCGACCCGTCCCCATTTTTCCGAACTAAAATTACCATTATACCTATATATATATATATAAACAAAACCCTAACACAACACAACTTCTCATACACACAGATCCTCACCGTCTCTCTCTCACATCTCTCTCTCTAAAACCCTCGTATCACGCCGATCTCCATCATTGGCTCTCGTCTGTGTTTGCGTCGCTCGCTTCTCCCTCATCGCCGACGTGGCTCCTCCTTCATCGCCAGTATGCATTTCTCTCTCTCTGGTCTCACTTTTCTTCATCCCTTTTTGTAGATACCATTTGATTTTTGTTCTCACTTCACCCCTTGGTTTTTACGGTATATATGCTGCGATTTGCTTAATTTTGTTTTTGATCTATGTATTTTGGCGAATCTTTGAGGGGTTTTTGGCCATAACGAAGAAGAAGAATCTTAATCAGAGTCAGTCATAGGTTCACGAGCTATTGTTGTTGTTTCAGACCAACAACCTAGAGGTATGTTTAGTTGATTTTCTTTTGTTTAATTCTTTATGTGTGATGTTCATCTCTAATCTTTTGTTGGTTTTGTTAATAATGATTAATTTGTTAATAATAATCATTGTGTTTTTGAATTTGGGTGATTTGTGTTTGGGTGATTCTTCCCCTTTTTGTTGTTGTTTTTTTTTTTGGGGGGGGGGGAATTTTCAAGGTCAGGGAAACTCGATCCCCATTAGGAAGCGAGGGCGATGATAAGTTCCTCGCTGGGGATCGGGCCTGGGGACAGGGGAATTTTCACTATTGGGGATCGAGGGCGGAGAGTGTGATCCTCGGCCCGGCCCATCGCCATTCCTACCTAGATTAGGGGTGAGCAGCGAATATTTCGATTCGGTCAAAACGGCCGAACCGAACCGAATCGATCCGTCGCATTTTTGATGGATGCGTGATGATGATGGACGATTGCAGATAGATTTTTTCCAATCCACCTATTTTTGGACGGATGACAAATTTGAGATTTCTTTGGCAGCAACCGAACTGCCAAACCGCGAGTACCCCTAATAATTTGTAAGAGTTTGTGTTTTCAATTTGTTTAGATATGCTGTTGTATTTATAATTTATTTTCAATTTGGAAATCCTTTTATCAAATGGCAAGTGTTGATATTTGGTATTTTTGTATAGAAAATATAAGGTTTAATTTTGTCATTTAAAAAAAAAAAAAAAAAACTAAATAGTTTTTGAATAAAAAAAAGTAAAGAAATAGTTTTGATAATGCATGATTTTCTTATATGTATTTATTATTGGTATTTGACAATTTACTTGATAATCTTTTAGTTATGTTGAGTTTGATTTTTATAAAATAAAAAAAAAATGCTGACAAGTTGTACTATGTTTAAAATTTGTAAAAGTTTAAACCGCTAAAATCGATTCGCATCCACCTACCAATCCACATTCGTCAATTCGACGAAAGGATATAGATTGATTTTTTTAAATCCACCAATCTGATAGATGGATGGCAGATTAGAGGTTCCCCGGCTCAACCGAACCTCGAACACCCCTAGCCTAGATAGTTTTTGAATTTGTGGGTCTACCTGGTTGACCGGAATTTTTTTTTTTTTTAATAAGCATTTGGCATTTGTCATATGGGAAAAAAAAATTATATTTGTTTTTGATATTTTTTAAATATAGAAAATATTTTTTTGAAACCAAAATGACAAATTATTTGGACATTTATTTAAAGTTTTTTTTTTATAAAAAAAAGTTGAAATAAAAATTAATTTGTTACAGTAATTTTTAAAAAATAAAAATTTATTTTTTTAATATTTTAAATTAAAAAGTATTTTCGGATTTTTTGAGTTTCGCGTCACTTTGATCCCTGACTTTTCAATTGTGACACATTTGACCTTGAATTTTTAATCTTGTTCCAAATAAGGACAATTGAAGATACCATTGCTTAATTTCAAGAGCAAAATCATCAATTTGATAAAATATACATTAATTTGACAAAATAAATGTCAAATTTTTTTTAAATTTTTTTTTAAAATTATCTCCATCCACCAAAGATAAAATTATGTAAAATTGATAAATCTTTTAGACATTTATTTATTTTACCAAATTAATTTTTATTATGTGTTTGGATGATGATCATGTAATGAGTGGTTGTTAAGATTTTAAAGTGTAGTCGATATATTTAATATATAAAATGTTTTTAGTTTTAGATTTTTTGATTTAAGGGATTGGTTTAATAATGATATCAAAGTTGTTATATTTGACTTTTGAAAAAATAGAAACTAATTTAATGAAAATAAAAACAACCACCCCTTACATGATTATCATCCAAATACATAATAAAAATTAATTTGGTAAAAATAAAATAAATAAATGTCTAAAAGATTTATCAATTTTAAATAATTTTATTTTTGCTAGGTATAAATAATTTTTAAAAGTTTTAAAAAAATTTTGACATTTATTTTGTCAAATTAGTATATATTTTATCAAATTGACGATTTTATCATTGAAATTAAGTAATGGTATCTTTAATTGTTTTTATTTGGAACAAGATTCAAAATTTATGATCAAATGTGTCACAATTAAAAAATCAAGAGCTAAAATAATATAAATCTAAAACTATAGGGACTATTAATGTAATTCGCCTTATATATATTTGACATTATTGAATTGTTTTAATTTCTTAACAAATTTTATGAAACAAGAACATACCCAATGCCAAGAGAAGGTATTGGGTGGTCATGGAGCATTACTTCACACCACTTGAGGTTGGACACTTGCCAATTTTATCTCCTCAATAGGGTATACTTTTTTAATCAATTAAATACAATTTAAGTCTTATTTGGTAGCTCAATTTTTTAGTTTAAAAGTAAGAAAAAGTCATTAAAAAATAAATAAAAAACCAATATTTTATATCAAAAAATTAAAGATTCTTTTTATTTTTATTTTTTACATATATTTTCATAAAAATTTAAAAAATTATTTTAAATATATTAATTATTTTTATTTTATATTTTAATCAAAAATTAAAAAATTACTAAAATAAGATATTTTCAAACGAGACCTCAGAACACTATGTGCGTTTGTTTAGACAGACTGAATAAGGGGGGATTGTAATCCATCGGACTATTAGTCCTGTGATACATTATCCTTGGACTATTTGGTTAGACTGAATTTGTATCTTATGTTTCTTTAGTTATAGGATTAGATATCTGGATTGAACTATTTTTAGTTATCCAATATTTGTTTGGGATATTATGAAGAAGGATAAATGCTCAAATGACTATTTTATCCTTTTCAATTATTTACTAAGTAATAGCAATATTAAACATAGTTTTAATATTTTAATTATTTTTAGCTATATTAAATAAAAATTTATTTTATTTATTTTTTGAACAATTAAATAAATTTATTTTTAAAAAATTAAATAAATTAAATAAAAATAAAATATATGTTATTTTTTAATTAAAAATTTAAATAAATTTAATTTAAATAATAATAATAATTAAATAATGAAATAAAAAAAACATCTATTAAAATTTAAATACTGAAATTAAATAAAATATAAACAAAATTTTAAAATAAAACATCAATAAAATATCTATAAAAAAAATAATTTAAAAAATTAAATAAATAAAACAAAAATAAAAATTAAATTAAATTATTTTATTTTTAAATCGAGACATTTAAATTTTTTTGAATTTTACTAAATATAATACATAATTAAATACTATAGGGTAAAAATGTAATTTCATTGTCTAATCACATGGGATGAGTTATCCAATGGTTTCTATCCCACCCCCCATGGGATAGGATAGTCCTACAAATATGTGACTAAGTCTGGTGCAAAACTTTTGAAACAAACAATGGACTATTAGTCTGGTGAGACTAGTCCAATCCCACACCCTAATCCTTCAAAACAAACACATCCTTACTTTACACTGGAGCAAAGTATAATTTCTTTAGGAAATGTAATTGAGGTCTCGAAATTTCAAGGTTTGAATGCATCGAAATTGTTTTGTTTTGTTTTGTTGCAAATGTGGTTATGTGTAAGGGTTTGCTAAAAAATTAGACATTTCATACCAACTCAGCCTGTGTGGTTTGATAGGGTGATAAAATTGACTGATCAATTAGGCTGCTAGTTAAAATTTATTAATTCTATACAGTTTTGTACGAGTCTCTACTATATTTTTATTTCAAATCAAGAAGATTCGGAAGAAATTGAAATAAATTTTAACCAGCAGCCTAATTGATCAATCAATTTTATCATCAAACCAGCCAAACCCAACTGACTTATCTTATCAAATCACACTAGCTGAGTTGGTGTGAGATGTCTAATTTTTCAACACACCCCTACACATAGGCCTATTTTAGGAAGATGGTAAAAAGTGATTTTTTGATTTTTAACAAAGTTTTTGACTTTTTTAGACAAATAATTTGAAAAATTGGTAAAAAGTGGCTTTTGACTTTTTTGATTAATATTTGTTTATGATGTCAAATCATAATAAAATGACCAAACTATCCCCATTTAATTTAAAATATTTATAACTTCACTCATATAACATATTTTGAACTATGAGAGGTAGAATTGTAATTTCACCATTAGTTAAAAATCAACTTTCCAAATGAAAAAAAATTCAAAAAAATTAATTTTTAACTTTTGTTAAAAATCAAAAAAAAGTGATTAAAAACTAATTTCCCAAAACAAGTCAAAATCACTTTTAAAGAAAAAAAAAAAAAAAAAAATCAACAACAACAACAATATAATTCGACACATTCCACCTTCGAAATTTCGAGGATTCTAGCACGACCGTCGCGACTGAACTCTGTCAAGTCTCAACTGTCAACGTCTTAGGATGACGAGTCCACACTGTCTCTCTCTCGATTTGCCAAACCTTAAACCCCCAATTCACATTAAAAAAATAAAAAGTAAAAGATCGGTTTGACTTTAAGATTTCAAAATTATAATTTGATAATGGAATTATAATTAGAATTGTGAATTGAATTTTAAAAAGAAAATATTTATTTAATTATGAGTTTTGAAAAAAAAATTGAGTTGTATTTTGAATTTTGAGTTTTTAATTTTAAATTGCATTTTAAAATTTTTTAGATTTATTTTTTTAACATATTTAAAAATATTTAAGGAAATTTTATTTTTTAATTTTAAATTTTTTAAATATTATATTATATTATATTTTATTTTGTAAATATTTTAATTTTTTAATAATTTAAACTCAAAACACAATCCACACTCAACTCTTAACTAAACACATAATTCAAAATTTAATTCAAAAATTATTTTCAAAACTCATAATCAAACACATAACTCAAAACTTTACACTCAAATTGTAATCAAACACATAATTAAAAAATTAAAAATATATTTACAAAAATAGAATAAAATAATTAATTTTAAAATAAAAATTATATATTTAAATATTTTTAAAAAATATAACATACAAATGTATGAAATACAATGCACATTAAAATAAATAAATGACTATCTAAAATATAAAATATTTATCCTAAAAAAATAAAATTAAGAAAATGTTTAAATATTTTAAAAAATAAATCTAAATTTTTTTAAATACAACTAAAAACTCAAAATACAACTCAAATTTTTTTTTAAAACTCATTACCCAAAAAAAGGGTTATGCTATAGACCCCCAGTACGGGGACCCCCAGTGCCGACCCCCAGTGACGTGTCGCACTGGGGTTGGCTAGAAATCCAAACAAAAAAAAAAAAAACAGTGTTTTTGCCGAATAGGAGCCGACCCCAGCACCCCCAGCTGGGGGTCCAAGTCATTTTCCCCAAAAAAATTTGCTATGTTTGATTTGTAATTCAAACAATGATTCCACACCTGTTATTAACCTTCTATTTGCTTACAGTTTTCAAATCATGATTCCAAATCAATTTCAAAACACAGTTTGAAAATATGTTTGATAAACCAAAGAATTTTTGAATTTTTGGTCTATCCCGTCGTCTACCCGGATATTAGCCTAGAAAATTTTTGAATTTTTGGGTCTACCCGGTTATCTTGCAGGTTGACCAGAACATTTTTTTAAAAAATATTTTTTTAAGCAATTGGCACTTGTTATCTAGAAAAAAAAAAGGTATTTGTTTTTGATATTTTTTAAATATAGAAAATATTTTTTTGAAACCAAAATGACAAATTATTTGGACATTTATTTAAAATTAACAAAAAAAAAATTGTAATAAAAATTAATTTGTCACATTAATTTTTTTTAAAAATAAAAAATAATATTTTTATTAATATTTTAAATGAAAAAATATTTTCATAATTTTTTTTAAAAATTATTTTTGTCAACAATTATTTTTTTTGAATTGAATTTTAAAAAGAGTTTGATTATGAGTTTCGAATAGTAGAATTTTTAATAGAGTTTTAAGTTGTGTGTTTGGTTATGAGTTATAAGTTTTTGAATTAAATTTTAAAATATCTTTTTAAAACTTATAATCAAATAATTTTTCACAAACTCAACATTCATTTAAAAAATTCAACACTCGATTCAAAATTCAATTCAATTTTTTTTTTTCAAAACTCATAACCAAACAAATTTTCACTTTTCAAATGATAATTTTAAAACTCACAAACTCAAAATATAACTCAACACTTAAATCATAATTCTAAACACAAACCAAACGCTACTTTTTTATTTTCAAAACTCATAACTCAAAACACGACTCTACACTCAAATCATGATTTTAAAAATAATTTTAAAAAATGAAATAATTTTTTTTTTGTTTTTTTTTTAAAATAAAAATTTGAAAGGAGTTTAATTTTGAATTTTAAATTGTGTGTTTAGTTATAAATTTTGAAAGTAATTTTTGAATTAAATTTGATATATTTTTAAATTGTGAGTTTGATTATGAATTTTAAAAAGAATTTAATTTTTTTTGAATTAATTTGATATATTTTTTTTATTTTTTTCAACAGAGTTTCAAAGGGCCTTCTTTCTTGGTTTTTGTTGAAAAAATATCGAAGGCCAAGTGTCCCTACCCTTATCTTGAAGAGTTTCTCCGTTTCACACACGAATCGACACACGTCTCTGTTCCTCTCAAAAACTACCTAACCATGTGACGCTCTGTGACTTTAATTTCCATAGTTTTCTCATCTTGGTTTTCAAAATCAAGTTTTGGCATCAATGTTTCCTTTTTACCATTTCAATCTGTTTTCCATTCTGGGTTTCCCATTGAATTTTCCCCATTTTTCTTTGTTCATATTCTTAGTTTAATTCCCATTTTGGGGTTTTTGAATTTTTCCAATTTTTTCCCCTTTTGATTATAGCGTTGTGAGTCTTGCTTACTTTTCTCAGCACAAATCCAATTTGTTTTCTTCATTTTCCATCTGGGTTTTTTTCTCTTCTGCCCTGTTTAGTTTTTTGAGAAGGGTCTTCTTTCTCTGGTCCATTATCTCTGTTTTTCCATCTGGGTTTTCTCTTTCCTCTCTGTTCTCGCTCAATTTTGCCTCTCTCTCTCTCTCTCTCTCTCTCGCTAGTATATAAAATTTGTTTTCTTCATTTTTCCCATCTGGGTTTTTCTCTTCTGCCCGGTTTAGCTTTTTGTATCCTTGTTTTCTGGTCCAGTTTCTCTCGTCTGGGCTCTCTCTCTCTCTCTCTCTCTCTCTCTCTCTCTCTCTTCATAGTACAGAAAATTTGTTTTTTTCATTTCCCATCTGGGTATTCTCTTCTGCCCTGTTTGGCTTTTTGTATCCATTTCTCTCTTATTTTCATCTGGGTTTTCTCTTTCCTCTCTGTTCCAACCCAAATTTGCTCCTCTTTCTCTCTCTGCTCACCTTTGATTTGGTTGAGCCTTTTGAAATTGTGTTGATTGATCACCAATACCATTTAGTTCATAATTTTTTGCTTCAATTCCACAAAATCAGCACTCCCATAGGCTTCAACAATGAAGTGTTTTTTCCCTTTCAAGGACAAATCCAAGTCCCGGCAAGGGAGATCGGCGCCGGAGTTGAAAAACGAAACTAGCACATCGGGTAATACGGCGGCGGCGAATCGAGGGACGAAGTCAGCCGGTTCGGTATCGTCGCCGCGGAGCATACCGGAAATGTACAGAGAGAAGCAGCACAATTTGAGAGTGTTTTCATTATCAGAGCTCAGAACTGCAACCAATGATTTCAACAGGTTGCTGAAGATTGGGGAAGGTGGGTTTGGGAGTGTATATAAGGGCACAATTAGGCCTCCAGATGGGAATGGTGATCCTATTGTTGTTGCCATTAAGAGGCTAAACCAACATGGCTTGCAGGTACATTCAATGATTAAAGTTTTCCATATAAGCGTGTCTAAAACTCTCATGTTATGCATAAAATGCTTTGTTACACTTTTTAATTATCTTTTTATCTTATAAATAAAGGGAGAGGGGCTAATTACCCTCTTAATATACGCGTAAAAGTTTATAAAAATCAACATTGATATACGTGTAAAAATATATGAAAATGTTGATATTTTAACTATTTCAGTACCCTAAATATTTGTTGTATCTTTAAACATGAGAATTAGATGAATCCGACTTATTACACACACCTCCACTTAACACCTGTACCCAAATCTGTGTAAGATTGGCTTCTTTTAGGGTTGATCTGAGTTGAATTGATTGATTTCAGAAATTAATTAATCTAAGTTTGTGAGAGAGACAAGTGAAGATGCCACTTTCTTTAGGCCACAATGTACTATCTTTTCCATTTTTGTTTCTATGGATTCCATGTTTTTGTTAAAAGACAAAAGTGTGAAGAATAGTAATGGTGGATACAGATCATTACATTAGTATAAAATATTTACTAATGTAATTGAGAGTTACTTTTGTTGTCCTCACTTGGAAGCTGGTGATTTCATACGCCATTTTTTTAGTAAGAAAGAACAGTAGTACTTTTAAGTCATGTTTGGATGACCCAAGTTAATTAAACTAATGTGGTGATATATTTTGTTTGCAGTGCACTTAATTGTACTCTAGAATGTGTTTGTTACAGAATTGAAGAAAATTGAGTACTCCTTGGAGGGTTTACACAACATTGGAATGGAAACTAATTAATTTTGTTGTCCATAATATTTGTGAAATGACTATATTGTCTTATATACAGAGGAATATGCCATTTGCATGGACTGCCCATTTGTGATTTTAAAATATAAAGTGATTTACTCTCTCTCTCTCTCTCTCTCTCTCTCTCTCTCTCTCTCTCTCTCTTTCTCTCTCTAATATGCTTCATTTTTCTCATGTAGGGTCATAAACAATGGCTTGCTGAAGTTCAATTTCTCGGTGTTGTCGATCACCCTAACCTTGTAAAACTTCTGGGATACTGTTCTGTGGATGGGGAAAGAGGGATACAACGTCTATTGGTGTATGAATACATGCCCAATAAGAGCCTAGAAGATCATCTTTTTGCCAGAGCTCCGACACCTATGCCTTTTAAAACAAGATTAGAAATTATGCTCGGTGCAGCTCAAGGATTGACTTATCTGCATGAGGGATTGGAAATCCAGGTTTCTTATTATATTAGTCAATTAACGTCAGTTGTTTTTACATTACTGCTAGACAGTTGTAGGTTTAAATGATCTAAGGTTTTGGGGCCATCGGTCTAACTAGCCTAGTCTTAGGGATGTGAATGCAAGTGCACATTCTCTAATCCATCACAAAGAATTGTATACTGAATTTATTAATAGGTGCTAAAATGTATCCGGTGAAGGGAATTCTAGTGAATTCATTGTTATTAGGAAATTTCCTGACGATCCTGTAAATGTCTCCATGTAAATATGGTCATTCTCTGTAGTTTTCTAGTGACAATTAATATTTTATTCATAGTACCATAGACCAGGAAACACAAATATGGACATGTGACATGACATTGACATGTCGACACGATAATTTTCAATAAATGTGGGACGCGCATGTGGGAGGCTCGCACAAAAGATATAATTTTATATATTTATTATATGTCATATATATGAATATATCATTTAAAACTAATACAAAAAATTGCAACATAACACTAATTTCTGTAAATTTACATTGTTTTATTTTATCATAGTATCCTAAGTTATTTTGTTCAAAATTCTTTGTTATCTAACCGATGAATACATGTGTCCGTGTCCCCCAAGTGTTTGAATCCTGTTCAGGTTTCAAAAATTTTAAAAATAATAGGACACGTTTGAAAGAGCATCCAACACGTGTTGGCAAGTGTCCAATGAGTGTTGGTGCTAGACACATGTCCAACTTGGACATTATATAGACATGACACCATCTTAGAAGTGTTCATTTTTCTTAGACCACATAAATAAATACAATGATGACGTCCTTATTGGCTTAATGTTTTATAATTTGAATTTGATTTGAAACAATACACTGAAAATGTTGTTCAACTATTTCTTCTTGTGTTAATCTGGAAGGTGATCTATCGGGATTTCAAATCTTCAAATGTGCTCTTGGATGAAGACTTCAAGCCGAAGCTTTCAGATTTTGGGCTCGCTAGGGAAGGTCCAGTTGGTGATCGTACTCATGTATCCACAGCAGTAAGTAGATAGTGTATATAAACTGGCTTACTCTGACTTTCCTTCAACACATATTATGAACAAACTATTTGTGACTCTTAATAATAATATGCATATCTACCCGCTAATCTTTTGTAGGAACCAAGTATGAGTTCTTCGATTCTCTCTTTTTCTTCTTCACCTATTGTGTGTGTGTGTGTGTTCTTTTAAAACTGAGGATAAATCTTTCTTCATAGATACAAGATATTCATTGCTGATCTAAAAAAGATCTTATCCCGTGGACATTAATGGAATGAGTTCAGTTTACCATGTCTTTTAGATGGGGGCATTTAATTTTAACCAAGGACCTAACAATTTGGTTTGTTTGTATCATGTTTCCATTTTGTTTTAATTTTTAATTTTTTATGTCAGGTTGTTGGGACGTACGGATACGCTGCCCCGGAATATGTTGACACTGGCCATCTCACAATCAAGAGTGATATATATAGTTTTGGTGTCGTGCTTTATGAGATTCTAACAGGCAGGCGGACCTTGGAAAGAAACCGCCCAACAGTGGAGCAGAAGCTTCTAGAATGGGTGAAACAGTACCCGGTGGATGGTAAGAGGTTTAGCATGATCATGGACCCCCGACTCAGAAACCAATATTCTCTTACTGCGGCTCGTAAGATCGCCAAGTTGGCTGATTCTTGCTTGATCAAGAATGCAAAAGATCGGCCTACAATGAGTCAGGTGGTGGAGAGCTTGAGACAAGCAATACAAGATTCAGAAGAAGCAAGTTCTTCTCAAAGTCAGAGTTTCGAGTCATCTACATCTAAGCCGGTTTCCTCAAATAAGCGCTCATCACAACATGTGGGAGTTACAGATACTTCAAGAAGAGCGTCGCCAACACCGTTGCCCTTACCTCGGCCAAAAGATACTTCAATTAGGGTTAGTAAAAGAAGAATTTTATTTAAGTTTGTTTGGGTGAGTCTTCAGAATTTGTTTTTAAATTTTTTCTCAAAAAAATAAACGAAGTTGACAAAAATAAACACTAATTTTATTTATTTATTTATTTTGCAATTTTTAAAATTTATTTTCACCTAAAAAAAAGAGAGAATCATATGAAAATGATGAATTTTTTTCTTTAATATTTTCACCAAACTATTTTTTAGATTTAAAAAAAAAAAAAAACAGAAAATAAATTTTGAAAACTCAACCAAACATGGCGTGGATTTTTGTAGCTGATATAATTTTCTTTCGATTTTTGACAGGTATAAATGCTAGCTTGAGGATGGAATACTTGTGTTGTGGGCGGCCTTCTGTTTCTCTTGACTAATGAGGTTTGGGTATCAAATTCGTGCATTTCAAAGAACTACCCTTGTTTTGGGCTCAAATATATTGTTCATGCAATACTGGTATCTTTTTTGTTTTTATATTTATTAAGAGGTTTTATATTTGTATATGGAAGAGGGCGGTGTGAAAGGCACACCAGACATGATCTCTGCTGCGTAGAACAGTTGAAATTTTATATTTCCACGTGATTGTAAATCGTAGAATTGGTGCTTTGATCTTGTAAAGTGATTTTTTCTTCTTATTTAGTTGAAACAGCTTCGATTGCTCATTTATGCATAAATTTTTCACACATTTTCAACTAGGGCTGGAAATGAAAGATTGCCCGGTGAGAGGTACAATATTTGTTTGTTGTATATAGAAGAGTGAAGTGAAACCTTCAGCAAATGAAGGGAATGCGAGAGAGCAAGGAGAGGATCCTGATTCATGCTCATTTATCATTTTTTGTTGTTGGAAGCTCTCACCTACATATATATAAACACAATTTGGTGTTGCTATATATTGACATAGGAATATTTAAGTTCAAGCTTGTTTTGACACTTTTAAGGTATAGCATACAATTTGTTGCCAGTTCTTCTCAGTGTGCATCCGATGGCCACTACTATTTTATATATAGGGGTGCCATGAATAACCTCATGGATGTAATGTTAGGTATCATGAAAACAATATTATGAAATATTCTCTACCGTTAGATTGTACATATAAGAAAATACCACACTAATTAAAGGATGAAAAAATTTCATAAAATATTTCAAGATATTTTTTTCATGATTCCTAATATTATTCGTTTATATGTATCGCGTAAAATTCCTTCGTTCTTTTTGTGTTGTGATAAAGTATGATTTAGGCTTGGTTTGGGGTACACTAAATAATACAAAAAGTCAAAAAGTCAAAAAGTCAAAAAGTCACTATCCTATTTAAGTCACATCATCTTATTTAAATTACATCACCTCTCTAACACATCACATCGAATTTAATCCAAACTCAATTCATATAAGCCAATAAATCAATAAGTGCATTTTTTTAGAATATTTCAAACCAACTCTTACTGTGGAGGTTGAAGAAGAATAAGAGAGAGACCTATGTGAATTTTTTTTTGGGTTATTCAATTTTTTTGGGGATTGGAAAGTTTCTTATTTTGTTTTTGTTCTTTTTTATTGATATTGCATTATTTGTTGGGTAAAGTAAGCTAGTAACTCTTTTTGCATTATTTGTTGGGTAAAGTAAGCTAGTAACTTTTTATTGATATTGCATTATTTGTTGGGTAAAGTAAGTTTCTTATTGCATGTCTCGTTTGGGAACATGCTAATTTAGTAATTTTTTAGTTATTTGGCTAAAATATGAGCTAAAAAAAATTAGTATGTTTGGGATGACTTTTTAGCTTTTTACGAAAAGATGTGCAAAAAATAGAGAGAAAAGAGAATCTTTGACTTTTTGGTATGGGTTGTTGGTTTTTTGGCTAATTTAGTAACTTTTTAACTTTTTGACTAAAAAGTTCGGTTGCCAAACGAGGTAGAGAGGAAATGTGCTGTTTTTAAATTACTTATGCTTACCATAAAATCATACCATTTCCTAGTTATGCTGGATTGTTGAGCAGAATCATATTTAGCACGATAAGCATGTTTTTTAGTTCTATTTTCTTTAGATCTAAAATCAATAAGTAATTTATCTAAATCAGGAGTAAATTCTTTTTTGATTGTCATTAATTGAGGATTGATTGGATGTGTAATTTCGAAATCAGTTTGAGTAGGAGAATTTTGAGATTCTTCATCTTCTTCAAGTAAATGTGTGTGTGTTGAATAAACAGGTTTACTAATTTGAGAAGTTGTAGAGTTATCAATTCCTTTGAGTTTACTATTTGTAGTGTGACCAAAATTGAGTTGACTATTTTTTCGAAATAAAGGAGTATTAAATATTTCATCTTCAGTTTCAATTTCAGTAGGTATACTAGAAGTACTATGTCTAGAGGATTGACCTCGATTAAATTTAATGTGAACTGAACCATCAGTATATTGTTGGATATCTTGGATATCTTGAATAGAAGATTGTTGTTGATTATGTTTATAATTTTCATTATTAGTAATCCATTGATCGGGGAGAGTAATATTTTTCCATTCAATCATTTGTGGAACATTAATATGGGATTCATTATTACTACTTTGGATTAGCAGAGTTTTATCTTTTGGACTTTTATGCAAAGCTTGAACATTTAAATTGGTTTTCATACATTTATAATGAACACGATAAATTAAAGCAATATTATGAACTTTTTCTAACATATTAGTAAATGAACCATTTAATTGAATATTTAAAGTTAATGCTTTTAAAATATGTGGATCACGTAAACTGAGTGTAAAATCAGGAAAACAATTAAAATGTACTGGACCCTTATGAAGACCAGTTTCCATCATACCCATTAAACTATCATTATAATCAATAAAACGAGCATCTCGTAAACATAATAAAACAGAAGCATTTTTTCCTTGTTGGGTTAATGGTTTAATACCAACTTGAATTAAGCCTAAATGAATAAAATTATTACCAGTTTTCAAATGTCTTTTAATTAGATCAACATCAAATAATTGACAAGTTTCCCTAGGTTTTTCTAAAGCATAAATTTGTTCAATGGTTTTAACATGCAGATTAACATTAAAAGTATTCTGTAAAAAAGTAGTTTTATAAATTTCCTTAACAGGTAATTTTGGTATATTCCAATTTAAATCAATTTTATCATTTTGTATTTCAACATCTTCTTCATTAATTACTAATCCTTGATTGAGTAGTGAGGGCAAAGTAGTTGATCTAGAACTGGCTGACGAGTTACTTCTAAATAATCGACTCATCTTTTGATTATTTAATCTGTATTATAGGAATCTTAATACATTGTCAAAATTTATCATGTTTTTCACATACCCGCATCTATACATACCCTATTCGGAAGACCCCTAAGTCCAACACTGCCTAACCCTAAGGACTTACTCTGGACAGGGACGAAAGTGGGTGACTTAGCTAGGTGGAAAGACACAGATAGAATTTTTGACAGATTAAGATGGCCGAAAACAGAATAACTAATCAAGAAAGGAGAATGATTAAATAGAAAACAAGACTGTAAGAAACATATACAAACATAACTTGGCTCTGATACCAATAGAAAACGGAAGCAGAAACATAAAGAACAATAGAAAACGGAAGCAGAAACATAAAGAACATGAAGAATGAAGCAGAAACAGCACAAATAATACTAAAATAAGTTAAACTAAAACTATAAGAAATAATAAAAGAAAACAGTTTAAATAAACATTAATAATAAAACTTACAATTGTTTAATGGATTGAAACTAACAATTCTTCAAAATACATAACTTGAAAACGGACTTGAAAAGAAAATTACAGAGATAGGTTTTTCTCTTGAGGAAGGGATGCTCTCAATTTTTCTAACTCTGCCTTATTCTTGACTGAAGAGGCCTTTTTATAATCAAAAGAGACCACCACTGTTAGCCTTGTGAGTGATTGCTGTGAGCCTTGTGAGTGAATAGTCTTGACTTGAAAGGAGCATCAGAAGCACATGGGAGTTGTCTGCTGCTTTCGGTGAATTATTAAAGCTTTTACTGTGCTGAATTTGTCGGTGGAATGAATCATGATGAATGATGAATAGTAATGTTGACTTTTTGATGAATAGTGAACAGTAAAGTTGACTTTTTTACTATTCATTGCTTGGAGGCATGTGACTGAGGGAATCAAATATAGATATATATATCAGCAGCTTTTCTCAAAAGACGAGTATTGATTGAAGCTGATAATTATAGCTATATAGAATCCAATGACTGAATTAAGCATATGGGTCCTGAGCATCTTGGAACTCGGGTCCATATGGATTTTGAGTAGTTGAACCTTCAGAAGAGTTTGAACCGTCTGAACCACCTTCTGAACTGCTGTTATCCGAGTCTGATTTGGCTTGGGCCATGAGTAAACGAGCCATTTGGAGGAGTTCATCTTTGGATGACTTGGACTTGGGCTTAACCTTTGATTTGGATTTATCCTTTGACTTGGGCTGGTCAGAACTGGGCTTTGCTGACTTGGATTTAATCTTTGATTTGGATGACTTGGGCTTGGAAGAACTGGATGATGGGCTTCCAAGATTGACTGGAGGAAGTTGGCTTCCTTGAGTGACTGGAGCAGTTGGGATCTGATGAGCTTTAACCATGGCAGGTGTAGGAGCATGAATGTTAATCGGGAACTCAGTTTGAACAATATCAACAATTCGTTGAATCTTGAAGTTATCCCACCATTTAACCTTATGTAGCCGCTGAATCACTTTACCAGAAATACCATATTGCCATTTGAATATCCAAGGGATCTTATATTTGGATATAAAAATAAGCAATTGAGGGAATTCTCTTTGCTGTGGAGTGAATGAGAAAACAGTGGAAAAGTAATTGACTTGATCCAAAATTACTGATGGGAAGATGTCTGGAATGGCACCATAATGTGTCCACCATCTCAGAAACCAAGTAGGTAATTCTGACTTAAACTTTTGATCAAATTGAAGAAACCAGGAGTGACTAAATGTTTCATTTTGATATAGGAGGACTTTGAACCAGGCATCAATATAATCATAATAATTATACTGAAGGGAGTGATTAGGTAAATCTCGAAGTTGATAAGGAGAACCCCATTCAACTAAGGAAACAATATTGTGAATATAAAGTGAATGGTAAACCACTTTACTAGTGTAAGTACGATCATAAATGGGTTTAATCACAATTGACTGATGGTTGAACAGGATGTCTTTATAGAAGGTAATTGTTTTCTCTGGATGGAGAGGAACAAAATGCCATCCAGGAGGGAAATAAGTTTTAACCAGATCATTAACAGATTGACTCTTTGGGTGACTAGGTTCTTTGAAAAAGAGATTAGTAGTTGTTGAGTCAACATAATCAGATCGAGCAGTTTTAATAGGATTAGGAGGGTATGGAGTAACTGCTTGGCTAGATGAAGCAAAAGGATCATAGGCCAAAGCAGATGTGAAACTGGGTCGAGGAGTATTACCAAGAACTTGGTAACGGTTAATCATTTCAATAGGATGGTATTGGGTGACTAACTCCAAAGGAGGGATAAAAGGCTGACTAGTTGGAACCAAGGCTTTAGAAGGGGGCCTTGGGCGAGACATCTGTTTAAAAAGAAACAAAGGTTAGCAATAAAGATTAGCAACCACTAAGGAGATCTAAATAAGTCTGATGAAAATCCAAACAGTTGTAATAATCAGCAAGTAAATGGCGACGAGCTTGGATTTGGTGGTACTGAATGTATTGAGCACGTTTAGTAGTTTTTTTGGCTAATTTTATCCGGGCAATGCGATAAGCAGTTTGGTGAATCAGATCACGGTAATGGGTAAATTGGGTTTTATGGTAAGCAATAAATGGAGTGGCCATCCCTATCCCCCCTGTAAAAATTCTCGGGTAAGGAAATCGGGAATGGAATTTTGACAACCAGGTATATATTCAATAGTAAAATCGAAAATACTTAAAATAGATTGCCAACGGGCAAAAATTTGCTTACTAGCAAGATTTTGAACATCTTTTTCTAAAACATATTTAGCAGATTTGCAATCAACACGAAGTAAAAATTTTTGATTTAAAATATCATCTTGAAATTTACTAATACATAAAACAGTAGATAAAATTTCTTTTTTAATAGTACTATAATTTAATTGTGCTTTATTCCAGACACCAGAGTGATAACGAACAATTTGTTCAGATGATTGAGGAGTGACTTTCTGAAGGAGAATGCCACCATAACCAACATCAGAGGCATCAGTTTGAATAATTTTGAATGAATTTTCAGTAGGAATACCAAGACAAGGAAGAGACTTGACATATTGTTTAACCTGTTTAACAATAGCAGTATGAGTAGAAGACCAAGGAGGAGGATTGTCTTTTAACCGATCAAACAGAGGTTGACAAGTTTTCCTAAGGTCTTTGTAAAATTCAGCAATATAATTCAGTGATCCTAAAAAACGTTGTAGTTGAGTTTTATCTAAGATTTCATCAGGAAATTTAGACGCAAATTCAATGGAACGACTAATAGGTAAAATAGTATTCTGGTGAATATCATAACCTAAAAATCGGACTTTGGTTTGAAACAATTTAATCTTAGGAGCAGAAATGACGAGACCATGACTCTTAATGGTATAAAAGAAGGCAGTAAGATGTTTCCAGTG
This sequence comes from Camellia japonica, assembly GCA_030407325.1. Lineage (NCBI taxonomy): Eukaryota > Viridiplantae > Streptophyta > Magnoliopsida > Ericales > Theaceae > Camellia > Camellia japonica. The sequence continues at coordinate 20,370,595 of JAPPVO010000007.1, forward strand.
TTCACTAATTGATTTTGAAAAAATAAGAATATCATCTATATAAACTATGGAAAAATGACTAAATGGATTGAAAATATCATTCATTATATGTTGAAATTCACTAGGAGCATTTTTTAACCCAAATGGCATGACATTCCATTCATAGTGTCCAAATGGTGTAGTGAAAGCAGTTTTATATCTATCCTTAGGATGAATTTGAATTTGCCAAAAACCACTTTTTAAATCAAATTTACTAAAAATAACAGCTTGACTAAGTCTTTTAATCAAATCTTTTTTATTAGGAATAGGATACCTAATCCATTCTAAAACAGCATTTAAAGGTTTGTAATTAATGACTAATCGAGGGACACCTCGTTCTAATTCAGCATTTTTATTAACATAAAAAGCAGGACAAGACCATGGGGATTTACTCGGACTAATTATTCTATTTTTTAACAAATCATTAATTTCTTTTTTACACATTTCAAGTAATTCATGATTCATTTGAATAGGTCTAGATTTAGTAGGAATTTGTTTTTCATTAAAATTTTTGATATATGGCAAAGTAACTACATGTTTTTTCCTATGCCAAAACGCAGTAGGTAAAGTTGAACAAACAGTTGATTCAAGTTTTAATTTAAATTCATTAATCTGAGAAATAATTACGGGATCAGTTAATTGTTGATCAATTCTTTTGTAATTAATTTCTTCTTTAAGAAATTTTAAATGTCTACTTAATCGATTAATAGTGTGAGAGATAGAACAATCTTTTAATTGATTTAATTCTAACATTTCAGGTGGAGATAAGAATTTAAATGTAACAGGTTGACCGAAAACATGAGTAGTTATTCCTTCACTAGATGTAGTAAATGGATATAGTAAATAGATAAATGGTGTACCTAAAATGATTTTATCAGTCATGTTTTTTACTAAAACAAATGAGGTTTTAAAACAGACATTATTGTGACAAACATGAACTTTAGGTAATTTATATTTAATATGCATTTTACTACCATTAGCAGAGGTTAATCTTTCATGACATTTTTCATAATATTTAGTAGGGAGTAAACCTTCTTGAATGCAATTTAAATCAGCACCAGTATCAATTAATGCAACAAGTTCTAATTCAAAGTTATTAATAACAATTTTAATTTTTGAATACCATTTTTGAATATAAATTTTATTAATTAGATTTAATCTTTTATTTTCAAGATTGTTTGATTGAGATTGGTGTGATCGATTATCGAATAGAAGGTTTTCAGGATTAGTATGGTCAGAATCATGACCAGATTCATTAGGAGATTCAACATTATTATCTTGGAAATTTTCTAAATTTTTATTAGGTTTTAATGTAATAATTTCGTCTTCTAAATGTTGATCTTTATTTTGTAGTTCTTTAATAGTTTGTTTAATCTGATTGATTTCTTGTTGTAAATCTTGAAGTGTAACTTCTTTTTGTTTATTCTTAAATCTTTCTAAAGTTTTAGATAGACTAATAATTGGTTTATCTTGTCTAGGTTTAAAATCAGTATTATTAATTAATAAAGATTTAAGTCTATCAGTATATTTCTTCTTTAATTCTGGATCATCTAATTTACTAATTAGTTCAATAAGAGCAGATTCTTCTTGATTTTGTTTAGTAAGAACAGTAATTTGTTTAACAGGTTTACAACAAACATCATTACATCCTAATTCTATATTATTATCAGAATCATTACTAGGTGAATGGTAATCAGATGAAGTATTCGGATTATCAGAAGAGGAATCACTAACAGATTGATTTAATTGAAAGATTTCAAATAATTGATTTTTTGATTCATCATTAATTTGAAGTTGATTAACTTTATCTTTTAATTTTTGTTTCTCTTTACACTTATTAGAATAATGACCTTTTTGACCACAGTTATAACATGTAATATCTTTATTAGATTTAGATTTTGGATGTGATTTTGACTTGTAATATTTCTTTTTTGGTTTAGTATAAAATTTATCATTTGATTTAGAAGGTGAATAGTTCTTTTTGTATTTATTTGAATATTTGTGTCTATGTTTACTATGTTTATGTGGTTTCCTACGAGAGGGTGCTACAGGAGGTAAACCATATTGTTCACAAAATTTCCTAATTCATATTTAGCCTTGTGCTTATCTTTTTGAGCTTTTTGACTAAGTTTAAGATCAATACACATTCTTAATCCTTCTTTTTGAATAGTGCTAATTATATCACCATAGGTTAAATTATCATATTCAATTATTCCAGTAGGTTGACTAAGAACATCTCTAATTTTGTGAGCAAATAAATCAGGTAATCCATTAATAAATTTTTCTTTCCAAAATGATTTAGTACAGTCTTCTCTTAACATAACTCTAGAGGTAAAAACATCTTTATACCATCTAAAATCACTTAAGGTAGGACAGGTCAGGTTACTAAGTTGATCATGTATGCGAGAATATATATTAGTAGGAGTTCCTATAAAATGTCTAACTATTGTGTAGATTAATGTGTTAACACCATCAGGTACATAATAACCAATATGTTCATCAAAGATAGGGAGATCATTTGCATCTTTTTGATTAGCATGTAAGATTGATTCACGTTGTTCTGCAGTGAGATATTTTTCCCACCAAGATTTGAGCATACCGGTAAAACCAGAGGTTATTAAAGAAGCAATTTCAGGTTGAGAGTAATCAGGGTAATTAGTTAAATAACTATTAGCAACCATAGATAAATGATTTAATTTTTGCAATATTTGATCTTCACTTAAACCATCAATATTCCATTCATATAATTTTTTGGCAGAGACAGAAAATTGATTAGCAAGATTATTTTCTTCATATTGGAGATCAGGAGGAGTTGGTCTAGAATACCAATTTTTTGTAAGAGATGTAGGATTAGGTTTAGGATAATGCAATTTGTTGAGCTGAGTAGAGGGTTGAAATTGTCGAGCTAATTGATTAATCTCATTATCAGTTGAATCAGAATCAGATTGAGTAGAAACAGGTTCTTGTTGATTTAAAACAGTAAGACCTTTGGAGGGTGAAGCTTGTTCATTGGTAGCTAATTTGGTAAATAGTTGTTCGATAGCTTTTACAGCAGATTGATCATTGGTGACTAAACTTTTGCGTTTGGAACGATCACTGGGAAGGTTTATTAAAGGTTGATCGAGAGATTGTTTAGTAGATGTGGTATTAGCAGAATAATCATCTAAATTAGTTTCTATTTTATCTAATTGTTTACCAATTGTTTTTAAACATTGATTAGTATAATTATTTTGTTCAATAATTTTTTTAATTTCAGGGTCAGTGCCAGGCAACTTAAAAGGAGAGGCTGGGACTTCAGAACCTTGGCATTCAATAATTATATTAGATAGAGGTGGATGACTAGAGGTAACAGATGTATTAGGGGAAGTTTTCCATTTATGTTTTGTGATTGTATTAATCTTTTTATAATAGTTATCCATATATTCAAAGAAAGATAATTCAAAACCATATTCTACCATAAAATCATACCATTTCCTAGTTATGCTGGATTGTTGAGCAGAATCATATTTAGCACGATAAGCATGTCTTTTAGTTCTATTTTCTTTAGATCTAAAATCAATAAGTAATTTATCTAAATCAGGAGTAAATTCTTTTTTGATTGTCATTAATTGAGGATTGATTGGATGTGTAATTTCGAAATCAGTTTGAGTAGGAGAATTTTGAGATTCTTCATCTTCTTCAGGTAAATGTGTGTGTGTTGAATAAACAGGTTTACTAATTTGAGAAGTTGTAGAGTTATCAATTCCTTTGAGTTTACTATTTGTAGTGTGACCAAAATTGAGTTGACTATTTTTTCGAAATAAAGGAGTATTAAATATTTCATCTTCAGTTTCAATTTCAGTAGGTATACTAGAAGTACTATGTCTAGAGGATTGACCTCGATTAAATTTAATGTGAACTGAACCATCAGTATATTGTTGGATATCTTGGATATCTTGAATAGAAGATTGTTGTTGATTATGTTTATAATTTTCATTATTAGTAATCCATTGATCGGGGAGAGTAATATTTTTCCATTCAATCATTTGTGGAACATTAATATGGGATTCATTATTACTACTTTGGATTAGCAGAGTTTTATCTTTTGGACTTTTATGCAAAGCTTGAACATTTAAATTGGTTTTCATACATTTATAATGAACACGATAAATTAAAGCAATATTATGAACTTTTTCTAACATATTAGTAAATGAACCATTTAATTGAATATTTAAAGTTAATGCTTTTAAAATATGTGGATCACGTAAACTGAGTGTAAAATCAGGAAAACAATTAAAATGTACTGGACCCTTATGAAGACCAGTTTCCATCATACCCATTAAACTATCATTATAATCAATAAAACGAGCATCTCGTAAACATAATAAAACAGAAGCATTTTTTCCTTGTTGGGTTAATGGTTTAATACCAACTTGAATTAAGCCTAAATGAATAAAATTATTACCAGTTTTCAAATGTCTTTTAATTAGATCAACATCAAATAATTGACAAGTTTCCCTAGGTTTTTCTAAAGCATAAATTTGTTCAATGGTTTTAACATGCAGATTAACATTAAAAGTATTCTGTAAAAAAGTAGTTTTATAAATTTCCTTAACAGGTAATTTTGGTATATTCCAATTTAAATCAATTTTATCATTTTGTATTTCAACATCTTCTTCATTAATTACTAATCCTTGATTGAGTAGTGAGGGCAAAGTAGTTGATCTAGAACTGGCTGACGAGTTACTTCTAAATAATCGACTCATCTTTTGATTATTTAATCTGTATTATAGGAATCTTAATACATTGTCAAAATTTATCATGTTTTTCACATACCCGCATCTATACATACCCTATTCGGAAGACCCCTAAGTCCAACACTGCCTAACCCTAAGGACTTACTCTGGACAGGGACGAAAGTGGGTGACTTAGCTAGGTAGAAAGACACAGATAGAATTTTTGACAGATTAAGATGGCCGAAAACAGAATAACTAATCAAGAAAGGAGAATGATTAAATAGAAAACAAGACTGTAAGAAACATATACAAACATAACTTGGCTCTGATACCAATATAAATGTGTTGTTTTTAAATGGCATTGAAATGTCATTTAAAAACAACACATTTGGATAATTAGTGTTATGTTTGGATATTGAATTTGTTATGTGAAACAAAAATGAAATTATTTATATTTTTCTATTAATAACCAAACAAAAAAATTGATTTTTTTGACAAATATATTATTCATTTTTTATTCTTTTTTCCTAATGCAACAAAATAGACTAATACTGTCATGCTCGCACCACCAAAAATGGTGATTTTGAAATGGATAAATCACAAATATATCTTCTGAGATTTGATTAAAATACGAATCGCCTCTTGTGGTTTTAAAAATTACATTCCACACCTTGAAGTTTTTAATTTTATAACAAATCACCCATTTTATTAATAAATCATCAAATTAATTAACAGTTTTTAATGATGTTAGAAATATGTTTCAATTAATAATTTCGGTAATTTTATTATTATATAGGAGACCAATTATGAATTTCATTTTTTTAGTTAATTTTGATAAATAAAAAATATTAACAAGGAGGTATTTGTAATTTTTTAAACCATAAGGGGCAATTTGTACTTTAAGCAAATCTCAAGGGGTGCATTTATAATTTACCATTTTGTAAAGTATAAAGTAAGGGAGAAAAAAATTATTGCAAATTTAAAGAAAAGAAGTGCAAATATTTTAGATATTTTATAACAAATATTAATTAGTTAGATTTTGCCCTTTATTCCAAATTATAAGAGGTTAAACTTATATTTTTGAATGACATGGAAATTATAAACTTTTGAACTAATTATAATCATCGCTTTTTATTTTTTATTCTTCATTAGAAACTTCTCTATGTCTCTAAGGCCCTGTTTGTTTTCAGAGGTAAAATGGAAGGGATTATTAGTGAGGGGATTGTTAATGAGGGGACTGCAAGTGAGGGAATTAAGAAAAATTGTATTTATTTGATAACCAATGGACTAGTAATAGTTCATGTTTGTTTTGAGATATAGAGATGGGATTAACCATATGAAATTCCACAAATACTTTTTTTGCATTATTATCAAATTTGGACTTATACTAACTAAAGAATAAATAAATTTTTACTCAATGTTATTCTTTTTCTTCTTTTTTATTTTTTTTAAATATTAAAGAATCTAATTATTTAAAAAAATTTAGTCAATGTTATTTATTTATTTAATATTAATGGATCCAACTATCAATAAATTTTTAGTCAATGTTATTCCCTCTTCTGTTTTTTTTTTCTTTTTTTTTTCTTTTTTTTTATAAATATTAAAGAATCCAACTATCAATAAACTTGTACTTAAATATTTATGTTTAATAATTACATGAGCCATATTAGGAGTCTTATTCCAAGTATTAGGACCCTTTATGAGTCATATTTTTCATAAATAGTCCCAAAAAATCTAATATCATGTTTTTTGGGTAAATAAGTCATAAATTAAAAGACATAATATATAATGATTAGAGGGGGTATATGTTGGGTCGGTGAACCCTGATAAGTACTGTTCACTCAAACACTAGGTCCAATGGGGGGTTTGGTGTTACGACCCAAACCCGCCCCTATAGGTTTAGCATCGTAACTGACCAGTAATCCTGGGATCACCGAAGGCCTCTGAGACAAATTAACATAATATTAGGGGCTAGCAGAAGTAAATGACAAAAGTACAACGTCCATTGAGCTATTTAGACTTATATGAGACAGAAACATTTTAAACTTTTTATATACATATATACACATCTTCCTTACGTTATTATATATATATATATATATATATATATATACACGGATTAGACAAAAGGGACTTAGCTCTATTTACAAAATACACAAGACTTGATTAACCAAACAAGAAAACAAAACTTAAACTTTAAATCACATAGCCATGGCCACTTGACATATCCGAAACCTCCATGGGAGGCACATCAGTTGGCTGACAAAAACAGATTCCAGGCATATACCTCTAAGCTTGGTCACGCGCTTGATCACCTACATACATAAATAATACAGTGAGCTAAAGCCCTGTGAATAATAACAGAGTAAAAGGTTTTAATGAATGATGTCCATACCAGATTCATAAATCATAATGCAGATTCATAAACAGATTCATATTCATATTCATATTTGTATTCTTATTCAAATCATATACAGAAATCAGAGTTCATGCTTAATCATACGTGGTACATCCATTAGCGCTAACAGAATAGATACAGAACAGATGCAGAACATATGGTAGTTATGAATAACCAGTTCCATAAAGGAACCTCTGGATCCGGGTAACAGAGAATAAACATGCTGAGCCCCATGATGGAGCCTCCGGTACGGGTAACAGAGTGCAGACATATTAAGTTCCATAATAGAATCTTCGATATCGGGTAATGGAGAATAAACATGCTGAGCCCCATGATAGAGCCTCCAGTACGGATAACAGAGTGCAGACATATTAAGTTCCATAATGGAACCTCCGATACTGGGTAACAGCTAACAGATATCACATGATGCTAAGGATGCCACGAATACATTGTCAGAAATTGGACAATCATTCATTGTACGGAACATAGTATTTTAGAAAACAGATCTTATTTTATCATACATAAAGTAAATAAAGTTGAACATAGCTTTACTAAGTTATTACTCACAGATAGTTGCAGGAGTAGATCAGACAAATTAGACAGATTAGACAAATCAGGCAGACAATAGGGCGTGACCTACACAAGCACATAACATATACACATTGAAATATAATATTATTTCCTTTATCAAACTTGACTTTTCTAGTCTTTTTCTGTCTAAATAGTCCGAAGTTCTACTACGTTTATTCTTTCTCATTCAAATGAACCGGGTTCTTATTTCACATATTCTTTCATTACTAAGTCTTTTTTTTCCAAATAGATTGATCTTTTACTTGGCTTCTTAAACAATTACTACTAGATCAATGATTCATTCTTTAACTAACTAATTTATGTTGATTGGTAGCTTATTAATCTTTATTGAGTCATAAATTATGTCTAGAATGCTTTGGGAAGAGATGAGAATAAAAATATGAACTAAAAATGTAACTTTCCAAAATATGCTGAGAATAGTTGTTCGCTCGAGCGAACCTTTAGTCGCTCGAGCGGTCTGTAAAAGACTATAAAAAGTACTGGAAGTCTTCAATTTGCGCTCAAGCGGCAATTAGTCCGCTCAAGTGGTCTGTAAAATTCCAGAATTTTGAACTTCTCAAAAATGGCTTTCAAGCGCATTTTCAATTCTTTTTAAATCCATGCATATCTTGATCAAAACCATGAAAATGCCTTAGAAAATATAAACACTTATTTATTCATAAATTATTTGCTCAAAATCTTGAAACATAATAATTAATTTATTTAAATCAAAACCTTACTTAATTTCAAAATCAAAACCCATGAACTCATGGTTTTCTAAACTTCTTTTTCAAAATCAAATGTAAAATTAGAATATCAAAATTTGTAAAATTTGTTCATGCATGCAGGAACTAGACTCAAACTCATGTAAGATATTCAAAAGCAAATCCAAAATAATTAGCGTCCATAATCATAAACATGCATGTAACTCGGTTTATGTTCAAAACCCAATTTCTTCCTAATTCCATGAATTTAATCTCAAATCCTTCTCAATCTCAAGTATTATAGGATGATTCTACAAAATCAAACCAAAAATAATTAATTTCTAAATTAACTCTCATAAACTTGATCTTAGCTCCAATTCATCATTTTCTTGTCAATTTCTTTCTAATCCCATAAAATTGATTTCTAACTCTTTTCTATTCCCCCTTAAATTATGAAATTGAAATTATAAAACTCTAGGAAAAGTATTTGCATGTGTGAAATTATAATCAAAATCAAACCATCTACATCAAAATCCCTTTAATTCAAAATTAAACTTGTTCTTCTTATACTCAAATATGAAATTAATTCTTCAAATCTCTTCAAAATTCATTGATGCATGTAAAGATGAAATCCAAATTCCTGAGGAATAACACAAATTAAACTTACTTGATAAATTTTCCAAATTAATTTCTTAGTTCTTGACTTAATTCTTTTCTTTTCATTATATGTAAAATTATATACAAGTGGATTCTATTTCTTCTTGATTTTCAAAACAAGAAATTAAACATGTGAGCCATAATTGTTTTTGAAAACATGCAAGATATATATATATATATACTCTTATGTCATGCAAGATCTTCAAAACCAAGTTCAAAATGATGAAACATGAGACATGCAACCATGGATGTGAACTTAGTTTACTATTCATCATCTTCTTGCTAAGTTCTTTTCAATTACATGAAATTGAACCAAAATCCTTTTTGATTCCAAGTATTAGGTGTAGACGAACTAAACAAGAAATTTACCTCAACTTGTTGAATTTTTTTTTTGAGCTCTCTCTCAATCTTTTATTTCTCCTTAAGCTTCCTTTTCTTCTTTCTCAATTTCTTGAGGTTCATACACACACACACACTCTCTCTTTCTCTCTCTCTCTCTCTCTCTCTCTCTGCCTCTCACGGCTTTTCTCTCTTTCTTTCTCTATATTTTTTACTCCAAAGCTCCAGCACATATATCACACACTCACACACCACTACTTTAGATTCATCTACACTTTTCTTTGATTAATAAATTAATAAGATTAGCTTAGTGGCTAATTATGTATTAACTCAATTAAACCCACTTAATCTTGACTAATTACAAGTAACACTTGGTTTAATTAATCCCATTAAACCCAATTAAGTCTTGATTAGCACATAGTTAAATTAATCATAACTAATTACAAACCTCACATAATTTAATCAGTCTAATTTGACTTTCATTATAGCCCAATTAATTATATTTAAATTTATCATTTTAAATCAAATTTTTAATCAAACTCCCAAAAGGCTCCAGATATTAAATTAAACTTATTTCCATCGTCAATTTTGGTTTCTTAAATCATTTAAGCCTTCAATTCCTGATCAGACTCAAAATTTCGTCATTAAATTACATATTCAAATTAGGCATCACATAAATGAATTTAATTCATAATAATCTTAATTCCCAATCCTCTTAACTTAATTAACTCCAATTCGGACCCAATTAATCAAATCTAAATTTTATAAATTTGAATCGAATATTTAATTAAACTTCCATATGATCCGATACTCAAAATTTAAATAATTCAATTCACTATTTGCACTTTCTTGAACCATTTAGGCTTTCAATTTATAATTCCAAAATAAATCCTCAATTAGGAATGGGGGCGGGGCGGGGCGGGGCGGGGCGGGGCCGGGGATCACACTCCCTGTCCCCAATCCCCGATGGTGGAAATCCCCCCATCCCCAGCCTCGATCCCTGACGGAGAACCTATATCCGCCCCCGCCCTTGCCCCTGCCCCCGCTCCCCAACGGGGATCGGGTTTCCCCGACCCTGAACAACCCCTGACCATTTTTTTTTTGGAAAACTGCTTTGAAGCTGGAGGATCAAAAAAAAGAAGATCAACATGAAGAAACAGAGAGATCAACACCAACAGATCATCATCATGTATCATCATCAACAACATATAAAAATAAAAAAAAAAACAGAACAGATAAAAAAAAAACAACAAATCCAAAAAAAGAAAAAAGAAAAAAAAGATCAACAACATATTATCATCACCATAGAATAGATCTCAAGATCTAAGCTTCAATCTATAATATATATACATATATATGTGTGTGTATAACACAGAGAAAGAGAGAGGGATAGAGATCGGCGCTGTGAAGAGGAGATCGACGAAGGAGTCGGCGAAGGAGGGCGGAGGAGGAGATCGGCGAAGGAGTACGTAGAGGAGATCGACGCTGTGAAGAGGACGGCTCTCTTCTCTCGGCAAAGGAGATCGGCGACGGCAGAGGATCGACTCTCTTTCTCTTTCTCTCTCTCCCTCCTCCCTCTCACTTCATTTTTCTCATGCAGCTCCCTCTCACTCTATTTTTCTCACGCAACAGCGAAGTGGCACTGAAAGACACGCATATATATACACAGGGGTAAAGTAGTAATTTTATTTCGGGGAGAAGCGGGGCGGGGGTTGGGGCCGGGGATGGGGCTGGGAAACATATCACCGTCTCCGGCCCGAAAGTGATCGGGGATTTATTTTTAAATACCATCCCCGGCCTGTCGGGGATATTTTTCGGAAAAAAACCGCTCGAATCGGGGTCGGGGAGGCGGGTCCCCGTCGGGCCGGATTTAAATTGCTATCCCTATCCTCAATAGAACCATCCATGAATTAATCTCCATAATTTTCATAAATCCCAAATTAAATTAGAATAATTGGCAATTAAATTTCAAATCTCCTCAATTAATTAAGTGCTAATCATTATACGTGATGGGGTCGTTACATTTGGGGGGGCTCTCCCCAAGGGGGTTTACCCCCCGGCTGAATTTTTTTTTTTGGGTACTTTCACTATGGCAACCCAACCTGTTCAAGCACCATATAACAAAATTGTTACCCAAAAAGATCTATCACTGCCTAGCCACAAACTTGTCCAGCCGGCCAATATATCTGCTAGTCGGCCAAAATATTTGTACGGCCGGCCAATATATCTGCAGGCCAGCCAAAAGAGCTGTTCAGCCAACCAAAATCCTTTGCAGTTTGTTAACTTTTTTTAGGTAGTTCTGGAGCTGTTTTACTACTGTTTTGGGCCTGTTTTGGTCTTGGAATATATTTGTTTAACATCATTTGAGCCTTCAAAGAGATAAATTAAATTGATATGGATAAAATATAATATATTGCTCAATTTAATTTATGAAGAACAAAATCAAAACATAATCAAATAATCATCAAAATACAATATGACAAACAAAAATGATGAGCCTAAACAAGGGACATAACCGCCAAAAACCCAAGACAGCAAAATCTAAGTCCAAATAACAATATCAACTTAACATTCTTAGTTTAAAAAAAGTTCCAAGCTACAAAAACCAGTCTTAACCAGCCCAACACAACAGCAGCTTATAAATAGATTGCAGAAGTAGCAGAGAGCAGCGGTAGCTCAACAAAAAGACCATCATACAATATATTGCAGCAGATAAATAGATTGCAGTATCAGACAATATCTAAGCTATAATATTTATGCATCACATAATATATTACAAGTCATATGGCAAACAAAAAAAGCATTACACAGTAGATGCTACATTCAAATATGACCTTCAAATAGCAAAGAAACCCACTCCATCTTGTCATTTTCATCTAAACTGAAGAACAAGTTAACTTTGTCTTTATCTTTCATTATCATAGATGCTGCCATCAATCTTTGGGTATTACTCATTGGCAACTTCAAAAGTTCTACATTAACCAACCTTCTTTGTTAGGATATATCATGCGAATATCCTATCCTATGAGCAATCTTCACCATTGCAGTATTAGTATTCTCAATGCATGATCCAAGATTTTTTTGTCATCTCTGATAGTTCAGTGGGAATCCTCTCAGCAGGTCGAGGCCCTTTTTTCCCAGTTTTAGTAGAGTTAGCATGGCTGGGAACATTACCTGCAGTAGACATTGAGTAGTCCGTATCACCCATGTTCATACTAAACTGTTCAACATGAGACTGTTCTCCTTCTTCTATAGTTGCATTTGCATCCTCATTTTCCATGGCTGCAATTGCATTAGCAAGATCCTCAGCCAGTTCACCAGTCGCCCTATCCTTCCCAAATAGAATAAGCCAATCTTCATAGAATAGGAATGGCCTGTTTCGCATCCTTTTTGCATCCGGCACCCTCTACACAAGTGATTATCCAATTATTAAAAAGAACATATTGATTTATAAGTAAAGAGTAATGCAAATAATAACATAAAAATGAGATTTACCCTGACATAGTTCTGTCATATGTCGTCACTATTAACAAACACCATCTTTTGTTCATCATCCCAACCAAAACCACTTATCTTTAACATATCTTGAAAAGTGTTATATTGTTTCCTCCACAACTTAATCTTCGAGTCGATGTGAGGAGTGGCTCGAAGATCAGCTCCAGGAAATGCACTTAAGATCTTCTTCTCACATTCATTGTAGAAGCTTGCCCTAAACTGATTATTATCAAGCTTCCACTTATGATTACTTGTGGTTACATCCTTTATGGTTGTAATGAGGAAGAGTTTCTCACGGTGATTCCAAAACCTTCGAGGTTTTCCTTTCTTATGAGAACTAGTGGTACCTGTGTCATCCATACCTATACATATGTATCATAAGTTTAAATCATAACACACATGTCAATCATAAATAACAAATCAACTTACACAATATTTGTTACAAATACCACACAAAAACTAAACAAATATGGTTTGAATTACATGTCATAATAAACTCTCACTATTATATAAAAATCATCATACAACACTAATTTATTGACCTTTGCTTGCTTGCTTGCCATTTATTAAACATTTGGGTTGCCAAGGCAATTCTCCATTCACTCCATTGATCAGATGCTTCAACAACATCAATCATTTCATTTTCTAATTCAGTAGCTGGAGGAGGAGGAGGATTCATTTTCTCGTTCTCATCATCATCAAGATCCATAGGCATTTCACATTGTATGAGATTGTGGAGAAGGCAACATGTAGTGATAATGCAAAATTGAGTCTTGATTGGAAAGTAAGAATAAGTCCTTAATATTGCCCACCTCATTTTAAATAGCCTAAAACACTTCTCAATGACGTTACGAGCAGAAGAGTGCCTCATCTTCAAAAACTCTTGTGGAGTTGTTAGGGAACGCCGTTCTCTCAATGTGGAAAGATGATAACGCTGTCCTCTATATTGTGCAAGAAGACACTCCCTATTTGTGTAACCCGCATTTACGAGATAGTAGTGACCTGTAATTATGTAAGATGGTTTCACTATGTATGTAACAAAATAATTGTTTAATATAGATGTAGTGTACTTATATATATAACAATATATGATTATCATACCAGTAGGAACTTTCAACCCATTGGGTTTACTGACAGCATCTTTAAGTACAATCAGAAGTAGATCCTTCCCATCCAGGCAAGACATATATGAATTGCATGTCTTGGGAGGACACACCCAATACATTTGTGGCAATTTCTCCCTTTTTGTTCTATACCTTGGTTTGTTTATTGTAGGGGCAAGAACCTTAACATCGGTTCCATTTAAAGCACCAAGACAATTCTAAAAATAAAACAATATTATAAAATTAATATAAACAATACAAAAATATAATATGCTAATTAAGCGAGGTTGTAAATATATTGTACCTGAAAACAACTCCACTTATCATCTGTACAATTAGCAGTTATTGGTTCAGGCTTCTTAAGGAGGAGACCATGGAGGCGCAACACAGCCTTGAGAACATTATTGAAGTGCTTACTAACTGTTTGACCACTCCGCATAAAATTAAATTAAATTTTGCGGTTCTTAGTATGATGTGCAAGCACATTAAAAAACATTGCCACTTGCTCCTCTAAGACGACATACGTTGAATCAGATAGTCCAACACTTCGTACCAACCCACATAAAAGCATGAAAGTACGCCTATTCATCCGAAGTTGGTCATGACAATTTATGTCACTATCGTTAACCAATTTATTCAAATGGTCAATTTATTTTTCATAGGGGTGAGGTGATCTAGGTAGTTGAAACCTAATTTATTTCTTCTTGAATGCAGCATGTGAAATCACTATATACGTAGCACATGCATAATTAATGGATAAAACAATATGTTGGAGAGCTACAAATTCCTCTATGAGGTCTTTTTTCCTTTTCTTAGTGGCATAATTGTTATCCATCTACAAAAAATGAATAAATAATAAGCGGCTAAAATCAGCACAAAAAGTAAAACAAATAATAGATAATAGAAAATGTTGACTATCATAAAACAGAGTGTAATGGCCAAAAAGCCATAGCAGAGTGAGTTTGAAGTACAGTGGAATAGCAAATTCAAGAATGATAAAATTTAATCACCTTCATTTGTACACAATTTATACAGCCTTTCTTAGTTCATATGAACACAGCTTAGTCAAACATCATGCTACTACAAACGAATTCTATGACTTGACAAGCCACCAAGATTAAAATAAAAAGACAAGAAAAAAGAGAAGAGTAATAACCAAAAAATTCAACTTGCTTAAGACTAACATTTGAAACTTAATGGGATGAAGGAGTCTCTTACTCAACACTTGACTAGATATTTTTATTATCAAGCAGTTGCAACAAATCACCATAATAAAAGGAGTATAATTAATAGTATTGTTGTATTTAATTTAAGAAATTCTTTTTGATGATTGGAAATTTTCAACTATGTGTTTACCTTGGAAGACAACCACCTTTCCACAATTACAATTGAAACTTTTCTAAATAAGTTCAATTGTCAAGAATTTCAAGAAAAACTATGAATTCTTCTTAAAAATATTTAGAATGCAAGTTGTTCAAAATGACAAGCATTATATTTTCTGTGTTAGGTAAATAGATAAATAAATATATCAAACAGACTTCTCACCTTTTCATTTTATCATAAATCACCAGGTACCTTTGCACATCAAAATGTGAAAGCTTTATGTTGTGACTTTACCCCAAAAGAGAACAATTAAATGTTTAGATGCCTTTACCTGTTAAAGTGTGTTTGGCAAGGAGGATTTTGGTCAAAAAGGAAAGGAAAAGAAATGATTAAAAAAAATAATTATAAGAAAAGGAAAAGTATTAAGAATAATTTCCTTTCCGTTTGTTTGGCAGTGACTTGTTTAATAAAATCTTGTGTGTTTGACTCAATAAAAGGAATGGAAAAATGAATAATTACTTCTCATAACTAGCTTTGTTAATTGTTAACTACATCTTTTTTTTTTTAAATTAAATTTTTTGAATTATTTGAATTTTGCAACACCAAAACCTGTTCTTGGATAAACCTGCAGCATAGAAAGCTGTTGCTTTCTTCCCATCTTCATATAAGGGGAATTTAATTGCCCTTTCATTGAGTGATATTCCAATCACATTGTATATAAAAATCAATGCCATTTACCATTTTTTGAGTAATCTAACCTTTTTTTTTTTTTTTAACCTAGAAATTGTATTGATTATTGATATTCTGTTAAATTCCTCTTTTAGCATTCAATAAAAAAATAGTTGATTTGGAAACAATTGTTTTGTTGTTTGTTTTATATGTTTATCTTTCAATGAGAAATTATTATAAACAAATTGAAACTAATTTCGATCTTGATTGGTTACCCTGAAAAATAGAATCCAGATACAAGCAATTAAAAGATCAAACTTTGGTAGACATCTCTCTTCCATTCCATAATAACATAAATGGCCAACATAGAGCATCATTTCTACTTCATCTCTTTCATTTTTTCTTTTTTTTTCACAACATATCCCGCCCATAGAAGAATAATAATAATAATAATAAGAAAATAATGATGAAGAACAAATCTAAACATAGAAGAGTTGGTGCGTGATATGTTATCAATAAAATCTTGTAATAAAAAATAATAACTTGCTTAACAAAAAAAAATTACCGATGCAGCAGATGCTCAACTGAATCTGAAGATCGAAAATCTGAAGATGAGAGAGAGCTAGGGCACACGGTGAAAAAGAGAGAGCTTTTTTTTGCCTCTCATTCTTTCTGCTGTTGCTTCTAAGGATGAGTAGGGTAGACTGAATCTTCAGATCGAAAATCTGAAGAAAAAGAAAGCTTCTCTTTGCCTCTCCTTCTTGTTGCTGCTTCTACCAAGGATGAGATAGGATAACGATCGGTAAATAAGTAAGCACTTCCCTAATACTAATGGACTAAATTTTCAATACCAAGTATTGGGGCAGACTATGAATCCTACTATGCAAGGCCCATTTTAAGCTCTCTGGCTTATCAATCCATTCTCTAAAGGTGTGTTTGATTGGGGGGATAAGCGGGGGGACTATCCACTATTTGGACTCCATGTCCGGCCTCCCTCCTTATCCGTCGTTTGATTTTTTTTTAATCCGCCGGACTCCATGTCCGGCCGGACTCCATGTCCCCCATATGGAGGACTATCCTGTCCTGGGAGGGGGGGTGGGATTGTTTTGGGGGGACTAATCACTGTTTGGATTAGATGCGAAAATGACAATTTTGACCCTCTACTATTTAATTATGTATTATATTTAATAAAATTTAATAAAATTTAAATGTCTCAATTTAAAAATAAAATAATTTTATTTAACTTTTTATTAATGTTTTATTTATTTAATTTTTTAAAATAATTTTTTATAGATATTTTATTGATGTTTTATTTTAAAATTTTGTTTATGTTTTATTTAATTTCATTATTTAAATTTAATAGATGTTTTAATAGATGTTTTATTTAAACAATTAAATGTTTAATTTCAACAATAAATAATTTCATTTATTTAAATTATGTTTTATTTAAACATTTAAACATCTGTACATCAACATGTTTATTAAATTATTTCAACATCTGTACATCAACATGTATATTTATTTAACATCTATTAAATTATGTTTTAATACATCAACATTTGATTACATCAACATTTGTTAATTGTTAATTACATCAACATTTGTTAATTGTTTAAACATAATCTGTACATCAACATTTATTTAATTGTTAATTGTTAATTGTTTAAACATAATTTGTACATCAAAATAATTTCAATGTTAATTGTTTAAATAAAAATTTAAACATTTAACCATTAGTATGTTTAATGTTTACTAAAAATTTTATTTGTTTAAATAAAAATAATCTGTACCAGTCAAAATTTTTATTAATATTAGTATGTTTAAATATCTTTAAACAAAATTTAACCATTATTATGTTTAATGTTTACTAAAAATAATTAAAATATTAAAGATATGTTTAATATTGCTATTACTTAGTAAACAATTGAAAAAGGGTAAAATTGTCTTTTGTTCATTTATCCTATCCAGTCCGTCCAACCAAACGTTGGATTCACTGAAAATAGTCCTATCCAGACATCTAATCCCATGAAAAAAACAAACACATGATACATATCCAATCCAATCAAATAGTCCGGGGATTCACAGTCCCATGACTCAAGTCCGATGGATTCTAATCCCCCTTTTCCAGTCCGTCCAATCAAACACACCCTAAATCTACAAACAAATAGAACATTAAATGATCCCCATCTTTATCCTAATCCCATCCCTTTTTCTATACCCAAAACAAATCGGGCTTAAGATCAAATGATAAACATATATATATATATATTTTGTTTGCAATAAAATTTCATTTTTATAAATATTTTACTTTTAAAAAAAATTAAATTAAGTGAATTTTAAAAACAATTTTTTAGGAAGCTTTTTTGATAAATCCATTTTCTAAGAGCTTTATTCCATCCAACCCATACTCTTTTTGACTATTCCATTAGGTCCAATTTGAGATAAGAAGACCAAAATACCCTTTTCATCTACTTATGTTCCATTTAGTTCACATTATTTTTTCATATTTCAATAAGTCCTATTGGTGACATAATTACCAAAATACCCCTAATGTGAATGTTCACACCGTCAATGTGAATGTTCATATCGTCAATGTGTAGGGGCCCGGCCCATGTTGATCCTCGTGGGTGCCCGAAAAAATTCGAGTTGGGCCGGGCCGGCCCACAGGCCAAAAAAATAGGCCCGGCCCGGCCCGTTGATAATGTGAATATTTACATTGACAAGTTAACATTCACATTGATAGGAGTGTAAAATTGGCCCGCGGTCCGAGGGCGGCCCGAAGCCAGCCCGCCTCCCGGGACGGGCCCGGGCCGGCCCGTTCATAATGTGAATATTCACATTGACATATCAACATTAACATTGATAAGAGTGTAAAATTAGCCCGTGACCCGTGGGCAGCCCGAAGCCCGGGCCCGAGCCGGGCCGGGCCGGGCCAGACCCGGCCCGTTGACAATGTGAATATTCACATTGACATATTAACATTCACATTGATAGGAGTGTAAAATTAGCCCGTGGCCTGTGGCCGGCTCGAAACCCGCCCGCGGCTCGTGGGCTGCCCTGGGCGGGCCCGGCCCGACCCGTTAATAATGTGAATATTCACATTGACATATTAAAATTCACATTGATAAGAGTATAAAATTAGTCCGCGCCCCGTGGCTGCCCGAAACCAGCCCACGGCCCGTGGGCGGCCCGGGGCCGACCCGGCCCGGCCTGTTGACAATGTGAATATTCACATTGATAAGAGTGTAAAATTGACTCGTGTCCCATGGGCGGCCCGAAACCCGTGGGCGGCCCGGGGCGAGCCCGGCCCGGCCCATTGACAATGTGAATATTCACATTGACATATTAACATCCACATTGATAGGAGTGTAAAATTGACCCGTGGCTCGTGGGCGGCCCGAAGCCCGCCCGCTGCCCAGGGCGGGCCCGGGTCGGCCCGTTGATAATGTGAATATTCACATTGACATATTAACATTAACATTGATAACAGTGTAAAATTGGCCTGTGACCCGTGGGCAGCCCGAAGCCTGGCCCCAGGCCGGGTTAGGCCCGGCCCGGCCCGGCCCGTTGACAACGTAAATATTCACATTGACGTGTTAACATTCACATTGATAAGAGTGTAACATTAACCCGTGCCCCGTGGCTGCCTGACACTCGCTTACGGCCCGTGGACGGCCCGAGTCAGGCCCGGTCCGGCCTGTTGACAATGTGAATATTCACATTGACATGTTAACATTTACATTGATAAGAGTGTAAAATTGACTCGCGTCCCATGGGCGGCCCGGGTTTGGGTCCGGGCCTACCCCGAGCTGCGGGCGAACTTCGGACAACGGACAAATTTTACACTTCTATCAATGTTAGTGTTAACATGTCAATGTGAATATTCACATTGTCACGGGTCGGGCCAAGCCCGCCTCGAGCTGCTGTCTGGCTTCGGGCCGCCCACGGGCTGCGGGCCAATTTTACACTCCTATCAATGTGAATATTAACATGTCAATGTGAATATTCACATTGCCAACGGGCCGGGTCCGCCCCGGCCCGAGGTTGGGCTTCAGGCTACCCACAGGTCACGGGCCAATTTTACACTCTTATTAATGTGAATGTTAACATGTCAATGTGAATATTCACATTGTCAACAGGCCGGGCCAGGCCCGCCCCGTGCCGTCCACGGGCCGTGGGCGGTTTCGGGCAGCCACGGGGCGCGGGCTAATTTTACACTCCTATCAATGTGAATGTTAACATGTCAATGTGAATATTCACATTGTCACGGGTCGGGCCAAGCCCGTCTCGGGCTTTGGTCGGGCTTCCGCCCGCCCATGGGCTGCAGGCCAATTTTACACTCTTATCAATGTGAATGTTAACATGTCAATGTGAATATTCACATTGTCAACGGGCCGGGCCAGCCCCGGGCCGCGGGCGGGCTTTTGGCCGTCCATGGGCTGCAGGCTAATTTTATACTCTTATCAATGTGAATGTTAACATGTCAATGTGAATATTCACATTGTCAAAAGGTCGGACCGGGCCGCCCATGGGCCGCGGGCGGGTTTCGCGCCACCACGGGACGGGGACCAATTTTACACTCGTATTAATGTGAATGTTAACATGTCAATGTGAATATTCACATTGTCAATAGGTCGGGCCGGCCCTGGGCTGCTTGCCAATTTTATACTCTTATCAATGTGAATGTTAACATGTCAATGTGAATATTTACATTGTTAACAGGCCGGGCCGGGACCGCCCCGGGCCGTGGGCGGGTTTCGGGTAGCCACGAGACGCGTGCTAATTTTATACTCCAATCAATGTGAATGTTAACATGTCAATGTGAATATTTACATTGTCAACGGGCCAGGCCGGGCCCGCCCCGGGCCGCTGGCGGGCTTTTGGCCGCCCATGGGTTGCGGACTAATTTTATACTCTTATCAATGTGAATGTTAACATATCAATGTAAATATTCACATTATCAACGGGTCGGACCAGGCCCGCCCTGGGCCGCCCATGGACCGCGGGCGGGTTTCGCGCCACCACAGGACGGGGGCCAATTTTACACTCGTATTAATGTGAATGTTAACATGTCAATGTGAATATTCACATTGTCAACCGGCCGGGTCGGGCCCGCCCTGGGCTGCTGGCCAATTTTATACTCTTATCAATGTGAATATTAACATGTCAATGTGAATATTCACATTGTTAACAGGCCGGGCCGGGACCGTCCCGGGGCGTCCACGGGCCATGGGCGGGTTTCGGGTAGCCACGAGACGCGTGCTAATTTTACACTCCTATCAATGTGAATGTTAACATGTCAATGTGAATATTCACATTGTCAACGGGCGGGGCCGGGCCCGCCCGGGCCGCTGGCGGCTTTTGGCCGCCCATGGGTCGCGGATTAATTTTATACTCTTATCAATGTGAATGTTAACATGTCAATGTGAATATTCACATTGTCAACGGGCCGGACCGGGCCCGCCCCGGGCCGCCCATGGGCCGCGGGCGGGTTTCGCGCCACCACGGGACGCGGGCCAATTTTACACTCCTATTAATGTGAATGTTAACATGTTAATGTGAATATTCACATTTGTCAACGGGCCGGGCCCGTCCCGGCTCGTCGGCAGATTTCAGGCCGTCCACGGGCCAATTTTACCTTTCTAATAATTTGAATTTTAAAATATAAATTTTCACATCATTAAATTGCTAATCCTTCAAAAAATATTTATAAGGGTATGAAATTGAATATAGGACATAAGTGTCCAAGAAAAATAGTGTAAATCAAGAAAATGGACTTTATGGAATAAAACTATACATACATGGGACTAAATGGGTTAAAAAATTTCTTCATGGACTTCTTGGGTTAAAACACTTCTAAATTGGACTTATCAATAAAAATCCCAATTTTTTAATTAAAATACTTTAACTTAAAAACAAAATTTATTATTATTAGAAATTAAAAACAGTTTTGAATTATGCCCCGCAAAGAAGAGCATTTTCACGGTAGTGGACTTGATTTTCTCTTTCATTCTCTTATTTTCCCTCCCGCCAAACATCAGCATAAACCCTAGAAAGCCCACAAAACTCCACTCCACTCCACTCCGAGCCGAGGAGTAGTAGAAGAATGGTGAAAAGCTTCACTCTCATTCAAACAATTGCCACCTCAGGCGTCTTTCTCTGCTGTTTCTTTCTGGTAAGTCCTTTGTCCTGCTCTCTCTTAGGGTTTTCTTTTTCCCTCAAATCTTGATCTTGAAAAATCGCTTTCGTTTGCTCTTCCCAGGTACGGCTTCATGTTTGGCAGAGAATCTTCTCGCAAGGAGCTTGGCGATTTGATCGAAAATCTTCGCCGCGGCAATTCCGAACCCACTTCTCCTTCGAATCCCTAAAATTGTAACTCCTTCCTTCTCTCTCACTCTATACATATATAAATGTAAAATCAATGTTCAATTTATGTAATGGCTTGGCATTGTTTTAATTTTTATTTGTATTCTGGAGGTAATGTCATTGCTTTTGAGAACAAAAATCCCACCAATTTAGGTTTTCCAGGAAAGTAGGGAACAATGTGAATGATAATAGGGATAATCACTAGCAGGTCCTATAGGTGGGAATTATTTACTCTCAGGTCTGAGTGAATTTTTTAGTATTTTATTTTATGAATTTGCCTCTTGTTTTAATAATAATTTTTTTGGGGAGATTTTTTAGATGTTTTTTGTGTTTGTAGACTGATTATTTGGTATTGGTGATGAAACTGATAAATTTGTTAAATTGATAAATGGTTGGAATATTTTGACTTTTGTTTGTGAGTTTAGATTAATTTTCAGTTTATTTATGTGTGTATTGAAATACGACATGGGAAAAAAAATTTATAGTGATAAATTTATCACTGAAAGTTAGAGTAGAACTTTTTGATAAATAAGTCCGGTTCACAGGATTGCAAGTAATTGAATTGTATTTAAAAAAAAAATATTTATAGTGATAAATTTATCACTGAAAGTTAGAGTAGAACTTTTTGATAAATAAGTCCGGTTCATAGGACTGCCCCATGATAATATGATGAGGATTGGATAATGGCAATAGTAGCTGTTGAATTATTTTTCTTGTACTATTCTGTTTTGCAGGAGTTCTACTATCTAGACCCAACCCTGAAGCATTTGTTATACGCATAAAGGCTTAGAAATTAGTTTAGAAATTAAAATTAGTGGTTTTTGGATCATGAGTTAAGTATAGCAATAGAGGAGGAGAAATTATATATTGGAGGAAGCAAATTCTTAAGATCATAATTAATTAGAATAAGGATTGTAAAATCCTTATGAAGTTAAAAGCCCTTATTTATTCCATTTCTTTCCTTGCCATACCTGTTGGGAAATTGAATCATGCATACTTTTTAAGTTTGACTAATCTCAATTCTCTCTTATACCTCTAGCTGCCACTGAAATAGTTGTAAAACCAGAATTTTGGACATATGTAGATAACCCCACAACACGTACACAAAAATGTTGAAGAGGATAAAAATATATGTATATATATAAATTATTAGTTTCTATTGTTGTTTCACACTTTTTTCATGTATATCTTTTTTTCTTTCTATTTTTATTAATGGATGTGAAAGAGAATATTTTAATTCACAAAATGATGTGGAGAACAAGTTTGAAATTTGAACGAAGTTGCCACTAATCTGGATTATGGCATATGCAGGTGCTTGTGTCAAGGTTGACCGTATCAAGTGGCCTGTGAAAACATCTCTGATGTGCTTCTTTGAACCAAATCATGGGAAAGATCCTACTGCTGAGGTACTCAAGACATTTTCTGAATGTTCTCTCTCAGTGATCATAGGGCAATGTGTGTTTCATGTCTTTTTTATGTTGTCCTTGACCGAGTAGTAAATTTGACTGCATATGTTTTTTTGGTTTTTTGGTTGACCCAATATACAGAATCCTGGTGACGCATTCTGTTGGGCAGAAATTAGGTGATGTTAAACAGATGTCAGAGAGAAAAAATACTTCTGCTTTAAAGGCATTAATCTATGGAATGTGATTGGACTTCAAAATTGTTTTTCTGTGGTTTTGCACATTGACTTATCATATAAATAGTTTTGAATCTATAGCATTATACGTAACCTTTGTATTTTGTTGGCACCATGACCAATTTTATCGGGAGCAATGATTGGACTGTAATGTTTGGTTTTTGTTCATGTAAATCTTTCACAAAGGAGTTGAAGAGTGTGGGGATTTTAAAAGATTTCAATTATTGACCTTGGATATAGGACACTGAACCTTGGTGTTGGCTTCTTGGCTTATGTCTTGAACCGTGCCATGTGATTTTTAAATATCAATCCTGGATTTGGTGTAATTAGTAGAGTTGCTCTCTCATAAACATCTGTGCTTGTGTGTATGCATGGCCATGTGTGTTTCCCTCTATGCATTTACATGATAAACTGTGTTTGTTGCTGTGGACAAATTGGGTATGCCGTATTGTATTTCTTCTTAGTTGGGGGGTGGGGATGGTTGAAGAAGATGTTTGGCCTACTAGGGAGACTTAAATCTGAGCATTTGATATTACCATCAATATCCATTGTTAACTTATCTAATTGGTAGAGTGTATTGCGAAACAGATTGATTCATGTAGAGAGTTTTGCTGCTTTGTTGGTGCAACGTTTTTGTATGGGCCTGACACTATAAGACATGATTTTTCTTTTATGGAAAATAAAATGTGGTTGTGTTCATGTAACTTTGGACATCCAAGTTAGCAATGCTATATGGAGAAATCATCACAAAAATTTTTGAAGGGGGGGAAAAAATAAAGCACTCTTTATTTGAACAAATTTAGAGGAAAATGAAAAAAAATAATTAAATGCTAAAATAGAAACAACATACTCATTGTTAATCATGTAAAGAACAATGTCTTGATTAAGTTTTCATGGGTCATCAAAGTTCCCTCAACAACAATGAGCCTGTGTCAACTTCATACGCAGGATTTTAATTAACGACTGTAGCATATTGACAAAACTTAGCAAAACATGTTAAATATTTTTTGGATCTCTCTTCTTCTTTTCTAGTCTAGTATATATTAGAATTTTCACTATTATGCATGAACACGCACACAAACGCACACACACATATTTACACAAGAGCAGCCTCCTTTGTTTCCTTCACATTATTTTCCGTTATAAATCCAACGTAAAGGTTTGTTCTGCTTGAGTCACTCTCTGGAAGTCTTGTGCGACCGCCTTCCGACATGTTCTTCACGAATTCCACCAATTGCCTCCAATTCTCTCCTTCAAACAACTGCTTATTCATTCTCAAATATGTAAATGCACATAATCCATTTCCAGAATCTGATCTACTTGTTGCTAAAACCTGCGAATAGGCACTTGCGTCATACCTCTCCAGTGCGTTCTCTCCAGCAAGTTCTGTTCCTGCAGTTTTAGTTGCCATCTTTACTTGCCGAACTAACCCCTCTGGTGAGCAGTTTGCGTTCTCTGGCTGTTCTTTATCTCTCATTTCCATGCATGTAAAGTTCAGAACGACTCCATGTTTACCCAACATCCTTGCTATTGGTAGGTAACCATCTCGATACCTAGTATTGTAGTATCCAGCTGTTAGTTCGGCTGCATGGGATCTAGTTCCGTAGTGCCAATGAATTCCAGCTACTTTTCCAGATAGTTTAGCGCCAGTTCCTTGGAATATCCCTCTTGCAGCTGCTAGGATTCTGTCACCATGCTCTAGTAGCATCCTAGAGTACCATTCCAGGAAGAACTGTCCATACTCATTTTTCCAAGTTCCTTCCCTTTGGAAGAATCCAGTCTCTTCAGGGAATTGTTTGTATTGCCCAGAATCGTGAGGTCCATTTCTTCCCCATTCTTTCTTCCCGATTGCCTCTGCATATGCTTGTAGTGAAGCCTTCATGTACTGTTTTGACACGAGCTTGTTTAGAAAAATACTACATACAAGAATTTTCTTTCATTGACCTTTTGATGCCATGATTACAGATTTTGTTTGTTGTTGCAATAATTCCTTGTTTACAATAAAAGCATGCAATTTATCCTTTGACCAATTTTTAGAATTATGGACCATTAGTTGGCAAATAATTCAAATTTGAGGCCATCCCATATGAATGTGCATTAGTGTGGCTAGGACTTACCTTGTCATAGCATTGAAATTCTCCAATTCCTGGAAACTTCCAAGTTCCGTTGCTTTCTGGATAGGACGGATATCGGAGCTCTCCACAGGGGCCCATCCCCACTTGAATTTACTGCATTAGAAATGGAGTTTTGAGTTTCTAAAGCTGAAAGATGTTATGTCCTTATCTGTTGTAAGGATACTGAAAGGTGAAAATCAATGGGTCCTGAAATATGATATTTAAGCATAGTTTTAAGATTGTTGATGGTCCACCATTTGGATTGCATAATCCTCATGGATCCTACTGTGTTGGCACCATGTGATTGATTATATTTGTTAATAGCATGTTTCATTTTCTTTTTTCTTGGGTATTTTTTAGAAACTTAGATCTGACCCCTCTTTTGAGAGCCAGATCAAGTATGGTCAAGTGACTGTTAAATCTGAATCTCAGCATAAAAAGTATAAGAGTCTAGTTTTTAACGGGTTCGTTGGGTAGATCATGCTTTCAAAATGAGCTTGATGATGATTTCAGTCAAATTTATTGAACAATAAGTAAACATGCGAGAATATTTATTTATTTTTGATTAGCACCAGGTGTCCAGATCAAAACCCGATTAATCTCCAGTGGTGCACAAATCCTTGACAAGGAGTTTCCCACAAGTGTACTACGGTTAATTCAACGGTTTTTCTTCAGTCCGATAGCCCCAATGAATTGTTAGCAGTTAAGAGGTTTTGATCCCTGAACCTAAGAGGGAGTATACCCCCAAGACCCAAGGGCCTTGCTATCAAGCCAACCCCTTGGGGTTGTAAACATGTGAGAATATTCAAGGAAGAGTATGCTAATTGCTTGAAGCTCATGCAATTCAAGTTATTTTTTTACTACGGGTTGGCTTGGTGGATAAGGTGTTTCGTTACTGGGTGGTTGGGATAGCCGGGTTTGAGCATTAACGATACATGATGTAGCTTCATATTCCCCTAATACCGATTGTAAATATAAAAATAAAAATAAAAGTCATGCAATCGAGCTGGTTTCTTGGCATACACAATATTGTCAACAGGATCCATTAGATACTGGATATTAGACCTTTTCTATATGCTTATGTAGTGTGCTTTCAATGGTCACTTAATCATACTGATGCTTATTAATGAGGAGGTAAACCTTTTTTTTTCCTTTTTCCGAAATATGGTATATGGTCTTCACTTCCATGAAATCTTATATTGTTGCTATTTGTGCAAGAGTTGAGATTTTCAGAAACCCTATTAGTCTCATTGGGGTGTCCACAAGTGGTTTTATCTTCTTGTATATCATGTTTCTTTGTTTTGATTTTTCCTGAAATCTTGTTTGTGGGTTCTTCTCTCTTTTATTTTTTCCTTTACAATCAAAACTTGTATAACCTTATCAAAGACATTAAACAACGACCTCTTGGTCATGTAGTGGGGTACCCTAAAGAACTTCAGTTAATAAGACCCAACTGACCAAGGGTTCCAAAAATGGTTCCAAATTCTAGGGGCTTTGGGATTCTTCTATCTCTTGACAAAAAAGAAATAAATAAAATCTATCAATTGACAAACCCAACCCCCCCCCCCCCCCCCCCCCCCCCCAAAAAAGAAAAAGAAAAAGAAAGAACCAACAATGTCATCAACTAATTGAATGAATAGGTAAATAAATAATGGTAGAAAAGGAAAATAAATTGAAGACATGAGAACCATAGGTCTCTCTCTCTCTTTCTCTCACATACTGTTTGGGTAGATTGGAATTTCAGGTTGTGATTTGATAATGTCTGGCAAAATAATCTAATCGCATTCTTAACATTTTTTTTTTTTCGTTTTTATATTTGGTTTCATCCCCTTCAAAATTAACGTCAAGAATTGTGAAATGAAAGTTTATCCTTACCACAATAACATCTCCTAGGTAATCATTGAATCTGTCACAGAAGCTTCTCATATAATCTGTGTAGACCTGAATAGGCGTTCTTCCTTTAAGCACTGGTGATGAATCACAGCCCAAGGAGATATATTCAGGATTTCTCCGGCTCGATCTGTCTGTATAGACAAGGTCAGGATTCTTGCTGATTTCTTCAAGCACCCATGGGGGTAGGGGAATGCTGGAGAAAAAAAAGACACGAAAAAGTTTGTCAATTTAGGTTGTCTTATTCAAAATCCCAATCAGGACATCCCCATCTGGATTACTGTCTCTTCAGGTAAGGGTTGCTTAGAATTTAAGAGGTAAATGTGAAAATTTGTGACCTAACTCTATAGATAAGAAATTTAATACCCAAAAGGTTATTGCAATTTTCAACTAGGCTAAGTGGTGGAGTGCTGGTGGTGATTAAAGACACAGGCTGTACAATTTGAATAGGTTACCTCTGTGGAGGAGGGATACTAAAAATGAAAAGATGGAGGTGAAAGTTGATACTGACTTGACCCAAAAAAGAAAACTGAAGATCAAAAAAGTTATACCTGCAAGAGTCTCCAACATTTCCACCACACTGATGAAACGACATAACAACTTGAAGCTTCAAGCCATGCTTTTGCACCATCTTTACAAGCTCGGCGTACCCTTCCCAGTTATAGTTCAAAGGCCCATCTTTTTCTACCAATCCCCACCAAGCGTCAACCATTACTCCTTCAACTCCTGCACTTTTCAAGGCCATCAAGCTGGCATTCATTGCTCGTGGCTTGTTCAAGTTTCCCCCAAATGATACAGTGTCGAGTGGCAGCATCACAAATACGGGCACCCTGGAATCGTTTTTTCCATGGGTAACTGATAACCGGTGAAGCTTTTCCAAGTTCTCGTTTCTCCTCTCTTCCAAATTCAAGTTTCTTTCGCGTGTGAGTTGAGCTTCTTGCATCGAACTCTTTGCTTGGAGATGACGTGATGGCCTGATTTGTGCAAAACAAACCACGCTGGAGAAATCTTCCAGAGTTTTGAAACTTTTGGGATCTTTTTTTAAATTACTAAAAGAAGTAGAAGAACGTATTGTCAAAGCCATATTCTATTTTCTTGGTTTTCTGAAGAGATACGACAGGTGAATGAATGGATGAAGGTAGTTTGTGTCGCTACATATAAAGAAAAACTTTGAAAGAGACAATGGTGGTGGGCTCTAGTTTAAAAGGGAAAAGTGCAAAAATCAAGACTAGTCAGCTCACCTCTTTCCACGTTTTCTGGGACCAGAAAAGAGAAGATAAAAAAAAAAAGACCTAGTGCATGAGTCTCCCATTAAAATTCAGTTTGGAGAAAACAGGATGGCTCTTATCCCATTTTTGGAGAAACTATTTTTGTGACTCGAATACTCATCACCGGAGTCCATGGTTTTGAAAATTGGACCGGACCAACTAGTTCTACCGGTTGAATCAACAACCAGGCTTGGTTCCACTCCAGGCAACCCACAGTAACCATTTTTTGAATATTGGCTTATTTTGCGAAACACGTTAACTGGTAACCTGTTCAAACCGGTCACAGTTCACTGCAACTGACCAGTTTGAGAGAACCCGTTGTGGCTTAATTTATTGCCAAAAGTATTTGAACACTGACTTTATCATTTTCTTTTATGTTCTTGTATTTGGTGATGAATGTTTGAGGAAATATTTAAGAAAATTTAGGTTTTTGGGTAATTTTTTAAGAATAACGTAATATCTTCTTTTTTTTTAAATTTTATTTATAAATTTTACTTTATTTATGACGTCATGGTTTGATTGTGATTGACCCGACATTTGAACTTGTGATCTTTGACCCAACTTTTTTTTCTCTTCCAATTCATGGAGTGGTTTGGTTTCAGACCATTGCTAGAGATGTTAATGAAAAGCACTATTGTTGGGCCAAGCTGTCTTGAAGAAATTATGTTATTAGGAATTTTAAAATTTAATGGTCACTTTGGGAATTATTCATCATCGAGTTTGTGATCAGCAGTGTATTAATTGTACCATTTTGGAACAGTAAAAGTATTGGTTTAGTTCATAAATTTGTTAATTCATCTCATGGATTTGATCAAGTGAAAATGAAGTACCTATTGAGAATATTCTAAATAATACAGGCATCCTCTGATATTCTGAACCAATTGCCATGTCAACTGCACCCATCGTAATCTAAGTTACAAGTGGTAATTTAGCTTGAGTGAGTTCAGTCACTATTAAAGCTTCACCTGGATACATCAGTTCTAAGGACCATGGTAGATATTCTATTGGGCAATAAACATGGTAGATATTATGTCGATAGATTAGGTACTCTGGAAGCTGTCTTCACTTTTTTTTTTTTTTTGGTCGGTTAAACATGGTGGATATTATGTCGGTTAATTTTCCCTTCCTTCTAAATGTCCTCGTTCACATATAGGATTGCTAATTTGTTTGTTATAACTTGATGTGCTTTATAATAACCCTAATATGCTTTGCAAGTGGTTTTTTTTTTTGTTTTTAACACTGAAATATAGTTTATATCTAGCATACTCCCAAGGGTATAGAGAAGGGGAATCGCTAAGCAGCAGGGGCAGGGCAGGTGGCAAGTGGTATAGATATGAAACCTTTGAAGCATTCACACCCAACCTTGCCTTTGGCAAGGTTTGAACTCCCAACATCTCATATGAGAGTGTTAGTGTTAGGGAAAATCGATGATTCCCTACAAGTAAATCAATCAATGGGAATAAAAACTAATGCGGAAAAAATTAAATCAAAGGCAACACAAGAATTTTTACGTGGTTCCCTCAATGTGAGGTACGTCCACGGGATCGAAATCCGATTCCACTATCAACCAAATAAGTTCCAAACGATTACAAACGAGACACTAATGGTCTCACAAAACCACCCTTAGGTGAATTCCAAATAATCACAAATAAACAAGAGGAAAGACCTCACCAAATAGATGAACTAAAATCTTCAAAACCAGAATTGAAGACGACCCAAAATAACGAACCAAATCAACTTCCACACAAAGGAAACAAAAACTTGAACAAATCAAGCACTGTTCACCAAACCTCACCAATTGTCCATACACGGGCACTATTGTCGAGGAAGTATATCAGCCACCACTTTTTCCTTGAAAAACAACCCAATAATATATTGAATCTAGGGTTTTTAATCAAACCTTAGTTGTTTCCAAATTTGATTAGGTCTCCACAAATTAAATATAATATATAAAAATATATTATAATTAATACTAAACCAAATTAAACTCTTTTTCCAAAACTAATTGGGTCCCACACTCCAATAAGGAGGTATACCCAACAATTCTCCCCCTGCCGACTTAGGTGGAGACATCAACCATACCCGCCAAAGTTCGACACTTTAAATGTTTGTCCCTCGACAAAGTCTTTGTCAACATATCTGAAATATTATCATCTATGTGAACCTTTTCGAGTTGTAACAATTTCGAATCTAACACATCACGAATCCAATGGTATCTGACATCAATGTGTTTCGATCTCGAATGAAAGGTAGAATTTTTACTCAAGTGAATAGCACTTTGACTATCACAATAAAGCACATACTTTTCTTGCTTCAAACCCAACTCTTGCAAAAAATTTCTTCAACCATAACTCTTCTTTGCAAGCTTCTGTAATGGCAATAAATTCAGCTTCGGTAGTTGAGAGAGCAACACATTTTTGTAATTTAGATTGCCATGCCACAGCTTCCCCTGCAAAAGTCATCAAATACCCCGAAGTAGATTTTCTAGAATCAACATCACCAGCCATATCAGAATCTGTGAACCCATCAAGCATCGGCTTACCATCTCCAAAACACAAACACACCTTCGAAGTCCCTTGAAGATACTTTAGGATCCATTTTACCGCTGCCCAATGTTCTTTACCCGGATTAGAGAGAAAACGACTCACCACACCAACTGCGTGAGCAATATCCGGCCTTGTACAAACCATGGCGTACATCAACGAACCAACTGCTGAAGCATAAGGAACTTTCAACATCTCTTCTTTGTCTTTCTCACTTGTAGGACATTGATTCGAACTAAGTTTGAAGTGACCCGCAAGTGGACAACCAACCGGCATTGCTTTATCCATGTTGAACCTCTCAAGAACTTTCTCAATGTAGCTCTCTTGAGACAACCAAATCAGCCCCTTTTTGCGATCACGAACAATTTTCATACCAAGTATTTGCTTTGCCGGTCCCAAATCTTTCATAGCAAAAGACTTGCTCAACTCCAATTTCAACCTGTTAATCATGGTAGAATCTTGACCCACAATTAACATGTCATCAACATAAAGCAAAAGAATAATAAATTTACCATCCGGGAAATTTTTCACAAACACACAATGGTCCGAAGTGGTTTTAGAAAAAACATTATTCATCATGAAAGAGTCAAATTTTTTGTACCATTGCCGCGGGGCTTGCTTGAGGCCATACAAACTTTTCTTCAATTTACAAACAAATTCCTCTTTCCCTTTCTCTACAAAACCTTCCGGTTGCTCCATGTAAATTTCTTTTTCAAGATCACCGTGAAGAAATGCGGTCTTCACATCAAGTTGCTCAACTTCAAGGTTCATACTTGCAGCCATGCCAAGTACAACCCGAATAGAAGACATCTTCACAACCGGCGAGAAAATCTCGTCAAAGTCAATGCCTTTCTTTTGCCCAAAGCCTTCACAACAAGACGTGCCTTGTACCTCAGATTCTTGCCATCATTCTTCAATTTGAAAACCCACTTATTTTTCAGAATTTCCTCCCCTTAGGCAACTTCACTAAGTCATAGGTGTGATTTTCAAGTAAGGAATTCATCTCCTCTCTTCATGGCCTTTTTCCAATCACCTTTCTTTGCATGCTCAATTGCTTCTTGGTAGCTCTCCGGCTCCTCTTGATCAGAAATCAACACAAACTCATTGGGAGGATACTTTCTTGAAGGTTGTCGGTCCCTAGTAGATTTCCTCAACTCAAGTTGTGGTGGCGGTTCTTGAGTTGGATGCTCTTCCTCAATTTTTGGCTCAACTCCATTAGGATTAGCATCATCTTCTACATCTTCAATAGGTGACTGCACATCTCTCCCATTTTCATCATCAACTGAAGATGAAGGAGATAGATCCATATCAATGAGATTACTAATTCTTGGCTCCGGTTGATCACCTTTGCCAAAGTCTTCAATTGTTTGGTCTTCAAGAAACACAACATCACGACTTCGAATGACTTTCTTGTCGACCGGATCCCATAATCTATACCCGAATTCATCACGCCTATAGCCAAGAAAAATACATTGTCTTGACTTACTATCAAGCTTGACCTCTCATCCTTTGGAATGTGAACAAAAGCTCGGCAACCAAACACTCTCAAGTGCTCATAAGACACATCTTTGCCAGTCCAAACTCTTTCAGGAACATCACCATTCAAAGGATAGCAAGGAGATAAATTGATCACGTCAACCGTTGTACTCATTGCCTCACCCCAAAAGGATCTTGGCAATTTAGCTTGTGAAAGCAAACACCTTGTTCTTTCTACAATGGTGCGGTTCATCCTCTCGGCAACGCCATTTTGTTGAGGAGTCTTCTTAACTGTCTTTTGTGCCGAATACCTTGGCTGCGACAATACTCATCAAATGGTCCAATGTATTCACCACCATTGTCTGTTCGGATGCACTTCAATTTCTGCCCTGTTTCTCTTTCAACCATGGCCTAAAAATGCTTAAATACTTCTAGAACTTGATCTTTAGTTTTTAGTAGAAAAGCCCAAACTTTCCTTAAATAATCATCAATGAAAGTAACAAAATAAAGTGCACCACCATGTGTTCTAACTTTTAAAGGACCACAAAAATCCGAATGAATCAACTCCAAAACCTTTTCTTTTCTAGAAGCAACATTTTTTATGAAAATAAACTCTATGTTGTTTACCCGCCAAACAATGAACACAAGTTTTAAGATGTGTACCTTTCAAACCGGTAGAAGCTCTTTCTTGAACAAAACTTGCAGCCCTTTTCACTCATTGTGGCCAAGCCGCTTGTGCCACAAATTCGTTAGAAGTATCATCTTCAAGTGCATTGACAACACCTTTACAAATTTTCCTTGCATCGAATAAAGTGTATGAGTCTTCTTGCACTTAGCCACCACCAAGAACCTTTTGTTGGAAATGGTTATAAAATTCTGGGTAAAACCAGAATTTTTTCCTAAGTTTGGTCTAATTTTTAGGTGGGCTCGTGCATCGATTTACACGGGTCAAAGTGGTAACGCGTTCTATGCCGCGTTGTGATTCACGTGGTATATTTGGTTGCTTAAAACCATTACCGAGTGAATGGGAAATTGAAGCCAAAGTAAGCTCCATGGAAATGGAGTTTTGGTGGAAATTCCTTAAAGGTTAAATAAAGCTTGTCCCACATTGATTTGGTGGGAGGTTTTGAAAGGGTTTATAAGGCATGGGTTTGGTACTTGGGGTGTGCCCCAAGGGGTACCCAAGTGTTTTAGAGGGAGAGGTTATGGGCAAAATGGGCTAGACCCATTGGACTCAAAAACCACCACACGCGCGCCGCCGCCGCCGTCCGTCCGGTCGGGCGGGCGGGCGGGCTGGGCTTGGGCGCGGGTGCGTGGTGTGAGGTTGGGCTTGTTCGGCCCAATACTAATCTTTTTGGGCCAAAAACATTTGAATTTAATTCAAATAAACTGGTTTGGATTTTTGTTCATCCAAACAGGCCCTTCCCGTTTTCAAACAGAATTAAACTGGTCCGGTTTTTCCTGTTCATCCAAACAGGGCCCTTCCCAGAATTAAATTGGTTTGGATTAATGTTCATCCAAACAGAGCCCTTCCCGTTTTTTATCTGTTTGAATGGTTAACCCAACAGATTCAAATCTGTTTGAATTTAAACCCAACAGGTTTCATACCTGTTCAATTCAAAACCAAGAGCCACCTTTACATCTATAAATAGACTAGCCTCCCATTTGGATTTTACTCCAATTTTCGTACTCCATCCTCTCTATAATTCTCTCTGCATTTTGCTGCATTTTTATTCTGAAAGAAAGAGTGTAAACACTTAGTGTGTTCGTAAGGCAAACAATTTGTAGTGCTGCTATTGTTTGTGGTAAGATCATTTCATCCTGGGAGATAGACGTCCAGATTCTGAAAGCACCGTGGAGAGGACGAATCTGTCTTAAGGACACAGTGTTAAACACTGGACTTGATCAGAAAAGTAATTCAAAGAAATTAACCAAGTAAGTTGTTTAATTTTATTCTGTTTTAAATTTGTTTATTTAATCAGATTTTATTTTGTTTTTGTAACAAAATAAAATCTGTTATTTATTTATTTATTTTTATTTCGAGTTTGATTTTTGTAATCAAACATATTCTCTCCTTTTCTTTATTTCTTTAATTCTAATTGTTGTTTTGTACACAATAGAATTAAAATCTTTTAAATACAGTGAAGATTGTCCAACAATCTTAAGACAGATTCCTTTTTGGTATCTTCATTGTATTTAATTTTCTGTTTTTCAAAGTAATATTCTGGTTGGAAAAACAAATAGTGATTTATGCTATTTGACAGATAGTAGTAATATACTGTCTCTTTTCTTTGACAACTAGTAGTACGATACTGGTGTCATTAACAATTTCAGAATATTATTTGGTATTACAGAAAATTATTTTGGTATTTTATTTTTCCTGTTTTAGTAACAAGGAAAATAAAATTATTTTGTAATATAATTTATTTTCTGGTTTTAGTAACTAGAAAATTAATTTGTGTTTTAATTTTTTCTGATTTTTGTAATCAGAGATTATGGCTACTACAACTGAAACTGCATCTGGCAGTGGTACTCCTGTTGTTACACCAACATCAGTCCCTATTCAGAACCATGTTCATGTACCAATCAATCATGGAGAAAAACCGGAAAAATTTAATGGTACCGAGTTTAAGAGATGGCAGCAAAAGATGCTGTTCTATCTTACAACTCTTAATTTGGCCCGGTTTCTCCATGAAGAGGCTCCAGCACTTAAAGAGGGTGAAAGTGATCGGCAAGTTGTTGCCGCTGTAGATGCTTGGAAACATTCAGATTTCCTGTGCAGAAACTACATCCTCAATGGCCTTGACAACATGCTGTATAATGTATACAGTCCTCTGAAGTCAGCAAAAGAATTGTGGGATTCTTTGGAGAAGAAATACAAGACAGAGGATGCCGGCACAAAGAAATTTGTTGTCGGTAAATTTCTGGATTTTGTAATGGTCGACTCCCAAACGGTAATATCTCAAGTTCAAAGTTTTCAGATAATTTTGCATGATATTCATTCAGAAGGTATGACTCTTAGCGAATCTTTCCAAGTCGCTGCTTTGGTGGAAAAGTTACCACCGGCCTGGAAAGATTTCAAAAATTATTTAAAACATAAACGCAAAGAGATGACCATGGATGAGTTAATTGTAAGATTAAGAATTGAGGAAGATAACCGAAAGGCTGAAAAGAGGAATGGGAAAAATCCCATTGAGTCCAAGGCTAATGTGGTTGAACAAGTTCAAAAACCACATAACAAAAAGAGGAAATTTACTGGAGATGGTCCTAAACAAGGCAACAACAATGGCAACAAGAAGTTCAAAGGAAAATGCTATAACTGTGGCAAGACTGGACATCGAGCTTCTGACTGCCGCCGCCTAAGAAGGATCATGGAAGTACAAGTAAGAAGACCACCAATCAAGCCAATGTAACAGAATTGGATTACATCTCTGACGGAGTGAATGACATCAACCTCTCTGCTGTGGTGTCTGACACTGGAGCAACTCGTCACATATGTGCGGACAAGAAGATGTTCACTACCTACAAAGAGGCTGCAAATGGTGAACAACTTTTATGGGAAATTCTTCTACTTCTACTGTGGCTGGACAAGGGAAAGTGATCTTGAAGATGACATCAGGGAAAGAACTGACCCTCAACAACGTACTGCATGTACCTGACATCCGGAAGAATTTAGTTTCTGTTTCTTTGTTAAGTAAAAATGGTTTTAGGCTTGTTTTTTAGTCTGATAAGTTTGTATTAACAAAGAGTGGTATGTATGTTGGTAAGGGATACATGAGTGATGGTCTCTTTAAACTAAATGTAATGACAGTTGTACCAAAAGTTGCTATGAATGAGAATAACACATCTTTTGCTTATATTCTTGAGTCGAATTTATGGCATGGTAGATTAGGACATGTGAATTTTGATGCTTTGCGTAGATTAATTGGTTTAGATTATATACCAAAGTTTGAAATTAATCCTAATCATAAATGTGAAATTTGTGTAGAAGCAAAACTAACTAAGGCTCCATTTAAATCGGTTGAAAGAAAAACCGAACCTCTAGAATTAATTCATACTGATGTATGTGATCTAAAATTTATTCAAACTAGAGGAGGCAAAAAGTATTTCATAACATTTATCGATGATTGCACAAGATATTGTTATGTTTATTTACTTAGAAGTAAAGATGAAGCCTTAGAAATGTTTAAACTCTACAAAACAGAAGTTGAAAATCAACTTGGTAAAACCATTAAAATGGTTAGAAGTGATAGGGGTGGTGAATATGATGCACCATTAAATGAATTTTGTGCACAACATGGCATTATTCACCAAACTACAGCCCCTTATTCTCCACAGCAAAATGGAATTGCTGAAAGGAAGAATAGAACTTAAAAGAAATGATGAATGCCATGTTACTAAGTTCAGGCTTACCACAGAACTTGTGGGGGGAAGCAATATTGTCTGCAAATTATGTTCTTAATAGAATACCCCACAAGAAAACCAAAAGCATTCCTTATGAATTATGGAAAGGTCGACCACCTTCCTACAAATACTTAAAAGTGTGGGGGTGTTTGGCAAAAGTGGAAGTTCCTGTTCCTAAAAAGACTAAGATTGGACCAAAAACAGTAGATTGTGTGTTTATTGGTTATGCTCAGAATAGTAGTGCATATCGGTTTCTGACTTATAAATCAGAAATACCTGATATAAATGTGAACACTATTATAGAGTCAAGGAATGCTGTGTTTTTTGACATGTCTTTCCTTACAAGAAAGGACAGGAATTAAGTTCACAGAAAAGAACTTATGATTGTACACAAAGTCAAGAGACTAATGACAATCAAACACAAGAGACTAGTAATGGTCTCAACCAACAGGATTTAACTGATGATGAACCAAGAAGAGAAGTAAGAGAGCGAGAACATCAAAATCCTTTGGTCCAGATTTTCTGACATACTTGTTAGAAAATGAACCTCAAAGCTTTAAGGCAGCAATGACAGGTCCTGAAGCACCTTTGTGGAAAGAGGCTGTTAATAATGAAATTGAATCCATTATGCAAAATCATACTTGGGAATTGGTGGATCTTCCACCAGGTTCTAAACCTCTTGGATATAAATGGATATTCAAGAGAAAAATGAAAGCAGATGGTTCAATTGACAAGTATAAAGCAAGACTTGTAGTTAAAGGTTACAGACAAAAGGAAGGTCTGGACTATTTTGACACATATTCCCCTGTGACAAGAATAACATCCATTCGCATGCTTATTGCTATAGCAGCGTTGTTTAATTTAGAAATACATCAAATGGATGTTAAAACAGCTTTCTTAAACGGTGATCTAAATGAAGAGATCTATATGGAGCAACCCGAAGGGTTTGTAGTATCAGGGCAAGAAAAGAAAGTTTGTCGACTTGTAAAATCCCTTTATGGATTAAAACAAGCACCTAAGCAATGGCATGAAAAATTTGATCATGCAATGCTTACTAATGGGTTTAAGATAAACGAATGTGACAAATGCGTCTATGTTAAAAACACTGACCAAGGATATGTCATAGTTTGTCTTTATGTGGATGACATGCTTATCATTGGAAGCAGTCAAAACATGATCAAATCAACTAAGCAAATGCTTAACAAAAGATTTGATATGAAAGATATGGGGGTCGCAGATGTTATATTAGGAATGAAAATTACTAAAACATCTGACGGATATGCATTATCTCAATCTCATTATATTGAGAAAATTCTTGATAAATTTATCAAGGATGATTTGAATTTAGCAAGAACACCTGTAGACATCAGTCTTTATTTATCGAAAAATAAAGGTGATGCAGTGTCTCAGTTAAAATACTCCCAAATCATTGGAAGCCTAATGTACCTAATGAATTGTACTCGTCCTGATATAGCTTATGCTATCAGTAAATTGAGTAGGTACACTAGTAACCCCGGAGAAGACCATTGGAAAGCGATCATTCGGGTTCTTAGATATCTAAGATTCACCCGTGATCATGGTTTGAACTTTACTCGATATCCAGCAGTACTTGAAGGTTATTGTGATGCAATTGGATATCGGATACTAAAGATTCAAAATCCACAAGTGGATATGTCTTTACTCTGGGAGGCGCTGCTGTTTCTTGGAAGTCCACGAAACAAACTTGCATCGCACGATCCACAATGGAATCCGAGTTCATTGCTTTAGACAAAGCAGGTGAAGAAGCAGAATGGCTTCGTCACTTCTTAGAAGACATTCCAATGTGGCCAAAACCTGTGCCAGCTATTTGCATTCATTGTGATAGTCAATCTGCAATAGGCAGG
Source organism: Camellia japonica (assembly GCA_030407325.1). Lineage (NCBI taxonomy): Eukaryota > Viridiplantae > Streptophyta > Magnoliopsida > Ericales > Theaceae > Camellia > Camellia japonica. Next base: position 20,410,169 of record JAPPVO010000007.1, read on the forward strand.
GCACAGAATCATATGTATAACGGTAAGTCACGACATATTCGTCGTCGACATAATACCGTTAGGCAATTGTTGTCAAACGGAATAATCTCAATAGATTATATAAAATCTAAAGAGAATATTGCGGATCCGTTAACAAAAGGTTTGACAAAAGAGCTAGTGTATAGTTCATCAAGGGGATGGGATTAAAGCCTATTACATAAGAGTCGTCATAATGGTAACCCTACTTATATGACTGGAGATCCCAAGAACTAAGTTCAAAGGGACAACTAAGTTATGTATGGCTCGCCAGAAATCACCAAGGGATTAAAATTCCCTACCCATTCCTATGGTGAGAGTGATATCTGCAACATATGTTGTCTGCAGGGGTATAAGGATAAGCTTTGCTTTTAATGATTACTTATATCTTGATTAAGGCATAAAATCAAGACGAGTATAAGAAGATACTCACAATAAGAATCACCTATATGAGTGTTGAACTGGGGCCGGTTCTATGAGAATGAAAGAGGCTACATTCTCTAGAAACACTCATGAAAACCAGGAGCGTTCAAGGCCAAAATGAACACAACAGTGAGAACCACGATGTGTTAGAAGATATTTTGTGTGAAATCTATTGTCTTGGCTTACACAAACGGCTGAACAATTCAAGGCATCGCGTCCATTGGTTAGCCAGTAAGTCCGATAGGTTATCACTAGGGAAGGTTCAAGGCCGAAAACTACCTATCCTGATGCAAGATATTTTCGACTTATACTCTTTCGTTAAGTCTGCATATTGTTGCATTTCCGTTGTCATCAAATTCCATTCATGTGGGGGATTGTTGGAAATGGTTATAAAATTCTGGGTAAAACCAGAATTTTTTCCTAAGTTTGGTCTAATTTTTAGGTGGGCCCCGTGCATCGATTTACACGGGTCAAAGTGGTAACGCGTTCTATGCCGCGTTGTGATTCACGTGGTATATTTGGTTGCTAAAACCATTACCGAGTGAATGGGAAATTGAAGCCAAAGTAAGCTCCATGGAAATGGAGTTTTGGTGGAAATTCCTTAAAGGTTAATAAAGCTTGTCCCACATTGATTTGGTGGGAGGTTTTGAAAGGGTTTATAAGGCATGGGTTTGGTACTTGGGGTGTGCCCCAAGGGGTACCCAAGTGTTTTAGAGGGAGAGGTTATGGGCAAAATGGGCTAGACCCATTGGACTCAAAAACCACCACACACGCGCGCGCGCGCGCCGCGCCCCGTCCGTCCGGTCGGTCGGCGGGCTGGGCTGGGCTTGGGCTGGGCGCGGGTGCGTGGTGTGAGGTTGGGCTTGTTCGGCCCAATACTAATCTTTTTGGGCCAAAAACATTTGAATTTAATTCAAATAAACTGGTTTGGATTTTTTGTTCATCCAAACAGGGCCCTTCCCGTTTTCAAACAGAATTAAACTGGTCCGGTTTTTCCTGTTCATCCAAACAGGGCCCTTCCCAGAATTAAATTGGTTTGGATTTAATGTTCATCCAAACAGAGCCCTTCCCGTTTTTTATCTGTTTGAATGGTTAACCCAACAGATTCAAATCTGTTTGAATTTAAACCCAACAGGTTTCATACCTGTTCAATTCAAAACCAAGAGCCACCTTTACATCTATAAATAGACTAGCCTCCCATTTGGATTTTACTCCAATTTTCGTACTCCATCCTCTCTATAATTCTCTCTGCATTTTGCTGCATTTTTATTCTGAAAGAAAGAGTGTAAACACTTAGTGTGTTCGTAAGGCAAACAATTTGTAGTGCTGCTATTGTTTGTGGTAAGATCATTTCATCCTGGGAGATAGACGTCCAGATTCTGAAAGCACCGTGGAGAGGACGAATCTGTCTTAAGGACACAGTGTTAAACACTGGACTTGATCAGAAAAGTAATTCAAAGAAATTAACCAAGTAAGTTGTTTAATTTTTATTCTGTTTTAAATTTGTTTATTTAATCAGATTTTTATTTTGTTTTTGTAACAAAATAAAATCTGTTATTTATTTATTTATTTTTATTTCGAGTTTGATTTTTGTAATCAAACATATTCTCTCATTTTCTTTATTTCTTTAATTCTAATTGTTGTTTTGTACACAATAGAATTAAAATCTTTTAAATACAGTGAAGATTGTCCAACACCTTTTGTGAGCTTTCCATATTCCATCACCAAATTTATTGTTGAAGCCTTCATCATCTAGCTTTCCACATGAGATCAAAATTGAGGCGAATGTCGGGAACATGCTTACATCTTAAGCAACAACTGCAGCCCAAATTGTTCCAAGCAAACATCCACCATCAATAATCTTGGAACCAAACTTCATTACCCATTCGAACAGAACATAATCTCCTTTGTAGTGTAGGTAGTGAAGAAATCAATCGAGAAGTCACATGAAAAGAAGCACCAGAATCAATCACCCAACTGCTCCTTGGCCCACAAAATTGATACAATCATCTTCACAAACGACCATGAGATCATCGGTAGTAACTGCCGTTGTGTCTTCTTGCTTCTTATCCACACTTTTGTCACGCCTTTTCTCCTTGTTCTTGAGCTTTCGGCATTCCCGCTTCATGTGCCCTTTCTCATGACAATAGTAACACTCAACGTCTTTCTTTGAAAAAGAACCATCTTTGATTTGTCACGGCTTTGATCACGACCATGAGGAGTCTTACTCCTCCCCCTTGTTTTGCTTCGGCCTCTCACAACAAATGCTTCCGACTGAGAGGAACCGGCTGATTTTCTTCTGGTTTCTTCATTCAACAAGCTACTAGTGACTTGGCCCATAGTGACAACTCCATCGGGCGCCGAATTACTAACTGTCACAACCAAAGTCTCCCAACTTTTCGGGTAAGGAACTAGTAGCATCAAAGCCTGCAACTCATCATCAAAAATAATTTTCATAGAAACAAGTTGGTTAACAATACTCTTTATTTCATTCAGATGTTCCGGAATAGGGCTGCCCTCTTTATATTTTAAATTAACCAACTTACGAAACAGAAAGGCTTTATTTGTGGCTGATTTTTATCATAAAGACTCTCTAATTTTTTCCATAAATCATGTGCCGAAGTCTCAATGGCAACATGATGAAACACATCATCATCAATCCATTGACGGATAACACCAACAGCTTTTCGATTAAGCCTCTTCCAGTCATCATCTTTCATATCAGCAGGTTTGCCACTATCACCCTCAATGGGTCCATACAAGTCTTTACAAAATAATAGATCCTCCATTTTAGTTTTCCAGGTTACCCAATTACTTCCATTGAAGCTAGACATGCGACCCACATTCCCCTCCATTGATTTACACAAATAAATAAACTCAAATAAACCGTAAGCTCTGATACCAGTTGTTAGGAAAATCGATGATTCCCCACAAGTAAATCAATCAATGGGAATAAAAACTAATGCGGAAAAAATTAAATCAAAGGCAACACAAGAATTTTTACGTGGTTCCCTCAATATGAGGTACGTCCACGGGATCGAAATCCGATTCCACTATCAACCAAATAAGTTCCAAACGATTACAAACAAGACACTAATGGTCTTACAAAACCACCCTTAGGTGAATTCCAAATAATCACAAATAAACAAGAGGAAAGACCTCACCAAATAGATGAACCAAAATCTTCAAAACCAGAGTTGAAGACGACCCAAAATAACGAACCAAATCAACTTCCACACAAAGGAAACAAAAACTTAAACAAATCAAGCACTGTTCACCAAACCTCACCAATTGTCCATACACGGGCACTATTGTCGAGGAAGTATATCAGCCGCCACTTTTTCCTTAAAAAACAACCCAATAATATATTGAATCTAGGGTTTTTAATTAAACCTTAGTTGTTTTCAAATTTGATTAGGTCTCCACAAATTAAATATAATATATAAAAATATATTATAATTAATACTAAATGAAATTAAACTTTTTCTAAAATTAATTGGGTCCCACACTCCAATAAGGAGGTATACCCAACAATTAGGTGATGCCATGTGGACTACAAGCCATTGGCTGTAAGTTAGATATATTCACATGTAATCCCACAGACTCAACATTTGTTTCTAATGTCAATTGCTCTCTTCAATATTACTTAATGCCTAATTTTCTAATTGATTTGTCTCCTTTAATGCTGAAATTAGATTGAATTAACTCAAGCGATTTCTCATTTCTATGCTTCTTCTAATCCTTCAAAACTGATGCTATTACTGTTCTTATTTGTTCAGATACAATGGAAAAGAATGAAAAAGAATTGATCTGTGTTTGGTTGTGTTTCCAAACAATGATTCTACACCCATATTCCAATATGATGTTTGGAATGAATTCTCAAATCACATTTCCACAACTCTGCAGAAAATTCTGTGTGGGGTGCGTTTTTCAAATTATTATTTTTTTTTCAAATTTGGCCTAACCGGTTGTCCCACCAGATGTCCTACCGGACGTCTCACTGGTTGACCGGAACAGCGCAAATTTTTTTGTTTTTTTTGTAATTGACATGTGTTAATTTTTATATATTCGAAAAAAATATTTTTGAATTTTTTAAAATTTTTTGTGCTTTAATAGAATTTTGAGTTGTATGTTTGGTTATGAGTTGTAAGTTTTTGTATCAAATATCATATGTCACATAAAAAATTCCCTACTCAATTTAAAACTCTTTTACCAAACAATTTTCGATACTCAAATCATAATTCTAAAATTCACAAACTCAAAATACAACTCATACTCTCAAATCATATTTACAAAACTCTACCAAACGCAAATGAATTTTGGTCGTGTCTTTGTTTCCACCAAGTTCTCAGCCATATCTTTTGGAGTTTCTTTGCTTTTCGTTGGTTTAGGATAAGAATGGAGCGTCTTTCTATGAGGGAAAACATGTGGTGGTGATGAAATCTCTGCTTTCATTTTCTTGGTTTTGGTTTTTATTTTTATGACTAAAAGTATCAATAGTTGTATTCTTCTACTGATCCATCAATCACATGCTTGATTGGCTCCGCCATAATTTTAAAGTAACCTCCTAGTCCTTGTGATTAGGATAGCTTTCTGCATTTCCTGTTCACACCAGTGTTTTGAAAGGTGCAAAAGGTAGATGTTTTGATACAAGATTAACAGAAAGGCCAGAGTCTTAAGCTTGAAGTCTTTAAATCCGTAGTGTGAATTGCAGAACAGTGCATAGCATCTCTTAAACATAGCTAAAGAGAGAGTGTTGCATAAAAATAAAAAATTAAATATGACATTTTTTTGATAAGCCAGCTAAAAATAGTTTCCAAGATCAAATAGCATTTGGCATAAAACTCGAATCACGAATGATGTACAAAAGTTGGGTAAGGTTTAGGTGGGGTGACATTGTCTTGTAATTTTGGGATGACCTTTCTATAAGAAAATACATTTGGTTGTACATCAGTAGTTGTAATCTCTTTCCGTTTTTTCACATTGGTTTATTATTTTGTTACAGTGTTTTGAAAACTACTGAAAAATAGATGGACCAAAAGAGTTCCATCTATATGTGTATGGAACATTGGTAGATGCAAGCAACTAATTCAAAATAAATCAAATACCCAAGTAAAAAGAATGTAATATTTTTCATGTCTGTATATACATAGGCATGTCTGACATTATGTACATATTTATTATGAATTTATGTTACTTGGACTCTTATAAATTTATGGAGTATTCTTGTTAGATACTCGACACTTAGGTATGTGTGTGGGATGTGTCTAATGTGTGTGGTTGGACATTTTGCCTAACAATTATATTTAGTAATTCAAGTACTATAAAACTATGAATAAAATCTTCATATTATGCATGAAATAATGACACCTTATGAACATCATTTTGCCCTAAAAAAAAAAGAAACTAAATATGTTTTCTCACGTCCTTGTGTCCATTGACATGACAATTGGATGAATTGAACACTTAAACATGTATCTATACTTGACGTTAGTATCCGAGTCCATTTTAAATGTCTTAGTATATGGTTATGCCTCTACTTTTTCGCTACAAATTAGAGATAATCATGAATAGAGGTAGGACTGCAAACGAGTCAAGTCGAGCCGAGTTTTAGTATGTTTGGATTTGTCTATTAAGATTTTAACGAATTCAAGATCGAACTCGAACTCAATAAAAATTTAACGAACCAAGCTCCAGCTGAGGTGGCTTAGGCTTGACTCGAGGTCAAGTTTGTTGACGAGTCTTAACGAGTCAAAAAAATTTATAAATTATTACTTGTGTATGAGATTAAAGTTATAATTAAAATTTTGATTATACATTTATATATACAATGTATATAAACATACTAAAAAAAAAGTCAATATTTTACCAAAATAATAATATCTACTACCACTATTATATAAATGTATTATCTATATTTTTTTTAAATTTATAAATAACATATTATCTTATTTTTTATACATATTTTTACATTATTTAATATATAAATAATAAAATATTAAATGAGTCAACTAATGAGCTGAGTTTACGAGCCGAGTCTTAGAATGTTTGGGTTTGTTTATTAAAAATTTAACGAGCTCGAGCTCGAGCTCGAGCTCGAGCTCGAGCTCGAACGCAAACAAAATTTAACGAATCAAGTTCGAACGAGCTCTTACTGAGCCGACCTCGAACCTGTTTACAAACAGTTTTATTCATTTGCAACCCTAGATAGAGGTTACTTAATTCACGAAGATACTAGTTAAATTTACCAAATGATGAATTGTTAGTGAATTGTGTTGTGAGGAATTTTTATTGGACATTGAATTGTGTGGTTTTTAGTCTTCGTATGCTGAAAAGATAATATCGAATCTCTCAACTGTTCAATATTTGATAGTTTTGATGATCTTTGTTCAACATTGAAAAATCTAGAAACCTCCTAGATGTTGATTTGTGATTATGTAACAATTTTAAGCAGAATATAACAATCTCAATCAAACAATCAAGAGAAAGAGACACAATGATTTTTACGTGGAAAAACCACAATTGGACACCTCCAACTGTGATAAAAAAAACCACGGGCAACTGCCACAAGACAATCCACTAAGAAGAATTAAAGGAATTACACAGGTATACTCTCAATTATCTAGCAATCCACAATGCCTAATTGAACCAACCTCTATGTGCCTCTTCCAACCCCCATCTTCACAATGGAATTGTCTTTCTGATGAGCCACACCGGATTCCACCAAAGCTTCAAGCTCGAATTCTTCAGAATCCACAACTGAAGAACAACTCTCTCTTTTGTGTATAACAAAACAAACCTTTGATGTACGCTCTTTAAACCATGAGTTGAATACTCAATAAAATATCAAAGAAAAAAATAACAAATATCCTCAGATATAAACCTTTAAGAATCAAAAAGAAGATCTGGAGGACTTCAATGAATTACTTAGTTTTGGGGAGAAAACCAGTATTTATAGAGAACCAAAAGTAATCCTAGATTGGGAAGAAAACAACCTCCTTGAGAAATCCGGATTCTGAGGCTCGCTCGAGCGAAGCTTTGTTGGCTCGAGCGAGGAGTGTATTTTTCATGATTTCTACTAGTGCCTCTTGGCTCGAGCGACGGATCCTTGGCTCAAGCGAGGAATGCACTCTTTCAGTTTTTTGTATGGACGCAATCCTTGGCTCGAGCGAGCAAACCTTCGCTCGAGCGACCAATGGCAGACATGCAATTTGAATGCAATTTTGCATTTTTGCTTCGGCCGCGAGCTGACCTACTAGCTCAGCTCGACCCCCGTAATAATCAGCGAAGTGGCAATCTTTAAAGCATTAACATCACAAACTTCTCTGGATGGCTCGATTCGGGTTTGGATTTGCATCTAATAAACTCATAGCCTCACTGAAATAAAAAGTGTGAAAATAAATACATCTGAAAGGAGTTTTGTCAAACGGGGTTGCCAAGAATAAAAACCTAACAAACATGTAGTTTTATTGAGGCTAACGGTTGGCCATGTAGTTCTCATGCCTACCAAGACTTCTTTCTGTGGAGGGCATTAGACCTTATCTCTTCTATTGTACCATGTACACCTCTCTCTCTCTCATATAGGGGACAAAGGAACATATATTGTGTCGGTTTGAGAGTTGATTAGCTAATGGAAAGTCAATTATGATGATATCAAATTTGTATTTTAAGTTAATGATTCTACTAGAAATGCTATGTACAGAGAAAAAATACTTAAAAAAGTGTCTAGAATTTGAATTATGTAGATTAGACTTATTCTGGTATGGCTCACACCATACCAAGTTTAAATTTACACCGTTATTTAAATTTTGAGCACTTGTCTAGATATTTTTTCTAGGTATATAGCATTTTTGTTAGGCGGCACATGCGACCAACTTGTAATGTGGGATACATATTTAATTGCCAATCCTGGAATTAGACCGTAGCATAGGGGATAGAGGAATTTTGATATAGTTATGTTAATGAGATGTACAAGTTTTGGTCAATTAGATTAGTCCCAATTAGTTATAGAGATGTTTGTATTGGCTCATTGTCGACATCAACTTCAAACCCTTGCAATATAGAAGCGTTCGTCACATATAGGCCCCCATTAATTTGTTTTTGTCTCTCCAACGGTCGAACTTGAATTCATATAGGAAAGGGGTGGGATCAACCCCTCCCTCCCCCTCTCTCTCTCTCTCTCTCTCTCCTCTCTCTCTCTGTGTCCATATATAGAGAAATTTTATATATTTTAAAAATGACGTGTAAAGTATTAATTTAAATTTGGTGTGTGAGTTACACAAGGAATAAATGTAGTCAAGTAACCATGTAAACACACTTAAGCCTTCATACTTGTCACTTGTTCACTTGCCTTGCCGCTTTGTGTTCTTCTTCTTCATATTCTTAGGAGTAGGCTAGATGTATTGTATTTTGGGGTTTTTTTTTTTTTTTTTTTTTTTTTTTCTTCTTTGATCATATTTTATCAAACTGTTACCCATCAACATTCCCTCTCTCACAAACACTTAAAAAACACATGCAAACACACACAGCTAGAGAATCTGATTTCACAGTCATGAGGAAAATTGGAAAGTGAAGGCAAAAAGAAGGAATTAGGACAAGACAGACAGACAGACAATGACTCCTCCCAACTTTTTTGCTTTTACCATTTTTCACACCTGCAAAAAATATATATACAATTTACAACCTGTCAATAATTTGTTTCTGGTCCCTCCATACGCATAACTTCCAAAACATGTCATCTCCTTTTCCTCTTTAGTTTGTGGTTCTTCAAGTTTTGAAAGGTAATCACCTATATCCCCACACAAGCGCCTCACCGTCACTGTCACCACCACCACCACCACCACCACCACCTTCCTTTGGCCCTGTAGACTTTCTTAAGCCGTGTGTTCAGATTTTGAATTTATAAATATGTTTGTAGAAGAATTTTTTATTTTATTTATTACAAATTTGAGATTCAAGCACAATAGATTTGAGATTCACATGGAGGTTGGGTCCTAGGTCATTCATTCATGGGGCTAAGGTCTCGTTTGTTTTCAGAGGTATAATAGAAGGGATTGATAGTGAGGGGATTAATAGTGAGGGGATTAAGTAAAATTGTGTTTGTTGTGATGATAGTTGTTAGTGTAGGGATTGTTAAATTATTTTTATATAAAATAAATATAAAATAATAAAACAAATAAAAAAAATACAAAAACACTAAACATTAATGTTTTAAAAAAAAAATGCCCAACATGTAAAAAAATTTTAAAAAATAAAAATAAAATAAAAAATTTTCAGAAAAAATAAAAATAATAAAAAAATGATTTTTACTTAACAAAAAATACAAAAAATTAAACAGTAATGTTAAAAAAAAATGGCCGACATGTAAAAAATAAAATAAAAAATAAATAAAAATAAAAAATTTCTAGTCCGCCGGACTATTTTCTAATACTAAGTCCTCGAAGCCCATCCGAATCCCATCTGCAAGGCCTATCCTAAGCCCTTTGGCTTACCAGTCCTTTCCTCAACTCTGTAAACAAACAACACATTAAATAGGACCCACAGCTATCCTAATCCCAATCCCCTTCTCATATCCCAAAACAAACGGGGCCTAAGGATCATCCAAGCTTCACCCTTGTCCCAAATATCCTATCTATCATAGGATTAGGGCCTGATCATGTAAGTAGAGAGAAGATTTGGGATAGGAGGAGAAGGGAGAATGAGATAATTGATATTCCATTCATGGACACCATATTCCATTACAAGATTTACCCAAGTCTTTTTCAAGTGTACCATCCTCAATTTTGAAATTGAAGACAAATATTCAATTTGATTATGTTATGGTTTAGTTGTGTCCCATCATACACTAACAAGTAACTCAAATTGGTGCTTAATTAATCATACAAATGGATGATAGAAGTGAATAATTGACTACCCTTTGATTTTAATTCGATCACTTCCAGTGCTTCCATCGATCCAAGAACTCCATCACGCGCTCTGGAACCTCTCGAACCAAACCAAAAATATCTTCCAGATTCTTGCTTAGATATTTTCACAAAACATGGCAATAGTTGCTGCTTCAAACTCTAATATAATTTTCATTTCCAGGGATGTGTCTTTCAACTCTGTCTTGGGATGAGCTGCCACACACCTAATTTACTCTTTACCTTCTTTTTTTTCCTGTGAACCACCATCTTAATCACAATTTATCCTCATCTCTAATCCTAGCCTCCAACTGTTGCCGTCAACATCTTTGGCAGTCCTTCCCCAACCTCCCTTGCCACCCCATCCCTTCTCTAGCCCCTCCCATTATTCCTCCAACCCGCATCATTTTCCCCCAAAAATAAGGACTAGAGAAGGGAAATTTCTATTTCCACACACCTAGTTAGTTCAAGACACGCACTTAATGAAATATTAATTTAATGAAAATTATATTCTAAATAAAAATGACTATAATAGACATCTAATAACATCTATAATATTATATGAAAAAAATTCTTTGTACACATCGTTTAAGAACAAAAAAATCTCAATATACAGAACACTCGAAAAGAATTAGAATTTCGAGTTGAGGGAACCCTCCTGCAATGCAAACAAATTTATTTACTCCATAGCAAAGCAAGTCAAGAATTGTCAGCTTTGGAAGCTTCTCCAACGACGACATAGGATCTTCCTCCAGGGTTTGGGGATGCTGTTGTGCATTATTCACAACTACTACTGCTGTGCTCAAAATTGTGACGTTTTGAGTGCTTGAATAAAAGCTATCTTCGTCAAGACGTTGTGTTTCATTTTGTTTGTGTAAAAAATTTTCTTTTCTCCCACTGAAATGTAATTCTTATTGGAACAATTTTCTGTGTAAAATAAATAACTTGAAACAAATCATACAAATAAAAATAAATTACTTACATAATTTATTTTACCGAAATGTAAAGGTACAAAATAGATCAAGTCGAGTGTGAGACACTCTGTCCTTAAGACAGATTCGCCCCACTACGGTGCTTACGGATAAATGGCATCTATCTCCTAGGATACAATAATCTTCACAAATTGTAGTAGCACTCCAAACAATTTGTACGGTGAACAAAACTTGTGTGTCTGTACTTTCTGAATTTTTCCTAAAAACAAGTATGAAGAGAATTTATGCAAAGGAGCAAAACCGGGAAGAAATCAAGAGAATTTTAGATTTTTCTGGATGTTTGTGATTGTGAAAAACCTGCTGGAAAGTCTTCTGTTTATAGGACAAATGGTGACCATTCAAATATGTCCGAACAGGTGCAAAAAACCTGAACAAATACAGTTTGAATTTCAAATAGATCTGGTGGCAGTTTCAATAGATAACTGCACGGCAGTTTAAATCTGTCTGGGCAATTTTAAAACTACTGGAAATGGACTGAACAAGGGACTGTTTGGACTGCAAAAAATTAATTTAATTTCGTTTAGAAATTCAAATAATTTTCCGCAAGAATTTGAAAAAATTCAAATAAATTTTGTCCAAAAAAAAATTAAAGTTAGAACCGACCCGACCCACACCAGCGCCTGGTCGGACGGACAGCGACGGTGGCACGCGTGTGTGGTGGTTTGGGCTAAGGTTCACATTGTCCATAACTCCTCCTTTCTACAAACTTGGGATGCCCCTTGGGGCCCAACCCAAGTATTGTCACCTAGAACTTATATACACATAAGTTCTCTTAAGTTTCCAATGTGGGACAAACCTTACACGAAAAGCCACATTTAATTCTTTAATTGTCCATTCCACGAACTTGAAAACGACGTCAACTTCTCATTCACTCATAAATGGTTTTGATGAACCGTCTTCATCGTGTGACTTGCCATGCGGCAGGAAACACGCCACCTCTTTGGACCCACCTCAAAAGACGTGTAGGCCCCATCCAAAATTGTGCTCAAAGTTGGCCCAAAATAAGCCTATAAAAACCAATTTTCCAACAATCCCCCACATAAATAGAATTTGACGGAGAAAAAATGCAACAACATGATCTAAATACAGAGAGTACAGAAATTGAAAATATTCTGCATAAGATAGGTAGCTTTTGGAAATATTCTACATAGGATAGGTAGCTTTTGGCTTTGAACCTTCCCTTGTGAGACACTATCGCATTTACTAGCTAACCAATGAACATGATGTCTTGAACTGTTTAGCTATTTGTGTAAACCAAGACAATAGAACTCACATAGTATATCACCAGACATAGTTTAGTTCTCATTATTGTGTTCATTTTGGCCCTGAACAACCTGATCTTTCATGAGTGCTCTAGAGAATTGTAGCCCTTTACAAATCTCATAGAACTGGCCCAGTTCACACTCATATAGGTGATTCTTATGAAGAGTATCATGTCATACTCCACTAGGTATTCCTAGATATAAAAATCATTAAAAGTATTACTTAACCTAACACGCTGCAGACATCACTATTTCATCATAGAAATGGGTAGGAGTTTGACTCCCCAGTGATCCTTCTGAGTCATACACAACTCGGTTGTCCCTTTGAACCTAGATCTTGGGATCTCCAATCAACTAGGTTGGGTTGCCGTTGTGATAACTCTTATTTAATAGGCTTAAGTCCCATTCCCCTCGATGAATTCTCAACTAACTCTCTTGCTAACCCTTTGGTTAGTGAATCCATTATGTTGTCTTTAGACTTTACATATTCAATGGAAATAATTCCGTTAGAGAGTAGTTTTCTTACGGTGTTATGTCGACGATGAATGTGTCGTGACTTACCGTTATACATATGACTCTGTGCTCTACCTATTGCTGATTGATTATCGCAATGTATGCATATAGCAAGCACCAGTTTTGGCCACATTGGAATATCTTCAAGGAAGTGGCAAAGCCATTCTGCTTCTTCCCCAGCTTTATCTAAAGTTATGAATTCTAATTCCATAGTTGACCTTGCAATGAAAGTCTGTTTGGAAGATTTCTAAGATACAGCCGCACCACCAAGTGTTAAGACATACCCACTGATGGATTTTGAGTCTCTAGTATCCGATATCCAGTTTGCATCATAGTATCCTTCAAGTACTGCTGGATATCTAGTGTAATAAAGCCCAATGTTACGAGTAAATTGGAGATATCTTAGAACTCTTATAATTGCTTTCCAGTGTTCTACTCCTGGGTTACTCGTATATCTACTTAATTTACTTACTGCATAAGCTATATCCGGGCAAGTGTAGTTCATCAAGTGCATTAAGCTTCCAATAATTTGGGCATACTCTAATTGAGAAATACTTTTCTGAACATTCTTAGAAAGAAACAAATTAACATTCACAGATGTTCTAGCTAGATGATCATCATCTTTGCTAAATTTGTCAATGTAATGTGATTGTGACATAGCATAACCTTCTGATGTTTTGGTAATTTTCATACCAAGTATTACATCAGCAATCCTCATATCCTTCAGGTCCAAATGTTTATTCAACATTTTTTTGGTAGTTTTAATCATTTAATTATTACTACCTATGATGAGCATATCATCCACATAAAGACATATGATAACATAACCCTTGCTTGTGCTTTTAATATAAACACATTTGTCACATTCATTAATTTTAAAACCATTTGACATCATTGCCTTGTCAAATTTCTCATGCCATTGTTTTGGCGCTTGTTTTAAACCATATAATGATTTAACCAATTTATACACTTTCTTTTCTTTTCCTAGAACAGAAAATCCTTCTGGTTATTCCATGTAAATTTCTTCATCTAACTCACCATTTAAGAAAGCGATTTTCACATCCATTTGATGAATTTCTTAGATTGTACAAAGATACAATGGCAATTAACATTCTAATGGATGTTATTCTGGTAACTGGTGAGTATGTGTCAAAATAATCAAGACCTTCTTTTTGTTTAAAACCTTTGACCATAAGTCTTGCTTTGTATTTGTCAATTGATCCATCCGTTTTCATTTTTCTTTTGAAAATCCACTTGTATCCAAGAGGTTTACAACCTGGTAGTAAATCTACAAATTCCCAAGTGTGATTTTATAGGATGGATTCAATTTCACTGTTTACAGCCTTTTTCCATAAATGAGCTTCATGACTGGACATAGCTTCTTTAAAAGTTAAAGGTTCTTTTTCTAACAAAAATGTTAGAAAATTTGGACCAAAAGATTTTGAGGTTCTAGCACGTTTATTACGCCTAGGTTCCTTTTCATCATTTTGATCTATCTCTTGCTCTTGTTCTTGATCATGACTAGTAATAGCATCGTAAGATCTTTTATTATTACTAGTCTCTTGTCCAGTTTTATTTGGAAATACATGTTCAAAGAATGATGCATTCCGAGATTCAATAATAGTATTTACATGCATTTCGGAATGTTCTGACTTATGAATTAAAAATCGATATGCACCACTATTCTTGGCATAACCAATGAAAATGCAATCAACTGTTTTAGGACCTATCTTATTCTTTTTAGGACTAGGAATAGCCACTTTAGCCAAACACCCCCACACTTTTAAGTATTTGTAGGATGGTGCTCTCCCATGACACATTTCATAAGGTGTTTGATTCACTTTCTTTCGGGGTACTTTATTAAGTATATTATTAGCAGAAAGTATTACTTCCCTTCACAAGTTCTGAGGGAATCCAGAACTGATTCACATGGCATTCATCATTTCTTTTAAAGTCCTATTTTTCCTTTCAGCAATTCCATTTTGTTGAGGTAAGTAAGGAGCGGTGGTTTGATGAATTATTCCATGTTTTTTACAAAACTCACCAAAAGGTGATTCATATTCACCACTTCTATCACTTCTAAGTTTTTTTAATTTTCTTACCAAGTTGATTTTCAATTTCATTCTTGTATTGAATAAAAGTTTCCAAAACTTTATCTTTGGTTCGAATTAAATAAACATAACTATATCTAGTATAGTCATATGTGAAAGTGATAAAATATTTTTTCCCGCCTCTAGTTTGAATTGATTTAAAATCACAAATGTCATTATGAATTAATTCAAGTGATTCCGTACTTTTTTCAATTGAATGGAAATGAGTTTTGGATAATTTTGCCTTAACACAAATTTTACATTTATGATTTAAATCAATGTCAAATTTAGGTAAACATTCCATATTAATTAATCTACGCAAAGATCCATAATTAATATGTCCAAGTCTACCATGCCATAAATTTGAAGACTCATGCAAGTAAGAAAAAAAAAGTATTTTTATTAATAACAGAGGGTACAACAGTCATTACATTCATTTTGAAAAGACCATCAGACATGTAACATTTTCCTACATACATCCCGTTTTTGGTAAGTACAAACTTGTCACTTTCAAAACTAGACTAAACCCATTTTTACTCAACAAAGATCCGGAAACAAGGTGTAGACGCGCCCGTGGGCTCCACTCTACGGTTCGGACTCCCCCGTTTTTGTTTGGATTGCGGTTCTAAATCTGAACCAAAGAGTCCAACTCTGGCAAATCGTTTTGAAGAAAAACAGATTTTTTGAAAAGTAGTGCCAAACATTGACTGCTTTGCCAGATTACAGAGTCGCCACCTAAATATTTTAAAATGGGAAATTTAGGAAACCCTGACTCGGTGCCGAAGGCCACGTGTCCGTCATCACCAAAGTGGTCTTGGCTCGGGAGCTTGGGTACGATCGGGGAAGGTCAGCTATGAGCACCCCCTTTCGCCCGGTCCGAAGACCGGCCTCTACTAACCGTGATATCCGATTTCGAAAACATTATGCGTTCTTATCCCAATTATTAACCTAGAATTACTATGTTATGCGCGCAGTAAACAAGTATAGACTAGATTGCCTAATTTGGAAACAAGCATTGCATATCCATTTGTTTTGAAAAGCGTTTCGGGTTTGCTACTCGCAAGTAGGCTAAAATACGGATTTCAACGAGTTTTCCAACTCAAGCAACCCAACCTCCACCCACAGGCATTCAAACAGTTTAACTCACATAAGCACTTAGCCGCATGGTAAGCATACTGTCATGGCAACATTCACACGCATGCGAAATGCTAAAGCGTAAAATACTTACATCGTACTCCGCGCCAAAAAAAAGTAAACTAGTTAGCAATCATGCATGTCCTAGTTCATGTTAAGTGGCTAATGCAACGCAGGCAAGGATGCAATTTAGAGTAGGCTCGGCTAACCCTAAACATGGCACATGAGATGCAACAACTATCACGCATTCAATTTGGAATTGGAAATACGATGCAGTTTGTATGATGTACCGAGCCCGGTGCATGTAAACAAATGCATGAATGCACACATGCATTGCATAAGGTATGCTAATTTAAATATGTCCTAATCTACCATCATAAGCAGGTAAATAAAAGGGAAGAAAGAAATGGGGATTGGAAGACATACACCCACTCACACACACTTATTACAAATATGCCCTCACACGGAGGGACCGAATAAATATACAATTTAATTAACTACGCAAGCTAATTAAAATATTACAAATCAACTAAATTAATTAAATAAATAATTAATCTAATTAAACAGTAAATCGCCTCGGGATGAGGGCCGGATGCAACACGCACTCGGGACTGGCTTGGAATCCCACTGCCATGCACGGATTGCCTCTGTTTCCTCTGCTCTCCTCCTCAGAAAATTAACAAAGTCCCAGGAGTGCCTCTCAGGGCACTAGGGATCACCACTGGCTGGGGTAGGACACCACCGGCTGAAGGAGGAGGCCACCGGTACTGCATTTATCCATCGGCTGCAAATTGACTGCCGGTCGGCACTAAACACTGCCGGCCGGCACAAAATACCTGCAGAACCTGCAACTCACAGCAGCAGAGGGCAAAACTTGCATGGTAATGCAATTCAAGATATTTATGCACTATACACACCCCTTATCATGTTTTTGACTCGAGGGGGGGACATGCCTCGATTCTCGGACCACCAATCACGCATTTCTATGCATGATGGCCCAAAGAACCAAGAGTGCAACTTTGATTTCAAATGCATGCAATGCAAACAAGCAAACAAGGGTGCTCAACCTCTATCATACTCCACTTCAAGAGGTCAAACGTGCACAATGCAAATGCAACCCTAAGCATGTCAACTAGGCATGTAACATGGACTATGCAATATGTTCATGCAAAGGGTTCAAGCAAGCATGCAAGGTAGGCATGCAAACCAAAGGAAGGATGGTCTTATACATGAATTAGGCAACTCAAATAGTCCTAAAATCAGTGGCCAAAATGCTAAGTCAAGAGGGCCAAACACACATGCACACATGCACAAGTTAAGGCACCAACACTTAAGCATAATTTAAGCAACTCTTAGACACATCTAAGAGGCACAAACATGGACTATTAGCACACATGAAAAGCTCTGAATTTCATGCAAGACATGGTGCCAAACCAACTAACAAAGCAAGCCAAACAAGGCATACAAATGGCCCAAGCATTAAGGCAAGCCCATGAGGCTTTGAACCACACTTAGTACAACCACACATGGCAATACCTAACCACTTAAAAACAGAGTTTTAACACATAAAACTAAGCCTAAAGGACCACCTAGATGGCATCTAGATGACATGAATTCAAAGGCATGCATTAAGGCCAAGACATGGAGCATACAACACATGCTTTTAAAACATTAAAGAAGCCACTTAGGCAAGCATACAAGCACACCAAAGGGACTGAAATGACATGCTAGATGGTTCCAAACCATCAAAATGAGGTAAGCAACACATGCTACACATGCATGCTCAAAGGCTAGCAAGCCTAAAATGCAAAGGGGCTATATAATGCATGCCAAGATCAACCCAAACGACTATGGACAGAGCTAGAACATGTCAAAATAAGCACAAAATCTTCACAAATGCAAGCTTAAAACATGCTAGAAACAAAGGCTAGCAACCTAGGCATGTTAAGGGATCAAAGGCATTACAAAGCAACTATGCTAAGCATGCAAGGAATGCTAAAACCAACTTATAACCATGTCATATTAGGGCATAATAAACATAAAATGCAACCAAGACATGCTCAACAAACAACCAAACATGGTGCTCCTTTGGAGGCCAATACTTGCCCTTTCCAAGGACATCAAGGAGAGGGGGTGGCCCTCCCTTTTGGAGACTTCAAGGCACCATCTCCACCACTGAAATCCCTCAAGATTTCAGTGGTGGAGAGGCCCAAGCACCAAAGTCTCGGATCTCTCACAAAATGGCACAAAAAGGGCCCTTTTCAAGGCCTAAGGGTGGTCAAACTTGCCCAAACCACCAAGCACTCTTAACAAACAATAAAGAGGCTAAAAAAACAGAACTTTTATGTGTTAAAGACTAAGCACAAAAACAGTTCAAAACTAGGCAAAAATGGAGTGCAAGAATGGGGTAAAAAGAGCTAGTTTCTTACCCTTGATGACCACCTTCACAAAGGTTGATGTGTTGGTTCCCTTGAACACCAAACCAGCTCCAAAGCTCCAAAACAAACCTCTGGACCCTCAAGAACTCAAAGAAGGTGAAACACTAGGTGTTGGTGAGCAAAAGTATAACACAAACACCTAGTGTACAAAACAAGAGGGAAGAAGAGAGATAGGATGTATATCTATCCTAACCCTAAAAACCAGAGCTTGGTCTGTCTAAAATGTCTAAAATTTTGTAACCCTAAGCCAAGAAGAGGAGTGGTCCTCTTATAGGAAAGCAAAGCTTGCAAAGCTTACAAGCTAAGCTAACTAAGAGGGTCATCCCTCCATACACGTGTATGGAGGGGGACCAAAACTATACAGCTGTCTGAAAATATCTCATAAAGCAACTGCACAGTGTCCGGCCGGCAAAGAGTGTCATTTTGACAAAACTTAGTGCCGGTCGGCACAATAAAGTGTCGATGGCAACACTAGCCAGCCGGTGGCCTCTAGCCACAGCCGGTGGTATGTGGGGGTGCCTCACAAAGCATTCCCTGCCCTTCCAAGGCAAAACACAAGTGTTTGGTGCAAAACCAAGCACAAAACGGTCGAGTTCGGAGGTCCTGAGGCAAGGCGCGTAGCCGAGAACTCCAGGAACTCCAAACGAACACAAACATGGATAATCACCGAGTGTTCCAACGGTGACGTCCAAGTCTTGAGGACGGTCAAAAATGGGGTGTCTACAATTGCCCCTCTTTGACAGAACTCGGAAGTCATAACAATGACGGGAGTGAATGTCAAAGCCCAGAGACGACCCATTTTTGACAAGGCCGAAGACTTGGACAAACATACAAAGCGCAAATGGTTGAACTCGCAAGCTGCCTACGTATCCCTTAGGAATCAAACCAGCGTAGTTCAGGCACAGGCATACAAGCCGCAGATAAGGTATGCGCCCGTAGGCGGGGGCAAGATGCAACTGACGATGCAAAAGGCCGAGCATAACTTATGATCATGCAAAGAAAGCTGTAATGAAGCACACATGCGACAGTTATAAGCTAGCATACGCCAAACTACACTACAATGCAGAAAGGATGTAAGAGAATTATGCAATTCTCAATACGTCTCACTCGGGAGATACAATACCTGCGCGGCTCGTCCGGTTTCACCGGCCTCAAATGAGCCGTACATACAATATCGTGCCTGCAAAGAAAGCAAACTTAACAGGTACAATATTGTTAGCAATATGCATGACAATGCAATGATGAAATGCAAAATGATATGCAAAATATACAAAACTATGTATGAATAATGCAAATGATATGCAATGCAATTGAAACTATGCAAACTACATGCGGGGCAATTGAATCATGATTCAATCGTAAGCGGTTCGAAACCACACGAATGTCAAATAGATTGATGGAGGTAACAAGTCCGTCTCCCATAGAACGATGTCTGATCTATGAGTACTTCGCACGGACACAGAACAAGTATTGGGTGGAATGACATAAGTGGGGAAACGACCCGCTGAGGAGGAACAATGATCCTAATGCCGGACGCAATAATTACACTACAATGCAATGGAAATGGATACAAGGGATATGGCACGCGGGCCAAACCGAATCTTGCCTAGGAAAGGCATGTACGCATACGAACCGCGTCTAACACAGAAAATGTGCCGCAACCCTCAAACCAAGCTCATCAAGGAATAGGCGCGTACACAAAAACTGTGCTTCGACGTGAAAAGTAGGGGCACATACCAGACCAAGCTCAACCTGGAAAGGCGCAAGCCATGGATGGAAGTGATGCAATGGATGCATGCAAACTACAATGCACTATGAAATGGATATTTACAGAAAATGCATGACATATGCGCTATACTACAATGATGACGCATGACATATGCAGGTGTTTTTTTTTTTTGTTTTTTTTTTTGAAATGCATGACATATGCAATATCTACAAATGATGCATGGCGCAATGACTATGATTGCAGCTTTCCCTATCTTACCAACAGGGCGATATACTAGGTTGGTTCAGTATCCAGAATCGAGGCGTAAACACGCCGCCTCAACCTATGGGGTTTCCATACAGATTTCAAGCCGAGGGTACACCCCCCTGGGTATTTAAACCAGACTTTAGTCTCGGAAATTCCGAACCTTCGCGTTCTAGGCATAAGCCGTTCAAACTCTAGTTTTCACCGTCCCAGTTGGTCTTCTAGGAACTCACCGCAAACACAGGCTGGTGGCTTTGCCAGACCACCGAAAGTCGTTCGGGCACGACAAACACCGAAGGAATTGCATCTTCAGAGGATTTAAGGTCTCCTAGACCGGGATGCAAAATGTATGCATCTGAAATGCACATGATGCATGATGTTTGAGATGCGCGCCAACGCACGGTTTTTGAGATGCATAACAATGCTAATGGACGGGTTTAAGGTCTCGCCAGACCGTGCGTGTTTTCGGTCCCGCCGGACCATGCGTGCACAGGACGGTGTGATGCGCAAAATAGCGCGATGCGTTAGACAACGCGAGTGCACAAGGCAGTGCGATGCGCAAGATAGCGCGATTGAATGTATGCAAAATGCAATGAGATGCGCAAAATAGCGCGGTGCGCTAGACAACGCGAGCGCACAAGATAGTGCGATATGATGCATGCCAAATGCGATGGGGTGCACCTCAATGCACCGAAGGTCTTGCACCTCCCGAGGATTTAAGGTCTCCTAGACCGTGCGCGTTTAAGGTCTCGCCAGACCGTGCGTGTTTTCGGTCCCGCCGGACCCGGCTTGTAAGATGAAATGCTCATGAGGCACGCATACCTCATTTGATGGAAAATGAAGTGCAAAACGGGGCATACGTGCCTCGAGGTGCAATGAAATGCAAAATGAGGCACGCGTACCTCATTTAATGGAACAAGAAGTGCAAAACGAGGCATATGTGCCTCGAGATGCAATGAAATGCAAAATGAGGCACGCGTACCTCATTTGATGGAACAAGAAGTGCAAAACGAGGCATACGTGCCTCGAGATGCAATGAAATGCGAAATGAGGCACGCATACCTCATTTGATAGAAAATGACGTGCAAAACGAGGCATACGTGCCTCGAAATGCAATGAAATGCGAAATGAGGCACGCATACCTCATTGGATGGAAAAAGACGTGCAAAACGAGGCATACGTGCCTCGAAATGCAATGAAGTGCGAAATGAGGCACGCATACCTCATTTGATGGAAAACGAAGTGCAAAACGAGGCATACGTGCCTCGAGATGCAATGAAATGCAAAATGAGGCACGCGTACCTCATTTGATGGAAAAAGAAGTGCAAAACAGTGCAAGTCCCAAGGGATGCGCGAAACGGCGCGATGCGACCCCCGGACAATGCGATGGATGCACGCAACGCACGCGGGGCAACTTTTTGAATCTTATAGAAGACAAAAGGATACAATCTTTGCTTGAATTTGAGTGCCACGCACAGAAGACACGGTCCGAGGTCAAAACGGAGGCCGGTTGAGCGTCGGGGATGCACTTTCTTGCACTTTCTTGAGCTATGAAGACCCAAAACCCCTTACTTTGCCTAAACAAGACCTTGGGAGCACCACCGGCTGGGTGGGGTGGTCACCGGCTGGCCACCGGCTGCAGAAAAATTCCATCGGCACAATATTGTGCCGACCGGCACAAAATAGTGCCGACCGGCACAAAATGCCTGATCGGGGGCAGTTTTGACAATTTGCCTCGGGTTTTATAAAATAGGGCTTGAAACCCTATTCCTTTCACTTTGCTACCGCCGAAATCACTCTCTATCTCTCTAGAGCTTTGTTCTCTCATTTTTTCGCCGTTTTCCTCGTGTTTTCGCACCATTTTACCGTCGGATTCGCGATATTCTTCGCGTTTCGGACATTTCCACCCGATCGAAATCTCATTTCGGGATCTCCTTTGCTATTTTCGCCTTTTCGGGACTTGTTCCCCTCGATTTTCTCTACATTTCCGTGTATTTTCATCTTCCGGCCTTTCCGGCCATTTTCGGCCCGCTCGGGGTTGACTTTTCCGGTTGACTTTTCACATTCCGACCCGGTTTCCATTTTCTCACCACCATTACCATGGCAGACGATGTTCCACATGTCGGGACTCCCCCGGATCACGAGATGGATCCCGGGGTCGAGCTCCTCCCGCTGAGTGAGCGCCCGTTCGATCCGGCGACCTATCGCCCGGCTATTCACGTGCTTCCACCAGATGGGCTCCGCCACTTCCGCGGCTTCGATAGGGCTCTGGACCCGGAGCTCCTCCTGCGCGAGCCGGCCTCGCACCTGTCCTTTGGCGCTTCCGAGGTAACATCTTGATTTACTTTATTTTCTGCAATGTAGGACCTTTAACTGTCAACTGCCATAGCTGATTACATTCCTTAACTGCTTTAGATCTGATACATTGTGCGCTGTAGTTGATTGTAGACAACCTCACAACTGATATCTGCTTAGGACCGACACACGTGCACACACACTGCCCTAGCCTGAATCACCCAAACACACGGCACACATTGCACTTTTGACATGAACTCACCGACACCCGGTGCTTATTTGAATCTGAAAACTCGCACGCATGCTAGACTTGCACTGAATCACACAAACACGTAGACGCATCACACGTTGGTAATTCACTGAAACATACCGGGACCCGGCATCCGTTTGAACTTTGAAAAACACGCACACATGCTATGTTTACACTGATCCCCATGGGAGTACTGACACATCACAGGCCGTAGTTCACGTACTGGTGCACTGAAACCTGACATTTGCTTGTATCTGAAAAATGTGCACACGTGCACCAAGTTTACACTGCACCACTCAAAAACACACTGACGCATCACATATTGTAGTTTACTGTAAGCACACCGGCACCCGGTTTCTGTTTTGAATCTGAAAACTCGCACGCATGCTAGATTTATATCGACTTTAACATGTTTCCTCAGAACTGTACATCTCATATTGCTTTGCAACTATTTGCTTGAAAACAGGGAGATTCCCATGCCATCCGCGGGTATGGGAATGTCGCGGCTCGAGATTGGTACTTGGAGCTTCCCGAGGCGGTTCGACGCATCGTGGACGATGCGGGCTTCAGTTCCTTTTGCAGGGGACTTTCCAGGCTCTCCGCCTGCAGACCTCTCCTTGCCGCCTTGGCAGAGAAGTGGTGGGACACCACTGATTCATTCCACTTGTCGGTGGCAGGGGACATGACGATGACCCCTTACGATTTCTCGGTGCTCACCGGCATCGGGGTAGGGGGTGATCCGATCCCTTTTGACATCGATATGGATGAGTGGACCGCCGCTCAAGTCTACCTCCTTGGCGCGGCACCGCCTCTTGCGCGCCCCGGCTATGTCAGGTATTCTTGGTTCGAGGTGCAGTTCAGGGTCCAGCCCCTCCTCGTTGACGCAGCTCCGATGACCCGGAGGCGTGGAGAGATATGCACGCGGCTTCCTGATGTTCCTATTCGGGACGACTCTCTTCGCCGACCGGGCGAACACAGTGCCCCTCTGCCTTCTCAGCGCACTAGTGGACGTCCGGGACCTCCTGCGATATGACTGGGGCGGCGCCGCTCTGGCCACCCTCTACGGCTACATGGGCTCAGTCTCTCGTGGCAGCGGGCAGTTGCTCGGGGGCTACTGGCGGGCTTGGGAGGTATGTCTTCTTTTCTGCTTTACATTTCTGCTCTACATACTTTCTGTATTCTGTACTGTGCACTGCTCACACTGACTGTATACTGTACACGCGGTACACACATACTCTGCTTTACACTGACTGTACACTGCTCACACTGTACACTCTGCAAAATACACACAACACATGGCTCTGTTATTTCTGCTTCACTCTGTATTCTGCTTTATCTGATGGTCATACCGACATCTATTTTGTAGCTGTGGGTGTATGCCTACTTCCCCAGGCTGGAGCCAGTGCCGGAGACGGAGACTCCCCTGGTCATCCCGTTCTCCCGCCGCTACGACGGGCGATGCACCCGGAGGCCGCGAGAGACTTTCAGCTTCTTTCGTCGCTACTTCGACACCATTACTCCTGCCGAGGTATGTTTTACTTGCAGTTCATTTAAGCTTCGCTTTTTCACTGTATATTTGCAATACCAGTAGATAACAAACTGTATTTCAATTTCAGATCACCTGGCAGCCGTGGGCTCCACTGCCAGCCGTGGCGCGAGATCGGTTTGCCGGCGCCGTTGACACCTCGCGTTACCGGATTCTGCTCGAGGGCCCGGTCTGTCGAGCTTGGTACCTGGGCGAGCGCTTCTTGCGTCAGACCCTAGGGTTACCTGAGCAGATAGTCCCGGTGCACCCTCCTGAGCATATGAGGGACACCGAGCGTTTCACCGCTGAGCAGATGGCGGACTACACCATCGGTTGGGAGGCGGACGGCTTCAGAGGCGAGGGCGACTACTCAGAGTACGTCCGGACTTTCCTGATGCGTCCTCTGAGTGGTGGTCGCCGAGCTGAGTGAGAGAGAGAGACCTGCGGCGCCGGCGGCCGGAGCAGGAGTAGGAGGAGGAGCGCCGAGGAGGGCTCGAGTCCGCAGCAGAGGCGGGGTTCAGAGAGGACGGGGGGCCGGTTGGCCTGCTCTGCCCACTATGCTGACATACAGAGGGCAGAGTGGGGAGACCTTTCAGATCCCCTTTGCTCCTCCCCCGGCTGGTCATGAGTTGGCCGGTATTCCCGACTTGCCTCCGGTATGTATCACTTCATTTCGTATCTTGTATTGTCATTCCATTTCAGTTTATTTGATATTCCACAGAATACTGATGCATCTGATACTTTTGCAGGCGTCCTCCGAGTACACCCGGCAGTCCGTGGAGTTGAATGCCTCCATGATGGGGATGCTGCAGCGGACCTTCGACATCTTGGCCCTTTACGGCATTCCGGTATGTTTTCTCTGACTGTTTCATACAATCTGATGTACTGCGCAAAACCTGATAACTGCTCACGGCAATCACACACTGTACTCATATACTGCATCCTGCACTGATTCACTGCTCACGGCATCCACATACACTGTACTCATACACTGCATTCTGCACTGATTCACTGCTCACGGCATTCACATACACTGTACTCATACACTGCATTCTGCACTGATTCACTGCTCACGGCATTCACATACACTGTACTCATACACTGCATTCTGCACTGATTCACTGCTTACGGCATTCACATTATTCTGATGTGTTCACCTTTCATGCTTTTTCAGCCTCCCTTCCAGATTCCTCCGGTGGGCGGCGCTCCAGCTGGGCCTCCCATTTCTACTAGGGATGGCAGAGCCTATCCCCGCACCAGAGGAGGGCATACTTTCGCCGGGAGCAGCTCGCGGGCTCCGGTTCCAGATGACGAGTCTGAGGAGGAGGCGGAGGCGGGGTCGTCGTCGGAGGAGACCGGAGACAGCTCAGGCTCAGGCTCAGGCTCAGGCTCAGGCTTAGACGGCGATGCTCCTGGTGATGCTCCTGGGCTTCTGCCCAGGAAGAGGGCGAGGACGGATCCTTAGGCGCGAGGCCATTGATGATGCTGATGACCCAGACTTTTTGCTGTTTCTTTTATTTTCTTTTCTTTTTTGCTTTTCTCTTTTTGTAGTTAGGTTACCTTGTACTGCCGCAGGCAGATTTTTGTTTCCAAAGCTATGTACTCGAAAAAAAGATGATATGAAATGAAACAAACTTTTTGTCTGAAAAAAACATGTTTACATTTGTGTATATTTCATACCCTGTACTGCATTGCATCATATTACACCTCAAATGTAAATGATATTGATTCATTGTCTGGAAACGGAGCATTTGCACTGTAATAATCGGATAACCAACCAATTAACAGCAAACAACTCATACAAATCACTACTCAAACTGCATAATACAGCCCATAACGCAGCTCTCGGCCCATTCTGCACACAGCAAACCCTGAACAAGTAACCCAATCTGACAAGACGGATCTCAAAACTGAAACGATTGAAGTTGAAACACACTCGGATGTCCCAAATTTCCTTTTCCTCTTTTGCTTCGCACGAATGTAGAGAATGACACAGCATTCTGAGCACAAACAATTTTTTGAAATAAAGAAGGGTTTTCAATCGGGGTATCGAGCCTATGACAGAGCACAGCGAGACAGACTCAAACAAAGAAAACAAAAGGCATACGACCTAACACAGCGAGACGCACTAGGAAAAGACTCAAAGCCGGAACTTGAAATCGACAAATCGAAAGACACGACACACGGACATGTTTACAAAAGGAGAGACTTGGAATCTCGGGGAGCCGGTTCCTTCGGGTATTATTTCCCACCCTTTCTGATTTCATGATACTCACATCGCTCGGCCCTCAGGCTCGGTTTTTCTCTCAAAACCCTCTTCTTACTTTTCTTTCTGCTTACACCTCTCTATTCTTTATTCTCTCATCTTTCATCCCTCCCCAGGGTGATTAATGGCTGAATAGGAAGTCACAGGTGCACGCCCAACACTGTTAGCTCACGGCTATTTCTTCTGACGAATGGAGCGCCTTTCCGGCGAGTATGTTGACGGGGGAGAGACAGAAGACCAGACTCAACTGTGCCCCTAGTTCGTCACTTTGACCATTTTTTGTTTTCTTCCTAAAACAGTTTTGATCAAAATGAGAGTTGGATTAACACACTTATGCAATTTTTGATTTGAAAATCATGCGAATCAGGCTGTGAGCACTGAAAATTCTCCTTCTGGGTCCAAACATGGTCCCATTTTGAAAAATGAAATAGTTTTCGAGAAAGTAGCCAACTTCAGTGAAAATTTTCAAAAACTATTTTTGCAAACAGTCAATGCTCAACGAGCGCGGAACTTACCCTCGAGATATGTAACCTCGGATCGCAAGCAATGGAAATTGCCCCTGGCTTAAAAAAGGGGGGGGGAAAGGCAACGGAAAGTTGCCCCTGGTTTGGATGGTAACTCAGGGCAACTTACGGCACTGCATGGCAACGGAAAGTTGCCCCTTGTTTGGATGGTGCCGCGGCATGTCGTAAGCCAGTCCTTGTTGATGACGATCGGACCCTCAGACGCGGAGGAGCCGAAGACGGTTTGAATCAATATATGGACACAGTCACCTGGAAGGTGTTGGTGGTTGGACGTCAAGAGGAAGTTGATCACGTAGTTCCAAGTTGCTGCAACCGAGACATCGGATTCGGAGGAGGCAAAAGTGATCAAAACCATGACATGGACTGAGACGCTATGGAAGCGTTGGGGGCTGGACTTCAAGATGAAGTTGCCTACGTATCCCAAACATGGGAATCAAGCCTTACGTAGTTCCGGTTAAGGTACACTCGGGTATTTTAACCTTCACTGTTTAGGCTCTAATTTTTGCCAAGGCGCCCAATGCGGGTTTTCGACCTTGCGAGCTATGTTTTTCTTCTTTTCATTTCTTTTTCTTTTCTTTTTGCATTTTCATTTCTTTTTCTTCTCTTTTCTTGCTTCTTTTTTTTTGCATTTTCATTTCTTTTTGTATTTTTCTTTTTTTCTTTTTTCTTTGCTCTAACTTTTGCCTGGACCGCCCTTCCGGGTTTTCGGCCCAGCGAGCCTCTCAAAGGGTAAAAGTGTAGCAAGCCCATGCCAAATGGTTTTGAGATTGAGGCCTTTCTGTATCCAAGAGAGTGACTGCGGTGTTGATTTGCAGAAGAATCGATCACGGTTGCTTCATGAGCCTTGCCTGGTGGGATCTGATCTCCACGATCTGGCTTTGATGCCTCTTGCTAGAGGGCTGCTTCAAAATGGGCCACACAAGCGTTTCATGGCATTGTTGAATGTTCTGAATGGATTCCGGTTCACAACAGATAAATCGAATCTTGAGGCCGAGAGTGATCCTGGGCTACACAGTCTCAAGAGCGATCCCACACAAGTCTTCGCGAGACTGCACAAAATATTTTGTTTTTGAAAGTTTTTAAGAAAGCGACAAATCGCTCGCGCTGAAGATAGTGTGGAACCAGTCTGGATCAGGCCAGGGTCCTTCTCAGTACTCACGCCGACAAGCATAAATTCACTCATGAAAAGCTTAGCATGCGTTTTCTTTTTCTCAAAATGATCAAAATTTTACAAAAACCCGAGGAATTACTTCCTCTTCGTTTTCATCACCGCAGTGTTTGAAAAGGATTTTATGAAAAACTTAGGTCATCATAACGATGTTCGAGGCACGAGAGAGCAGGCGGTACGCAATGTCGTTCCATTCACACCCTTTGGCACGGCTGACTCAAATAGCAACAAGTACGGAATGTGATAGCCACAGCTGTTTCATTCAGATTTGTTGGCATAACTGGCTCCCTGACAGAAACAGACTCAAAAAGCAAAAACTACTGTTTATAAGATAAAACGGTGTTTGAGGCAACAACCCCGAAATCACCATGGTACTCTATACAAGAGGGACTGACTCATTACAATTAGACAGACCCTTAAGCAAAAGGAATGTCTCAAAACAATGAGACAGGCTCAAGACAAAACAGAAGACTGACTCGACACCCAAGTCAGAATTTACAGAAATTAATAGGTGCCCAAAAATGCGTGCCAAACGCCACATCCAAAAATGCGCCAAGCATTGCCCACAGGCGGTTCACCTTCTGATTACATACTCGCAGTATCTGTGTCCTCAAAATCCAAGAACTCTGTAGTGACTGACTTGGCCGAGGTGGGTGGGAGGATAACCTCGTTGTCAATCAGATCCTGCACCTCGTGACGGAGGCGAAAACAATTGTCAGTGGCATGGCCTGTCTGCTGATGGTACGCACAGTACAGAGAAGCATCATGTGCGGCAGGGAGATTCTTCGGTAGGGGTCGGGGCTCCAAGGGTTTGAGATGCCCCTTTTTGGCCAAAATCAACAGTGCCCTAGACAGAGGCATGTAAAGAGGGTGGAAGACCCTGTGCCCTCGGGGCAGATACTTCGGGGCCTGAGCACTCTTGCTAGATGTACTAGCGAACGGATCGGCGGGGGTGGCCTTGGGTTTCTGATCCCTCCCGGATGCAAGACTGGGAGCGGGAAGAACTGTTTTGGCATGACGGGGCCTATCCCGATTCTCTGATTGACTGGAACTGCCCTCAGGCGGAGTGGGGAAAGCACCCTCCACAGCTTTTGTCACAACTGCAGATATCTGTTGCTTGTTCATCCCCCTGGCTTTCAAAGCTTCTACTGCCCACAGCAGTTGTTCGATAGGGTCGGCATCTGTCTTCATCTTGCCTTTGTCTCTGGCCTCGGCCTGATCTAGAGTTTGGTTTGCTGCATCGTTACCATAACTGGAGGTCATCTCCGGTTGGTTGAGTTCAATCACAATTCGTCCCAGTAACGGGGGCTCCTGGGGTATGAAGCCTCCGACGTATGGTGCGGCTGGCGGCGAAACTGACATTCCATAGGCGAGATCCGTCATGGATCTTTGAAGATCACCTATCATCCCCATTAGTTCAAATGTAGTGGGCTCGCGAGCCTGATATAGCTGAGGGGCCCAAACTGGGTGCGCGGCCGGCGATCTGGGCGGATGCGGCATGTCAACGGCAGTCTCATCATGTAGGGTGATTCCTTGATCC